>JAJHZJ010000799.1:2990081-3590081 GCA_023548195.1 Bettongia penicillata ogilbyi | reverse complement strand
ATTTAGGGGTGTTACATACATGTAGCTTCAATAGCAGAATTTGGTTTATGGTTGAGCAGTAGACCAGACTTAGAATCAGGAAAACTCATCTTCATGAGTTCAAATCTGCTTCAGACACTTACTAGCTAGGTGACCCCGGGCAAGTCACTTAACCCCGTTTGCCTCAGTTTCCTCATCTGTAAAATGATCTGGAGAAGAACATGGCCAACAATTTTGACTAAAACAACTGGACAACAACAAAATGCAAACACTTAGCCTAATACAAAACACTGAACATATGACAAGTTTTATTTTAACCTGAAAAAAATGCAAAGGACTTATACCCTGACCACGCCCTTCCTCTGGACTTGGACACTCAGTGTAACTTACAGTATTTCCCTATGTTGGTCTCTACCAAGGGACAAAGTCATTAGTGCTCTTATCCCCTGGGGTTCCCCTGTTCCTCCTCGTACCCCCATATGGTAAGGAATCCTGTTTTCTGAGCTCTGTTTCTTTTGTTTCTCCATATGAATAAAGCTTCCTTCCTCCGGGAGAGATGGAAGGGAAGGGAGGGGTGAAAAACACTATCCTCCCTCAACATCCCAGTCTTTATCTTCATCTCTGTTGGACTGTGTCTATATCTGGTATCAGTTCATACTGTCCTAGAGACCACGTAATATTGTTCTTAACGGTCATGTGGATGCACAGGCCTCTCTCTAAGAAACCCAGTCTCTGTCCAGCCTTTCTTCAATTTCTCTGTCTAAACTCTTTTTAAAAGGTTAACTTATAGACATGCCTCATGATTTGGAGTCAGTGCCAAAACAAAGGTCTTATCAGCAGCAGGTCAATAAGAACTCCGGACAAAGGTAATGTATATTTTATTTTCAGAATTCTGCCCTTGTCAAGGAGATTTAGGAGAGAAGAGTGTTTTAGTTACTTCTCCAGGGCATGAGCAGGCATGCCCGCGACTTTTCTTGGATTCCCTCTAGGTTCCTCAAGCTGCCACATTCAGAAAAGCACAGAATTACAGCTAAAACTACAGCTCAGACAAGTCATCCAAGTCATCCCGACAAACCCATTCATTTCACGAATGAAAAGGGCTGAAGTGATTTACTGAAGGGTAGTCACGAAACTGGAACTAGAACTCAGGTCTTGAATTTCAATGATCATGAATATAGTAAAGCTAGTAAAAATAGTTCACATTTACATAGAAGTTTAAAGTTTGTATTATATTTTTCTTATAACAAAGCTATGAGATGGGTAGTTCAAGGATTAGTATCATTATTTTACAGATGGAAAAACTGAGGCAAAGAAACTTGTCCAGAGTCACGTAGGATTTAAACACAAGTCTTGTGACTTCACAGCTAGTGCCTTCTTCCACCACACTACAGAAATCAAGCATTTTAAGGTTTAAAAAGCATTTTCCAAAGCACAGCCTACTTAGGCTGCTAGGAGTGTCTCCAGGGAGTGCACTAGGGAATGACTCCCAGTTTATCAGGGAGATGTGAGATCCCATCTTCTCCTAAGTATAACTCATAGGATTTTTAAAAATAATTTACCTGACACTTTCCCCACAATGGAGCTCCTCAGCCCCTTTCCTGCCCATTTGCAGAATCATGAGAAGTTCCTGTAATTTATTCCTATTGGGTCAGCACTTTTCACCATCCAGGAGAGCTCAGTATTATCTACAAATCTGGCTTTTTCATATGTATACACTGTTTCTAAAGCAGCTCTCAAAATTTTCAACAATGACTGGTGTAAGCATCAATTCATATGAAATGCTTTGCTCTCTCATTTTTCCCCCATTTTTAATCATTCTGTCCATCCTACCAATCCCAGTAATTACTGCTTTAGATGACAAGTTTGAGAGGTTAGAGACTAAGTCTGATTCAACCCATCTGGTCATCACTAGGCACTGACATACCCACATTAATAGTACTCTGACACTTAATAAGTCTGTGTGTGTGTGTGTGTGTGTGTGTGTGTTCGATGATGATGGGGGTGGTCAAAGAGAAACCTGCTCTCCCAGACCCCAGATCTTTGCGTCTGGGTTTTCAAAGGTTTTGTACACCTTGTTAGTCTGACCAAGTTATTCATTTACAAGCGAAAGTTGATACCCCTCCCAGTTCTGTCTCCCCCTATTAATATGTGCTGTGCTGTTGGAACAGGGCTGGTTAATATCCAGATGCGTGTGGGTTCAATTGCGCCTTCTGGTCTCTATCTCCTGTCTCTTTCCAAGGGTGGTGGTGTGTTTATTTTGCTGTGGTTATTTTGGATTTGGAGGCCCCAGCATTTATCCTGATACAATCAGTAACTATGTTTGAATTCTCTTTGCTGATTTAACTGCTGGCTTGAATTGGGTTTAAACACACAGAGCATTATAAAAGGTGTTTGGGGGTTTCCTAGGTGTTTTTAATCCAGGAGAAAATGAACCAAGGTCACTATGATCAATTTTCTTGCGGAGAGAATTACAGCAAAGAGCAAAGCAGGTTAAAAGGCGCTTATCTCCACTGTCAGTCATCCCTCTCCAGTCTTTATTGTGCTCTCTGGTTTTCATTAGCATGCTGACAATGTGTGATTACAGTCATTTTCATCCACACTCCATCTACTGTACCAATTCCAGCTCCAAGTTATGAAACCTAACGTAAACCTTAGAAGGGAGGCTACAGGATGTGACTTTCAGCTTGCAATGTTACCCAGCACATTTCCACAAATCAAGGCAGGAGTAGTCAGCACTCCTGGGAGTCAGAGAGCAATCCTCTTCCTCTCCAAGGAGGAATTAGGGACATCTCAGATGACACCCACCCAGCTTCCCTTTCCAGACACAACTGAGGTTGAGAGAAATTGGAAGAGGTCATCTCGTCCATCCCTCAGCCTCCAAGCACAACCTCACCAATTCAACCCAGATAGAAGAAAATTTCTTCTAGAAGGTTTTTTTTCCTTCCAGACCCTCCCTAAGGCTTTTGTTCCAGTATTCACAATACTGTACTCTAGGACATAATCACTGACTATCCAGAAAACCTGCCTCTAAGCTTACCAGACTTCCTACTTCAATCTAAACCCGTTTATTTAGGTTCTATGGACATTAAAGTTGGAGGGAGGGAGGAGATTGTTACGTAGCTTGGGTCTTTTAAAATTTTTTCCACTTGGGACCCCTTCAGGGCTTCTTAAACTGAGGGTCTCAACCCATAGTTTAAGAAGCCCTGACAGATAATCCAGAACCATGATTTCACCCTTGGGGCACTCCTTCCACTAATACAAAAAACAACTCATTCCGCACCTTAGCAAATACTTTCATTGAAGCTATTCTCATCCAAAAATTATCATTCGGGTAATATATCAACCTTCTAGGGATAGCCAACTTTGTAGTAAACCAACCCAATTGGGCTCAGAGGTGTGCTAGAAACAGAGAGCCAGTTGTTTCATGTGAACATTTCCACCTCAGAATTCAGTAAAAACCGCAAATCAGAGTTTGGTTGCTTGATTGATTATCTGGACTTAAAGTGATAGATAAAAGGTTAAAAATACCGACTAAACTTAAAACATGTTGTCATTGTATATTATTCTTCATCTCTCTACCCCTTCCCCAAAAACCTGGTTGTTGAACATTTGTTAGCACATCCCTAGCTAGACTGGTCCTCCAGCAGTAAGTGCAGTTTGAGAGGTCTTATCAGAGCTAGAACTCCTTGGGTAAAGTCTTCAAGAATCCAAAGTCATCTCCATTCCATGATGTTAAAGCAGCGTTTGAGTGGATTGTTGTATAGATACTCTCTTCTCGAAAAGAAAAAAATGCTTACATTCCTCTGTCTTCTCTACAAACAAAACTTTCCTATTTCATTTCGGGTCCCTTCTGTGATTCGATGATCCTATGAGCTTTTTTTCCCTTAACCTTCCAACCATTGAGTTATTTTTTTTGTGTGTGATTCAATTCAATTAACATTTATTAAGTGCCTACTATGTGCACTGTATTAAGGTACTAGAAATAGAGAAATGGAACAGTGCCTTCTTCAAGGAGTCAGCACTCTACTGGGAAGGGACCAGAGCAGCGACACAGACAAGTAAAGTGTAAGTTAGGGAGTGATTGGAGACCAATAAGAGATCCAAACAAATCAGTTCAGAGCTTAATGTTAGGGTTTAAAAGAAGAAAAAAAAAAGTCTGATTCACAGGATCATGAGAGAATTTCAGAAGCCATATAATGTGTCTGTAGAAAGTGTCCCAGGTGGAATTTGAATGTGTCCTTTGACTTTAGAGGACTGCCATCCTAGGTGGCAGATATTAGAAAAGATGGTTCACAAACATCTGGCAGCCTTGAAAGGCTCAATGTGCATATCTTAGAAGAAAGGATTTTTATACTGTTATCTTCTCAAGGCAAATGACTGATAGTTTTGAGACCTGAAGCTAACCCAAACAGAACCAGAGGAAAAGGGAGAGGTTAGGAAAGTAGATCCAGAAAGAATAGGAAAAGGAATCAAAGGGAATCATCTGTGTGAGGCTAGTGGATCCACTGGTTCATTCAATCAGTTAGCTTGATTGATTTTTTTTACCAAATTGACCAAATCTGGGCATAGTGTTTGGTCATAATGTGTAGACAGAATCAAAACTGGAATTCAAGTTTCTGAAAAGTAAATATACAAGTGAGTAACTGGCCCTATTCAGTTTCAAACCACTGGGAAATGTGACAGCAAAGAAACTGAACTTACTGCAAAGGGAAAACATATAACAAATATAAAGATAGTGTCTATGCAATACCAAAGAAACTGGTCAATGAGGCCAATTTATCTTTTAAAAATTTCAAATTGGTTGTACAGCATCATGGAGTTAAAATAGTTGTTTAATAATTTTCCATAACTGCAGGATATGTGAATTGGTGAGTAGATATAGACTAGTCTGAAACTTTTCCTAAATGAACTTTTCTCAATAAAAGGGTGGCTAAGCAAGAAATATTATGAAAACTCCTTCCTGGTGACCTGCTAGGGACTTGCTATCAAGATGATTTGTGTCCATGGGAGTATTTGACTAGATGACCTCTGAAATCCCTTTGATCCCTGACATTCTAGAACTTTGTGATCTCTACAAAAATTCAGACATTTTCCCATCTTCCCTGCGTCTGACTGGGCTAGAGATCATTGTCACTGGATCTGCCTTAAGGAAAAAAAGTGGTTTAATTTTGTGGAATCAATTGAGTGAATTAAACTTAGTCCAGATCTTTCCATTTCAACCATTTTTACTTTCCTTTTCTTTGGGGAACAATTCTATTGGATTGATTGCCCTTTCTCCTAGTTGATACTAAGGAAATGAGTACAGAAGACCTAACTAGAAACTCACAGAAACAAACTGGTTTTTAGACCATGTTCCCATATATGAGAGGCACTGAACTAAGCATGATACAAAGAAAGTCCGTGTGCTCTGGAAGTCCTGCATTTAAACTAAGCAGCCTCTACCCGAGGACTCTGTACCCACCCCCTTTCTCTCCCCAGTCATCCCTGGCAGACTAAGAAGAGTCTAGAAGCAGCCTGAATGTCATTCTAGAAAAGCCACTCCAATGCCAGGACATTTCCACTCTTCCTCTCCCCCTCTGAAATAATACATCATGTGGCTGTATTTTTTCCTGTAGTGATCAATCTTAGAGCGCCCATGGTGGAGGGGAGCCAGGGTAACCTTCCTAGCTAGAGGATTTCCCTTCCCTTCTGGTGGTGATCAGAATAGGATGGCAAGGCAAGGCCTCAGACATTGCTGTTTGGTCAAACTGTGCAGACACCCTTTCTGGATGCCCTCAACTGTTTTGACTTCTGGAGGGGAGGGGCCATGATTAAAGCTGTGATTAAGTGACTCACCATAATTATATTTTGTTGAAATTGAATTTATTGAAGCATGAATCATTCTGCCCAAACTCTTGCCTAATTACTCCAGTGTTGGCTATAGGAAGGACTAGGGAGTTTTCCATGAAGGTCAAGAAAGCTGATGTATGTGAGTACGTGTATATGCATGGGTGAGCGTATGTGAATGCATGCGCCTCCTTCTAACCTCACAGGCAGCCAAGTGAGCTCTCTGCCTGGACCCTTAGATGTTGGTGATGATGGAAGGTTGGCAACTCTGTTTTTTGTTTTTAATTTTTATCTGTGGTTTCCTCTGCCCCTACCCCCAAACCCTTTAAATATGCATTTCCTTGTGTCCTCCTTCACTCCATGGGGGTCTCTGTTCCCATGGTGGTTTTCCTTGGTGAATTGTTAGGTTTCCCCAAAGCTGCTAACTTGCAGATTTTAACCCCAGTCTCCCAGCTCAGACCTCCCAAAGCTCAGGCGGGGAAGTGCGAGGGACGCCCTGAGAGTTACAACCCTATGCCCACAGCAACCCTATAATTTACAACAACACGGGTGCACTGAGAAAGCAAACACCAAACACTGTGTGGCAGTGGGGGAGCCGTTTGAAGTTTCCCTGATTCTAGGTCTGGGAGGGGGAGCTGTGGGCTCTGAGTCACCCCAACCCCACTCAGGCAGGGCATCTTCTTTCTGGGATTTCCTGGTATCATACAGTCTGTAGGCCAGAAAGCCATCTGGCCATTATCTCTTGGGCTTTCTTGTCCCAAGGATGGCATGGAGGAAGGAGATGTCAGTAGCAGCAGGATGGAAAGTGTCCAGGCAGCAGAATGACCTTCCTGAATCACATGGCTGCTTGTCAATGGAGGGAGTGATAAAGAGAGTCAGAAACCACATCGGAAAACAGAACAAACCATGGATTGCAAGGCAGAGAAGTGGACTCTAGTCCCCGCTCTGTCATCTTGGTCAAGACCTTTCTGTGAGCTTCATTTGACTTATCAACAAAATGGAGGGAACTTTTATGATGCCTTCCAAGCAGCCTAGTGGACAGAGATCTGGCCTCAGAGCCAGGAAGATTTAGGTTCAAATCTTGTCTCTGATCAGCAAATCTTGGTGACCTTGCGCAAGTCATTATCCTCTCAAAGCTCTAGGCAGATCTCTAAGATTATAAATTGCAGAGAGGGGGCCAGTCTGCATTGGTGAAGGAAATGTCCTTATCAGGTAGTTCCCTATGAAAATGAAACCCCGCGGTCATTCTCAAGTTGCTCATGGTTATTCGATTTTCCTTTCTTGTGATTTATAGCAATTGTATTTATGTACTTAACACAGAGTTTACAAAGCTCTTTCCTCACAACCCTGTGACATAGGGAGTACAATTACTATTATTATACTAGCTTTTGACAAATGAAGAAACTGAGGCTCTGAGAGGGAAAATAACTCAGGCAGTCTCACATTGTTAATAAGTACCAGAGCTAGGTTCTGACTGAATAGAAAGCTCTTTCCTTTCAATTAGAGGAACCATATCGAATCTTGGATTTAGAGCAGGAAGGGACTTTGGAGGCCACCCATTCTTCCTTCTTCCTTATCACTTAACAGGGAAGAAATTGAGCTTGACCAAGCTTTCAGGGGTTATCAGTAGATGAGCCAGGTAGTTTTTCCACTGTATCACAGCAAATTTGTATAGGTATCTATCTATGTGTGTGTGTATATACATACACATATACATATACACATATACACACATGCATATATACATGTGTATATATGTACATGTATATACTTATGCATATGTGTGCATATATGTATGTACAAACATACATGTGTGTATACATATATGCTTTGGGACATATTATTGAAAATATTATATATACAATACACATAGATACATTGTTAAATACATCTATATAAACATATACAATATTATATAATGTAAACATGTGTTTGTATGTATTATATTCTATGAACACGTGTTTATGTGTACTATATACTATAAACATATGTGTTTGTGTGTACTATATACTATAAACATATGTGTTTATATGTACTATATACTATAAACATACATATTCATATATAATATGTTTAATAGTATATTACCTACACACATATAGATGTATATCATTTTAAGGGGAAAAAAGATACTTAGGTAGACTTCCCCCACACATGTATGTACCATCATCATCATCGTAGAAAATATATTAAGCACTAACCTTTATGCAGAGTAAGTCAGGGTAGAGGGGCTGGAGAATCTTCATGCTCTGCAGGACTCCTTAACCATTTTTGTGTGTGGCCCCCTCTGGGAAAGTCTGTGGATGCCTTCTCAGAAAAATTTTTCTAAATGAATGGAATTAAATATATTGAGTTATAGGAGAAACTGATAACATTGGAATACAGTGATTAAAATATTTTTGGAAACATATTCACAGGCCTCAAGTTAAGAATCCCTGCAAGAGTTCTGGTCCAAGACTGGTGACATTAGGTAGACACTGTGAGACACATATAAGACAACTTGACTCTGTACGTAATCCTAAGATCCAAGTTTAGGCAGACTGGATAGAGCACTGGCCCTGGAGTCAGAAGAACTGCCTTAGAATCTGGCCTTAGATACCTATTAGTTGTGTGGCCCTGCTTAAATCCCTTAAACCTCTTTCTGGCTTGGTTTCCTCAACTGTAAAATGAGGCTAATAACAGCAGCTATGTCCCGGGTTTATTGTGAGATCAAATACAATAATAATTATAAAGCGCTTACCACATTGTCTTGGTTGGTTGGTTGGCCATTGTCCTTCCTTCTTGAAGAGGACCCAAGTGACATCACTATGCTAGAGTCAAGTTACAGTGTGCCTGACTGTGCTGTGGCTGATCAGACCAATCTGAGTTCAGAACATTCTACTATAGATTGGGCACAAATAGTCTATGTGAACATTTGGGGTGGCTACTTAAATTTGCACATCCTGCATCTCCTTTGAGCTGTTTCAATTCTACTTTGCCCATAGAGCATGGCACCTTATTTGATGTGGGCATGCCAGGCTGAGCAGTCCTGTGCCGATGTCTCCCATGTCACACAATTCTAAAGTTCTTAAGACAGACCTTGAAAGTGTCCTTGCATCACTTCTTCTGACCACCATGTGATTGCCTGCCAGGTGTGACTTCTCTATAAAACAGTCTTTTTGGCAAGCATATGTTTTGCATTCAAACAACATGGCCAGCCCATTGGAGTTGTGCTCTCTGAAGCATAGCTTGAATGCTCGGTAGCTTAGGCTGAGAAAGGACCTCAGTGTCTGGTACCTTATCCTGCCAGGTGAGCTTAAGAATCTTCCTAAGACAATTCAAATGAAAGCAATTCAGTTTCTTGGCATGGCGATGATCTCACTATCCAAGTTTCACCAGTGAGGTCAGCCCAACAGCTCTGTAGAGCCTAGAACACAGTAGGTGCTATAAAATGTTAGCTGTTATTATTATAAATTATTATTAATAGCACCTCACTGCCAGGGTTATTGTGACAATCAAATGAGATCATGTTTGTAAAGCACTTGGCATAGTACCCAGCACATAGTAAGTGGTTAAGAAATGTTTGTTTCCATCTTCAAATTTGACTTTCTGTGTCTAATAAGAACAACTTTTTTGCACATGTGATGTCTCATGGCACTCTTCAGAGGGAACTCTGCCAGACCATTGCCCACAGTGTTACAGAACTGGGAGAGAAAAACCTCTTCAGAAGTAGGTCAAGGCAGGTTCTAGTTATTTTGGATGCCCTGGCTAACCATTAGTTAGTCATAAGATAAACAAAGCTTTGGAAAGGACATCTGATAAAGTAATCAGACTCACCACCCTTAAAAGAACAGTCACACCTTTACTGTTGAGTATATATTATTACTGTCTTCATTTATCTCAGTTTCTGTCTTGCAAAGAGAATCTGTCCAAGTGGTTCTTCCAGTTAGTTACTGAGTCCCAGCAAAGAAACAAGGCACGTACCCTACCACTACTAGAGTCCTATCCCAACTCTTCCAATTGCAGGTAAATTGTGGGAGTTCCCAATAGAAAGAGAATGATCTGGTTGGCACATCTTAATAACCATGTTTTCAGGGATTTTGCAAAGACTAGGTGGATTGATAAGGCATTAAACAAATTTTTTGTAGAAACTGAACATGGGGATTAAATGGACACATTAACAGAAGAATGGGTTGAATTTGATTTTAGGATTCTAAAGTGTGATCTTTGTTATATAATAGAATCAATATTATTGACTTGAAAATTATCATGGAAATGTGATTTTATATATATGTGTGTGTCAATATCAACATAGATATATGTAGTCACTTTATACACACATACATACCAATACAATGTTTGGCATGTGCATCAAGGTTAGCCTGTATAGATAACTCAACATTAAATAAGCCCACTTTTCTTCATAGGTTCTAGAGAACACAATAATGTTTCTCCCCAAGCCATTCAAATACTTAGGCAGTCATAGATGGGATGGAGAAAGGACAACAAGTTCTCCACCATTACATCTTCAATGAGAGGACAGATCTATGAGTGTCTATCCCAGCTCTCATGGTTCAGAGTACAGATCAGTCACCATGCCCAAGAAGAGGCATACGTGGAAGGCATGGGTTAATGAGAAATCTTCATCAGTGCACGCTACTTCACATTAGAGTGAACAAGTTAAACATTAAAGAGGATGTTCGGTGCAGTCCACATCACAAGAAGCTCTAGGTTTGGGTCCTGATTGCAGATGGAGGTCTTACCTTTCCCAAGTTTCATCCTTCTCTTCCCTCATATT
Organism: Bettongia penicillata ogilbyi; assembly: GCA_023548195.1. Classification (NCBI taxonomy): domain Eukaryota; kingdom Metazoa; phylum Chordata; class Mammalia; order Diprotodontia; family Potoroidae; genus Bettongia; species Bettongia penicillata. The sequence goes on along the minus strand of JAJHZJ010000799.1, from coordinate 3,579,499 downwards.
TGGTCTTGAAGACAACAACGACAGCAATAGCTTCCTATCAAGGTCACAAAGGTGGAAGGAACCTTATAGGTCATCTCTTCCAGTGCCCTCATTTTACAGCTAAGGAAACTAAGGTACAGAATGATTAAATTATTTACCTAGGGTCACACAGGTACCAAGTCACTTAACTTCTCTTCACTCAACTTTTTTAGGCATAGAATGGGAATGTTGAACCAGAGGGTATCTCAGGTCCCTTCTAATTCTAAACCTAGAATCTTCAGGAGAAGAGCTAATGACTTGAATCCAAGCACTTTGATTCTAAATTCAGTATTCTTTCCATTATATCACACTCACATTTGCTTATTACTTAACAGTTACTAAGTCTACAATTTTGATTTAATTTGACAAACTAATTTTTCAAATGTGTACCAGACAGAAGATACTGTGTTATCTTGTATGAGTCTCATGAAAACCTTATCGGGTAAGTAAATTGCTATTTCAATCCTTTGAGAATCTATGAAAGCCTGAATTTCTCTGGTATGGGCATTCCCTTTGCTTCCACAGATTGAAATCTCTCTACCCCCTTATAGATGATCTTCCTCCCTTAGTTGCTGTGGGTGGAAAAAAAAATCCTCCAGTTGCCAACCTTCTGGTGAAGAAATTCTTTTTACTTAGTTAGGCTAGCTCTTTTTTTTTAATTATTTGTTTTCAGCTTATTTTCTCCCCTTTCCTCTCCTCTCCCTCCCTCCCGAGACACCATGCAATCTTATATGGATTCTACACATGCATTCTTATTAAACATATTTTCATATTAGTCATGTTGCACAGAAGAATTAAAAAGAATGGGAGAAACCATGAGAAAAATCAAAACAAAACAAAACACAACACAAGAGAAAATAGTTGCTTCATTCTGCTTTCCGATTCCATAGTTCTTTCTCTGGATGTGGATGGCACTTTGCCTCGAGTCCTTTGGAGATGTTTTAGTTCCTTGCATTTCTATGAAGGGCTTAGTCTATCAGAAACAGTCCTCACACACTATGACTGTTACTGTGTATAATGTTCTCTTGGTTCTGCTCATTTCACACAGAATTAATTCATATAAATCTTTTCAGATTTTTCTGAAGTCTGACTTGGTCATTTCTTATAGTGCAATAGTATTCTATTACATTCATATACCACAACTTGTTCAGGCATTCTCCAGTTGATGGGCTTTCCCTCGATTTCCAGTTCTTGGCCACCACAAAAAGAGCTGCTATAAATGGGATCTTTTCCCATTTTTATGATCTCTTTGGGATATAGCCCTAGGAACAATATTACTGGATCAAAAGGTATACACATTTTTGTAGCCCTTTAGGACTAGTTCCAAATTGCTCTCCAGAATGGTTGGATCAGCTCACAGCTCCACCAATAATGCTTTAGTGTTCCAACTCTCCCACATCTTCTCCAACATTTATCATCTTCCCATTTTGTCATGTTATAAGCTAGCTCTTTGATAAAAGTTGTATGATCTATCCTTTCCATATTGGAAGGACGTGCCATAACTTTGTACTTTGCTAGCATACCTTTTAGGAACCCTGGGTTACCTCCACACTGTACTATGAGTGTAAGACTTTTATGTAAGGATTAAGGATAGGGATGAAAAACAGGGAATTCCTTGATGGGAAAACTCTTCTAATGCACATCAGCTCTTCTTTGCAACTTACAGTCTTAGAGAGTTGCCTAAGATTGCTGAGATGTGAAGCCAAATGCTCAGGGTCATTTGACCAACATGTGTCAAAGGAGGGACTTGAACTCAGGTCTCCATTACTTCAAGGTCAACTCCTTGTGTATCATGCCACTCTGTGGTGGGATTATTAGCCTCATCATCCAGGAAACCAAGGTTCAATTCAGTAAAGCCAGAAAATGACTCCTAGCTATCTACTGCATTAAACACATTGCCTCTTATTCTCATGAGTTTGAGATTCATTTACATCCTTATCGGTTTTGTACTAAATATGCTATGTTCAAAATGCTTCCTGGTTGTCTTGGTTATTAACAGGTAAGTGGACTCAAATACACTATAAACAAGTCAGCTTGTGATAGACATTCCCAGATGAGACTTGGGGTCAGAAGGGGAAAAGCCAATCAATTGAGTATCATTGAGAATTCACCCCAAACAGAAAAGTCCAACTGCCAAGAATAGAGGAATAAAAGGGCCCCCACTTGATAGCTGGCTATATAACTAATTTTTCCATGAATCATATTCCTTATTCAATCATTAATATGTTGAATATATAGTAATAAAACATCTGCATGCAATCATTTATTCAGTTATCCATCCAGGTGTGGGGTCTAGTTGAAAATTTTTGCTAATAAGAATTCTGCTTCCCTTGTCTCCCTTCCTCTTGAAAACCATTTTTTTTTCATTTTCTATTACTTCTATGGTACTACTAGTCCATCTCTTATCTCTTTGACCATTCTTCATTTCCATCAATACCTTCTCTTCTCCCACTCTTTATCTATACATATAGCACCCTTATACAGTGCCTTTAACCTGTCTAAAATCACTCTCTCTGGATTCATTTCTTCAGAGACTTTTTCAACTACCACCTGAATGTTTTCAATTATCTCACCTTTACAACCATCCTATATTTCAACAACTACCTATTATTAAAGTCACTATAAAATTTTCCTATTGTAAAAAAAAAGACACTAAAAATGAACATTCATTAAGGTTGAAGTGGGACAGAAGTGGTTGCTCAAGAATTTTAGAATCCCAGAACCTCAGAATTGAAAGGGAAGGGAAAGGTCAGAAGCTAACTAGACCAACCCATAGTAGTACAAGGTTTCTCTCCACCATTCTGAAACAAGTAGTTGTCCAGACTTTGCTTGATGGATTCCATCAAGAGAGAATCTACTTTCCCCTAAAGTGGCCCATTCTACTTTTAGTTGACTCTTATTTTTTGGAAGATTCTCCTTTGATTAAACCTAAATCTTACATCTTTCCACCTAGATCCATTACTTGAACTTCTGCCCTGTGAGGCCAAGGAGAAAAGAAAAGCTAATCCCTTTACCATTTTGAAGTTCTAAAGAATTTAAAGATGACCAAAGTCATTCTTTCTCCTAGCCATTCTCCCAAGGTACCTTTTTATCAGGCTAACTATCCACAATATCATCAGCTAATCCCCAGATGCCTTGATTCCAAGGGTTCTCACCATCTTACTTACCCTCTTCAGAAAATTCTCCAGCTTATTAATGTCCATAGATCAGAACTGACTCCAAGATCCAGATGTGATCAGGCCAGAGAAGAAAATGATTATAACCTCCCTTGTCCTGTACGTTGTGTCTTAATTCAGCCTAATATTGCTGTATCGTTTGTTGCTACCATATCATGCCATTGACTCATATTAAATTCAGTAGAAATATCAGATTGTGTTTCATAAAATGTGGTCTAGCTATGCTTACCCCATTTTTACTTTGTGAAGATGATTTTTATGAATCTAAGTAGCTAATCTAGAACAGGGAATAGAAACCACCTAAGAACTCTTGTCATTACTCCAGTGCTAGTTCTATTAAGTATGCATTCATCTGTGACTGATCATTCCAAAATCTATCAACTGAAAGCACCTTTTCCTCTTCATGAAATGTGAGCACCTCTCAGTACCCAGACATTAACTTTAGAATCAAGAAATCACAGAATTTTCTAATGTGGAAGGATCTTAACCTTCCTTGTCCAAACCTCTTTTCTTGCAGATAACAAAATTGGAATCCAGTACAGTGAAGTGATGAGATCACATAGAAGTAAATGACAGCGCTGGGATCTGAAAGCAAGTCTACTTTCTTGTTCTGGACTGTCTTGATTAAGCATTAAAGTTGTTTCCACAAGACTGCTCAACTTATTCCAAGCCTTGGGAAATGGAAATTCCTTTATCTTTTTCTATGCAACATGCATGTAGATCTAGGAGAGACTTGAGAGGGACTTAAACCCCTTAGTCTATCTCCTTATTTTAAAGATGATAAAACTGAGGCCTAAGGATGTTCAGTGAGTGACTTGCCTGAGGTTGTATACAGATATGGGATTTGAACTCACATCCTCTGAAAACTGTCCATGGCATAGCTGCCATTTTTACTATGCCCCCAAATGAAAGGAGGAAGCATCGTGTAATCACACTTTGGGAAGCAAGAAATCTGATTTCTACTCTCATGTCTTGCCAGTTTATCTATGTGACATTTCCTTTCTTTGTCTCTCAGTTTCCTAATCTTTTTAAAATTAGTTCATATATTAGATGATCTCTAAGATACCTTCTAGCTTCATCAATCTATGAACATTTAGGCTATATGGAAGTTTTCAAATCTGTCTTTCAGGGGACTAACCAAGACTTTCTTTACCCCACCTTCCAACCTGGTATCCATCTGAAATGGTATCAATTCAAAGCTTCCAAATGCAAGAATGTGCCTTTCATCCCACCCACCCTAAAGAATTTTTGCTCTTTTTTTTGCAATGGGGACAAGAGAAACATTTTTTTTTTTTGCCCCAATTGTTTGAGTCAACAGCTCCAGGTAGTCAGACAAAGAGATTCAGAACTAGCATTCTGGCATCTATGTGTATTTATCTGAAAGCAGGCAGGAAAGCCCTCAGACCTTGAAATTCAAAATCCTGTCAGAGAAGAGTTCTAAGGTACCCCAGGGATATTTTAAAAGAGGCTTCTGCCAGGGAGATAGACAGTAAAGCAAGGCACCATGAGAAGCCCACCTGAAATATGACAATTATTCCTAATTCGGTATAAACCCAGTTGCTTCTATCTACCTCTCAATGCTGTCAGCTCTCTAAGCTTTTGTGCCCTGGGACAAAGCCTCTCTCACCTCACTCTAGTTATAGTTCTAAGCACAAAGTTAGAATGATTTCCCATCTTCCCCTTAGAGATATGAGCTAGCATCTCTTGAAGAAAGGTGAGTCAACACTTTTGTTTCCCTGTTGTCTGGACTTTGGGAAATAGAGATACAGCATTCCATCCTTCGGCACTCTGGGAACTTAGGACATTATGTGTCAAATGGAATATCTGAGGTCAAGATGCCCATAAATATGACAACATTCTATATACAGATACCAGCAAATATGCACACAATCACTTTCAGGAGAGTTGGGGGATTGGGCGGTAGGTTGGCTTTGCTGAGACATCTTGAACTACTTTTCAGATGTTTGGGGTTTGGCAAATAAATGCATTGTGCCCCAAGCACCTTTTCCCCTTCATTTAAAACCCATGTGTATTGGAGAGGAAATTCAATCCTCATGTTCCTGATTCATTTACACTTAACTCATCGAAAAGCAACTTAGTGGGAGCCATTTGATGTGCATAAGCCTTCAGAGCCTTGTGTCATAAACCGTTCCAAGCCGTCTTTCCTTGGGATCCCAGAAACCACAATGAAGTGACTTCAGGAAGCAACAAGATGGGAGTTCGGTTTGGGCCTCAGATTTCATCCTGGCCAACAAAGATGTCCTAACCTCAGGAAGGCACATCACCAAGCCTCGTTTTCAGTTCTCAATGATAGTCTGTGGCCCTCAGAACCACCGTCTGCAGTTAAGGAATGAGCAGTTCCTGGACACCTACCCTGTATCTCCTATTCTCTAAGGCACTGAAACTGAGTTCCATAGCATCCTTCCCTCTCCTAGGATGCATGTTTGAATGTATCTTCATTCCACACATATCCTATGGGCACATGGAAAAGTTGTTCTATTGCAAGTGACTTGGGGGCAAAGGAAAGGGAAGAAAGAAGAGAAAGAAATGAAATAAGGAAGGAAAGAAGGAAAGAAGGAAAGAAGGAAAGAAATAAAGGAAAAGAAAGAGAAGAAATGAAGACTTTCCTGGGGACAAAGTCAATATGAGAATTTAAATTAAAATAGTTTTAGTTTCTCCAAAGTCATGCGCACACTACCTCCAAAATCTATGCAAATCATGTGTGTACATAGTGGACCAGAACCCTAGAATCTCTGAGAAGGGACATCAGAGATCATTTGATACAACCTGTAGATCAACAGGGAAAACAAAAAAACAGAAAACCTAGGACATCTCTGACAAACAGTCATTCAACTTACGCTTAAAAGCTGCCAACAGGAGATAAATTCATTATCTCCCTAAACAGCACATTCTACTCCTGTGCAGCTTAAATATTAGGAAGTTTCCCCTTACATGACATTTGAGACAGAGGCAATGAGATCCAGTAGAAAAGCTTCTGGATACGGACTCAGAAGACTTGTTTAAATGGCATTTCTGCTACTTTCTGGATCTTGGTAAAATGAAGAGATTGGATTAGCTAGTCTCTATGATCCTTCCAGTCTTAATCTGATAATTTCAGGATCAGATATAACATCTGAGATTAGTCTAAAGTCAAGTCATGTAAAACATGGTGATCATCAGTAATTGAGGCAAAAATTCTTCAAGACATAGTCACATGAAGTCATCTCTAATTATCCACACAAACAATTAATGGATGAAAGAAGAGACGTGAATGATACAAAATAGATATTTGGTATACCCAGACAGAGATTCACATACTCAACTTCCTCCATGTCAGGCACTTACTCTTAGGAACTTGGCTGGGTAGGGTAGGTAAAGAGGTCACAGATGGTAGCGGACCATTGCGTATAGGCTGCACAAACCAAAGTTTACAGCTCCTGTGTCTCATGCTGACCACATTCCCAAACTGGTGTTTCATTAACATCAGAGCACTAATAAATGTCGAGTTTCTGGAGTATGTATTTCCCTCATGCCCCACAACTCAGAGCAAGTATTTCCCCCATGTCTCACAACTCAGAGCATGTGGAAGAAAGAAAGCTATTTCTGGCTTCTCTCTAGGTCTGCCTCTCCCACTCTCTGGGTCTCATTGCAAGAGATGACCTTTAGTCACTATTCTGAAAAGGAAATTTGCACTCTCAAATGGAATATCTCAGCTATCCTGTATCCAGGTATCGTTGCTCAATCATTTCAGTCACATCCGACTCCCATTTGGAGTTTTCTTGGTGAAGACACTGGAGTGGTTTGCCATTTCCTTCTCCATCTCATTTTGCAGATGAGGAAACTGAGGAAAACAGGGTTAAGTGACTTGGCAGGGTCATACAGCCAGTAAGAGTCTGAACTTAAGCCTTCCTGACTCTAGACCTGGTGCTCTATCCACTGAGCCACCTAGCTGCCCTATCCAATTATTGGGGAGGTTCTTATTCACAATTACGTCCTCAATATAAATTCTTCTTTTCTCAATATAAATTCTTATGCAGAGATACAACTAGTCAGGGAATAAGTGAAGCAGATAGTTATTCCAAGGAGTCCCATGAAAGAGGGTATATTGATTTGGTTAAGAGACACCATACAAATACTTTCACTTCCCAGTTTTGTTGAGGATCAACACAGACCTCACCACAAAAGGTGATAAGCCACCTTTGTATGTTCACTAACTTTGTACTGCTTTGTCTAAGATTGGAAACTTCATGGAAGAGAGTAGGGACTTTATGTATGGTTGTCAATTTCCATAGGCTCTGCCTTAACTCTCCCCAGAACTAGGAACCCCATAGGTGCTCAATAAACATTATTGACCAAGGGACCTCCCCTAAGTGAACAGTAACTCCAGATCCCTCTGGCGTAAAGGCACATCCCAGTCCTTGCTAATCAGAAACTTTGGCCTGCTGTTTTATGGCAGGTACACATTAGTGAAACCCCCAGTAAGAGGTACTACCTATAAAAGAGAAGTTGTCATACACACCTACTTCACTGGGGTGTGGTGAACACTCCCCAGGATCCAAGCAGTGATGGGAGCTGAAGAGACCTGCCTGTAATTGGAAGCTCATTTACAGAAGGAAGCAGATTTATAACCAGTTTCCAAATCCTCTTTCCTGTAAGGCTGGGGACCTGGCACCCATATCCTTATGGGTTTTGTGGGAAGAGGCAGTTGATGGAGGAACTGACCTCTTTTGATCATCAGTTCCATGGAAAGCTATTTAATAGGATGCTATCAAGCCATCTTCCAGATGAAGACAGAACAAAGACAGAGGAGCTTACACACTATCTGAACAATAAGTGTCTAATATGAATGATGATGAGAGAAGGGATCACTGTGAGAAAAGTAATCCCTGCTTTCCATATTGGTATATATGAGAATAAACTCACATGGTTCATGGATGCATTCTGGTCCCAGTGACAGTTCCCCACCCTAGTCATCTCATTTTCATATGCCTTTCTGTGGGTATGCCTTCCCCCTAGCACTGTCAGTTTCTATTTCTTCCTCTGGGAACCATAATCAAATCATTGTTATCATTGTCACTGGAAAGATTCTATTAGTCAGCCCCACTACAGCTTCACTCACCATCACTTACCAAAACACACTCTTCTAGCCACTACAGTTATCCCTTCCATAAGGCGACTTCCCCACTGTGGTTTCCATGTATCACGGGTTGGCATGAGAAATAAAATGGGAATTTGGGGGGAGTTTTGTAGAAGCCACAGATGACAGGTAAAAGCTAGCAGATGACACAGAAAAAGTTTAGAAACTCAGAAATGCTTCAAAAATATATAGTATTATATAATATCAACATATTTTACCTTTTAATACCATAGTAATTCAAGTTTCTTCTCTGATATGGAGAGCCAAAAAATCTCATTCACATTTCCCAGATCATGCAGTTCCATGCCCCTAAATCCTTCCTGTGCCCCCCGCAATGGAGGTAAAGTGACTTGCCCAGGGTCACACAGTCAGTAGCATCAAGTGTCTGGGGCCGGATTTGAACTCAGGTTCTATCCACTGTGCCACCTACCTACCCCTAACTTTTACATTTCTGACTCTGCCTTACTTTAATCTAATTGCAACTGAGTCAAGCCATCATCCAGTCATATCCTTGGTTTTCATCCAAAAGGAAGAACAGACAAAATCGATGTCTATGCACTTAGCACAGTGCTTGGCACATAGTACAAGCACTTAATAAGTTCTCATGTTTTCAAATTCATCCCAAATCCGTAAGAGCCATGTTCCAGCCAAATCCATAAGAGCTAGAACTTTTAGCTCATTGCTCCCTGGAAAGTCATAAATAGGGAGTTTTGATGCGTGAGCACCAAAGATGCACCTGGTTCTTGGTGCCTACTCCTGTCTGGCGCTCCATCTATCCATTATAATTCCTCGAATTTAGAGTTGAAGGGATGATCTCTACAATGTATGCTGCTGGACTAGACTCCTGGGGATAGCGAATGGCAGCAGCTTTCCCAAACAGCAGTGCAAAGTCAAGCAGATGCTTGCAAGGGCAAGTTCTAAGGACGTATTGATGAATAACTTCAGAGACACAGCCAGCGTTGGATGGGAAAGTACAGCATCAGATGGGCCCACCTGACATGAACCAGTGTGAGATCTGGGAGGGCAGGTGAGGGCAGAGTCTTTTTTGGGGAAAGGGATTGGGATCATTGAAAGTCTTAGAGCTAAATGAGTTCAGAAACAATCCATAAAAAAAGTAGCAGCTATTGTGGCAAGCCCAGAAGCTACAGTCCAAAACCTGTTGACTGCATGCACATGTACAAAGAACATTAGCTAACTTTTCTAAGCCACATGCAGAATGCACATAAAACCACATTATGATGTATGTGTACACACATATATGTGCATGCATATATAAAAGCCTCATGATGCTTCTCTGGATATTATATATCTATTTCTCTGTATATGCATATTATAGATTAAAATTAAATATGGCTTAATTAGATGGTGTTCAGTGTTACAGTCTGATACATACATACATTTATTCTCTTTCCGAATGTATCAATCCATTTTCCCTGGGGACAATGATTTTAAAAATCCCCCCCAGGTTCAAGGTGCTTTAAGGAACATGCATGGAGGAAAAACATCCAGGGAATATAGATGTCAAGGGAACATCCATGGAGAAGTATGAAGCAGGGCACAGATGTGGCCAGGTCAGCTCAAACTTCTGATGCTAGAGGCTTGTTAATGTCATCATATTCCTCTCTGATGAGTTTCCATCTCTCCTCTGCTGGACATCTCCACCATAACCACCAAGCTTCTCAACTCTACCCTACCCAGCTTCTAGCCTTCATTTCTTCAAGGTCCTCTGTATCCATAAATGAGGAAAGAAGCATATCTGGGAATGAGATTACATGCTAATGCTACAAAGCACCAGAAATAGACATTTCATTTACAAAACTTTGTGGCAGATTAATTCTTAAGGTTCTTCTAAAAAAAAGAAACTAAAAATAAAATGAGAATTATAGAGTAGAGTAGGACTGAATAGATTTTGATATATGAATATAATAAAATAGGATTATTTCAATTAAGAAATGATATCTGTGAGGAAATCAGAAAAGTATGAGAATCCCTGTGTTCACTGATGTAGTTAAGTAAACAGAACCAAATGAATAATACACACAATGGCTACAAAAAAGTGAATAAAACATCACTGAAAGACAGTCAAATGCCCTATACTTTTTTTCTGAGACCTCTATTTTTTTTCTTTAAAAATCTCCCTTACATGCTCAAACTTTCCAACTAATACTCCTGGAATCTTATCTCCTTAACCGGACACAGTATACATTTTAGCCTTTCCTACTTACTCACTCACACTAAAGCTTTTTTGGCTTCATCATGATGTGAAGTCCCTCAACCCATCCCTTTTATCTTAACCAACCTTCCCTAAATTGGCTTATCTTGTTTACAACCTCAACTTTATTTTGTATTAATTTCCTTCATACACTCTGGGTTCCAAACATACTAACCAGCTGTTACCCAAATTTGACTTTCCATCTCCCATTTCTGCACTTTTTTGTAGAATACCATTACAAGCGTTAGTGGTGTTCTTAGAATCCCAGGCTTCCTTCAAAGCTTACCTCAAAGGTCACGCCTTATTTGAATATTTTCCTCCTGATCGCCGCAGTTCTTAATACTCTATTCCTCCTAAAATGTCTTGTCATGTACTTAATATTTGTGTGTGTGCGTTGTATGCTCCAGGAAGGCAGAGATTCCTTTGTTTTTGTGGGTTTTTTTTTTCTCTTTGCATACCAAATATCTAGCAAAATGCCTGGCATAGAAGTAACAAATATTGAACTGGACTAAATTGAATTGAATTGATATCACATTCTGCATTTTACAACCCACTGGCTGTTCTGACATTGTTCCCATCTCATTAATTCTCTTCCCTTTCTGATCCCCTCTATTTGACTTCTCTGCTTCTGCTCTCAGGCTTTGGGAAAAGTCACAAAATCCAATTGATTTCACTCACTACAAATTTCTGGCACATAGCATCAGCTGGGGCCCTCTGGCTGCTTTGACAATGCTCATATGCTGGTCCTATCAACAGCCTCCTCCCTTGTTCCCAACAATAAATGTTCTGAACCTTTTCCCTCTTTCTTCAAGCCCCTTTTGGCACCCCTGCACCCATATTTATACCAGATGGCTTAGCCTCCCTAGTTACACTGAAAAGAATGAAGTCATTTCATGTCAGGTCTTTTCCATACCCTCCACTCCTTAAATCTTCTCTTTAACATCCCTCTGGCCACAGAAGAGAGGCATCCCTCCTCCTCACTAAGACTAAGCCTCAGCAAAGTGCGTTCAGATCCTCTTCATGCCTGCCTCTTCTCCAGGACATGGTCCTAGCAATCATTCCCCATTTCTTATGAATGGCTTATCTCCCACTCTCCACTGATCCTCTCCTCCTATTCTCCACCAACAAAATGCAGAATTCATTACCAGACATTGAAGACCCCATATAATCTAACCTTAGAAAGGCATGAATCCCTTCAGTGACTTCTCTGCAGATTACTGTCTGTCCCTCCATCAGACCCTTCCACTTTCCCAAGTCTAAGCCTCTCTGCTCAGGCCCTGTTGAATTCTTATCCATCCTTTAGAGTCCAGCACAAGAGCTGGCTCTTCCAGGAAATGTTCTCTGGTCCTTCCCTGAATCCTACCTGACTCATACATCATACATTGCTTTATTTTCTGCCTCTCTAATACACTTTATCAAGTGTTATTTTATTTTAGAGTAAGCTGTTGTAGGTGCATAAAGGCAAACTATGCCTGATGCAAACTTTCTATTTCCCCTAATGCCTAGCCCACTACTCTAAAGAAAGTTTTCTAAAAGAAATTTCTACACAGAGTAGCTATGTAATATGTATTATTAAGTCAGATTCAATTAAATACATATATTAGCAAAAATCAGCCCATTTGCAGGTAGGTCTGCCAAAAGAGAACCCTCAGGGTTATTCATATCCTTCAGGACAATTAATTCTAATTTCAAATAGTGCCAAAGTAAGACATGGCGGAACCATCTTTCAAAGTCGTTTCAAAGGCCAAATGTCTCTCATCTGTACTTGTAAATTCTAATAGATTCATTGCTTTATTAATTAGGCTTATCCTAAATCAGGATTAATGAGAAGCTTTTCCTGACTAATAGTCCTCTTTCAAATGGTGCTGGCACTTCGACTAATGTCCAGTCGTTCTGTGATTTCCTAAATTTAGACAGGGCTGACAGGGGCATATTCAGATGGCTGAGCTGTACTGGCAATGGAACTCTTACCTGGTGTCAGAGCATCTGATCTGAGACCACGCCATGTCACTTACTAGCTATGTGATCTGCTCCAAGGCTTGGTTTCCTCATCTGTAAAATAGCCATAATAATGTCTATCCTTCACAGAGCTGTCAGGAAATTAAATACGTAGGCTTGCAAAGGAAACCAATAGCATTGAATTACAGTTTAAACAAAAAGTTTACAAATCTCAGGTAAAGAATTTTTGCTCTTAGAAATTTTCTCAATTCTGAATATAGGCTGAAAAATGTATATATATATGTATGTATATATGTATATACATATATGTGTGTGGAAAGAGAGAGAGAAAGAGAGAGAGAGAGTGAAGGATGATCATTTATATATGTATATAAAAGCAGCACTGATTAACATAAAAATTGGCCTGAACTTTTTAATCCCTATTTATCATAGTTATCTAGTTATTATCATTTTAATAGAAAGCTATGGGAAATTCGTGACTTCACATCTCTGCAAACATTCATTTCTAGATCCCTCTCCCCCTACGCTACCTGGAACATGAAAGAAACCAAATCATATCCACCATAAAGGATATCAACATTGGTTTGGAAAGCCTAGCTTGCAACTCTCTTCAAGTCTCTGGGATTCATGGGGCTCTTTTCTGAGCTGTCCAGAGTATGTGCTGGGTTTTGGGTGTTTTGTTTTGTGGTTATTTTTTAAAACAAGGTCAGAATGTTCCTAATCAAATAAGCAGAAATCTCACCAAGCCCCAGTTGAAGCCAGATCCCTATCGCTCCCACCCCAAGCTCCCTGAGCTCCCTGGGCTCTATCTACCTTGCCTATAGTCTGTGAAAAGACTTCTTTCCTAGCAAAGACTACCATTTTAAATAGGCCCAAGATGAGAAGGGGATGGTGTTGGAGGACAGATGCAGAAGCACAAAATTTTCCTCAAGCCATAACCACTCTTGCTTAATAAAGAGAATTTATGTCTTGCCCTCTGTTTTCACATCTCTTAAATAATGATCTTTGCTCCCTGCCCTGATATCCTAGGAGACAGTATCCCGGACTTCTGAAGAAGAGGTCATCTTGTCAGTTTTCTTTTCTCCAGGCAAAATTGTCCACAGCCTACCCCACACAGATAGTTGGGTGGGTGAATGTAATTGAAGAAGAGACAGGAAGAGAGAAGAGGTTTTTTCTATTTCATTCTTCAAGGTCAAGGGCAGGAGATTCCTCATCCTTCTTCTGTCACCTGTTTTAATGTTCCCACAACCCTGACATTCAGGAAGTCTGGCACAGCTCCACTTTCTTTATCTACATCCCATCTTCAACCCTATTAATTTCAGAGTTACATCCTGACTCATATCCGTGGGTTCTCTAAGTCTCTTTACTGTATCCAGGATTAGGACAAAAATGGTGGCAGCAACACACGCTCAGGCGCATATACACTTGTGGGCACATGTGAACATAGACATATAGACATAAACATCACCACTGCCAAGTTAGGGCATCAGGAAGTAGAATCCAAAAAGGTGGTTGGGTGAGGAATAAAGCCAGGAGAGCAGGGAAGGGGATGATGTGATAGATTGGAGAGGATAGAAGCCAGAGAAGAAAGACGGAAATACTTTCTAGATTTTGAGTGTCACGGGTGGAGGAGTCAGGATCACCAAGCAGGAGACAAAGTATAGACTTGTCTAGGCATATCCTCATAAGGCAGCTCAATCTAGTCTTTCTCAGGGGTAGACCCTTCATACTAGCCAATCTTCCAAATGATTCCAAAAGCTGTTTTCCTTTACAGGGAAATAAGAATAATACCCAACCCCACCCTTCTGTGGCACTCTCTCAATGCCAATTTAGGATGTATATCCCAGTCCCATGCCCACCACTTCCTTCTTCACTGCCTTTTCACCTCTCCATACACCTCCCACCACCATTTCTTGGATGTGACAACTAGTCTACTATTAATTTCCTTTTTCCAAATACTTTTTAACTGGAAGAACAGAATTCAGTCCAGGAATCAAAACTCTCCTGGTAGGAGCATTGTATTTATAGCCAAAAAGGCTCAAAAGATGGAATCTAACCTTTTCATTTCAAAATAGAGAAAAGTAAAGTCCAGAAAGTACAGTGACTTGCCCAAGGTCACAAAACTAGAAAAGTAATTTAATTTCACAAGTTTTTATCAAGAACCTACTAGGTGCCAGGCATAGGGATACAAAGACAAATCAAAATAATCCTTGCTTTCACGGAGCCTATGCTCTACTGGAGGGAAGGGGGAAACATTTACATGGAGGAGAAAATATAAACTATATACATAATAAATAAAAAGTAATATGGAAGTGGTGAGCATTTAGGGAATCAGAAAATTACTCATAATTGGCTAATTATATAATTAACTAAGCTGAGATTCAAGACTAGGTCTGAAATTCAAAAGTATTCAATTAACTCTTGTAGGACTCTGACTTTATGGGTCCTCTCTAAACTATTTACCATTTCTTCCACAGTAAAGAACATCTTTTAAAATCATACTTTCTTTTAACCCTTTGTTATGTCTTCTTTATTATTAACTTCTTTAACATTTGTGTGTATTCTAAATGTTTCATTACATTTGACATGTGTAGTTCTTCACAAATGTGTTAGAAGATCAGTTTTTTTTTTCACTTTTTTGACACATTTAGAACAAGGAGAAATTAAACTTCTTAAGGGCAGAGAGCACTTTCTTTCTTCTTTTCTTTTTCTTTCTTTTTTATTTTTTCCCTTCTTTCTCTTCCTTATTTGTCTTTTTTCTTCTTCCTTCTCTCTTTCCTTTCATCCTTTCTCTCTTCCTTCCTTTTTCCTTCCTACTTTTCCCTCTTTCTTCTACTTAATAAATGCTCGATAAATTTAGTTGCTGCCATCCAAAGTCAATCAATCAATGAATCAATAGACAAACACTTATTAATTGTCTTGTGTCAGACACTCTGCTAAGTGCTGAGGATACAAAAAGAGGCAAAAGACAGTTCCTGCCCTCACAAAGCTTAAAATCTAAAGGAAGACACAACATGCAAACATGCAAGTCATACACCTGATAAACAGGAAATAATTTACAGCAGGAAGGCACTAGACTTAAGAAGGATTGGGAATGACTTCTTGTAAAACATGGGGTTTAAATTGAGACTTAAAGGAAGCCGGAGTAGTAAGTCGACGGAGCAGTACGTAGGCAGTAAGTAGATAAGGAGAACATTCCAGGCAGGAGAAACAGTCAAAGAAAATGTCCAGAGCTGAGAGATGGAGTGTCTTATTCACGGAACAGCCAGGAGGCCAATGTCACTGCACTGAAGTCTATATGACAGGGAATAAAGTTTAAAGAGATAGGAAACCCAGGATAGGGTTAGGTTATGAGGGTGTCTAAATGCCAAACAGAGCATTTTGCATTTAATCCTGGAAGTGATAGGGAGTCACAGGAGTTTATTGGGGAAAGGAGATGACATAATTGGACTTGTATTTATGCCTTAGGAAAATCACTCTTATGGATGAATAGAAAGTGGAATGGAGTGGGGAGATGCTTGAGAAAAGCAGATCCAACAATGGCTATCATAATATTCTATGTATAAGGTGATGAGGGCCTGCACACAAGCGGTGGCTGTGTCAGAGGAGAGAGGCATTAGATTTGTTTATGAGGGATGAGAGATAGTGAGGAATCCAGGATGATTGCTAGGTTGTAAGCCTAAGGGACTGGGGGGAATGGTGTTGCCTTCTAAATCCTCCCCTCCCCGCAAACTTGCCTATTATTTTAGAGAGCAGCACCATTCTCCCAGAACCTGGAAGTGGCAATAGGGAGCAAGAAGTATCCCACCTCTCCCCACCACAACCAATGAACTGAGAGGAATGAGTGAAGATGTAGCCAGTACTGGAAAGGGTGACCAGGGAAGTGGCATCATCTGGGGGCTTCCCAGGTTTCAGTAACAGCTCGTAGATGGAAGGAGTGTAAGAGGAAAGGATTTAGAATAAAGGGAAGTTTATTGTCTATGGAACAGACATGTCATAGGGTACAGTGGAAGGACTGGGTAGTGTTTGGTTGAAAATTGAGGGGATAAGAGAACGTGAAAAAGGAAACAAAAGATGGGATAGGTAACGGGGTTTGGTTGGTGACCTAGAGAGATTCAGAATCACTGAGCTATGAGGGGTATGACTAGATGTGAGGATGCTCATCAGTGAGTGAAGGGTAGTTGGAAATAAAGCTTGAGCCAAGTATAGTATGAGATGAGATGAGATAAGAGTAGAAGAGAGGCCCACAAGTCAGATGGTCAGAGGGGACATTCCATTCCTCTTCACACTGAAGGGTGGAGATATGACAGGAAAAGGAAAAGCATGAGATAGAAGTCAAACCTGCACAGCGGGAGAAGAAGTCCCATTCCCTACCAACTGTCTTCTTCCTCTTCCCTCAAGGGATAGGTACAGCAGGATATGGAAGCCCAAATGTCAGTAAGAATGTTACTGTTCTTTTCCTTGGAGGTTCTCCACGTCCTTCTTAGGAAATTAGGCTGGCAGCCTTCCCTCATGGGGCATACCCTGCCCAGAAAGAGAAGGCATAAGGTTCATGGGCAGAGGAGGTGCTTCAAAGAACCAGGATGAGGCTTTGACAGACCTTCTAATCCAGTTCCTCACCCCTGGGCAGGACTTATACCTCTTCTGAAGAAAGGAAAGAAAGAAAGAAAGAAAGAGAAAGAAAGAAAGAAAGGAAAGAAAAGAAAGAAAGAAAGAGAAAGAAAGAAAGAAAGAAAGAAAGAAAGAAAGAAAGAAAGAAAGAAAGAAAGAAAGAAAGAAAAGAAAGAAAGAAAGAAAGAAAGGAAAGAAAGAAAGAGAGAAAGAAAGAAAGAGAGAGAGAGAAAGAAAGAAAAAGAAAGAAAGAAAGAAAAGAAAGAGAGAGAGAGAAAGAGAGAAAGAGAGAGAGAAAGAAAGAAAGAAAGAAAGAGAAAGAGAGAAAGAGAAGAGAGAAAGAGAGGAAGGAAGGAAGGAAGGAAGGAAGGAAAGGAAGGAAGGAAGGAAGGAAGGAAGGAAGGAAGGAAGGAAGGAAGGAAGGAGAGAGGGAGGGAAGGAAGCAAGAGAAGGAAAGAATAAAGGAAAACTACATGAACATAGAGATGCACAGGGAAAGATTGTAACAAGAAAGGGAACGTACTGGGCTCCTGTGCCAGTGGGGAATCTACCCCCAAGCAATTATGTTTACAAATCCAATCAATCCAACTCTTTCTCTCCACCCCTTCCTCTTTTTTGCTCTATTCTTCATGCTGAGCTTGAAATACGGAGGAGGAGGAGAGCCTAGAGTCACCTTTTTGTTGTATTTCCCAAGACCTCCTGACCCACCAACCATGACCCCCTGCTGTGAGATAGCAGGGGGACTGGTGAATCACAGGCAGAGTGGACCCAGTTCTGTACCCCTGGAAAAAAAAAAGGCAAGCTGCCCTTTGGGGTCAACCAATGCTTAGAAAACTTTCCAGGGCACTGGGGCCAGTGATTTACAGCAGCTCTAATTTGGGCTCAGACACATAAATCAAAAGATTGTCTGCTGAGAATGAATTGCACCCGGCCCTGGGCCAGATGCAGGAGTCCCAGTTTTGAAACAATCCCAGTTAATCCTAGAGAATAACAGGCTCACCTGTTAAAAGGAATGGCAGCCAGTGGGGATTGGGCCTCCCTGCCTAATTCCCCCTGCAAGTTATAACACAGCCATGCCTTTAGCTCCGTTTCTAGATGGGCTTTGGAAGCCCCATCTCTTCAAAATCAAATCTCCCTGAAGCCATTTTGCCCCTCTTCGCTGACCTGGGATTGCAGACCCAAGAGACAGCCAAGCTATTTCAAAACTTTTTCTCACATGTACCAGATCAGAATAAGAGTCTCTTCCATCTCCCTTCTCACCCCTCCATTTCCATCCCTGATCTACCAACAGGATGGGCCCTGCCTTGCTTGACTGTTAAATCTCCCTAGTGGGAAGTTGGATGGATCCCTACATTCCCTGATTCATAACACCTTCTTCCTCACATGCCAGCTGCCCCCAGGGGCAGTGCTTTCCAGCCCCAGTCTGACAAGGGTCATTGAGCTGTTCAGGATGAGCCAGAAGTTTGGGTTGTCTGAAAGCAGAGTACCTCTGACTGCTCCTCGGCCCCCAGACCCTTTCTGTTCACTACCCAGAACGTGCCAGCCCTGAAAGGCCAGGTGGCTGCTTAGGTCTGGATTCCACAAGGCCACCTCATTCATCAATCCCGAGGATTGTTCAGAGCTGTTCCAAACAGAGCATATTTGAACTAGTGATGGGGGAGAAGAGGAGACAGGAGGGACAAGGACAGTGATGTTACCGTTGTTACTGTCTCTCATTCTTCGGATCAGTGACATCTGGTGGGTGATGTCTTGACTTGCAAAGGAATTGGATTTAAGTGAGGCAGAGTTATGCGAAGTTGTCAGCCTCACTCTCTCCTCCAAAGTCATCTGAGTCCAGTGGCCAGACTCACGGCAAAATGATGACAGACAGAAAGATAGAGATAGAATGACAAAAAGAGAGACAGAGGGGAGACAAGGGTGGGGGGGGGAGAGTGAGAGGAAAGAAAGCAAGAGATAAGAGAGAAAGAGAGAGACAAAGACACAGAGAGAGACAGAGAGAAAGAGACAGACACAGAGAGAGACAGAGACACAGAGAGACAGAGACACACAGAGAGACAGAGAGAGAAAGTATTGCAGGGGTAGAATTTACTTTCTTCTGAACGTAGGGTATAATTTCTGAAAAAGCATACATCTGGAGTATGGCTTCCTCCTGGATGAGCTATCTACTGTTTCCTCCCAGAGCACAGATCAGGGTAGCAGTTTGTCCTTTCTTCCTGTGCCCAATCAAAATCTCACATGGTTCCCAGGGTCATAGAATCTTAAGTGAAGAACTGGAAGGGACCTTAGAGACCATCCAGCCTGACCCACAAATGAAAGGAATTTTCATGAAAATATACTCGATATGTGGTTGGCTAGGTTCTGCCTGGATACTTTTAAGGAAGGCATAGTAACTACCTCTCTAGGCAGGTGATTTTATGCTGAGATAGTTCTATTTTTTTTTAGTTTTCATTTTCTCCTTATAACATGTGAAAAATTGCCTCTTAGTGATTTCAGCAAATTGTTCCTGACTCGACCCACTGGGGCTAAAACAGAAGTCTGCTCTGTATGACAGCCCTTCAAATGTCTGAAGTCCTCTATCATGTTCCCTTTGAGTATTCTTTTCCTCAAGTTAAACATGCCCAGTTTCTTCAACCAATATTCACATAACATGGACTTGAGGTCCTATACCTCCTTGGTTGACCTCTTCTGAAGGCTCTGGTTTATCGATGCCCTTGTTAAACTGAGGTACCCAGAAATGAGTGCAATATTCCATATAAAGTCTAATCAAGACATGGTACAATAGGATTTTCATCTCCCTATTACTGAAAGTTATGGATTGCAATGTAATCCAAAGACTATTGTTTTTCTTTGCTGCCATATCACATTATAGACTCATATTGAGCTTACAATTCATAGAAGACCTGTTGCTTAGTCATGTTAAATCCCCTTCCATCTTGAGGTTGAGTTTTGTGTACACAAATGTAAAATTTTATATTTGTCTCTATTGAATTTCATATTAAGTTGAGCCCAATCCCCCATGCTACCTGCAGCCTCAGGGCCACATGTGTCCCTTCTAGGTTCTCAAGTGCAGTCCTTGAACCAAATCCCACCTTCATAGAGCAAAACCCCCTAATCAAAGAATATGTAAAACTTGGATTCAGTCAAAAGGCTACACCCAAGGATCTATAAGCCTACATGTGGCTCTGAGACTGCAGGTTCCTCACCCCTAGCCCTTCCAAGATCATTTTGGATCCTGGCCTCTAGTGTTAGCTATTCCTCTTAGCTTTGTGTCATTTGCCGATTTGATGAGAATGGCATCTATGCCTTTTTCTAATCACTAAAAAATGTTAAATAGCACAAGGCCAATCACATATCCTTGAGATATGTCACAGGAGACATTGAACCATTAACAACTAGTCTTTGCATCTAGGCATCCTAACAAGTCCAGCACCATCTAAATTTCTATGGTCATTCAAAAAGTACTAATCTTTTCCATAAGAATAGTACAAGATACTTTACCAGGATCTTGGGTAAAAAAAGAACCAGGTAAACAGCATCCACAGCATTCCCCTCATCTACTAGTTTAGTAATCCTGTCAGCAAAGAAAAATGAGGTTTACTTGGCATTATATGTTCTTAATGGCATCATGTTGGTTCTTTGTAATCTCTAAAATCCTTTTTAGATGTTCAACAAGCATATCTTTAATAAACCTTTTCAGAATTTTTCAAAGGAACTAGATAGAGTAAAGGACATTGGTCTACAGTTTGAAAATTCAATTCTCTTTTCTTTTTTGAAAATCAGGATATTTAGCTTTCTCCCATCTTGGATTTTCCCTTCTCTCATCTTAGGGCACCTTTTCAACTTTCATAATCTTTCAAATATCATTGACAGTGGCTCAGCAATTATATGTGGCAATTCTTTTAGGACAGAAGTTGTAGTCCATCTGGGCCAGGAGACTCATTCATCCAAAGGAATCTGGGTGCCTTCTTGCTATTGTCTTACTTATCTTGGTCATAAGTTCCCTGTTAGTCACTTTTGTTCCAGCATTTTTCACTTAAAAACCATCATCCTTGGTGAAGAAGATAAAAGCAGCGTAAGAATGGACCAGTTTTTCTTTCTCTGTTGTCAGATAGCATATAGCACCATGTTCCCCAAGCAAAGGTCCTACTGCTTCTTTGATCCTCCTTTTGCTCTGCAGAGAGCTTAAAAAAAACCTTTTTAGCTATCCTTAACTTCCCTCAAAAGATTCAGCTAATTCTAAATTATAGTATTCCTGACACTGATTTTATAAAACTTGTAAATTTTTCTGCTCTTACCTGGCACTGATTCCATCTTCTATATGTCTATTTTTAAAATCTAATTTGGTTGATGAACTTCCTATGCATCCACATCATTCTCACCATACAAATAACATGTTTCTTCCCTTTTTGGCATTCTTTTCCTTATGTCTTCAGAATTTCATTTTTGAGTATCTCTCATCTCTGCTGGGCTGGTTCCCAACTCTAAGTCCACAATGCTGCCTTTCAAGACCTAGTTCCAGTATTTACAGGGCTACTTCAAGTAAGTCAGCCTTAGTTTTCTCTTCCATAAAATAGGGATATTAAAATATGTAGTATTCACTTCATGGAGTTGTTGTGGGGATCAAATGTGATAATATTTTGTTAATTTTAAAGCATTATGTAAATGTCAGTTGTTAGTATAAATATTATTAATAATAATTGCCTACCTTTGTAAATTGTAAAGCTTCATGTATATGCAATCCATAAGGATAGAGGAGGGGTTGCAGGACAAAGAAGAAGGAGGAGGAAGAGAAGGTGAAGGAGGAAGAGAAAGGAGAAGGAGAAGCAGGAGAAGGAGGAGGAGGAAGTAATGATGATGATGGTGGTGATGGTGACAAAGGAGAAAAGTGTTCATGGTATTTACCATTCTTACTGTCTTATATCATAATAAAAACAAGAAGAATGCCTTATATTATTACTACCGTTGGTTTGTTGCATGCGCCTATGATATTATTCCAAAAGATACTACGAGATCACTGGGGTCAAGGCATGTTACAGAGGAAGAAGGACTTAGGCACAACACTTAGCTTCTACAAGATCTCAGTTTCTTCATCTATAAAATGCAGAGTAAGATTAGATGAGCTCTAAGGTCCCACCATGCTCTGCATATTAGGATATTTTGTGCCCCAATCATGCGTGATTGATGAGGTGTATATAAAGATCACTTAGTTGACAAGCATGTATTAAGCAGTTACTAAGTCCCAGGCACTCTGCTAAGTACTAGACATAAAGACAGCAAAGAATCTCTGCCTTGGAGGAACTTGAGTATTCCTGGAGCATCTCAAACTCAACCTGCTCAAAACAGAGCTCATTATCTTGACCCCGAAAATTTCCTCTTTGGAAGTTTCCCATTAATCTCCAGATCTCCACCATATTTCTGGTCATCAGACTTTGAAACCTAGGTATCATTCTCATTCTTGACTCCTCACTTAGACATATCACAAATATTCAATCTATTGTCAAATGTTATCATTTTGTGCTTTCACGTCTTATATATGATTCTTTTCCACTCACACAACCATTACCTTAGTACAAGTCCTGATCACCTTTTACTGCATTACTGCAATAGCCTCCTCATTGGTCTCCCCATCTCCTGTTCATCACCACTCCAATTCATCCTCCATTCAGATGTCCAAGTGATTTTCCTAAAGTACAGTTCTGGAATGTTCTGTCATGTTACTTTCTTACTCAGTAAACTCCAGTGGCTCCCTATTACCTGTAGGATCAAATGTAAATCTTTTCATTGGCATTAAAAGCCCTTCACAACTTGGACACTTCCTACTGTCATATTTTTCTTTCACTATACTTTGATTTACAAGTGATGGTCTCGATACATTATCCTATTCCTCTCACATGACACCATTCCTCGGAATTAGCAACATTTATCCCCCTTTACTGGAAGGTGCTGCCTCCTCATTTCCACTTCCCAGCTTCACTGGCTTCCTTCAAAACTCAGCTTAACTACAAATTTGTACAACATTCTCAAAAGCAATTTAAAATTGGGTAAAGTAACTACATTGTCCAGTCTTTGACCCACAAATTCCACTATTGGCTGGATATCCCCATGAAAGTCACAGACAAAAAGAAAGGCTCCATATACATCAAAATATTTGTTGTAGCTCTTTTGTCGTGGCAAAGTACTGGAAACAGGAGATGCCCATCGATTTGGGGAATAGCTAAACAAGTTGTGGTACATGAATATAATGAAATATTACTGTTATAAGAAACCATCAATAGGATCAATATAGAGAGACATGGAGAGAATTATACACACTGACGCTAAGCAAAGAAAGAAGAGCTAAGCAGAGCAATACATAAGTAGCAACTGTAACAGTGTAAATTGAAACAACAGCCAGAAAACAATGGCAAATTAATGTTGCAAAATTATAAAGAACAAGCATAGCCAAAACTAGATGGCACAATGGATAGAGTGCTGATCCTGCAGTCAGGAAGACTTAAGTTCAAATCCAGCCTTAGAAACTTTTTAGTTATGTGATCCTAAGGAAGTCATTTCACCTCTCCTTGTCTCAGTTTCCTCAGCTGAAAATTTAGTATAAATAACAGCACCCACATCAAAGGTCACTGTGAGAATCAAACAAGATAAGGGTTATTTAAAAAAGGCACTTAGCACAATTACTAGCACTTAATAGTTGCTTATTCCCCTCCCTTTCCCTTCTCCCCAAGAAGACATATAAGAAGACACTTCCTCCTAGCTTTTGTAGACATAGAGGAATCCATGAGCGTGGAACATTGCACATGATATCAGATTATTTTCAATATGCTGATTTTGCTGATTTTTTTTTTCTTTTTCCTCTTAAAAATCATTTGTAAAGAAAAGATAGCTCCATGTGAGGGGAGAAGGGGGATCCAGGAGTAAATCTGGCACTATCAAAACCAAAGATATCAATAAAACCCATTTTTAAAAATTCAGATCAAGCCCTCTCTTGTGCAGCAGATCTTTCCTGAAGTCTTTCCTTCAGGGAGTAGCTGCCGTTTACCCCACGCAGGTCTTCTAAGTAGGTACTTAATTGCAGGTTGTTTCCCTCATTCAAATAAGCTTTTCTTAGGGGCAGAGGCTTTGTTTTTGCATTTCTTTGTATCTCTAGCACTTAGTACAGTGCCTAGCACATAGGAGGAGCATGATAAGTGCTTGTTGAATAACTATGAGCTGTTATAAAGGGGGAAATACCATGTAAATGATAACATCATGATACATTTAGGCTAGAGAAAGTATAATCAGAAGGAAAGGTTCTAGTGACTGGAGAGGGATGGGAGTGGGGAGGCAGCATTTGAGATGAATCTTGAGAGAAACCAGAGTTCTAAGAGATAGAAGTGAGAAGGGAAAGCATTTCAGACATGGCAGTCACTACAAAGCTATGGTGATAGGAGATGAGATGTTGTATGTAACAGCAAGTTTAAAGTAGAAATGGATTGTTCCTTAATATTACTTCTTATGAGAAGATAAATTCTTTGCAGATTTACAGGGCAAGTGTTCCAGTAAGTGGGAATCCTAAAATGACCTGATGTGGGTGGGGTTGGTGGGGAGATAGCCTAGAGAATCATTTAGCTAAAGGCCAGTTCTCATCTGATCAGTAAGAGTCCTCTTCCCTAACCATACCCAAATCCCATCAATCCAGTCCTCCTACCTGCCCCCCCCCACTCTAGACCAAGATGGACAGGTTCAGCCTAGAAGAATGACCAAGGATGTGGGAACCTTAAAGACAGTATGCATAATGGAAATAGCACTGGATTTGGATTCACAGGACACAGGATTGAATCTTGCTTCTTATACTTGCTTGCCATATTTGTGACTCTGTGTAGGTCACTTGACTCTGACTTTCAGTTTCTGAGTCCATAAAGTAGTCAAACTAGATGACTTTTAAAACCTGTTTCTAGACGTAAGATCCTGTGGCTGGAGGGGAAGTTTCTGTCTATAGATTAGAAACACCCTGCCAAAGCTGGAGAGGGGATGCAGATGACTGGCACGTTCAAACCAACTGGGAAGGGAGGCAAGCTTTGGACTCCTAGGGGGATGCAAAGGGTGGAGACTGTTGGCAACGGGCCCTCCCTCTGAAGGGAGACGCCTTAATCACAGCTCAAGACTCGTAGGCTGCAGGGAGTAGGTGTTACACTTTTATCTCTGCTCCACTAAGTGGGGAGTCTCCTATTTGGAGTTGGCATTTGAGTCAGACTCATTGCCAAGGGCCAGCTCTGAACAGCACTCTCAAATATATTGTCTCTTATACCCCCATTGCCAAGTATCCATGCCACCTAATCCTGGCTTCCTCCTAAATGGCCTCTTAAATTCCTCAATGCACCAACTCATTGGAAGATAAAACCACTATGTGATAATGATGGAAAAGAGCTGATATCCTGGAATGCCGGAGTTAGGGAACTCAGAGGCCACCCAGCCCAACCCGCAAACATCTCCACGATATTCCTGACACCGTCTGCTGGCCAAACTCCAGTTTCTGAAGACATCCAGTGATAAGGACTTTGCTGTCACCCTGACTCATTTTCCAGCTTATTCCACGGACATCGATAGGATGTTCCTCTTTAATTGTGCTGACGCTGTCTTCTTGTCCCTGCCATCCTTGGAAGCAATGCCAAATAAGTCTAAAGAATCGTTCTTCCACTTGGGGCCCCTTCTAGTAAAGAACAAGTTACTCGTCAGGTCATCTCTTCCCCAGGCTAAATATCCCTGACCTCTTCACTGACCGAACTAAAACATGTTCTCAGTTCACCTCACCCTTTTGGTCAGCCTCCTCTAACCGGAACAAATTCCAATTTGTTAATGTTTCTCATAAAAAGATGAGGTTCAAAACAGCACATAATACTTTACACGCAGAGCGAAGAATGCGGAGTGTAGTGATACTATTCTGTCCCTATCAGGTTGTATTTTATTTATGCAATTCAATCTTGGAGCTTAATATAAAACTAAAATGTATCCCTATTGTTCATCCGGTGTATTATTCCAGGTTGTTGGATTTTTGTTGGATCCAGATTCTGTTATCCAGTGTGTTAAAATTCTCCCTAGCATTATGTCATATGCAAATTCGATTAGCACGTCACCTATG
This sequence comes from Bettongia penicillata ogilbyi, assembly GCA_023548195.1. NCBI lineage: Eukaryota > Metazoa > Chordata > Mammalia > Diprotodontia > Potoroidae > Bettongia > Bettongia penicillata. The sequence goes on along the minus strand of JAJHZJ010000799.1, from coordinate 3,553,271 downwards.
TTTTCATATAAACCAACGATGACAGTGTTGACGAAACAAGAATATCACCATCCAGTGCTCCATTAGGGACACAGCCCCATCCTGCCCCATTACAACCACCATCCAACCCTCAGTAAAATTGACCCACTCAACGGCAGTTCCATATCCTCTGAATTCTTCTGTTGTCCAGGACATATTCCTCCATCTTTTTGACCAAACTATCTCAATGTTTTTATTCAGCTTAAAAAAATAAGCAATTATTTTCTTCATCTCTACAAAAAGTTCCAAAACAATAAGTATAAACAATAAATATCATCAATAAACTTGTCATTGGACCATTCCTGTCTGAATTCCATTGAAACAGCGGAATTGTACAACCTATATCAGAGTGCTAACCATCTCAGAGAAGGGAGTAGAGAGAAAAGCAGAGAATTTGAAATTCAATTTTTTTAAATGTTAAAAATTATTTTACATATAATTATGAAAAAGTAATATATTATTTTAAAAAGATGAAAACAAGATAACTAGTAATAGTAATAACATCAAAACTTACAACAAATACATATTAAAGGTCATAACATTAAGAAATTAAAATTAATTAAATTAAATTAAAGTTAAATTAAAAAACAGATTAGGGACATTTCACAGCTATAGCTATGGGGAGATTTCTTAACTAAACACAGATATTTACAACAGATAAAAGAGATCATTTTGCATATATGAAATGGTAAAGCTTTTGCATATCTCAAATTAATATAATTGGAATAAGATGAGAAGTAAACAATTGATAAGAGAAATCTTTTTATCAATTATCTCTGGTTAAAATATTATATCAAAATACACAAAGAACTCATATAGATGTATAAATTATTCCCCAGTGGAGAAGGGGGTCAAACAATATGAATGGTTTGTTTTCAAAAGAATTACAGGAAATTAATGGCCCTATGAAAGGTTTTGCTAAATCATCAATCATAAAATAAATGCAAGCCAAAGCAACTCTGAGGTTTCATCTCACATCTAGAAAACTGACAAAGATGAGAAAAGATAGGAAAAAGACAATGCATAAATATATTATTGGTGGAGTTGTGAAGCAATCTTATCTGTCAAGCAATGTGAAACTATGCTAAGTGACAAAAATTTGCACAACCTTTGACCCCAAAACCCTACTGCTAAGCATACATCTCAAGGAAATCACTGAGGAAAAGTAAGGTTCCATATACACCAAAATATTTGTAATACAGCCTTTCTTATAGTAGCAAAGAAGTAGAAACAAAGTACATGCCCATCCAAAAGGGACTTTCTAGACAAAGGGACTTTTCTAGACTGATTATGATGAACACAGAGATGAATGGGAATGTAAAGTAAGGAGAACTAAGAAATCAGTCTGCACAATCACTGCAAGGCAACAGGCGGGCAACAGGTATTTATTGATTGCTTTCTGTGTGCCAGGTACTATGCTAAGCACTGGGAATAGAAGTACAAGCAAAAAGGAACACAAACTACCATGATGGAAATGGAAAGGAGGTCATTGAAGCAATTGAAAGCTTCCTGGTGTGAAATGAAGACCAAGTTTGGCTTCAAAGAAAAGACAAGAGGGTGCACTCTTCTCTTTGCAGAGGTGGGGGAGTATGGATGCAGAACACTATATGTTGTTAGATTTGGTTGGTGCTGATATGTTGGTTCATTTTGTTATTTTTTTTTTACTTTTTAATTATTTGTTAGGGATGAATTTCTGGGAGGTAATACATTGGGAAATGTAGTGATACAGAAAAATAAAAATGCGCAATATAAAAATAGTGAGTCAAAATGATTATGGAAACAGGATGAAGTATGCATTGCCTCCATCATCCTATAACTGTTAATAGTTGTCCTGAAGGGGCTGTAGTTTATACCAGCAAGAGTTTACATCACACACATTTTATTTGATTACAAAAAGTAATCATTTTACCCACCTGAGCAATGGTCCAAAGGACATTAAGAATAAATCCCTAAAACCAGGATTTCCACTTGGCCTAAAACCATTTCTACGTAAACTCCAAAAAATAAAATGAGAAGAGAGTGATATGAAACGGTGACGCCTTGTTTCCCTACTCTTAAGTCAATCAGCAAGCATTTATGAAGAACTTATGGTAGGGGTAGGTCATGGTAAGCACAGGGGAAACTAAGAAAAGGCTAGGGGAGGCGAGGCAGGGCAAGGCAGGGCAAGGCAAGGCAGAACACATCCCTGTACTTCAATGAGCCCCAGGCTTGGAATCAGGAAGACCTGAGTTCAAATCCAGCCTCAGATACTCCCTAGGTGTGTGACCCTGGGAAAAGCTTTCTTTGCCTCAATTTCCTCATCTGTAAAATGGGAATAATAGACTCTACCACAAAGGATCAACTGAGATAAGAAATATAAAGTATTTAGCACAGTGTCTGGCACCTAGTAGTACTATATAAATATCCTTTTATATTTACATTATTATCTAATTGAGAAAGCAACATGGGAAAAGCTACATGCATATAAGACATAAACAGAGTAAGTAAAAGTAGTCTGAAAGGGGGAGACATTATCACCTCTCCTAGAATAGGGAACACTTAACGAACTTGGCTTTTTGATGACATGAACCTCTCCGTCTGTGGCATCTCAAAGGGGCTTAGTCACTCTCTTAGCCTTCCTTTCCTCCACTGCACAATAGGGATATCATTACTTGTACTATCTCTATCCCAGGCTTTGTGCGAGGATCAAATGAGATGCTGGATATTAAGCTCTGCCTAAGCGGGAAAGGGCTCCTAAAAGTGAGTTACTGCTATTCCTGCTTTATCATCAAAGGCCTAGCGTTTCAAGTTTCTGAGAGGGCAGAGTCCAGTGTGCCATCGGGCATGAAGAGACTCACAGATACAGAGAAGGAAGGGGCCCAAGAGGCCCTAGAGGGCAATCTTCTCAGTTTGAGAGCGTTTAAAAAAAAAAGGGAATAATGATAAGAAATTTTTCAGCTCAGATATGACTAAGAACATCTTTTTTTGTTGTGGAATTTAGACACTTAAGAGGCTGCAGGAATCCCTTATCCCTGGCCCTTGGCTGGCCTAGTTATCAAGGAAAGCAACCTCAGGGCGGGGGTTGAAACTGCCAGTTTGTTAATCATGGTGAAGTAATCAACAGGATGTCAGAGATGGAACCAAGCAAAGTCAATCAACGTCTGAGTGCTCTAGACAACATCCTGATGTTTACTTTGTCCAAATTATTTTTTTAATTGAACTTTCCTTTTGCTGGCTCTACTTTCCACCTAGGTGGTTGAAGGAGCAAGGAAAAGAGCCGGTGGGGGCGGTGGGAGGGGCTTGGGAGGATCATCTCCTCATTATTCCGTTTATACCTCAAAGTAAACAAAAATGCACAAAGCTTAGCCAGAGGTCCGAGGGGGGAGCATCATTATAAAAAACACATAGCCCTTCCCCTAACCTGGGGATGGGGAGTAGAGAGGGGAGTGGGGCAGGTTGGTCTGCTTCAACCCAAGGGAAATTAGAAAATCAAAAGCACTTTGGGAAGGCTAGTACCAGTGGAGTCAAGTTGGGTGAGGTCAGGGGGTGGTTTAGAGCTACTGGGGCAAGATTGGGCTCATTTAATCTTAAAGGGAACCAGCAGAAAGACTCAAATAAACTCATTTTATGTCTGTCTCTGTCTTTCTATCTCTTTGTGTCTCTGTCTTTTTCCTTGTCTCTCTCTGTCTCTGTCTGTCTCTATCTCTCTCTGTCTCTGTCTCTCTCTCTGTCTCTCTCTCTGTCTCTCTGTCTCTGTCTCTCTCTGTCTCTATCTCTCTCTGTCTCTCTCTGTCTCTCTGTCTCTGTCTCTGTCTCTGTCTCTGTCTCTCTCTCTCTCTCTCTCTCTCTCTCTCTCTCTGTCTGTCTCTCTCTCTCTCCCTCTCTCTCTCTCCTTCTCCTTTCTTGTACTGAAATAGGGGACTCTATCCCCTTTCTTAGTTGCCCCTCCTAGTCCCTCACATTTCTCAGGTAGAAAAGCCGTCTTGAAAACTGCCTCCAGTTGCTCCTTGTCCCTGCCATAGCCACAGTTTGCTTAGTCCTCAACAGAGATGGAGAATGGATTGTTTCCTTCAGGGAACGACCGCAGCTCCTGATTTTTTGGCTGCCAATTTTCTAGCTATAGTTTGCCTTCTTTAGCATATTTCAGTGGAGGAAATGTCACTTGTTCTAAGGAAATGGTGAAAAGCGTCACTCAGGATGACAGTTTCCAAACCAGGTCTTTTTAACCTATGTCATATTGTAGGTCCCTTTGGGGGGCTACAAAGCCTATAGTTTCTTCACAGAATAATGCTGTAAAATATAGAAAATAAAATGCACAGGACTACAAAAGAAATCAATAATACTGAAATACAGTATCAATTTTTTTTTTAAAGTTCACAAACCCCAGGTTAAGAATTCCCATATCTAGCCAGCCTGTTTACCAAGGGAAAAGGAGAAACATTGCATTGTACTAGGACAGGAAGTGCTGGAATCGGGAAGAGCTGAATTCAAATCCAGCTTCAGATGGAGAGAAATGAATATTAATAACCAATGATTTGGGGCAATCCAGAGTTCCCCCTTTTTCTATAGTCCTCATTTCAAAGTTCAGTCTCTTGAAAGACATTACTGATGAGATTAAATTAACTCTCCTAAGGTCCCACACAACCTTACAAGAAATTAATGTAAGGTGGGGAAGCCAGTGGGGATAAATTCTTGATCAGATTGCCCAAAGATGGGGGAGGTCTGGAGGCAGAGATAGTCTCTTTGTCCAAGAGTGTTGTCCTATGATGTTACTTTCTCAGCCCCGCATTGGAGAGCACCCATTTGTCACTGTAATATTCATTCTCTCATTATCTGTTGTTAGCCAATCAGAGTTGATTGTCACCTTTAGGAATACCCACTCTTCCAAGGGCATATAAACTGTGAGTCCACCACCATGAGAGGTCCTTGGACTTTGAGAGAGTTACCTGACCTCTTTTATTAATGAAATGCTGGCGTTATTAATAAAATGACTAATTATCCAAACTATGTCTCTCAAACTTTTAAAATGTCACAAGGCACTCACTAGGTGTGTGACCCTGAACAAGACTCTTAACCTCTCTGTCTCAATTTTCTTAACTGTAAAATGGGAATAGTAATGTCACCTCCTCCCAGGGTTATTATGAAGATAAAATAAGATAAAATTATATAGTGCTTAGCATAGCGGCTGATACATACATAATAGGTATTTCATAAATTTTTGCTTCTCTTCCATCCCAAGGTTGCATCCTGTCTGATAATGTACTTCCTCTCTTTCAAATACTAAGACCCACAGGCAGTAGATGCAGCAGTGAAGGACGTTCTGTTCCAATAGCCTGGGAGAACAGAAAAAGGGAGGGACGAAAAGAAGGAAGGATTCCTATCTCTGGAATTCTCTTTCCTCAAGGGTCCAGGCAACCCAGGAAAGGGAAGGGCATGACTCTTATCTGCTGAGATGGGACCCAGGTACCTGATACAGCCTAGCTGCCCACATTCCTACTTTTAGTTATCAAGTCCCCACTGAGAACTGGAGGGAGGTTATGGGCTCTGAGCCAGAGAAGGGAGAGGGATGGAATGCTCCCAGACTCAGGGCTCCTAGGGTCAGGGCCCTCAAGACATAGGCTAGTCCAGTTCTGGTAGTGCTCTGAGTATGTCTTCAGCCTGATTAGTTGGGTTGGGTGAGAGCTGAGAACTACTCACATCAGCTTACCCCAGCATAGGACAGAACATGAAGTCAGGGACTCATCTTTTAAGAGACCTACAGCTCAACCTAATTTGAGGCACAGTAAAGAGTCAGGAATCTAACTCTTGAGTAGACCTGCCTGATGTAGACCAACACAGAGCCAGGGGGAAGGAGAGGGGCTTGGTGGTAGGACTAAGGGCATGGAAGCAGAGGATCCCAGGAGGGAAAGGGGATTTGGAAATCATCCAGTCCACCCCACTCCCATTTCACAGACAAGGTCCCTTGCAGCTTTAAAACTATGATCCTACAATCTTAGGAATCTGATGGTCATGTAGGTAGTGGGTAAGAGGATCAGGCTTTGGAAATAAATCATCTGACTCTGAATCCAGATTTGGATTGTAAAGCCATGTCAGAATGAAGGGGAATGATGGGGGAAAAGGAGCTACTCCAATACCAGTCCCATAGTCTTTCTTCCCTTTCATGCTCCACCCAGTATCCCCTTCCCCAATACTTTTGATTACTAAGTGGGTAACCCAAGTCAAGTCACTGAAAGTCGCTAATTCTCCATTTTTTCAACTGTAAACTGTAGTAGCAACTCCATAAGACTGGTAAAGATCAATTCAGATAATATATATAGTAAGCTTGTTGTATGTGTCCTCTGCTCTGGCTCCTCCTTCATTGGGCACCAGCCCAAGTCACTGCCTTCTGGACAGTGAGGAACACAGAACTTAAGACTCAGAAGTCGGAAGGTAAGAATTATCATAGGAGACTGTCCAATGAAGTCCCAGTCCTTGGAACAGGATTGCTCAATGTGGGGATTTCAAGAGATCCATGAACTTGGAAGGAAAACAATTAGATCTTTATTTTTTACTAACTTCTAGCTAAAATTGAGCATTTCCTTCTATCTGGATTTTTAAAAATTGTTCTGCGAAGGGGTCAGTAGACTTCACCAGATTGCCAAGGAGTTTCATGACACACAAAAAAAGGCTAAGAACCTCTGCCTTGGATTGTGCTAAGATATACCTTAACCAAACTCATAACTCTCTTACCTACACTTCATACTCTAAGGACTGGACTCTCATTATCCAATTCCCTATTACAGAAGGAAGAAGGGGACAGGAAAACCCAGCCTGACTTGGTCCACACCCTTCTGGTTAGTAAACCACTAGTAAATTTCTAGACATGGACAATTCTTTCTCATGACAGTCTCCAGACTGAAAAGGCCAAGAGGCAGGAGAGAGGATGGGGGGCTGAGGGATACATACACCAAGCATATAAATGGGCAGGTTGCTACAGCACTCACTCTTCCAGGCATAGAATAATGATGATGATGACAGTAATGATAGCTTGTATTTCTATTGCACATGTCCTCCGAAGACCTCAAACCCCTTTCAGCTGGATGATCTCAGTCATCTCCACAATAGCCCAGTGCATTAGGGAAAGTCAGGGCTTATTATAAACATTACCCCCACTCTCAATTCGCTGCATCCCCAACTCTCTCTCTCTCTCTCCCTCTCTCTCTCTCTCTCTCTCTGTTTCTCTCTCTTTCTTTCACCTCCCAATTCTCTCTTTCTTTTTGCAAGTAAAGAAACTAAGACCTAGAAAGGTTAATAGATTTATTCAAGGTCACACACTCACACTGAGCTAGGATTTGTACCTCTGACTTTTCAATAATGATTCAAAATCTCCCTACACTTAAGATGTCCTAGTGACTCCCCCAACTATAAATTAAGCCCTTTTGAAAACTGTGTTCACTCTTTGAGGTCACCTTGAATATCCCCCCACACACACACATACCCAGTGAAGGTGTAGAAGTAGTGTCCTTGGCATCTGAAAGAAGGGACATGAATCTTGAGGACATACGTTATTGCCAGTGAATGGCTCCAACTCAGGGACAATCTGATACATTAAGTCCAGTCTAATGTGGAAATGGTTAGGTACAACCTTTAGCCAGCAAAAAACCAATGCCCTTGGGCCCCAAAAAAGGGCAAATGTGGGAGGATGACATACATCAGGAATGCCCAGGTGCCTGTAAAAGGATTATTACCAAGTAATAGTAGATGATGATAATTAATTATCTTCCATTAAGGAGACAGTCCCTGGAGCTAGAGCATCAAAGCGGATGTTTTCCCTGAGTTGGCAAATCCCTCAGCTCTGGTACTGACATACTCCTCATTCAATGACCCCTGTCTTTCTTTGTGTCAGCTTCTGTCTTAGTCTGCCTGGGTATGTGGGGAGGAGGGACTCTCTTCTTCTTCCTCTTCCTCCTCCCTCATTCCTCAAAGTTTATGGTTGGGATTTTGATTTTTTAAACTTGTCCCCACATCCTATCTTTTTTTCCTCTCCCATCTTCCCCAAAACGAAGTACAGCCAAATCACTGTTACTTTCCACCAGCCCCTAACTTGCAAGGTGTTTTCAGTTCACACAGAAAAGTGAATCGAAGTTTTCCATCTCCACTTGAGGCATGAACTTGAAATGAGATAGAAAAACTTGATGATTATCAAGAATGACAGACCCAAGTATACAAAGAATGGGAGAAAAAGTAGGATGTGCCCTGGCACAAATTCAGGGGATAGAATATTTGACCTTTAAAGCCCTTCCAGGCCCATCATTTGATGAAGTAATTTTGACTTTTGTATATTAAACTTTCTCCACCATACCAAAGTAACCCTCCTTTGACTAGGGACTTTGGCTTCCAATACACTCTCCGAGTTTAACTCCCACAAGGTTTTGGAAGCTAAGAACCCTAGAGTTGTTGTAATGCTTGCTTCTTTCTCCCAAGGATGAATATAGGACACATGGGTATTTAGGTACATTGAACTTTTCTAGGTGAATATAAGGGAATGATGGAACCAGCAGCCTAGGAAAGTAGGAAATACAATAGGAAGACCCATCTGCCTGGTCAACAAGGGACTATGGGGAAGAATGAGATGAGGTGGGTTAAAGGTTCAAGTCCATGCAAGTGTTTCAGCAGCAAGAGAGAATGGCAGATTAATATTAAAGTATGGACCGTGTGAGTGATATAAAGGAAATGGAGGAGGGGGACGAAGCACCTAAATTATTCATTCCAATTCTGAGGCTAAAGCCATCGAACCAAGGTGTTTCTTTCCACTGAGGAGAGGAAAAGTGAAATGATGGCTATTTCTGGAATACATCTGCTGCTTTTGTTATAACCATTTTAAACTAACCCAAACAGGGTCCTGATAGAAGGATGTTTCCTCCAATGGGAGGAAGATGACAATGGCATAGGAAAAGGGGAGGGAGAAAGGAATGAGTCTAATGATTTTATTGGATAATCACTGAGGAGTGCTTCCAAATCCTCAACTAACAGGAGACTCTGAAATGCCACCCATGAGAGGGAGGAGTCAAGGAAAAAGTCAAGGCAGTTGCCATAAAAGCTTCAGCTTCAGAATCTCAGACCAGAACCCCACTGATACCCCAGAATATCTTCTGGTGTTGGGTAGAATGTATGACAGCAAAGGACCGACAGACCACACTCTGGTCATTATTACTGAAGAGGTCCAAATATGTGTCCATATTATCGTCCTCCCTACAATCATCTAGCAAAGTATCACTTCCTCTCCTGTCCAATGAGAGTCAGTTGTTGGTGTATGTTTGTCCTTTGTTCTCAAAGAGGACCATTGACATGGGAAAGGTGATGTCTTCAATACAAAAACCACATAGATGATCTCATCAGTAGGTCCAGAGCTTGGCAGCTTAGGTGGGCTGACCTCCTACAGAAACTTGCTAAAGTGTTAAAGTTACACCATGGTTAGTAAATAATGGATGACACTACCACTAGTGAAATTCAGTCTTATATCTTCCTTTATCTAGACAGTGTGGTGGAGCAGATAGAATGCTAGACTTGGAGTCACTATAGACCTAGGTTCAAGTGAAGTTAAGTCTCCTACATCTAGGTCAGGTTCCCTTATTGTAAAGATGAGGACACTGAGGCCCAGATAGGTTTAGTGACCTGACATTCCACTAGTACAAAACAGAGCTAGGAATACTTTCCAGTAAAGAAAAAGATCAAAGATGTAGTTGATGATCCACAAGGAGCAAGAGTCTCCAAGAGTTCCGGGAAAAGAGAGAGTAAAGAATTACAGCAAGCTTTGAATACTAACACAATGCAATGCCATTTATTTGATGCCAATTATACTGAGTCTTGCTACACTGGGAGATAAAGGCAGCTAGACTTGATACAGTCTTTCTTCCAAGGATCAGACCAATGTTGTCCCAGGTTTCACAAAGTGAGAGAAAGATTCCATAAATATAAAGCATAAGTTATTGAGCTCAGCTTCTTAGATTTCTTAACAACTTCTAGAATATCAAATTGATAATTTGTAAGCACTTAGAACCTCTGAAACCTCTTGGGGGCAAACAGTATGACCTCAAAACATGTGCTACAAGAGAGAATAGGAAAAGTGATAAGGAGACATCCAAACAAAGAGCTATACAATTTTTGGACTGAAGAGAAATCTTAAAATGGAAGTCCTCTATCAGCCTATGCCCAGTAAATAAATGTTTTATAGAACATGTATTTTGTGTGTGTGTGTGTGTGTGTGTATATAAAATGTATCTAAGCATATGTGTATACACACATACATACATGCATGCAAACAATGCATATATATGTGTATATATGTGTGTGTATCCTTATGACTAACATTACTTATAAAAAATATTTTTTTAAAAGTTACTTGTAAATAACCGTACAAGGTTACTTTTTCCTCTCAACTGCCCTAAAAAGTAGGTGGTACCAGTATTGTCTGTTTTCTGACTTCTTTCCTTTAGCTTCCTCATTAACCTAAAAGCCTTACAAGAAAGGGAAAGCTGAGCCACAAGGCATGAAGCATCCCACTAGATTCTTTGTGTAGATACCAATCCCTACATCTCCCTATCCTCTGAATCAGAAAGGTCAATCTTTCTTAATCCAAATGCATCCTCTCATCTTAGCGGACATTGGAGATGGCTTCAGATCAGCAGCACCGACCTGACTCAACGTCAGTTTCTATTTTGTTTGTCACCTAATCAGAATGGTGCCCAATGGCTTCCTGGAGAGGCATAGTAGAAAGATGAATGGGGTTGTGTCCTAGTTTTGCCACTTTTTAGATTGTGACCTCAAAAAAGCCATTTAGAGTCACGAGATTTAGAAATAAAAGGAAACTTACCTCTGACATTCAGTATCTGTGTGACCTTGGATGAGCCACCAACTTCCCTAGACCTCAGTTTACTCATCTGTAAAATGAAAAGTTTGGACTAAAAGGTCTGTGAGGTTGCTTTCAGTTTCAGAGCTATGATTCTAGATCCTAGAGCTCTTGACTTCATAAATAAAGACACTGAGGAGAGTAGCATGGGTATGGAGCCAGAAGGCAGCTTGGGGGTCACCTAGACTAACCCCATCATTCTATATTTGAGGGGATGGAGGACAGGAGATATGAAGTAACTTGCTCAGGGATAATCTGAATATGAATACCTTCATGGAGTCTCCAAATTCAATTTTTAACTTCAACTCTTTTTTTTTAAAACTATATCACACTGGTGTTTATGATCTGCCCAAGATCACAAGGGAAGTGTCATGAGTGTTATTCAAAGGTAGATCTTTTGACTCCTAGTTAATTCATTTATCTCACATCTACTTAAATTATTTTCCAACTGTGTTCAACTCTTCACAACTCCATTTGGGGTTTTCTTGGCAAAATAGTTTGCCATTTCCTTCTCCAGCTCATTTTACTGATGAGGAAACTGAGGCATTCAGGGTTAAGTGACTTGCCCAAGGTCACACAAATAGTAAATGTGTGCAGTCTTCCTAACTCCAGGCCTGGCGCTTTATTCACTGTGCCACCAGGCTGCCCTAACTTCCTACATGGGATAGTTCAGAGAATTAAACATGTTAATGATTGGAAAGAGCTGAACCGGTATAAGCTATTGTTTTAAGGGAAAGCCTTGAAGCAGGGATTCTGCCAGCACTGGGTCCAACCCAGGTGTGTCATTTGTACATCAGGCCTACCTCCCTGATGCTTCTCAGGGCAGAGACCAAGAGGCCCAGCTCAGAAGGAGTCTGAGTTCCTGCTTATTACCTCCTTGGAAATCGAAGATTCCTTTCTGAGAGGATGCCTCTTTCTCCTTGTAACGTAAGACTCCTGCCAGTCATTCCTCAAGCCCTCCCAATCATTCACCAACCTGACTGCTGTCAGCCTAAATCTGGGGCCCTTCCCACTCGTGCTGATAGTGGGGAGGCCTTGGTATTGTTGCCACCTCCTGATGACGGATGAATGCTCACCTTCAACCTCATAACACTGCCAGCAGAGGGATTTAAATTTAGCTAGAGCCTACAGGGGAGGCCTATGTAGCTTGATGCAAATCCCCAGCCACCACCCCTAACCCAAGGAGAACATGCAGGGAACTCATGGGATGGGGGCTGGAGAGAAGGTCTTCAATTTTAGACTGAAGCTTTGCCAAGAGTTTTCTAAGCCATAAGGCTGCTAGAGTCCCAGTTGGTCTACATAATTGGCATGGGCCTCACCCCTGTTTCCTGTTACCCCTCCTCACCATCCTCATCTCCCCCATTCCCCCCCTCTCATTGAGGGAGATCCCCAGCATCGGCCTGTATCCAACATACTCAGGGCCCCATAAAAAGGGAACCCAGGGAACATGAAAAGGAGAAGCAGAGCTTATTAAAGTCTCTTTAGGCTGGCTGCTTGGATTCTTTTAAGTCCCCAGCTTGATTTCTTTTGAGGCCCTGGGTACGTGCTGATTTGCATGGCTGGTTTAGCGGGTGGGAAAAGGAGGTAAGAGAAAGCCTTGCCCTAGCTGAATAAAAAAGCCTTTGTGAATTAGGGAGCTGCTGTGAAGGCTACTGCCTGTGTCAGGCAATCTACAGAGAAAGTTTGATTTTTCTGAGGGAAAACAAGGAAATACAGGAAACCTCTCTCTTCCCTAATATCTTCCCCATCCCCCATCTCCCACACACACACCACACAACTTTGTTCAAGGGCTGCTAAATTATGCTTTGTTACTACATCAGCTTCCAGAGTCCTGTGACTTGGGTAACACTTTGGTTAAAATAAAATTCAAACCCTGGAGTGTTAAGAAAAGCGTGTAAGTTTATCTCAAGTGGCTCATTTCCCTATCCACTGTTGAAAAAATAAGCTCAACTCATCCAGTGAGGGGGTTGGGCCTAATGAACTCTTTGAATTTCATCTCACAAACCAGAGTGTCAGCCTGTTTTGAGCTGTCCTATCCTGTCCCAAAGGACCCAAGGGGAGTCCAGGGGACAAAGAATATTTCCAAGATAGTCAAGTCCTGGAAAAAATAATAGTGATGGCAGAGAAAGGGGAAATGGTGGGAAAAGCAAACACCCAAGTAGATTGATCCAAAGCCTTTCAACAATGCTTTAAACAGCCTGTGCACCACGTGTGTGGCAAATACATTATGTCCTGCTCTGAACAAGGTGCAGTGCTAGGTACTTGAGAAACAAGCAGTCCCTGTTCTTGAGAAGGTTAAAGTTTTCATTAACTCACAAGTTTTCCTTTGCACCTTCCTTTCATTGCTATCTCCTTAATGATAACATTTTTTACATATTTTCCAGGCAGATGATTTGCCCAAAAAAAAATAGGATCATTTGGCTCACACAAATTTACATAACCCTTGTTCTCTTTTCCCAGTATCCCCTCCTTTCCATGACATCCTCTTTCTTTTTTGTCCCCTTCCTATGTCCCTTCCCTTCCTCAAGCCACTCACTGTCCTACTCCCATCTAGGGCCCTTCATCGGAAAGGAATCAAGCATTTCTAGAGCCCTGAGAGACAACATAAACTTTTTGTGCATTTCCATGGGTCACAGTAGGGAACAGTGGTAACTTTGAGGAACTAGAACTCCACTTCCAGGTGTAGTAACCCAAGAACTTGTACTAGTCTGATCACTCAATACTGGCCATTTCAGCCAGGTGTACATTAAAAGGAAAGGGGGTTTACAAAGGTGGGAATCACAGTCTCCCAAGGAGATGAAGTCCTACAGGTCCCAGCTGATAGCTCTTTAATAAAGCTTATGACCAGCTGAGCTATGCTAGACAGGCAGCTATGGCAGATAAATATTCTGACGTCTTTACAGCTGTTGAATTGCTTCTAGGTCCTGTCTCCTGATAATTTACACAGTTATTTAAACCAATTCTCAGTGTTCTCTTTTCCCTTCTATCTACCTCTGGAAACTGTGTGACTCTGTGTGCTCTTGAATATCTGGCATCCTTCTTTGAGATCCAACATGGTCTAGTGGAAACAGTAGGAGGTATTGAATATGGAGAGACTACTGTGGACAAAAAAAAAGAGAAGCAGGAAACTTCTTGTTTAGGCTTGTGTTTAGGAGATGGCTAGATAATTCAGCAGCATGGATTAAAGATAAAAAGAGCATGTAGGCAGGGAAAATAGTTGGGAAATATTGGAAGGAGGGGGCATGAACTACAGGAATAGTAATTGGAATGAAAAGTTAGGGGGACAGAGTCAAGAGATCTGGGACAAAAGAATTGATGGACTTTGACACCTGGACGAAAAAGTGACATATCACTCCAGTTTTTGAACTTGGATCCCTGGAAAAAATGCTGATGCCACCAACTGATACAGGGAAATTAGATGCCAAACAGTGGAGGAGGGAAGATAATGAGATCAATTCTGGATGCTGAATTTCAGTTGCCAATGAGACACAGAGGAGATGATCACAGATTGCTATAAAGGTGAGACTAGAGTTCAGAGACTGGGGTTAAGAAAAGCTCATCATCATAGAGTGTTATAACAATAATTTTAAGCATCCTAAAGAGTAAAAGTTGTATCTGGCAGTTTTTGTTTGGAAGTACTTGATAAAGACTATTTAAGGAGAAGATGATGATGGAGATATCTACTCCTTGTTCTCTTTTCTTTTCCCTAATCTATAATCCATATCTGGAAATTAAGTCTGTAATTTGAAGGTGACTGTTTAAAGTATAAAGGGATTTTTGTTCTCTAGTAGTGTTTACCATGAAAGTTGCATTTCCATTTTCGGGAAAATAAATGGCATCATCTTTGCTTCTGAATCTCATGGTCCACGTAATCCTTTGGCTAGAAGAGGGTCAATTTTACCTTCAATGACTTCACTCCAGCTTATCAAATCGACCTCCTAGCATCGTCATTTAGAGGCAGCATTGCATAGTACCTAGAGTGTTGGATTTAGAGCCAAAAAGGCCTAGAATCAAATCCCACCTCTGAAACTTCCTAGCTTTGTGACCCTGGCAAGTCATTTAACTCTTTGAGCCTCAGTTTCCTTATCTATAAAACGAGGAAATTGAACCAGATGACTTCTAGGGTCTTTTCCAGGATACTAGTGAGAAGTGCTGATTTATTTCATTTGACTCCAAATGGTAAAACCTGGAGCAATGAATTTCAGGTAGGAAAAGGTCAGTTGAGGCTGATAGGGAGGGGGAATGTGAATAATGAGAGCTGCCTGAGGTGCAGTGGCCTGCTTGCAGAGGCAGTGAGTTCCCCTCCTTGGAGGTTTTCAGATGGCACCTGGTCATGCAGGTATGTTATGGTATGATTCCTCTCCCAGAAAATCATCCAGGTCCCATCCAGCTCTTAGATTGTGTGATTGCAAACTAAATCCTAGTTCAATACAATCTGCTACGTCTCGATTCTCAATTGTCAAGACTTTGGGCATTCTATAGTTCTTCCAAAGTATTCCACAAACTTGTGCCATTAAAGGCAGGAGATTGCATTCAAGACTCTGAGGGGTCCTTCAATGAAGGATAATGATCAGATGCTATCAATTTTTCTTGAGGACATTGAACTGATTTAGTGGCATCAGGCAAGAGGAAAGTTAGACAGATAGGAAAACATGCCTGGGATAATGATAGTTTGGTACTGGAATGCATCACCAAGGGAAAGTGAGGAATTTCCTTCTCTGGAGACTATTTTTTTTAATAGAGTAGTCATGCTTTGGTCTGGGTTGATTTTGGCATAGTCTTGCTTTGATGCAGGAGCATGAACTAGATGACCTTTTGGCCTTCCCTCTAATTCAAGGTTTCTATGAACACATAAGAGACTTTTTTTCAATTATCAAGTACTAATTCTGTTTCCTCCAACTTCTCCCCACCCACTGGGGATGAAAAAGAAAAGAAGACAAGGAAGACTGGAACCCTTGTATTTCAATGGCTTCCCCTCTTTTCTGAGCAGTTTCCAAGGAAGAAACAACCACTACTTCACTCAGGCTCCTGTTATAGATTATGGAGCAGAAGGATGGCTAGATCATTTCTAGCTCAAGGATTCTACTATTTTAAGATGTTCCAGTCCTCATCCAGCCTTCTCTACCCATCCTTATCCCTACGTATGGAGCCTTTCCAAAATAGCTGATCAAGTTCACAGCACATTAGCAGAGTTTGTACATAATCTTCTGCCCGGGAGAGTACATATAGAACCACAGGATGTCCCAGCTCAAAGAGATCCTAAAGATCATCTAGTCCACTGCCCTCATTTTACCAGTGAATAAACAGAGACCCAGAGATGGAAAGTGACTTGCCTATGTTGTCAGTGGGCTATACATCTTTAGGTTATCATGAAGCCCAAAGGAGTTTATGCATTTCAAACCATTTGAATCAAAAGTGCTTGTTATACATGTATTAAGTATGATCATTACTGGGATCATGGTGGTATTACTTCCTTGGTCTGTCACCAGAGAGCCCTATGCCTCTCCTCTTTATGAGTGCTTCTAGAACAATTTTCTCTCTACTTCTGTCCCATAATGAAGGAGTCTATTTTTTTACCTGAAAAAAATACCCAGAAATCAAGAGGAAATGTGTGATAATGTCTTTCTTGCACCAAGCAATATGATGAAAATGAAAAGAGTGGGGAAAAGTCAGCCAAATATCCAGATGTTTCCAGAAATCCAGCTGTGGAGCATCAAAGACTAAACGATTTCCCTAAAATTTTTGATCTTCTCTGGGTGTGTGAGGTCATGAACACTGCTTCAGCGACAGTCTCCCTTCACAGGCAGCACCCCCTCCCACATGGTCGGGAAGTGATACAAAGATGTGTGATCCTATAGGCATATATTGGTCTGGGCGTTTAGGTGACTCAGCATGTGACAGTGTGTGTATAATTAATCAGTAATCACAACTCTCTCAAAAGCAGCCTGAGAAACACATCAGCAATTGTGCTCTGACCACATGTTTCCCATCAATCATAACTTTTTTAAAGATACACACATCTCAAAACAATATGATCAATAGAATAGAAACGTGTGTTTCAATGTGCTCGTGTTTTACATATGTTTTGTGTAAAAAAGTTGACTATGCAACTCATTTGTACACAGACAGTAGACAAATGATAGCTAGTAAGAGACTTCCAGTGGTTCACTGATCAACTTTCATGGGGACAAACCAAAATAAAGACGAGTCCCTTTTCCACCTTGACTGAGATCACTGCGACTAGATCCTAGAACCCAGGTGTGGTGAGGAAGCTAGAGGAAGAAATGGAGGAATTATCTCCAAGCAGCTTACAGCCTAACAGATGATGATGCCTGATAACACTTGAAAAAACATTCAAACAAAAGAAACATCTAAACAAGTCAGCAGCTGTACAAAATTCTTTCAATAGACAGGGATTAGGAGGTTTCTTGAATGATTCACATAGTTAAAGTTAAGTTTATGAGTTCATGATTTTCTCCAGGTACCCAGAGCCATAACTAGGGTTGGGTGACCAGCACTTAATCCCAGGGAACAGATACTACGGTTTCTGTCACCCCTTACAAGGTGATAACTGTTACCTCTCAGCATTTCAGGCCAATTCCTGGAGGAAGGAAAGTTTCTGGTTACTGTTCCGCATAAGCCCTCTGACTTAACGATAATAATGCCTATTATTTATATATTGCGTCAAATTTTACACAGGACTTTATACATATGCTCTCATTTGATCCTCACAATATGCCTGTGAGATGGGTTATTATCATATCCATTTTACAGATGAGGAAACTGAGGCTAAGAGTGGTTAAGTGACTTACTTAGGATTATACAAACAGTGAGCGTCTGAGACATGAATTTGTCTCAGGTCTTCTTGCCTTCTAAAAGTCAATCCAATAAAATACTTAACTCCCTTCTCAGATGTCAGGGGCACTACCATTCATCTAGTCTTCTGTGCTCACTGTGTTGAGTTTTTTTTTAGACTGTCATCCTCTTCACCTCTACATCTTATGGGCCACCAAGGTCTATCCATTCTATCTCTTTCTACTTGGAAAGAAGACCTCATTACCACCACCTGATCTAATGCAACAGGTTTCTCTGATGCCAGTCAGTCCCTTCTCTTCCATCCCAATTTCATACCACAGGTAAGAATATTCAGTTACACATAGATCTGCTTATGCCATTCCACTGCTCAAAAATCTTCAATAGCTCCCTATTGCTTACTAAATACATTTCAAGGTCCTTCACATGTCATTGAATGCCCTCAACCTTTTTGGCCTCATAACAAAACTCAAATGCCACCCTCTCCTTGAAACATTTCCTGATCTTTACAATCAGTAATGATCTCCTCCCCTAGTCCTTACACAGCACTATGTTCTTACCTCCTTAGTGCATTTATCATGTATCATTTTGTATTTTGGCAATGTACCTCAACTGAGCTGTAAGACCACTTAGAGTAGTAATGAACTCTCTTACTGAACTGTGTGTCACCCTCAGGTTCCAGTATGCTACTATATTAAATGTGTGGGGTATTGTTTTGGTGTTTGTTTTGTTTTGTTTATGTGTAGTGTAATTGAACTTTGAAGAAGTTTCCTGGAGTTGAGTTCAGAACAATTTTCTAGGAGGAGAAAAAGAATTCAGACTAGAATAGTCCAGAAAATACTCAATGAGAAAGCAAAAAAACTTGACTATATAGTTTCCTAAAGATATCTTCTCTGGGGGGGAACCAAGATGGTGGAGTAGAAAGACTCACGTATGCTACCTCCAAATCCACACCCCATAAATTTCCTGTGAAAAGAACTCCCCACAAATTCTGGAGTACCGCAAGCTGCACACCAACGCAGTTGAAGAGGTTTCCATGCCAGAGAGCCCTGAAAAGCCATTCCCAGGGGTCTGTCACGCTCTGGACAATGGAGCCCACTCCTGTGCTGCCCTGGCCCCACGGCCCCAGAGGAGCAGATCTGAGCAGGCTTCAGGGACAGAATCTCCAGCGGCCGCGAAGTTCCCTCCACCCACACGTGCTAAAGGTCAGTGAGAGAGACTTCTGGGCTGGCCGAGAGGGGAGCGGGGTGGCTCCATGGCTCGGGCACCCTTGGGAGGCAGTGGCAGAGGGAGTGGCAGAAGCAGCAGTGGCAGCCCAGAACTCCCGGAGCAGCAAGCAGGAGCTCAGGGCCATTACCAAAGGTCTCTGCATAAACCCCCTGAGGGAAATGAGCCTGGGAGGTGGCCCTGCCCCCACCCCAGCACCAGAACTTAGGCTCAAATTGAATAGCAGCCATGCCCACCACAGAAAGCCCTGAGGCTGGGAAACAGCATTTGAATCTCAGACCCCAAGCACTAGCTGGGCAGATCTAGGCGGGGGTGGACAGGAATCTCAGAAGCCAAGTAACTGGCTGGGAAAATGCCCAGAAAAAGGAAGCAAAATAAGACCATAGAGAGCAACTTTCTTGGGGAAGAGATGTTCCTTCCTCCTTTCATTTCTGATGAAGAAGTACAATGTTTGCCATCAGGGAAAGACGTGGAGGCCGGGGCCTCTGTATCCCAGACATCCGAGGTGGATGTTCGGTGGGCTCAGACCATGGAAGAGCTCAAAAAGGATTTTGAAAATCAAGTTAGACAGGTGGAGGAAAAATTGGGAAGAGAAATGAGAGAGATGCAAGAAAAGCATGAAAAACAGGTCAATACCTTGGTAAAGGAGACCCAAAAAAATGCTGAAGAAAATAACACCTTGAAAAATAGGCTAACTCAATTGGCAAAAGAGGTTCAAAAAGCCAATGAGGAGAAGAATGCTTTCAAAAGCAGAATTAGTCAAATGCAAAAAGAGGTTCAAAAGCTCATTGAAGTAAATAGTTCTCCCAAAATTAGAATGGAGCAGATGGAGGCTAATGATTTTCTGAGAAACCAAGAAATTATAAAACAAAACCAAAAGAATGAAAAAATGGAAGAGAATGTGAAAGATATCATTGGAAAAACAACTGACCTGGAAAATAGATGCAGGAGAGACAATTTAAAAATTATGGGACTACCTGAAAGCCATGATCAAAAAAAGAGCCTAGACATCATCTTTCATGAAATTATCAAGGAAAACTGCCCTGAGATTCTAGAACCAGAGGGCAAAATAAGTATTGAAGGAATCCATTGATCACCGCCTGAAAGAGATCCAAAAAGAGAAACTCCTAGGAACATTGTGGCCAAATTCCAGAGTTCCCAGGTCAAGGAGAAAATCTTGCAAGCAGCGAGAAAGAAACAATTCCAGTATTGTGGAAATACAATCAAGATAACACAAGATCTAGCAGCTTCCACATTAAGGGATCGAAGGGCATGGAATAGGATATTCCAGAAGTCAAAGGAACTAGGACTCAAACCAAGAATCACCTACCCAGCAAAACTGAGTATAATACTTCAGGGGAAAATATGGTCTTTCAATGAAACAGAGGACTTTCAAGCATTCTGGATGAAAAGACCAGAGCTGAAAAGAAAATTTGACTTTCAAACACAAGAATGAGAAGAAGCATGAAAAAGTAAACAGCAAAGAGAAGTCATAAGGGACTTACCAAAGGTGAACTGTTTATATTCCTACATGGAAAGACAATATTTGTAACTCTTGAAACTTTTCAGTATCTGAGTAGTTGGTGGGACCACACACACACATACACACACACACGTACACACATGCGCACACACACATAAACACATGCATGCACACACAGAGACAGAGAGCACAAAGTGAATTGAATAGGATGGGACCATATCTTAAAAGAAATTAAGGTAAATGGTGAGAGAGAAATGTAGTGGGAGGAGAGGGGGTGAAATGGAATGGGGTAAATTATATCTCATTCAAGAGGCAAGCAGGAAACTTTTTAGTGGAGGGAAAAAGAGGAGAGCTGAGAAAAAAACATGAAGTTTACCCTCATCACATTCGACTAAAGGAAGGAGTAAAATGCATACTCATCTTGGTATGAAAACCTATCTTACAATACAGGAAAGTGGGGGAGAAGGAGATAAGCAGGGAGGGAGGGATGATGGAAGGGAGGCCAATGGGAGAAGGGAGCAATTTGAAGTCAACACTCTTGGGGAGGGACAGGATCAAAAGACAGAATAGAAACAAAGCGGGGCAGAATAGGAGGGAGGGAAATACAGTTAGTCTTACACAACACAACTGTTATCGAAGTCATTTGCACAACTACACAGATATGGCCTATATTGAATTGCCTGCCTTCCCAAAGGGAATGGGTGGGGAGGGAGGGATGGGGAGAATTTGAAACTCAAAGTTTTAGGAACAACTGTTTAGTATTGTTGTTGCTACTAGGAAATAAGAAATACAGTTAATGGGGAATAGAAAGTCATCTTGCCCTACAGGACAAAAGAGAAGATGGGAAGAAGAGAAGGGAGGGATGATAGAAGAGAGAGCAGATTGGTGATAGGGAAAATTAGATTGCTCGGTGTATTGGGGTGGGGGGAGGGGATAAATGGGGAGAAAATTTGGAACCCAAAATTTTGTGAAAATGAATGTAAAAAGTTAAATAAATAAATTTATATTTTAAAAAAAAGATTTCTTCTCTCTCATATATGCATACATATATGCATATATATGCATACACACATACTATATATGTATATATACATACATACATACACAGGCACATATGTGTGTGTGTATGTGTGCCTTTGGACCAAAAACCTTAGAGAACCTAATCATAACTTGGCTATTAAAGTCAGAACTCACTAAAATGGCTTTGCCTATTTTCTCACTCCCTCCACCCTCAGGATCCTCTACTACCCTACTTAACTCCAAATATCCAGGATTTTGGGGGCCACCACACCCTCCTCCCATGCTCAACCTCTCTAGACACTAAGACATCTGATTAACTCATTCATACCAAAGTATTGGGGATTGAATGCCTCATGCTTCCCAGAGATATTTATGTTTTTAAAGAATACTGAGAGGGGAAAGGTCATCTAAAGGAATAAATGAATTTCTGATGGTGAAGATATAGATAATGGTTCCTGGGGAAGAGAGATATTTTAGCCACTTGAGACTTTCTAGTTCATCTCAGATCATTCCGTGGGTTTTGGGAGAGAAAGCACAGAAACGTGAAACCTGGAACTTAGATCTGGCTCTGTCACAATCTAGTGATGTGACCTTGGACAAGTCCCTTAATTTTTATGAATGTCAGTTTGTCCCCTATAAAACCAAACTCCTTCTAGGTCTATAATTCTAGGTTCTGTGATTTTCCACCTATGTATTATATTGACTGATGAAGATCATGGGATTTCCTTCTGTGAATTCGCAGTTAGTCCAAAAAAATTAGTTTCTTTCACTAGCCAGAACCTGAGACAAATTTTCCTGAATTTCTGTCATTCAAATATCAAGTTTCATACTTTCCCTTTTCTTGACTTATAAAAATGTTAATCAAATGGGGTATAAACAGTGCCTAAAGTTCTATTTACCACTGTGACTAACCCAATTTTGACTTGATCTAGGGTCATTCCTCCCCTCCATCCCAAGGATGTAACCAAGACTTGGCCATCAACAGCCACATCATTGTATTAGTTCTGGGCACTATGCTTGAAAATGGACTTTGACAAACTGGGCTAGATCCAGAGAAGGACAACCAGGCCAGTAATCATCTTATATGAGGATTCTTGGAAGGAACTGAGGATGTTTAGTCTGGAGAAGGGAACACTCGGGAAGAATGTGGTATCTGTTTTCAAGTATTTCAAGGGCTTTCCCATATGGAGGAGTGAAAAGATTTGTTCTTGTTCCCAGAGGAGAGAATTAGGGGCAAAGGTCTACAGGCAGGTGTAAAATGAGCCAAGTACAAGTTTCCTCAAAATTAGAGCCATTTGAAAGGAAAATGGGCTGCCTCTGAAGATAGTGCGTTCTTCCTTCCTCAAAGTCTTCAAGCGCAGATTGGACACCACTGCTCAGTAATGACAGCTGAGATACAGAGACGGAAAGAGGCAGAGACAGAGAAAGAGAGATAAATAGGGATAGAGAACAGAGCTAGAAAGAGACAGAGAGAGAGGAAGACAGAGAAAGAGACAAAGGGAAACAAAGAAAAAAAAACAGAAAGACAGATACAGAAAGATACAGATAGCTGAGCGACAGAGAAAGAGAGAGGAAGACAGAGAAAGACAAAGAAAGTAACAAAGATAATGAAGAGAAAGGAAGAAAGGAAGGAAAAAAGGAATGGAAGGAAGAGAAAGAGAAAGAAAGAAAGGGAGAGGGGAAGAAAGAAAGAAAGAAAAGAAGGAAGGAAGGAAGGAAGGAAGGAAGGAAGGAAGGAAGGAAGGAAGGAAGGAAGGAAGGAAGGAAGGAAGGAAGGAAGGAAGGAAGGAAGGAAGGAAGGAAGAAAAAGAAAGAAAGAAAGAAAATGAATAAGAAGACAGGTAGATAGAACATTTATGAGGTGCTTACTATGTTCCAGGTTCCCAAAGAACTTTCTCACAACAACCTGGTGAGATACATATTTGGTGGAAATATAAATATTCATCTTTTTCAAAGGAGGAAGTTAAGCTCAGGGAGATTAAGTAACTTATCCACCACAACAGAGATCATCCATGTTCCTTGAGTATTTATCTGCAGATCCAAAGGTCTTTCCTGAGTTGGCCCAGGACCTGGGTACAGCAAACTGAGAGGTCCAAACTGTCTCATAACCCACAGCCACATACTGGATCCTCCTGTGCTGGTTTCAAGCCCCCCATCCCTGGAAAAGGACACTTAACAGGAAGGAAGGGGACATGTCACTGGATTCCACAGTCAAATATAAAAGATTTGAGATCAGCTATGCACTTTTTCTTTTGTTTTTGTTGTCTTCAACTAGTATGAATGAACAAGAATTGAATCAATCTGCCTGTGTGTCTGGATGGATGGATGGATGGATGGATGGATGGATGGATGGATGGATGGAGGGAGGGAGGGAGGGATGGATGGATGGATGGATGGATGGATGGATGGATGATGGATGGATGGATGGATGGATGGAGGGATGGATGGATGGATGGATGGAGGGATGGATGGATGGAGGGATGGATGGAGGGATGGATGGATGGATGGATGGAGGGATGGATGGATGGATGGATGGATGGATGGATGGATGGAGGGATGGATGGATGGATGGATGGATGGATGGAGGGAGGGATGGATGGATGGATGGATGGATGGATGGATGAATGGATGGATGGATGGAGGGATGGATGGATGGATGGATGGATGGATGGAGGGATGGATGGATGGATGGATTTTCTGTTGCTCTTTCGCTCAGTGAGGTAACTCCCCCTACCACTGACAATCAGCCCTTGCTCTGCAGAGTTGCCATGGGACACTAAAGTTAAGTGACTTGCCCAGGGCCACATGGCCAACATCTGTAAAAGGTGAAGACTTGAACCCACTCCTTCTTTACTTCTAGCCCTACTTTCAATCAACACCATACTTCCTCTTATGGTCATGGATATACTTTTTAATATACATAGTAGTATTTTTAATAGATTGCTCATCAACTGTAACTACTCCTCTGGGCTGAGTAACAGCAGGGTCAGGAAATATGGATGCATATGGCTCGCACATAACTTGAAGTTTATAAACCACAAGGGATCAGTGCGGGGAATATGGAATTGACTTGAGATACAACCAGCTTGCTGGGCAAAGTCCAGGAGCTATAAACTGAGTTCAGGTAAATGTTCCAAAAGTCAATTCAGCAGTGTCCATGGATCTATAGCTACTCCAAGATCAACAACCTGAAACAGGAGTACTCCCAAGGTAGAAAGGCAGGTGATTTGATGAGGGGAAGCGGCAGCAGATTTCCTGTTTGAGTTTGGGAGGCTGTCATTTTGTGGGAAATGGTAGTTGGTGAGGAAAAGAATGCATTTGGAAGGGAGGAAGGAATACATATTTATATAGATGAATGCATATGTATAAACACATACAGACATATGCATTAATACCTTAATTAAATTGCACTGATTCGTCTGGAGCATTCTGAAAATACATATACATATGCATATGCATATATATACACATACACATATATGTATACCTTTACATCATGCTTATACTGTAGGTGCATATAGTACATGCATATACATACACACATATGCATATGTAGATGTGCATGTAGGTTGTGTTGTATGTTTATTTGCACGTGCATGTATATACGTGCATAAGTGTGTGTATGTGCACACAAACACATCTATACATGGACACATACATGCATGTACCCATACACATGTGTGTAAATATGCATGTGTGTATATTGTGTATGTATACACACATATATAGTAAAGAAAGTATGCACAAATAAATCCAGGCTAGAAATAGCTCACACAGGATGAGAGACAGAGCGTGGAAATTTCTGGGCCACAGAGGACTTGAAAGGAAATGGAAAGTACCTTTGAAAGGCAGCAAGGTGAGAGACAGTGTCTCCAAGGGATGAATAGAGGCATTCAGCAGGCCAGATGGCCTTGCCAGGTTCCTTCCGCTCTGTGAATATACAGCTGCTGGAGCTAAAGTTGAAGGGTCCACATGATGCCTAAACAACTGCTTGATTCAGAGAAATCAGTTAAAAAGTCAGTCAGCTCAGGCAAAATTCTAAGAAGTCAAACCAAGTTATGTAGGCAAAATCAGCTTTTAGCATGGCGGATGTTTCACTCCTCAAACAGGGGGCTGGATTTCCTAAAAGCCCAGAGGAACTAGCAAGAGGTTACACACAAAAATTTTCCTAGAGAACAACCTGAGTTAACATTAGTTCCAATATAAAGAATCAAAAGAAACCAGGCACTGGCATGATGGGAATCAGGTAGGGGGCCCAGGGCACATTCATTCTTTCATTCATTCATTTGCTCCACAAACATTTCTTGGTGTCATGGAAAGGTGTTATGGAAAATACAAAGATAAACTACACCTTACCCTTGTCCTCAGAGAGCTTATAACGTTGCTGGGGAAATAAACTTCTCTGTCATTCAATGCTCCTATGGCACTAAACATGTTGCAATTATGTAGTTAGAAAGATACACTGAATTAGAGACACACACATACATCTAAGTAAAGTTAAATGACAATGCCAGACAGGTTCTTAAATTGGGATCCACTGAACTTGATTTTTTAATATTTGAAAACTGTAATTTAGTAATTTGGTAATTAATGCTATTGATGTTCCTTGTAGTGCTATGAATTTTATTTTTTGCATTTAAAAATATCATCCAGAGAAGAGGACTGTAGCCTTCACCAGATTGCAATAGGGGTCCATTACATCAAAGAGATCAATAAACTTTTCTGACGGTGACTGTTGTGATTAGGAAAAGCTTCCTACACACTCAGCATCTGCTTCCTTTTCTCGTACTCCTCAATCCTTTCAATCTATTCTCGCCCAAGATACCAGTGATCTTTGAATTGCCAAGTGTGGTGGTCTTTTCTCAATCCTAATTCTTCTTCACCTATTAGCTGCTCTTGACACCATTGACCACCTTCTCCTCCTGGATACTCTCTCTTGTCTGAGTTTATGTGACACTACCTTTCCTACCTGTGTGATTGACCAATCCTCAGTCTCTTTTGCTAGTTTATCATCTATAGCATGCCTCCTGTGTATATGCCCCAAGGTTCTGTCCTGATCTTCTTCTCTTCTGTCTCTATACTATCTCTTTGTTAATCTCATCATCTCTCATAGGTATAAGCATCATCTCTATTCAGATGACTCCCAGATCTATCTACTAAAATCTACCTTCGATGCCATATCACCAATTGCTAATGGACATTTTAAACATATCAAAAATTAAATATATTTTTGTAACTATCATTTTATTTTCATGCTAAATTTTATACTATTTTATATTATTAACTAGCATTAATATTTATATTAAATTAACTTCTATAGCATTTTTATAATTATTATTATCTTTTCTCCTAAACCCTTCTCTCTTCAAAGTTTTCTATTTTTATTAAAGTTACCATCATCCTTCCAATCTCCCAGATTCATAACCCTACCATTTTCCTGGACTCCTCACTCCCATTCTGCATATCCAGTCAATTGCCAAATTCTTGCTGTTTCTACTTCTAAAATATGTCTCCCATCCAACCACTTCTCTCTACTCCCATAGCTCCTGCCTTTGATCAGAGTCTCACTACCACTTGCCTAGGTTATTACCATAACCTCTTAATTATTCTAATACTTGGATCCATTCTCTACATTGCTACCTAAGTCATTCTTCCTTCCTGGAATATTTTACAACAGTAATCTCCTGCTGTATTAAATCCAGTGGTTCCCTAGTGTCCCTCAAATATAAATGTCTCTACTTAGCTTGTAATACTCTTTACAATCCAGCTCCAATCAATCTTTCCACCCTCATCGCCCATTTGAAAATGTAAGGGAAATCTCAGAGACTATGTGGGATCGTAAGATTTTAAGGCTGGAAATCAATCAATAACCCATTAGCATGCATTTATTAAATATTTGCCCTATGCCAGGCATGGTGCAAGACACTGGAGATATGAGAACATAAATGGGTAGCTCTTTCCCCCAGGAGCTCATATTTCTCATATGCACATATCCATATACAAGCTAAATTACAAGATAAGCACACAGCAAATTTGAGAAGAAGGCGCTAGCCATAGAGGGGAGAGAAAGGTATCAAAAATAATTTGTATAGAAGGTGGAGCTTGAGCTGAGTCCAAGTAAAGAAGGGATTCTCAAAAGAAAGGCCCTCAAAGATCATTTAGTCTGATTTTATTTAGTCTGGGGTAGCTGGGTGGTACAGCAGTTAGAGCTCCATGTCAAGTGCGAGGAAGACTCATCTTTCTGAGTTCAAATCTGGCCTCAGACACTTACTAGCTGTGTGACTCTGAGCAAGTCACTTAACCCTGTTTGCTTCAGTTTCCTCATCTATAAAATAAGCTGGAGGAATAACTGGCAAACCACTCCATCATCTTTGCCAAGAAAACCCCAAATGGGGTCACAAAGAGTCAGACATGACTGACAAAAAAACTAAATAAAAAATGTCTAGTCTGACCTCATCAATTAATAGGTGAGGATATAGAGCAAAGGGGAAATGGCTTATTCAACATCCCACAGTAGTACATTAGGGTTTGAAATGAAGTCCCCTGGAATGCAAATCCACCTGATACAGAAATAATTCATTGAATCTTTTCAAACATAGTATGCATAAAAGTCCTATGCATCACCAATCATTCTAATCAATTATGCTAGTTAAGGAAACTCCCAAGTATAATTGGCACCAGCAC
Organism: Bettongia penicillata ogilbyi; assembly: GCA_023548195.1. Taxonomy (NCBI): domain Eukaryota; kingdom Metazoa; phylum Chordata; class Mammalia; order Diprotodontia; family Potoroidae; genus Bettongia; species Bettongia penicillata. The sequence continues at coordinate 3,525,159 of JAJHZJ010000799.1, read as the reverse complement.
TACCCCTCCCAACCCAGTTTGAAGGGGATGCATCAACTCAATGAGTATTTATTGATTTTCCAACTCTGGATAGTTGGAAAATGGGATTGGGACTGCTTGCCCAGAAAATGAAGTAAAGCTATCGGAAATGGGACACTGGCCAGTGTCCTTTTGGTTCTGTATGTAAGCAACCCAATTGCATGTGGGTCACTGGCAAAGTGTAGTAGCGCAATGAAGCTATCAGAGGAACGTTCTAAAGTAGGAGGCAAGTCCCGGTGAGTAAGATACATGTATGCCCTTTACCAGAGAAGTGGCTTGTTCCATATGCCTTGGAACATAACTTCCACAGGCCTAATGATGGGCTACTGTCCTGATAAGGGAAGGGCATTTAGTCTATCCACAACTCTCAACCCTCTAGTGTGGGGAAACTACTTGCCTCAAAAGAAGAGGAGATAAACATGGGACCCAATTTAGCCAGCCCATGTATTTCAGAATGACTTGGAAAGGACATTCTATTTGAAGAGGGTCAACAAAAGAAGGAGGCAATGTGGTATAATAGATAGGAGGCAGGAAGGCATGGGCTCAAGGCTTGCCTTGGATACCTATTACATGACCATGGGCAAATAACTTGCCTACTCAGTGTCCCTAGATAAATCTCTAGGAACACAGGGTACAGTTGAGGAGGGAGGGAAGGAGACAAGAAGGAAAGAAGGGAGAGAGGATGAGAGGGAAGAAGGAAGGACAGAAAAAGGGAAGGAAGGAAGGGAAGGAGAGAGGTAGGTAGAGGGAAGGAGAAAAGGAAGGAAGGAAGGAAGGAAGGGAAGGAAGGAAGGAAGGAAGGAAGGAAGGAAGGAAGGAAGGAAAGAAGGAAGGAAGGAAGGAAGGAAGGAAGGAAGGAAGGAAGGAAGAGAAAAAGAGAGAAAGATTCAACAAGAGTAAGCAGATTTTTTTTAAAAAGATCTAAATTTCCTGAAGCTTTACTCATTTGACATCACTAACAGATATCTGCTCCATGTACAGTCCTTTTAATTTTTCAAAGTGACCCATCCAGTTATCACTGCCATAGGCTTGTGAGATGCCCTTACTCCTTGAGGGCAGGGATTGTCTTTTGCCTCTCTTTGTTTCCCTAGCTCTTAGTACAGTATCTGGCACACAGTAGGAGCTTAATAAATGCTTGTTGATTGATTACTAGATTGGCAACTGACAAAAGTCACCACCCCTAGAAGTGAAGCCTCTTGTACAAGCTCTCACCATCAGTTTGTGGCTACTCCGGAACTAATTCTAGGCCTCTTGGTATCCAGTCCTGTGCCCTTTCCGTGGTTCTCTATGAGTGCTGTGTGTGTTGGGGGGATAGAATACTGTAATCCATAGATGCCAACTTTAAGCTAAAAGATAACTTGAAGTAATCTGCCCTAGGTCCCATGGATAGTGAGTAGGACAATGGAACCTAGGTTGATTGGTCCAGATAGACTGAGGCAGTAGGGTTTGGGAGAAAGATTGATGTATTTCAAGTCAGAGGACATAGGTTAGAATCTTGGATGTGAACTTAGACATGTGACTTCATTGCTATGACCTCAGTTTCCTCAGCTATAAAATAAGGGAACTTGACCTAATGATTCTTAAGTTTTCTCTTACTTCTAAATCTATAATCCTATGGCTCATGAATCCAGAATTTATTACGCTTTCGATGTTGCCTCAGTTTCCTCACCTGTAAAATGAAGGATTGTATTAAATGTAATTAATAACTTTAAAGTTATGAAAGTGATTTTCACCCTTAGATCTAGGATACAGTGATGATTAAAGTGACAGCACTAATAGCTAATATTTATATTGCTGGCATAGGACTTCATGATGAGAAAGGATTTGCTATATATTGTAAGATGAAGAACAACTGATCATTAAATGACTATTCACTGTAATTCAAGATCTACCCATTGGTATTTAAAATTATCATTGATCACATGATGAAGGAAAAGGAACTTTTTAGATTTTGCCATATAGTGAGCAGGTCAGCTGCTAGAGAGTATCTTAAGATCAAGTCATGCTAAGAGATCCACAAATTCTTGTGCATATGATAGAGACCCTGCTGCTGGATAAAATCAGGGTGGAAGTAATGCTTACTGATGTAGCTGCTATAGCCTATATATATACCAAACAATGACTATATGTAGAGAAGATGGGCCCATATAAACAAGCCCTGAAGAAATAGAATTCTAGAGAAATAATGGATTTCCATCTAAAATTCTACATCCCAGTACCTCATTACATAAGAACCAAATTGGATAAAAACCTGATTCTTGCACTCACTCCCACCATATTTGTGAAAACTAAAACAAATACATAGCCTTACTGCAAGTATAGGAGTTGTCCCTTGGCTCTGCCTCATCAGTCTTTGAGAGGGATAGAATCTCAAAAGTGTGGCAATTTTATTGTCATGTGGAGAGTTTATGGCTAGAGAGAGAATTGTGAGGTATAAAAATAAAGAAATTTTTCCCTAACAAACTAAAAAGATATTTCCTAAGAGAACTGAGTTTAACTGTTATCTTGTAGAGGTTTACTGAAGAAAATTATTACAAAACATTAACTGCTACCTTGAGAAAGCTGAATGATGGGACTATCTCTAGAGGTGAGAAGAAAAAAGAAAGGATGAAAGCAAGTACTAATTAAGCACCAACTATGTACCAGGCAGTACTGAGTGCTTTATAGATATCTCATTTAAGTCACACTTGCAGTTGGTGACTAGAGGTAACTCTGACTGTGATTTTTTAATGGAAATATGTGGTTGAAATATGTCTTTGTGATATATAAGTATGTGTTTATATATGAATATGTGTGTAAATATATAGAAATACCTCATGGACACCATAGATCTATAGAAGCTAAGACTTTAACCCATTTCTACAGAGAAGTATAAAGCCAAGGTCTATTCCAGGATCAGCTGTATACTAGATGGGGGGGCGGTGACAAGCAAGCACCAGGACTGCTGCCAAGACTGAGTTCTCTTTGTCCTAGTCTCTGAGACAGGTGTTGGCTAGAACATTATCTAACTCTTCACCATCTATGCTTATAGCCCAAAAGATGATAAGTTGAAAACAAAAGCCTCATTTCTGATTGCTCTTAACTATAGGGTAGTCCTTAACTTATTCTTGTGAGCTAAGCCCCTTCCTACCTACCTTTTATCACTCACAAAAAAAACTATCACAAATGTCCTATAGTAAGTAAATCTATTTATCCAAGCAAAAGAGCAAAAAGACTTCAGAAAAATTGTACAGATTGGAAAATAACAAAGAATATATAAGAACAAATGAGCTCTTTAGCTGGGCATGAGATAAGATCAAAACTCAAACCAGGAGAGAGTAAAATAGTTAACACAAAGAAGGTCAATTTTTAGGAATCTCTGGAATTTCCATTCAATGAAAAGATACAATGGTGCCAACCTCCCTTACATGTCTGCCATGTCTTACATTTCCTGGAATTTCACCTATTCATGCACTTCTCCCAAAAAATGCCTGCAAGCAATTCAGTAAGGATCTTATGGAACTCTGTAGCATGACACTCAGCATTCTCTCTGCCAGTCTGGAGTCAGGTCTTCTTGTGTATATACAGAAGCATGTAAAATGTCCTCGTTCGGGTGAAAGATAGGTTAGATATTAGCTTTTCATGGTTAATAAATTGTATAGCAAGTAAAATAGATTATTTTAGCCCATGTGACTAGGGCATTTGACAGAGAAAATGAAATGAACAAAGGCTTATTGGATAAAAGATTTGTCATGTTTACTTAAGAAAATAGGGTGCAAGTACCAAGCTAATTGAAAGAGATTGTACATTGATATTAATTTATTAGGAAACATCAGAGTTTACTCCATAATTATCTTAGAAATTAGTAAGGAAATAAATCAGTAGCAGTTCAAAAAAGAAAATGACCATCTCAGACAAGCCCCTATACTCCACATGTGCCTTCTTCCCATCTCTATCCTGAAATTACTTTGTATTTAATATGTATGTGTGGGTACACAATATCCTTATATGATCTCTTGATCAGGAAGGCTCGAGTTAGAAACATAGATATATAGATGTTACAGATAGACATACATACATACATACATAGATGATGGGTATTGTGTTCATCTTTCATTGCCAAAGAAGACCATGCCATCAGAAAAATAATGACATGATTTGCATTTGACTTTGTTTTTTCATGAAGGAGGGCTGTGCAGGTCACCAGCCTCACTTCTCCTCCAGGGCCATCTGAATCCAGTGACCAGATATTCATCAGGATCATTGGAGATGACTCAGGATGAGGTAATTGGGGTTAAGTGACTTGCCCAAGGTCACACAGCTAATGAGTGTCTAGTGTCTGAGGTGAGATTTGAATTTAGGTCCTCCTGACTCCTGTACTGGTGCTCTATTCACTGTACCATCTAGCTGCCCTAGATGATGGGTAGATAGATAGATAGATAGATCAATCAATAGATCGATAATCCTTCAAGTCCCTTTTGGCAGTAGTATTCTGGAATTCTAAAGCTTAGGGAGCTAAGAAGGGAGGATGGAGATGGGCACAGTTAGGGACAAGATTAGGGAATGAAGAAAACTGAAGGTATACTTAGAACGTAAGTGCCTGCAATTTCATCAGAGACTATGAAGCATTCCACACAGAACTAATATAAGCTGAGACTCGATCATCCTAGACCAATCTGGAAGTATACCCCTCGGCTTCAGCAATGTCAGTGGGGTGACTTCTGTGGTAAATTAGGTTCAAGAAGAGAAGGGAAAAAATGTGAAGGGAAAGTGACTATATTAAGAAAGTGCCCACCTGCCTGCTAACCCACCTGATTCAATGTTCCCACTTCTCCTTAGTGGGAGCTGTTTGGCCCTTTGAGTTTTGAGGAGAGCTGGTTCATGTTTTGAAGCAGGCTAAGGGGACAAGATCTGCTCTATAAACACTAAGTATTATGATTTGAACAGGGGTGTGAACCTGGGGTGGATCTCATCAACCATCTGCTAGAAAGGGCTTGTCCTTAATGAGGCAGGAGGAAATTGTGAATTTGGAATAGAAATGGAGGAGCAGGGTGGGAAGGAAGTCACAGTGTCTACTGGAAGAAGAGGCAGATCTGACCTGGAAGTGCTCGCTGACCTTTGTGTGAAAACCGTGATGCCAAGAACCATGAATTCCAGCATTTCTCTCCACAATGACTCTCCCCATAATGGGGCTTGGTGTCTTACACACACACACACACACACACACACACACACACACACACACACGGGCTGGTAGCTACCTGCCTGGGGAGGGAGGTGCAGGATTTATGAGATGGATTTCTGGCAAGGGATTTGCATTTGCAAGATTTTCTTTTTCCAGCACAGACTTCTCTTTCGAAAGAAGAAATCAAAAGAGAGAAGAAAAAAGTCTGACTAAAAGCAGAGCTTCCACCTAGCTGGTCAAGAAGATAGCTTCTCCCTAGAACCTGGTGTTGTCTGCTTTCTTTGCTAGCCTTTTCCTGCCCATTCCATCCCTTTCTTGACCCCAGTGTTACTCATAGCCACAGGCTGGGGTAGCAGAGGGGAAACAGTTCTATATGGTGCCAAAGAAAAGGAAGGAACTCACTGCTCTTTCCTTTGGTGACTGAGGGAAACCTCAATACTTGTTCCTTTGGCAGCGATTTTCATAGGAATTGAAAGTTCAATCTACTGTGAAAATTCTTCCCTTCTCACAACCACCCCGAGCCTCCTAGCTTCCTTTGTGGGTAGCCCTTTATTAGAATAGTGGAAGGATCACTGGTTGTGAAATGAGAAAGCCTGGGTTTGGATCTTGGTTCTGCCATTCCCAACTCAGACGTCTTTGGGCAAATCACGAAACGTCTCTGGATCTCAAGTTTCCTCATCTATAAAATGATCAGGTTGGACCAGACAACCTCCAAAGTCCCCTCCAGCTCTAAGTCAATGACCCCCATGATTCTCACTCTCTCCACCTGCCCAACCCACTCTGATCCTTATATGTGACCTTGAATTAATCACTTCCCCTGCTCTAGGTTTCAGCTTTGTTCTCCGTAAAATGAAAGGTCCAGAAGACTTGATGTCTACCATCTCCGAGTCTAAGATTATTTTGAATGTAGTGAAAGATTTGTTGTTAGATCATTTCAGTCATGAAGGACTCCTCATGACCCCAATTGAGACTTTCTTGGCAAATATACTGGAGTGGTTTTCCCTTTCTTTTTCCAGCTCATTTTATAGAGGAAACTGAGGCAAACATGATTAAGTGATTTGCCCAGGGTCAGACATCTAGTACTGAAGCCAGATTTGAACTCAGGAAGATGAGTTTTCCTGATTCCAGGACCAGCACTTGATTTACTGCACCACCTACTTAGCTGCTCAGCAGTAACTACAGTAAACTTAATGTGAGTCATTCTAGACTTACCTATTCAAATTGCCATAGAATGTAAATTCCTTGGACACAAGGACTGTTTCAAAGTGTTTTTATTTTTCCCTTTTCAGATCAAACAGCTAGCAAACCCCTGACAATTAGTAGATCCTTAATAAATACTTGTTAAATGGAGTTGAATTGGAAGTTCAAGCTGAGAATAAAGTGGAAATAGCTACATAGAACTGGTATTGATTAATTCCACCTCCTTTTCCTAATGATGTACTTTATATATGAGGGACAGACCAGGAAAAATTACATGAAACTCTCAAGATAAACCTTTGAGTTTTGATGGAGTGTGTGAGACCATACAAGGGGTTAACAGTTTTCATCAATTTTCATCTTTCCTATTGGTCTAGAGAAAGGGAGAGTCAGTTCACAATTTTCTGTGGACTGGGTAGCATGGTAGTGGAGAGCGTGAGAATCAGGGGGTCATAGATTTAGATGTTAGATTTAAAAATTACGAAGCCCTGAATTCAAATAGTGCTTCAGACACTATGTGTCCCTGGTCAAGTCACTTAAGCCTCTCTGCACTTCAGTTTCTACATCTGTAAAGAAGGGATTATAATAATAGTTACCTCACAGGCTTGTTGTGAGCATCAAATGAAATATCAGGCAAAGTACCTGACAAGCCTTAAAATCCTATGTCAATTTTAGCTGTTAGAATCACATTGTTGCATCACTCAGGGTTTTTATGCTTCATCTTTTTCTCCCTCCCTCATCTTTGAGGCCATTCCGTTATTCATTCATTCACTATTTTTTAAATTCCCATTAAGTACAATCCCCTGTGTTAAGCTATGTAGAAGATACAAGAATATATAAGACAAGGAGTTATTAAGGAAATAATCAGGGATCCTATGACTACAGGAAGTCTTTTCCAATCCACCTTCATTCTAGAGCCTTCCCTCCCGTAATTGTTTCCTATTTATCTTGTATGTCACTTCTTTGTTCACTTTTGTTTACTTGTGGTCCTCCCATTAGCTTGGAGGCTCCTTAAGGGCAGGGCCCAACCTCTCTCTCTTCTTGTATCCCTAGCACTTAGCACAGAGCCTGCCTGACACATAGTAGGGGTTTAATGAATGCTTATCGATTGACTTCTGACTACCAAAATCCTACAACTTTTTGAAAAAGACCCATGAGTAAATGCATAGGAATCTAAACATATTGTTAAGGATAAAGCTGGCACCAACATTGTTCTTTGGTGGAAACTGTAAGCTTTTTCTTAAGGCCTGTAGCACCTTGCTGTATGACTCTCCCCAAGGATGCAAATGTAAGGGAGCAGGGACACTTGGAGAAATCCACCCAGATACCAGATCCCCAAGATATGCACTGCTCTTCTGTGTAGACCTCTTACCTGCTTCTCTCTTCTGAAAACACAACACTCTATTATAATAGTTTAAACCACAAGCATGGACTGCCTCTAGCCACCAGGGGCCAAATAGGGACACAAAAGTTAATATTCTCATCGAAGTTATTAACAATATCTGCTATGTCCCTGCTTAAGAGATCAATCTTCCCGGCTTTCCAATTGCGCATTCAAAGAGGGAAAAGGAAAGTGCAAAGCTTGGTCATCTGATATATTTACTAATTGGCTCATGATCCACCCATCAAGTCAACACGCATTAATGAGACACTTACTGTATAACAGGTACCATGCAATTGCTGGGAATACAAGTACCATTAGAAAGAAAGACAATCCCTACCCTTAAGGTTGCCTTCTGAAGGAAAATAACACATAAAAGGAAGTTAAAAAGAGAGGAAAAGATGGAGTAGAATGTATGGGAGGAAAGGAGAGAGAGGCATGGTAAAGAAAGTACAGAGAGACAGGAAGGGAGGGAACCCAGAAAGGAATGGAAACAATGACTGATCTGAGTGCTCTCCTTAAAATGTAGGTTATAGGGGGAGCCAGACGAAGGGGCTATAGGGACAGCATATACTCTAGGGTAAGAAGCCTCCTGTGGCATGGTAGAGAAGACCTAGAGAGTCAAGAGTGGGGCCTAGAAAGAAATAAACTCAACTCCAGAAATGTATTTCACACATTTCTCTGAGAAAGAAATTGAAGGCAGCATGTCAATGTCATCATTCAAAGTTATGGAACTTTCAGCAAAGGTAGGAGAAAGGCATCAGGGGAGAGAAGGGGGAGGGAAGACAAGAGTCCACTGGTTGCCTTAGTTTTTAGTTATGTGAAGACAGGAGGGTTCCTGTTTTTCAAGAACTATTTTCTAAAAATTGGTACTAATACTGAATCACTCTATCTATAGAGTATCTACAGGTTTTTCCAGTCTCTATCATCATCTGAGGATGCACTATCTATTCCAAACACTATGTTCAGAGTTTCCTCACTTAGTCTTCAGTTCCCTTCAGTGCTTTGTTTGTAGAAACAATTCTAAGACCACCAGAGAGTCAACTGAAATCACCAGAAGAAGGCCTGAAAATCCTAAATGGATTTCACCTATCAGTTTTCTATCCATCTCCATCAATGTCTACTTTGACATTTGGCAAAATGTCTCCAGAGTGTACTTCAGCTTGGATTTGAGTTTCTACTGTATCTTAAGCATTTGGTTTAAGTTCAGGCCCTGAAATTTGGAGTCAAGCAGATGGATTCTTGGGATCTTGATAGGACTATTCTTGGGAGGGGGAAGCCTGAGTTCATTCACAGATCACTGTCCAATGCACGGATTCCATCATGAGTTCATGTAACCTAGATTCTTGTCCTGGTTCTCGACTAATTCACAGTGGATTTTTGAACAAATCACTTCACTTGTCTGGTTCTCCATTTCTTCATTTGAAAATAGGGTGACTGGACTAGTTGAAGGCTTAAGTGCCTTTCATTTCTGAGAGTCTATCTTTCCCAACACTTTTACACAAGTCAAATCTAGCTAAAGGGAATATTAATGGAACATTGTTTACAAGGAAGTCAAGGAGTCAAAAAGTATCCTGAGGGAAAAGGGGGTCATAGGACATTATAATATTAATGCCAGTTTTATTTCATTTGGAAACCCTAATAATATCCTAACCACCAGTTGATAGCTGACTCCTTCTGCTCCTACTGCAACTGTCCAAGGACTCCCTAAGCAAGAATCCTTGATTGGCCACATCAGAAAGATGGGAACCTTTCCCAAGCCAAACCCTTATAGTACTAGAGTTCCATTTCTCAATTTTCTACCCATGAATGTTTAAGAAATGAAGATATTTTCATTCGCGGTAAAAATAGCTCATAACATCTGCATCACCTGACGGAGGCTATATGTCACAATGGTAAGAGAAAAAGACTTAGAACTAGAGAAACTGGTGTCAAATTCTGGCAGTGACTCTCTTTTGGGGAGGGACAAGGTCAAAAGAGAGAATAGAATAAATAGGGGGCAGGATGGGATGGAGGGAAATATAGATAGTCTTCCACAACATGACTATTATGGAAGTCTTCTGCAAAACTACACATATATAACCTATATTGAATTGCAATTCAGGGTAACCAATTCAATTAACTTCTCTAGGACCTCTGTCAAATGAGAACATCCCTTTCATTTTACAAATGAAGAAACTAAAACTCAGAGAGGTTAAATCAGTTGCCTAAAGTCACAGAGAAAGTGAGCAGCAGAGCCAAGAATTGGAGTTAAATCCCCTGACTTCATAAATACATGAAGTGAACATATTTTACATATACACATATGTACATATACACATATACATACACATGCATACCCATAATATACATACTATATGTGTGTATATTATATAACATATACTGTGTATATACAGTATAGCGTATAAATGGTGTGTATATTCTATATATTTTATATAGGTATACACACATATATACATATACACATAGATAAGTATATATAAACATCTACACATAAAAATATATATGAAATACAGGTGTATGCATACTTGTATAGGTATCTTTGTATATATACATACAAATACATATATTTACACATATGTAAACACAAATGTATGTACATAACACATATATGTATATATGAGTGTATATCTATACATATATGTACACATATATGTATATGTGTGTGTGTATATATATAGATAGATAGATACCAAAAAAGTAGGGGGGCAACTAGATGATATAGTAGATAGAGTGCCAGGCCTAGACTGAGGAAAACTCATCTTCCTGAGTGTAAATCTAACCTCAGACACTTCCTAGCTGTGTGACCCTGGGCAAGTCACTTAACCGTGTTTGCCTCAATTTTCTCATCTGAAAAATGAGCTGCAAGAGGAAATGGAAAGTCACTCCAGTATTTCTGCCAAGAAAACCTTAAATGGGGTCATGAAGAGTCAGACATGACTGAAAAAACAACTGATCAACAACATTGAATGAATAACAAACTACAGTTTGATCTATCAATTAAATACATATATAACATATAGATACATATATGTAGGTATATATAAGTCCACAATATACAGGTACACAATTTTTAAAAATCGTATATTTAAAATAGTAATTTTTGCTGTTCAGTCATTTTAGTTATGTCCAATTCTTCCTGAACTCATTTGGGTTTTTCTTGGCAAAGATACTGGAGTAATTTACCATTTTCTTCTCCAGTTCATTTTACAGATGAGGAAACTGAGGCAAAAAGGATTAAGTGACTTGCCCAAGGCTCACACAGCTAGTAAATGACTGAGAACACACTTGAAGTCCAGGTCGGGCATTCTATCCATTTGCGTCACTTAGCTGCCTCTTTTTTTTTTTAATTTTTTTGTTTTCTTTTTGTTTGTCTTTTTTAAAGTTTAATTATTTATTTTTAGCTTTCAACATTTATTTCCACAAAATTTTGAGTTCCAAATTTTCTCCCCATCTCTCCCCTCCCCCCACTCCATAATGCTTTGCATTCTGATTACCCCTTCCCTCAATATGCCCTCCCTTCTATCTCACCCCTCCCTTCCCTTATTCCCGTCTTCTCTCTTTTCTTGCAGGGCAAGACAGATTTCTATACCCATTACCTGTATTTCTTATTTCCCAGTTATAAGCAAAAACAATTCTCAACATCCGTTCCTAAAACTTTGAGATCCAACTTCTCTCCCTTCCTCCCTCCCCACCCATCCCCACTGAGAGGGCAAGCAATTCAATATAGGCTGTATATGTGTAGTTTTGCTAAAGACTTTCATAATAGTCATGTTGTGTAAGACTAACTATATGTCCATCCATCCTATCCTGCCCCCTATTTATTCTGTTCTCTGTTTTGACCATGTCCCTCCCCAAATTGTTTATTTCTAATTACTCCCTCCTCCCATTTGCCCTCCCTTCTATCATCCCCCCTACCTCACTTGTCCCTTTCTCCCCTACTTTCCTGTAGTGTAAGTTAGATTTTCATACCAAATTGAGTGAGCATGTTATTCCTTCCTTAAACCAAACGTAAACAGAGAAAACTTCAGTTTTTCCCTCTCATCTCTTCCCTTTTCTCCTCCATTGAAAAAGCTTTTCTTGCTGATTTTATGAGAGATAAGTTGCCCCATTCCATTTCTCCCTTTCTCCTCCCTATATATTCCTCTCTCACCCCTTAATTTTATTTTTTATATGATCCCTTCCTATTCAACTGTCCCTGTGCTCTCTGTCTCTCTGACTTACTTGACTTTTGAGTCCTTTGTTAAGAGAAGGGTATACTCTGGGGACCTGTAATTCTCAATTCCTCCAAGGTGGCACAATCAAGGCAGAGGAGTTTACTCCTCTTCTGACCTGTGCTCTGGTCTGGGAGCAACTCAAAACCTTAGCTGCCTCTTTAAAGACCTAACTAATACTATAGTTTTAGACCTAGCAGAATGTTAGGTGTCATCTAATCCAGTGGTTCCCATTTAGTGGTTTGCTTACTCCTGATGGTTAGAGACAATGGTTCAAAGGTTTGGAGCTAAAAATTAATGAATTGTGCCTTAAGAAGCAAATAAGTGCATATTACATTACTCTGAGGGTTCACAACACAGATTGTTGCTTTTGTTAAAGAAAAGTTCACAAAAAAAAAGAAAAAGAAAGAAATGGAGATCACTGATTCTTGTCCAACTTCTTCATTTTACAGTTCAGGAAACAGAGCCAGAAAGAAGAAACTTGCCCAGGCTCTCCAGGCACCTATTCCGGAGCTCTTTCCAAAATCCTGTGCTAATGTTGAGAAGGGATTTAAAAACAAAGTCTCACAACAGTAATGGGAAAGGGAGTATGTTTGCTAATCAGCTCTTTCCACAGTTTCTAGAGGGAACCTTCCTATCCTTAACATATTCCTTTCTATACTTAGTCCCTCCCTGTCAAAAGAGATCTTAAAGCGTAAAATTCTTCAGGAAGTCTTCCTGGGATTATAGAATCATACCATTTTAGAGTTATGAGAAACTAGAAAAGAAAGTCTCTTCCCCATATTCTTTCCTCTCCTAGAAAACAGAAACTCAAACTTTCTGTTCCTTTCTAAAGCCAAACCATGAATGTTCCAAAAGCGGTCATGTTGCAGAATAACTTAAAAGGCAGAGATCATTGTCCAGAAGCAAATCCTTAGTAATGTGAAACAAAGTCTTGTTTATAGTTCTATTAGGAAAGTTTATCATCCTTTAGGTCTAAGATCCTGTGCATAGGTTGGGAATGTCAATTCCAGAAAGTGTTGACTAAACCTAAGTATCTGTAATAAAATGCAAAAGTTTGTCAACATTCAGTTTTGATGACATTTCCAATGGGGCACTAACATCTTTGATCAAAGCAGAGTAGTTGACTTAAAAAGTAACAAATTATTATATTGGTCAAGAAAAAGGATAATCATTCCTGTTCAGTCTTTACCAGTTGGATATATTTTGTTGTTCAGTTATGTCTGACTCTTTGTGACCACATTCGGGATTTTCTTGGCAAGAATATTGGATTGGTTTTCCCTTTTCTTCTCCAGATCATTTCATAGGGGAAACTGAGGCAAACAAGGTTAAATAGCTTGCCCAGAGTCACATAGCTAGTATCTGAGGGCAGATTTGAACTCAGGAAGACAAGTCATCCTGACTTCAGGGTCAGCACTCTAATCCACTAAACCACTTAGCTGCTCCCATGATACATAGAAAACACTTCACGCTACCTCTTCCTCTGCCTTTCTCCTTGCTTGTTGGAGTTGTTCAAATTATTTGCCCCTATCAGTGTTGTCCCTACAGTGCAAACACTTAAGGGGTAAGGCAGATCTTGGGCACCAATAGTTTATCTCCTTACTTTGGTTAGGGATGGCTTAGGGTTTTACATTCTCCAAAATATCTACCCACCCCAAAACATCATTGGCAACAGTCCTTTGTCAGAGCCCAAAGTTCCTATCACCATTATAACACCTCAAGACCTACATTTCCATGTGAACATAGCACAGTGGACTAAGGGCTAGCCTGGGAATCAGAGAATCTGCTTTCAGGTCCCAACAATCTTAAACAATCTTGGATAAAATCTTTGAGTTTCAGTCTCCTCTGTAAAATAGAGTTGGACCAGAAAGATATTCTCTAAGAGACCTTCCAGTTATAACCATCTAGTACTTTATTAAATAAATTGCCCAGGGAAAAATTAACTAGGTAGCTAGGTGGTACAGTGGTTAGAGTACAGTTCTGGAGTCAGGAAGACCTGAGTTCAAATTCAATCCAATATGCTTAATAGCTATGTGATCCTAGGCAAGTGACTTGGTCCCCTCTGAGTCTCAGTTTCCTTATCTCTAATATGGAGATAATAATAAGTAGAAGGGATGTGAGGATCAAACAAAATATAGGCAAAGCACTTTGCCAACTTTAAAGTGCTATATAAATGCTAGCTACTATTACTGTTGCTCATTTTGTTACTCATTAGTAGCAGAGCTAGGGTAGGAAATCAGTTTTCCTTACTCCAAATCCAGAGCTGTTTTCACTATATCCCATATCCTGGACAAGATGTTTTAGATCCTAAGTTAGTGTTTCAATGATGAAATATCCAGGTTATACCCAGGTAGTGAAGGTAAATAGTGGGATGTCCTGGCATGAGGTCAGCCAAACGGGGACCGGAGGATACTGAAGGAGTACAGGGAAACAGTAAGACAAACTTAACCACCTCCATGATTTTGTCCCAGACATAACCCTGGTCACATCTGAAAAAGTAGTTCATGAGAAAGGCCAATATCACCCCACATTCCTAGACTTGGCTCTATTCAGGTCACTTTTCAGGAGATTAGAATCAATCCTAGACCAAGGAACAGGCAGTAGAGGAGGAGAGAAGAGATAACTTGGTGAGATGAAACAGTGGGAGAAGATTGTTAGAGAAACCTCTGTGAATGCAAAAAAAGGAAGGAAGAAAGAGAGAGAGAGAAGAGAGAAAGGAAGAAAGGAAGAAAGAAAGAAAGAAAGAAAGAAAGAAAGAAAGAAGAAAGAAAGAAAGAAAGAAAGAAAGAAAAGAAAGAAAGAAAGAAAAGAAAAGAAAGAAAGAAGGAAGGAAGGAAGGAAGGAAGGAAGGAAGGAAGGAAGGAAGGAAGGAAGGAAGGAAGGAAGAAAGAGAAGAAAGAAAGAAAGAAAGAAAGAAAGAAAGAAAGAAAGAAAGAAAGAAAGAAAGAAAGAAAGAAAGAAAGAAAGAAAGAAAGAAAGAAAGAAAGAAAGAAAGAAAGAAAGAAAGAAAGAAGAAAGGAGATGGGGGAAAAGCCAAGAAGGGATCAGTTTATTTGAAGTGAAAGATATTATAAGAAAGGTAGGGCCTGGCTAGGGGTTCAGCCAAGGGGTTTCTTTCTCCCTTTGAAAATGAGAAGATTTGAATAGGATCCGTAGGCATAGGCTGATAAAAATCCTTTGAAGTGGACCAGGATCTGTTTATAGCTTCAGAATAATTTAACCCTGGTCAGACAGAGAAACTGTTCTCATTTCCAAATGTGTAAGGCATTGAATCAGTATCTACTCAGAATGAATTTCTCTTGGCCAGATATGGGATTCAGAGGAGAAAGAGATTGGCCCCTTTATCTTCTCCCACTGTCCCCTAGGGAAGCCTTGCCCATTAGGTCTTTTATTTTTGAGAGATGATCAAGCAGGCATTTTTCTTCACCAAGAGGAAAAAGTAAATAGATGGGGGTAGGTTTGGGGGTGGAGTGAGGAGGGAGGTTGGTTAAGGGGAAGTACTATTGGGAGACCTTGTACAAAAATCCAGTATCACTTTGCCTCTCTTCTAGATCAGTGGTTCTCAAAGAATGCTCTCCAGTACACTATTATTAACTGAGTTTTGCTAGAGGTACCATGAATTTCTGGATGTACCTTGTGTATATGTAGATTATACCCCAGGGAACATGTGGGGTTGGTTCTACAGGGACTATCCATGAGTATATGGCAACTCCCAAAGACTGATGGCTTAATGACTCAGTGAAAAAGGGGAGGCAGACTATCTCTCCATCTCTCTGTCTCTCTGTCTCTCTGTCTCTCTCTCTTTCTCTCTCTGTCTCTCAACATGTAACTTTCCCATAAAGGACCGGGAAGGGGCCCCCCCTCTATCCAGCAGCATGACAGCTATAAGCACATAGCTATAGCATGTGTACTGGCTTAGCAAACCCAACATTGGATCTCAAAGCATAAGCTTCTCTTCTACTTTGTGCTTATTTCCAGAAAATAGGTGACAGAGACATGATCCTGAGATGGATGTTTCCTGCCTCAGAGGCAACTTTGTGAGTTAAGACATTAAGAGTTTCTGAGTCCTTGGTAAGCAATGACTAACTGCTTTTCAGGAGAAGCACCAAGCTTCTGTGCTCCAGTGCTTCTTAGAGAAAATGATTGGAACTCTTGCCCTGGATCACCAGAAAAGATTAACCAGAAGGGATAAGTTTAGATGTGTGGAACTGAGGCAAAGGTAAACTTTCCCTTCAACAGTTTCACAAAATGCTTCATGTTTTGAGGTCTTAAATATCAACCCCTAGGAAAGTATAATAGCATTTAGAAGTTACTAATGTTGGTTATTGTCCTTGCTAACATATATTTGTGAGTCTCTTGCCTTAAGCATTTTTTTATGTGAAGTCAAACGTTTGCCCTAGATCTTCCATACCTTGTAAATTGGTTCCCTTTCTACTCCCACCTTTTGTGGGACAACCTAGTCAGGAGTCACGAGCTTTAAATTTTCCCTGGACTGAGGATGTACAGAGCCGAAGATCCCAAGAGACTAATCCTGTCCCCACTCCAGGCCAGGCTCTCCCAGGAATGAATCCAGTTTATGTGCATGGTTCTAGATCTGAGAAAGGCCTGTTACTTTAGGAGAGAGAGAGCAGTATACCACCCTCCACCCCCTGCCCTGGGCCCAGCCAAAGTTCCTGTTACACATATAAAGGAAAATTCACAAATAATTCTGTGTAATATAAATTTCATTTGTCCAGCATACATACTAAGGTAGTTTTTTGTTAGTTTTTTTTCAAAATAGACATTACTTGCCTGCTTCACACAGGAACTTCAAAACACGAGACCTTGAACTTGAAAAGAACTCAACAAAAATAACTCCTCTTGTTGAAGGAAAGCAGTGCATGTGCTGTCTCTTCTAATGTTGCCAACTTCAGTGATCAACGTCCTCTGATTCTACATAGTACAGAATATTGTGCCATAAGCAAAAACAGTCTGGTTTTGGTGAATCTCAGGTTCACTCAAGGCTTCCACAACTGAGGGGCAAACTGGGAGAGTCCTTCAACAGAGATGTCCTTCCAAGACATGGTGCTTCCTCCCCTTCTATCCCTGGCTGGTTACTAGAATCTGACCTCGAGAAGAGGGATCAAGCTGTCTGTCAAATTCTTAGGCTCTTTATACCTTCCCCTACCCCTACAGAAAGTCCCTTAAAGCTTAGGCTTGGTTTGTGTCTGAGATCTTACCCTAAAAAGACAGAGTAGAAAAATACTCAGTGTATAATGTAAATCAGGCATGGGAAAGTTAATTATTGCATTCACAAGAAATACCACAAGAGATCCTGCAATCCTACTCTAAGTTCCTCATTTTACAGAGGAGGAAACTGAGTCCCAGAAAAGCTGAGTGACTTGATCCAGGTCATGAAGTTAATACCTTTCTGTTCTCCTAGCCAATGTCTTTTACTTTCCGGGCATAAGGGCAGGTGCTAATTGACCAAGCTCTGACTATGAAATAAATTGCTATTGTCATTATATTTTATTCTCTGAAGGAGACAACCCCAGGTTAGCATTTCAAAGAAGAATGAGTCACTGGGGAGGTTTAAAAGTACCTGCTAATTATTTCTTTAAAAAAAAAAATCTTTAACTCTGGGAGAAAGGAATAAGTATCTTCAGGTGCCCATTAAGATGAAAGAGCCTGTTACCTGGCCTGCTCAGGAAGCCCAGGGACAACAGCACCCCTTGTATTTCTCCCCAGAATGCCCTCCACAGACATTATCTCACCAGCACAGAATCCCAGGGAGAGGACTGGTAAGGGTTGGTATTATGAACCTTCTCTTTTTCCCTTGTTCTAATGTGACAAGGTCAAGGAAAAGCATTACAGAAGGAACCAGCTCAGGGAATGGATTTTTCAAAGTAGGAAAGATGTAGATGGCTTAATACTCTATGAAGCCGTTTAGAACCACAGAATACTAATTCAGGAAGCTACCTTAGAGATCATGGGGTACAGTGGTCTACATGTTTTCGGATTTTTTCATCACATACCCCATTAGTAAAAATTTTTGAGTATGTACTCTTAATATGCATTTATTTGCTTACCAATTTTACATATATGTACAACCACACTAATAACTATATAAATAAACCTTACATAAAGGGAAGGCGGGGAACATTAGTCAGTGAGGGCCCATTTCTTAGAGTAAGCACAGTAGACTCTTCCTGGTATAAACTCACATGGAACCTGCTCCAGCAATGACTTGCTTTATAGGGTGTCCCTTCCCTGATTCAGTACTTGAGAGAATACCCTATGTCCTGGTGTCAAAGAAAACTCTTTTAAATTGACTGCTGAGTCAACACTGAGTATATCTGCAAAAGGCTTAAGCCAATAGAAGAATTCTCTCTCCCTGGCAGTTTTTGAGTGAGGAAGAAATGCTGTGAACCATGGGATAGGGAAACTCCTTCCCCATCCAGTCTTCACATGATCATGAATGCATGGTTCCACTATTTCTTTTTGTCTCTGTTGTTTATTATTTTCATGACCTTAGGGGAATGAATATCAGGAACAGATGCAACAGGCTGCAACCTTGTGAGTTTTGGAAGTTCTGAAGATCCACCTAGCACCTGGAATCCATGAGAGAGCCTGCCAGGGGTGGCAGCTGCCAGAGCTAGAGTGAAAAGCCGGCTTCGAGGAACAATCTACTTGACCAGTCTAATGGTAGACTGGACTGGAAGCTGTAACACTGCATCCTATTGGGGAAGGGGCAACTCATTAATTGGCTATGTCATAGCTACAAGTGAACTTGATGAGGGGAAATATTTTGTACTCATCAGATGAAATAATATTTGATCTCAGAGTCAATAAAGAATCACTGGATTTTATTAAGGATGGGAATTACCTGGTCAAATGTAAGGAGCTTTGGGAAAATTACTTTAGCAGCTCTGTGGAGTATAGGTGGTAGAGGAAAAAGTCAAATGAGGAGATCAATGATTTTCATAGTCCAGAGGAGAGAAGAGGAGGGTCTGAATTAGGGTGGTGGCTATATGTCTAGAGAAGGGGACAGACAGGGGATATGTAGAAATAGTAAAAGTAATATTTGTCATCTGATCTGATATGCAGCATATAAAACAGTGAGGAGTTGAAGATGAGAGACACCAAGGTTGTCAAACCAGGTGATGGGAAAGATAGGGATGTCCTTAAGAGAAATATGGAAGTTTGGAAGAGCAACGGTTTGGAGGCAAAGATAATATAATGAGGTCTGTGATCCATCTCAGCCCTTCCATGCCTACTCATCTCAAGTGACTTGCTCTCTCCCACACAAAATAAAAAGCAAGAAGGCAGGTACTTACTGGTCACTGCTCCAGACTGAAGAGACAGAGATGGTCTGTACTGGGAAAGGAGGCTAAACAGAGGGTGTGGAACTTTCTGAGAGGCCCTTGCCCAGCTGATGATGTTAGAAACACAATAAAAAAGAAGGGGGTTTGTAGCTTGTACAGAAGAGAGAGCAGATGGAATGAGTGAAGTGCTGGGAAATTGGGGGGGGGAGTATGTGTTTATTAAGTGCCTACTATGTGTCAGTCTCTGACAGATTACATGGCACTTCCCCCTTACTGATTCTCATTTGAAGTGCTGGGTACAGTTCTGGGTACCATAAGCTGGGTAGTACCTGGAGAAGGCCAACCATGGTAGTTCTTGGGCCCAGTTTGAAGGAACTGAGGATATAATGGGCAATTTTTTTGGTGTTATAAAGGAGGCATGTCCACAGCCCAGGTTTCCAGGTTTTGTCCCTCACTCTATCCAAGGAGAAAGGTAAGCTGGCACTACAGCCGAGAAGCTTTTGATTTGAGGTAGGATAGCAGTGAAAGGTTTTTCGGAAACAGCAGACAAACAGGAAAGAATCTCAGCTCCATGTAATGACAGAAGTATGGTTCTGCCTGGGGGCAGGAAGATGAATTGAACAATCCCTTCGGAATTCTCCCAGACAGTGTAGTAGGGCATCCTATACTAATAGCAGAAGTAGGAATAGATGCCCAAAACTTAGACTCTAATATTGTTCAACTATTGGTAAACTGATCAATGATTTATATATTGCCCAAAGTGGGAAGCCAAGGGAGTCTTCCCTTTTCTCTCTTCCTTCTTGTCTAATCTACACAAAATTCAGCCTGTTACCATGACTTTACAGATATCTGTCCGAAAAAGATGTCCAAGTTTTAGTGGATTTCAATCTCAATATGAGTCAGAAACACCATGAGCCTCAAGAAAAGCTGATAAAATCTTAGAATGCATTGAGAACTATAGATCCCAGGAATGAGAGAGACCTCATCTAAAGCATTAAGTATAGTCCTGGGTGCCATATGTTGGAGAATGTGCAGATGAGGCCAACTAAGATGGTGAGTCCTTGAGGCTAGTCTGAAGGAGCTGATATTAGAGAAGAGCAAGGGTAGGGATGGAAGGAGAGATATGAAGGGCTATCCAGTGGAAGAGAAACCAGACTTTAAAAAATTGCCTTACAATAAAAGCTGTTTGCAAATGAAATGAGATTCTTCAAGTGTGTTTCCCTTCTTTAGGCGTCTTCAAGCAGAGCCTAGATGCCCACTTGTCAGGGATATCATAACGGGCATTCTTTTTTGATATGGGCTGGGCTAGTTTAGCCACTGAGGTTCTTGCCTGCTCTCAAATTCTGTGATTTTGTGAACTTCTCTTAATCAGTGGAAGATCTTGCTAAGCTAGCAAAGTCAGCAGAGGTTGGTGTTGTCCTTGTCTCGACTTCCAGCAATACGTACCTCCCCAACCCAAGCTTTACTCTCTCATCCTGTCTGCTCTTTCCTGTCAGAGAGGAGAGTAATCAATTAAACTCTCATTCTTACTAAGGTATTAGAGACTACTTGGGACTTTATGTGTCACCCATTCAGAGGCAGTTTATATGTTAAACAAGTTATAAAAGAAAGAACTGAGTGATAGGGAGAAAGTCAGCCAGCCTCACCGGGCCCTCTTTTTACCTCTGTGAAGTGAACAGGTTGGACAATGTGACCCTTAAATGTTCTTCCTAGTTCGAACATTCCATGACTCTTCATTCCTATTTGCTTGTGCCCAGGGCAATCACAGACACCCATTTTAACACAGTTGTCTACCACCAGTGACAAGCAGTAAATTAAAGGGCAAATGAAACAAATGGGGACTTTCAACTGAGTTTCCAACAGGAAGGAGCTGTCAGTTTGCCTAGGCTGAGGATGAAAAGAATTCCTGGGAGCTGAGGCCACTCTGGGAACAGTAGCCATGAGCAAACCCCCACCACCTCCCCTGACACACATACCTCTCCCATGGTCTTTGAGCAACGTGCAGAGGGGAGCTGATTAGAGGACAGTCCCCTCATTCAGCCATAGCTCCTGGGAGACCAGGAGGGAAAGGATAAGGCAAAAAGGAAGACAGTGCTCATATCCCACTGCAGGGGGAGATTTATCATGATGGTATTGACCTTCTGGACTAAATCTAGTAGAAAAAGAACTGGATATGAAGTCAAAGAAATGAGAGATGAATCTGTATCACTGGGTGACCTTTGGTAAGTCACTGAAACTATCTGAGAATCCATTTCCTTGAAAAAGCATTGGGAAGTAGGAAGCATGAAGTCAGAGATCCTGAGTTTGAATTTAGTTCTCTTCACTTAGCACTTGTGTGATCTTGGATAAATAAGTCATTTATCCTCACTGGGCCTCAGCTTTCTCATCTGCAAAATGGAATTGGACTAAGTAATATCTAAGATCTCTTCTAACTCTGTCCTCCTGCTTTCAGCATAGATTTTAGAAAATACAAAGAAATTTCCAGGGCATGTATAGCAAAAAAAACCTAGAAAGAGTTGAGCCCAAGCAAATAGCTGAACTTAAACTAAATGATTTCTTCTGTGAGTGTATGTCTCTCTCTCCCACCCCTCCTTCCCTTACTCTGTGTCTCTTTCTCTCCTTTCCTCCATTTTTCTCTCCCTCTCTCACCTTCTCTCTGTAGGTCTCTTTCGCTTCCACTCTCCTTCCCTCTCTTTCCCTCTCCCTTCCTCCTTCTTTCCTTGTCTTTCTCTATCTCTGTCTCTCTCTGTCTCTGTCTCTCTCTCTCTCTTTCCCCACCTCCCTCCCTTTCTCACATTCCTCTCTTCTCCACCACAATGACTATACAAATCACTTGACCTTCTCCTGTCTCCAAACTCTGTTGGAAACTTGGAGTAGAAAGCCCCAAACCATGTGTGGCATGTGAGCCTACTTTCCCATGGATAAATAAATTAAATTTGGACTGAAAAGGGGAATGGACAAGAAGAAAGAGAGTTATGTCAGGAAGGAAGAGCTGGAGGGGACAGGCATAGAACATGGCAGAATGTCGAGAAATCTCTTAGCCAATCAGAGGTGGTCTTTGTTCTCAGCTGTGGTATCACTCTTGTTCCTGCACTGAATGCTCTAGGTTTGGATCAGAGCCCACCCCTGCTACAACCCAAGTTCTGAACATAGGCAGGAAGTGATTGTTCATGCACCAATGCAGTCAGTGGTCAGAGTCTTGACCTGTGGACAAACCGAGGCCCTGGTCCTGCTCTATCTGTTTCACTGTGTGAATTGGAAGGAATCATTCTGCCCTCCTGTGCCTTAGTTTCTTCCCCAATGCACACAGGGATGGTGCTCAGACTAAACATGACCATAAAAACATAGATTTGTTATATTAACTAGCAGTTCTGTATTGCTCTAAGGTGTGCAAGCATCTTTATCTATTTTGACTCATTTGGTCTTCACAACAATCTATACAGTAGGTGCTATTTTATCTCCATTTTATAGATGAGGAAACTGATACTCTGACAGGTTAAAGTGCCTTCCTCAGAGGCATATAGCTAGTAAATATCTAAGGAAGGATTTGAATTCAGGTCTTCCTGAGCCCCAAATCCATCACTCTTTGCACTGTCTCCTGTCCATTTAGAGCTGGAAGGGACTTTTGAAGTCAATCCTCTCATTTTTTCAGATGAAGAAAACTGAGTCTGATCTGAGAGAGGTAAAATGGTTTGCTCAGATGAAAAGATACCTCGAGTTACAAGCACTACAAAAATCCAGAAATTGATAGACAATAGTGGGCAATTATCTAACTACACCAGGGGCAGGTGCCTGAGAATCCTAATTTTGAGGATTTGTTTTACCTGCAGAGAAGGTAACAGGTAGAAATGGTGGCTGGGAAGGAATGTGAGACGTGGCACCAGGCAGAGACTGTGAGCTATACAATTCCAGGTACATTTTGGACTAGAAGCAGAGGACTCATGCCACTCTGCTGGAGGGCACTAAGCCTCTTATAAAATGCATCTGAGCAAACAACAGCCTGTGTTTATTTAAATCTTAAGTATCTTGGGCTTTGACAAAGGTTGTGAGCTGGAGATCCAGTTACTAACCTCCTCCTCAAGACCTGACCCCAGAATGGAAAGAGGGTTTGAAATAGAGACAGACCAGCTACAGTCAAGCAGAAACTAAATCTTCCCCAGTTCTCAGTCTATTGTCTCTGCCCTCTGTGACCTGAAGACTTAGAGGAAAGGGGTTGGCAGATAGAGGAAAAAGGGCTGAGCTAAGACCGAGATGTCTGGCTGGGATGAATGAGGATGCTTCCCCATGAGAAGTCAATGAATGAGCTCGCCTAACAAGTTCCTACAAATAGCAATGACATCTTACATTTCCATAATGCCTTGCATTTTAATGAGCCAACATGTAGATAGCCCTTTTAGTTTTATTAAGTGTTTTGCATACAAAATTTCATTTGAGTCAGACATTTAATGAAGTAGAAAATAAAAGCATTGCTTATCCCTACCTTACAAAAGAGGGAACTGAGGTTCAGAGTAACTAACACTCTTGGATGAGATGATATCAAAGGTAGAATTGGAGACATGACTTTCTTAAATCCAAATCTAGCAACTTATTCAGTAGGTGATATGCCTTTTAAAGTTTATAAAACACTTTAAATATCAAGTCTTGCCTTATCAATGAGTGACAGTGGGGAAGGAGAGAATTCGGAATTCATTTTTTTTAATAAATGTTAAAGGGTCAGGTAGATAGTTCAGTGGATAGCGCACTGGCCCTAGAGTCAGGGAGACCTCAGTTCAAACCCAACCTTGACACTGACTAACTGTGTGATCCTGGTCAAGTTACTTTATGATTGCCTCAAAAAAAAAATGTTAAAAATAAATAACAGTTTTTAAAAGAAAAAATACTTTGATGCCCATTTTCAAAAAGCCAATGAGGGAACTAGCATAGTTACTGATATTCCCATTTTGTACATGAAGAAAGCGAAGTTCAGAAATGTTAAGTGATTTGCCCAAAATCACACAGTTAGGAGAGATCCTGCAATTTCAACTCAGGGGTCTTGAGAAGTAAATCCATCTATTGCTCTGTCAAAGAATAATGTATCTTTTTTAAACATTTTTTTATTCCAAACTTAAGCAAAAAAAGCATTTCCATAACAAAATAGAATAGAAGAAAAGGAGGAATTGCATGTGAAACTGCAAATCTATTTGTACAACTTGCTTCTCCTTTTAAATATATAATAAAGTTATCATGTAACTTTTTTCCTCCTCCCACCCTTGCTTTAGAGATGATTACCATTAGACATAAATATGTATGTTTATGTAAATGTATGCTACACATATTCTATTTATTGGTTTCTCTACAGATGCAAATAGCATGTTTCATCATAGGTCCTTTGTAGTTAATTTCAATACTTATAATGGTCCACATGACTTGGTCACTCAAAGTTATTCTTAAAACAATCTTACTGTTACTATATATATCATTCTCTTGGGTGTGCTCATTTCCCTCTTTGCTATTTCATCTAAGTCTTTCCATTTGTTCTAAAAGCATCAAGTCATCATTCTTATAGCACGGTAGTATTCCCACATGATCATATACCACAACTTGTTTAGCCATTCCCCAGTTAATGGGCATCCTCACAATTTCCAGTTCTTTGTCACCACAAAGAGAGCTACTATAAATATTTTAGAACATAGAGGTTCGTTCCGTTTTTTTCCCTAATCATCTTTGGAAATAGACTTAGTAGTGGCATTGTAGGGTCAAAGGGTATAGGAGGGTTAATAAATCTTTAAGTATAATTCTAGATTGGTCTCCAAAATGGTTGGACCAGTTCAGAGTTCCACCAACAATAAATTAGTATACTAATTTTTCTACGTCTCCAACATTTGTTGCTTCCTCCTATCATTTTAGCCAATCCAATAGCTGTAAAATGACATCACTAAGTTGTTTTAATTTGTATTTCTCTAATCAATAGTGATTTAGAGCATTTTTCATATGACTATTGAATTATTTTGATTTCTCTGCCTGTTCATATCCTTTGACCATTTATCAACTGGGGAATGATTCATGTTCTTATAGATCTGACCCTTTGTATATTTGGTATGTGAAACCTTTATGTGAGAAATTGTCTATTAAAAATTTCTCCAGGTTTCTGCTTTCCTTCTGATCTTAACTACATTGATTCTATTTGTATAAAATCTTTTTTATTTAATGTATTTGAAATTATCCATTTTATACCTCACAATGCTCTCTGCTTCTTATTTACTCACAAATTGCTCACCAATCATAAGTCTTATAAGAAGTATGTTCCATGTTCTCCAAATGTTCTTGTAATATCTCTCTTTATATCTAGTCATGTATCCATTTTGATCTTATCTTGGTAAGTGGTGTAAAATAGTGTCTATGCCCCATTTCTGCCACACTAATTTCCAGCTTTCTCAACGATTTTTACCAAATAATGAGTTCTTATCCCAAAAATTTAAGTCTCCAAACCTCCTTCCTTTACATTGTTTTTAGTTCCTTTGATATTCTTGACTTTTTATCTTCCAAATGAATTTTGTTATTATGTTTCCTAACTCAGTAAAATATTTTTTGTAATTTAATTAAGATGGCATTGAATATATAAGATTAACTTAGGTAAAATTGTCATTTTTACGATATTGGCCACCTACCATGAACAATTGATATTTCTCTATTTAAATCTGATTTTATTTTTATAAAAAATTTTATAATTCTTTCATATAGTTCCTGTGCTTGTTTTGGCAGATATAAGTATATTCCTTGGTATTTTATACTGTCTAGAGCAGCAGTGGGGAACCTGTGGCCTCAAGGTCACATGTGGTCTTCTAGGTCCTTGGGTATGGTCTTTTGACTGAGTCCAAATGTTACAGAACAAATCCTTTAATGAAGGGGATTTGTTTTATGCAGTTTGGATTCAGTCAAAGGACCACACTTGAGGACCTAGAAGGTCACATGTGACTTTAAGGCCGCAGGTTCCCTACTCATGATCTAGAGTTATTTTTCGTGGGGTACCTCTTAATATCTCTTCATGTGGGTTTTGTTGGTGATAAATAGGAATGCTAATGTTTTATATGGGTTTGCTTTATATCCTGCTGCTTTGCTAAAACCATTGTTTCAACTAACCTTTTAGACTAGTCTTTAGGATTTTCCAACTATATCATTACATCATCTGCAAAAGGAAATAGTTTTATCACCTCATCACCTATTCTGTTTCCTTCTATTCCATTTTCTTCTCTTAATCCTATTGGTAGGATTTCCAATACAATATTGAATAATAATGGTGACAATGGGCATCCTTGTTTTACACTTAATCTTACTGGTAAGGCTTCTAGCTTATTCCCATCACAAATAACACTTGTTGATGGTTTCAGCTTCTTATCAATTTAAAGAAAAATCCATTTATACCTATACTTTCAAGTGTTCTTTATAGAAATGAGTGTTGTACTTTATCAAAAGTTTTTTTTTCTGTATCTATTGATATAATAATATGCTTTTTGTTATTGTTACTATTGATATAATCAACTATATTAATAGCTTTTCTCATGTTAAACCAGCCACCTCTGGACTATCTTCAGAGCCCAGTCCTATGCATAAAAGCTTCTATTCATCATGGTCACTTATACAGAAGAAGCATATTTATTCCCCATGGGCAATATCAACTTACCAAGTTTTTAAGTGTCAATGTAATAGCTCTGCAAAGGATCATCTAATCCTACCAATTCTCCTCATTCAAGACAAGCAACAACCAATCCGTAAAGGAAAAATGGGGAGGGAGAAGGAAGGGAAAGGAAGAACTATTTATATGCTGCCTACTATGTGTCAGGTGTTTTTTACAAATATTATTTCATTTGATTTTCAACAACCCTTATTTTACATATGGGGAAACTAAGATTAAGTGTATGGCCCAAGGTCATATCTGAGACTGCATTTAAACTCATCTTCCTGACTCCACTACACCCAAAGCACCACCACCCCTGGGTAAATAGACAACTGAGAGATGTCTTTTGGCCAAGAAAACTGCTAGTGATGAGAAACTACAACACACAGAAGTAAAGGTCCACCTTTGACTCATGCTGGCTGCATGATCCCAGGGAAATCATTTAACCTCTTAATTCTCTAGACAATTCTCCAAATCTGAAAATTTCAGTACAGGAGCCAAACAGCATCCACTGGGAATCAATGAAGAAGCAGTAGTGAACCAGCTTACAAAGGGTCCTTAAACTGATGAAATAACAAATCAAGGTTGAAAAGAAAAAGGGAAAGGTTAGATGCACTATGGAGTTAGTAAGGAGGGAAGAAAGAATTTATAGGAGTTTTGTGTTTAATAGGATGTGGCGGAGGGAAGGCAAAGCTTTCTTTCTGGCAGTTCCAGGAGCTTTCTAAAAAGAAATTAGCTGCAGAATCTTGCTGGAATGACAGGACATGGAGAAGTTGGAAGGATCAGGCTGAGAGGGCTGGAAGAATCCTACAGTATGACACAGATTTTCAATCATTTTATCTTGGTGAAGTGATTGAATATGAGCTTTCTACTCTGTCTCTCTGTCTCTGTTTCTTAATCTGTCTCACATAAATAGCACACCATGTATATAATATGTGTATATATTCATGTATATGTATGTATGTATGTAGATACAGATAATGTGATATGACAATTCATATAGGCTGCACCTACATATCCAAAATTTCACAGAGAATTTAGGGGAGTAACCAGATACCTTGGAGAGGTAATGTGGAAACAGTCTTGGATTTGGGGTTAGGAGATCTGAGCTCTGCTATTTAAGTGCCTGTATGAGTTTTGTAAAGTAACTTAATGACTAGGAGCACCAGGTTCCTCTTCTGTTAAATGAAGGTGTGGGATTAGATGACGTCTTGGAGTTCTTTCAGTTATAAACTTTCAGAATGTAAATTCCTTGAGCACAGGGACTGGTTTGTTTTTGACTTCACAGTCCCCCAGTGCTTAACCGAGTTCCTGGCACACAGTAAACATTTAATAGATGCTTGAATTGAATCAAATTGAATCAATAATCCTATTGAAGTTATTTGGGTGAGGACCATCACTTTGTATATTTCAAGTGAAATTGATTCCCTTCCTAATTCCCAGGGCTGAATTACCAGATAATTTCCTCAGTTCTCCTTATGACTTTGCCTTGGTAGACACAGCCATAGACTCATTCTCACACTCCAAAAGGGTGGGGAGAAAAGACTATTTTTCCCAGGGCCTGTTAACTGCACCCTCCTCTGTGTGTGACTCAGACATGAGATAGGGTCTAGCTGAGGCTTTTAATTACAGGGACACAGTCAGGCTACCTAATCAAAGCAGAGAGCAGTCGCTCTCCTCCCAGAATGCTAAAGGAAAAGGGAGTTACAGAGAAACTAGAGGTTGGAGATCTAGTATATACTTCTCTAACAGACAACCCTTGGGAATCAGCACATGTCCTCCTTCCTTCCTCCTCCTCCTCCTCCTCCTTCCTCTTCCTCCTCCTTCCTCCTTTCTCCTCCTCCTTTTCCTCCACTGGGAACTGGGAAAAGGAATAAACCTTTTTTGCATGGAGGTTTTATAGTCAGCTGAAAAGACAATCCTGGGTTGTTCATCTGGCAAATCATTTTGAGGAGACAGGTTTCTTTCATGTGGCCACATCCATAGTTTAGAATATGTTTGGGGGAGGAGGAGGTTGAGAAATAATAGTTCTAGAACTGGAAGACTCGGGGATCATCTCATCCAACCGTCTCATTTTACAAATAAGGAAACTGAGTTCTAGGGAATGTAAATGATTTACCCAAAGTCACATGGTCAGAAGTAGCATTTGAATACAGGACCTTGGACTTCAGAGTCTCTGTTCTTTCCTTTGTGTGAAATTGCCACTCTATGATGAGCCTGGGTTCATTTCTGTAGCTAAGCAAGGGCTTGGAGGTATTGGAGGTATTGGAGACATGCCATATTGTGGTTAACTGGGACTGTAGTTAGGTTGTGCTAGGCTGTGGTTGCTGAGCAAAATGTTGACCAAACTCTTTCTGGCCACCCAGAACCTATCTGGAACCTATCTGCCACCCCTCTCCCTCAAATGGGGAACAAAGTGACAACCATGTGCCAGCCTGGACAAAGCCATAGAACTGGAAGTGGAGATGGTGATTCTGGGTTACCACTATGCTTGTCTGACCAGCTGCATCCCATCCATCTCTTCCTGTCTCATCACTTACAAAGACTCTATGTCCATCCATCTTTTCAACTGCACTACCATTTGGCCTGTCCCAGCAGAAGAATACACTATCTCCCAGACTAGACCATCATAAAAGGAACTAGACCATTGCCCTTGGCACATAAGATGAAATGTCATAGACAGCATCCAGGCAAAGGTTCCTCTCTGTGCCTCAGTATCCCCTTTGGGTGTTAGAATCTTTCCCATCCCTCCTTCTTTCTCCTCAGACCACAATAAGAATGAATGAGGTCATGTCTGTGGGGCACAAGTGGGTACTACTCGTCAGCCCTGTTGTCCGTCCCTGCAGGAAGCATTCTGCTTTGCATGAGGAGAGGTGAGATCATCACAAGAGGTTTCCTTGACTTTTCACTTGCCATAGACCAGGAGAAGTACACACAGCAAAACTGGAACTTGATTCAACTTTATATGTCTAGAGAGGCATGAATGAATGCATGAATGAACAAATGAATGAATAAGCATTAATTAACCACTTACTGTGTACCAGGGATAAAAATAACAAAAAAAAAAGTTCTTGTCCTCAAGGAGCTTACATACTAGTAGGAGAAGACAGTGCCTATAGTGTAGTGGTGACCAAGGAGGGGGTAATTTGAATTGAGAAGTCAGAAGGGTGATAAATGAAACCAATAACCCATTGATATATCCTTTCTAGGAATGGTTGTGTTATTTTGATTAGTATTCTCAGACTTAGAGGTAGAAGAAATGGAGGAGCTGAGAAGTGGAGAAGACCTGTAGTCATCAGGCTCCTGGCATAAAGAAAGCCAGAGAGTAGGCTGGAATGACTAGCTAGATCAGTTCCTTAGCACCCAGCATAGATGAGGCCAATCTAGCTTGATGGCTGGCATGAGCCACCTAGTTTTACTCTGCTCTACTGTTAATCAGTTATGAAAATGTGTTGAATTTAAAGAGGAAATAAGGTATAGTAGGGAGTGAAATCGATTTTGAGTCAGAGGACCTGGGTTCAAATTCTACTCGTCACCAGTTATGTGACCTTAGACAAGATTCTTGACTTCTCTAGCCTTATTTCCCTCACCTGCACAAAGAGGGAATTGCTTAGATGGCCTCTAAGATTCATCCTGGCTCTAAAAGTCTGATCTCTTGACCAAGTAAACACTTACTTCATCGTGTGAACTTTCTATTAAATTTAATACAAAGCAACCATCTACTCAATTGGCCCCAAATAATCCGAGGGGATTTAATTTAAAGCAATGAGACATTATCTAAAAGCCTGGTAGATTTAGGTTCCTCTACTAGGCCTCAAAGACAAAGATGGAAAACACAACCCTGCTATAAAGGAGCTTTACATTCTACTGGGAGCCTGACTCACCAACCTATGGATGACTCACTCTGGACTTAGAAACCAAAGGCTTAGGTCAGTCAAACAAAAAAATTCTGGCAGCCCAGAAGAAATTCAATTCAACAAACATTTATTAGGTGCTAGAGCTATGTGAAGGATTCAAAGATGCAAAATGTGGTCCCTGCCCTGAAGGAAAATCACCAACCAACATGATGAAATATGCTAAATGCCAAAAACACCAGTCAGACAATGAGATGGGTTGAATGAACCCAACCTGTGAAAACTAACAATTGTTGTTCTCCTAAGTGATATCTAGGGCGGTTAGGTGTGGTAGTGTAGTCAGGAAGGTATAAGTTCAAATCCAGCCTCAGACACTTACTAACTGTGTGACCCTGGGCAAGTCATTTAATCCTGTTTGCCTCAGTTTCCTCATCTGTAAAAGGAGTTAGAGACTGAAATGACAAACCACTCCAGTCTCTTTGCCAAGAAAATCTCAAATGAGATTACAGAAAATCAGACACAATTGAAACAGCACAACAAGTGATATCCAGGTTCTCCTTAGTAATGGTCAGTAATAGCTTCAGCCAGGTCTGGAGTCTAGATGCCGCCACTCAAGTCCATCCACACACAGTAGCAGAGACTTCAGTTAGCATAGAGTATGACCATAAGCCCTGACCACATTCAATTATCTCAAAAAATCATTTAAGTCAGGGAAGGGACTTTGAAGTCATCAGGTTCATTGCACTCTGGAAACTGAGTGCCAAAGGCATGGAGTGACTTATCCAAAATCTGTTAGTGGGAAAACTAGAACCAGAGTTCAGATCTTTTAACTCCCAGTCTAGGGCTCTTTCCCATACCAGAAATTGCCTCTCTGTGTCCTTGGTCACCAAGGGGACAGGGATAAAGAGAGGGTGTATACATCAATGCATCCGCTGTTTGCAACAAGTTAGGGACAGAGTCAAGTTGAAACAAAGATCTCATTGCATTCAGTCAATATCTTCAAAGATTTGAAGGTCATTATTAATTCCCTTTCAGGTTCTTCCCCAGGCTGAACAATAGTGTTGGTTCCATAATGACAGGGACTATGTTTTATACTTTTATATATTCCCTACAATCCCAGTGCAGTAAATTGCATTCCATGTCTGGTGATGCTGTTTCCCCAGCATCCTCTTCTGTGCCACACAGCTGGAGGATGGGTCTCAGGGGGCCTCCCTAATATAATTCTGCTGGCCCTACTTGTGGTCTCCTCACCTCAGCTCACCAAGCAGCAGATCCTTTGTGAAAATCTGGTGAAAAAGAGGACAAATGAATGAATTACTATATCATATATACCCTTGAAGATAATGAACCTTTCTGTCTTAAATTTATAAATTCTTGTTTATATTTTTTGTTTTTACATTGCCAAAATTCCTCTTACTTCCCCCCCTACCCCTTCCAGAGACGTACTATAAATCACTTAAGCTCTATGTGCTTCAGGTTTGGTTTGGTATTGTTTTCATGAAATAGAGATAATAATAACACCTACCTCCCAGGATTTTTTGAGGATCAAATGAGAGAATTATGGTAAAGCACTTAGCACAGTGCTAGGCACATAGTTAAGAAACACTTATTTCCTTCCTTCCATATAGCAAATAAATTTTTTAAGAAAGAAAAATAAGATTTAAGAAAGAAAAATAGATTTTTCTTTTAGAAAAGAAATTAGCAAAAGTTGATCACTACATTGAAAAAGTCCAAAATGTCATGCAATATTCCATACTCACAAACCTTCAAACTCTGCAAAAGGGTGGGGTGGAGACATTTTCCCATATGTATTCTTTGGAGCCTGTTTGTGTCTCACAATTTCACAACATTCCCTTTTGATTGTTTTCTGAAGATTACGCTTTCCATTAATTTACATTGTTGTAGTCATTGTTTATCTTGTTTTCTTGGTTCTGCTTACTGTGCTCTACATCAGTTCATGCAAGTTTTTCCATGCCTTTCTGTATTCTTCATACTCATCATTACTTATAGCACAATAATAATCCACTCATGGACCACAATTCGTTTAGCTATTCTCCAACTAATGGAAACAAAAATAATGTTCCTAATGATTGCTGCCTATAGGTGGATAATAACAGCAACTCATAGTTACATGGTTCTGTATGTTTATGCTATTTATATACTTTGTGTGCATTATCTCACTGTCCATCTTGAAAATATCTGGGTTCAGATTTCATCTCTAGTCTTTATTACCTGTGTGACCTTGGGCAAGTCACTTAACCTCCACAGGTCTATTTTCTAATCTGTAAACTGGCAGGATTAGACTGGGCGACACCTTCCAGCTTAAGACCTATTACCCTTACAACAACTGAGGGGCACACAGATGCCCCTCAGCTGCACAAGTGGCGTAGAGTAGGCTGGTGAGCAGAGCAAGAATCATAGAGAGAAACTCTGGCTGAAGAATTCCAAGCATCTGTTCATCTCTCCACCGGTCATACTACTTACAGATTTTTCTGACTGACTTCTCTACTATGTGCCAGGAAACTCATTACTGGAGTAACCAATCTCATCATCCTGAGAGATCTCATCAGCTTTAAACTTCTACCTCATCACTACCCCCTGCATCTCTAATTAGAGGGTGGAGGAAGGGCATATACTGGAAACCTCCATTTAAGGAGAGACCCCAGCTCAGAAATCTCCTCATCTCTCAAATGGCTAAACTACCTTGGAATTTCTCTGATGGATATAATATTCTATCCATCTCACCTTCCCCTCTGGGGATTATCTTCAGTACCTTGGGCACCTTGACTATCTTCCCTGGCCTCCTACACACACTTTTCAGCTTCCTTTTGTGGTTTTGTCTTCCTCCTTTAGATCTCTGTATCTCCAGTACTATAGATAGCTAGGTGATACAGTGGATAGAGCACCACACCAGGAGTCAGCAGGACTTAATTTCAAATCCAGTCTCAGACACTTACTAGCCGTGTGACCCTGGGCAAGTCAATTAACCCTGTTTGTCTCAGTTTCCTCATCTGTAAAAATGAACTAAGAAGGAAATGGCTAACCATTCCAAAATCTTTGCCAAGATAATCCTAAATGGGGTCACAAAAGAATCAGGCACAATGGAAAAAAAAACAATGTCCACTTAACTGTTCATTATTATCATCCCCATTTTCAGTTGAGGAAACAGGTTGAGAAAAGGTTAAGTGACTTATACAGAGTCAGACAGTTAGAGTGAGATTTAATTCTAGGTCTCCCTGACCGACCTCAAGTCCACGGTAGAATCTATCAGTTTTCAGTGACCATGGTAATGAAGACTTAACTTTGTGACCAACGTCTTCGCTCCTCCTAAGCCAGGGATGGGTGGCAGCCCTGAGGGCCATGGGTCACACCTGTTTGCCTGGTGCTACTCTTACCCCACCATCCACAGCTGGGCCATAATTGGAGATAAGGTTCAGTGGTTTGATTCTGCCTTCGCTGCTTGTGGTCTCCTATTCTCAGCTCAACCCAGGCAATAGTTTGTGTGGCCATGCCCAGCTTGGGCTTTCTGCACACTCTTAAGTATGGATCAGTGGATTTCACTTCAGTCCTTGTTATTGGGCTATGGGTCAACACCAACATCATTGGGCATAATCTGGGCTCATATGAAATCAAGCATCTGAGTAAAAAAGAAAAAAAGATGCTTTCCAAGTGATTGCTTAAATGAGGAAGGACAGTTTAATTCTTTAGAGGTTTAAATCTTTGAAAGCAGAAGAGGTTTTCACAAAGAGCCTGGCTATACTTTGGGGAGCCTTTGCAATTTCAGATTCATTGTACCCACCCAGAAAATAGAAGATTCACCAGATGACACCTCCCAGGGTGCTGTCATCATTTCTTGAAAATCATAATAAGCATGTATCTGGCTGTCTGGTCTATGCACTAATTTGTAAATAGAAAGTAATTTGAGGACAGAGAAAGTATTAACACCTGGTGGGGGACCAGAAAAGCATAAAGGCAGAGATGACATCTAACCTGAACCTTGAAAGAAGGTAAAGCTTCTGAAAAATGTATCTTCCAAAAAAGGGTGTTAGTTACATTTTCTCTTTCACTTGCTGAAGTCTGCGGAGGTGGTGAATCTTGGCCTTGAGGTCACATGTGACTCTCTAGGTCCTCAAGTAAATCCAAACTTCATAGAACAAATCTCCTCAATAAAAGGTTTTGTTCTGTAAAACTTGGATTCAGTCCAAATGCTACCTCCAAGGACTTAGAAGACCACACATGGCCTTGAGGCTGCAGGTTCCCCACTCCTGGACACTACACAATCAGCAGAACAACAGATCAAGCCTTGTCCTTATGACTTGCCATTATGGAGGTGTAAACGCTCACACTGAAAATTCAGTGATCTGGTCTCTCTAGGCAAGCTCAGCTATCTCTGACACACTCTTAGAGGAATTTCCATATGGCCTTCCCCATTTGACTATAAGCTTCTTGCAGACAAGGATTGTTGTTTTTTTCTTTCTTTGCATCCCTAGAGTTTAGCATAATGTCTGGTAATAGGAAGCCCTTCATAAATATGAATCTGATGACAGTACTCCAAACTGTCTTTGAAGTTAGCATACTTGAATCTGAACTCTAGCTAAACCAGTGTAACTTCAAACAAATCATGTAACTATTCTGAGTCTAGATTTCTCCATCTGTGAAATCGTATTTATACCACCTGACTTAAAGGAAAGTGTTTTGTGAACCTTAAGGCACTACATAAATGTGAGTTATTATTATCATAAATCAGACCAAACAGTCTAGTTTGACTATCTGCGTGGATCATATTACCTGGCTAAAACTGTTACGCCTTCCCTCACAAGAAATCTACCCCATTCCTCTGTCTCCCCACTTCTTTTTACAGTCCTTCTTGCTTAACTATAACCAAGCTCCTCCCCATCCCCGGACCTGCTGGTATCATTTTTGCTTCATCTCCAGTCTCTCCTACCTACCCTTACCTCCCCAGCTGCCTCTGCACCAAACCTGGAGAGAGCTGGGCTATTTCATGTCCTCAGGAGGGTTTGGCACCCTTTGCAAAGAACAAGGGGGAGGTGATGGATTCCTGGCATGATACACCTCTCAGGCAGCCCCGGCTGGCTGCTGCCTCTCCTTAATCCACAGCACCACCTTTTGAGGAGAGATTGTACTCTGGAAAGAAAATAAAGTGAACTCACCAAGGTTCCTTCTATGCCTGAGAGTAACCTCAGAGTGGACAGAGCTTTGCAGAAGTCATATCTTCCATGCCCCTGCCTCTGGGCAGGCCTCCCTGGGATATGATGCCCCATTTAAGTTTGAGAAGGATGAGCTGAATGAATTATTGTGGGTAAATTCTGACAATCTAGTGAGATTTAATGATAAACTACTAAAATTATTCACTGAACTGAACAGAGCTATGTTATCCCAGAATGCTTTGTGAGAAGAGAGAAGAAAAAGATCTCTAATGGGTTCAAAGTATATCCCTCTGAATGAGTCTAATTTTAAAAACTATTTATGAAGCACCTATTGCATGCAAGATATTACTTTGAGCACTAGGGATACAAAGATGGCATGACAAAACAAAGTCCCTGCTCTCAAGGGATTTGTATTCTGCAGGGAAGATACAACACATAAACTTCTGAGTAATTAATAACAATAACACATATAGTGTTTACTCTAGGTGGCACCATAGTGCATAGAGAGCCAGGCCTGGAGTTAGGCATACTCCTCTTCCTGAGTTCGAATCTGATCTCAGACTCTTGCTAGCTGTGTGACTCTGGCCAAGTCACTTAATACTATTTGCCTCAGTTTCCTCATCTGTAAAATGAGCTGGAGAAGGAAACAGCAAACCACTCTGGAATCTTTGTCCAGAAAACTCCAAATGGGATCCACAGAGTCAGAGAGCTGAAAAACAACCAAACAGCAAAAACATACCAGCCCCAGCATTAAGTACTTTATAGTCCTCACCACCTTGGGAGGTAGGTGCTGTATTATCCCTATTTCATAGATGAAGAAATTAAGGCAAACAGAGCTTAAGGGACTTGCCTAGGGTCACATGTAATTAAGGAGATACATAAGGATAAAAATGAATGCCATGATTTAGAGCAGCAGTTCTTAACTGGAGGTCCATAGATAGATATCAAGGGATCCATGAGCATAGATGGGGAAAATACATTTTTGTTTTCAGTAAACTTCTACCTTGAAATTGGTATTTATTTCAATTATGAATATAGGTAACAAATATTATTCTAAGAGGAGGGCCATAGGTTTCACCAAACTTTTAAATGGGTATATGATATTACCCCCTCCCCCCCAAAAAAAAGATTAAGAAACTCAGTATTGGTGTTGAGACAAAGAGAAGTAGAGGATTTGGGATTACTACAAGGAGAAAAAACTTTAGGAATCATTTAGATCAATCCCCATTTTGTAGCTGAAGAAACTGAGGGATAAGGAGGTTAAGTGACTTGCTCAAAGTCATACAGAGGCAATAAACATTAGGGGCAGGGTTTGAACCCAGGTAAGGAAAATCAGGTAAGGAAAAGTTTTTCATAAGAGGTAGCTTGAGAGTCGAGTCTCAAAAAAAGCTATCAGATTAGCTAACATGACCAATCAGGATGATGATAAATGTTGGAGAATGTAGGAGAGTAGGAACACTTAATTCATTGTTAGTGGAACTGTGAGCTGATTCAACCATTCTGGAAAGCAATCTGGAACTGTGTCCAAAGGGCTACAGAAATGTGCATACGCTTTGACCCAGTAACATCGCTTCTAGGACTGTATCCCCAAGAGATCATAAAAATGGGAAAGGGTCCCAAGTGTACTAAAATATTTATAGTAGCTCTCTTTGTGGTGACCAAGAACTGGAAATTGAGGGGATGCCCATCAATTTGTAATGGAATACTACTGTTAGTAGAAGAAATGATGAACAGGAAGACTTCAGAGAGGTCTGGAAGGACTTATATGGTCTCTTGCTGAGTGAAAAGAGCAGAACCAAGAGAACATTGTACACAGTAACAACCACAGTGTGAGAGGAATTTTTCTGGTAGACTTAACCCTTCACAGCAATGCAAGGACCTGGAACATTCCCAAAGGACTCTTGTAGCAAAATACCATCCACATCCAAAGAAAAAACTATGGAAGTGGAAGGCAGAATGAACAGAATATTTTCTCTTGTGTTCTGTTTTGTTTTGGTTTATTTTTTCTCATGGTTTCCCCCATTCATTTGAATCCCTCCATGCAACCTGAGTAATATGAAAATGTGCTTAATAAGAATGTATATAAAGAAGGGAAGAAGAGGGAGAAACTCTAAGACTTATGGTAATGATTGTAGAAAACTGAAAAGAAATAAATTAATAATTTAAAGAAAAGCTCTAAGAGGCAGAGTTGAGAAATGAGTGTACTCCACTGAAACCAAGACACTCTGCAAACATTATGGAGGAGTGAGGTAGCATGCTGAGTTCAGGAAACAGCAAGAAGGCTATTTTGGTTGGAATGTAGAGTGCTTAAAAAGAGAGTAATGGGAAATAAATCTAGAAAATGTTAGGCTGGAGTCAATGAGCTTAGGCAAGACAAGATCTTTCTTTTTTTGTTTTTTTTTCTCTCAAATACATGTGAAAACACTTTTTAACATTTGTTTTTTTTTTTTAATTTTGAGTTCCACATTCTCTCCCCCTCACTTCTTCTCTCCTTGAGAAGGCAAGCAATTTGATATAGATTATACATGTGTAGTCATGCAAAACATATTTCAATACTAACCACATTGTAAACAAAGACATAGACAAAAAAAGAAGGAAGGAAGAATGAGAGGAAAGGAGGGAGAGAGAAGGAAGGAAGGAAGGAAGGAAGGAAGGAAGGAAGGAAGGAAGGAAGGAAGGAAGGAAGGAAGGAAGGAAGGAAGGAAGGAAGGAAGGAAGGAAGAGATGGACAGTATTTTTCATCATGAGTCCTTCAGAATTTTCTTGAATCTTTGTATTGCTAAGATCAGCTAAGCCATTCCCAATTGATCATCACACAGTACTGCTGTTACTGGGTATGATGTTCTTCTGATCCTGAGCACTTCGCTTTGCATCAGAAGACATAACCTTCTGTGCTTCAGTTCTCATCGTAAACCGCCAAGCTAAGAAGTCGGCACGTTCATGAGGCCATGGGAAGCTGATACAGATTCTTGAACAGGAGAGTGACATAATCTCATCATCCTGACTATATCCTTTATGTGTGTTGTTTATATGCTCTCCTGCTGTTTCTCAATTGGAAATGGCAAAAATGGTGGTATTTGTAACTTTGAGACATGTATGTGTGTGTGTATATGTGTTTCTAATCATGTTGTCTGCTATCCAGAAACTGGGACATGGGGACTTGCCAGAGGGACTCTAATCACAAGCTGGAGACCAAGGAATATCCTCTGACTCACTTCCTGTCCCCAAAGTTATATCTTTCAAGGTCTTGATACCCATGTACAAACTGTATAGATACTGCAGGTGTTGATCTCTTCTCATTCAGGACAAGAGCTGCATGTGCGCCTTCCAACATCACTGGTTTCCAACCATAATCATTGTCAGTATGTAGTAAGTGCTCATTCAAAAGCTCCTACCTATCCTTCATATTCCAATTTGCTTGACACTTTATAGTTCAAAAAGTACTTTTACTTGGAAAAACAGATCAACACTTACCATCTTATTTCATATAACTGCACCTTCACATACTCTCTACTCCAGGCACTCATGTGCCAGCTGTTCTCATTACGTGACATCCCATCTCCTATCCCCATGCCTTTGCATGAGTGCTGCCCACCCTCACCCCCACATTTGTAGCACCCTCCATCTTCATCTCTGCATCGTAGCTTCCTTCAAAGAACATGAGGCCTCTCCTGATCGCACAATTACTAGCATTCTCTCTCCTCTCTCTCTCTCTATTTCTCTACTTTCTCTTCCCACACTCTTCTCCCCTCTCTCTCCCTCTCCCCCTTCTCTCCCTTGAGCTTATATTATCTTGTACATATTGTAAATTTGCTTACCCATCTGATGCTCATCTGGACTTCATAATTGTCTCCAGAAATTCATCTTCTTGAAAGATGACATCACCTCTGAAGTGAACACTCCTCAGTACTTTACTACCCCTTGGTAGGGGAGTATTGCGGAGCTAGATGAGACAGAGGGTGGACATTGGAGACCTTTTCCCAAGACCTTTTTAAGAGGGAGTCTAAGGCAGACAAGTCATCACTTCCCACCAGGCAATAGGATTTCATCATCTCCCTCCCCTCTCTCCCCAACTTTTCAGCTTCATTTTATGCATTGTCTCCCCTCTTAGCCTGCAAGTTCCTTGAGGTCATGAACTATGCTTTGTCTTTCTTTATATCCTCAGCATTTAGCACAGTGCCTGGAACACAGTAGGTACTTAACAGATGTTTATGGACTAACTGACTTGCGTAAATGTTGTATGGACTTTTTTCCCCGGTTCATATAAAATATAAGCTCTGTGGGGTCAGAGATATTTTTTTTGGTCTTTGTATCTTCATTGCCTATCACAATAACTTGCATACAGCAGACATTTAATAAATGTTTATTGAACTACACCCCTAACCAAAAAGGAATCCTCTGGGAT
Source organism: Bettongia penicillata ogilbyi (assembly GCA_023548195.1). Lineage (NCBI taxonomy): Eukaryota > Metazoa > Chordata > Mammalia > Diprotodontia > Potoroidae > Bettongia > Bettongia penicillata. The sequence continues at coordinate 3,484,800 of JAJHZJ010000799.1, read as the reverse complement.
CTGAGAAGAAGCTGAGAGTCTATGGAATTGAAAGGTCACTGAGCTTGCAAATGTGGCTTTTCTGAAAAGAACCTGGAGAACCCTGGGTTGTCCAAAGTGCAGCTTTAGGGTGTCCCAAGGAATGACCCCTTAACATACTGGCCCCATAAAGTCAGCAAGAAACCCAAGTGACCTTTGCTCAGTCTCCAGTGAGTTTGGGGAGGCAGGGACTAACGGGAAAAGGAAGTGAAGGACATCTTTTATTTTGGTTGTTTCTTATTTCCTTTCTGTTGACCAGAATTAATGGCTGTCCCCTTGCTGAGATGGCTAGGAGCCAGGTGCCATGTGCAGGAGGTCAACAGAAAGAGCCACAACCCAAACCCCTGGGTCAGCTGGACCAGGAAAGGCTGTGGGAGAAGGGAAGAAAGACTCCCTCTAGGACCTGTTCCCACTAGGTTTTCCCTGAAGGCTCCTATTTTCTCAGTCTGCGCCTAATTAGTTGGGTTAGTGGGAACATTTGCATGTGATTTGCACATAATTTACAGAGGCCCATATTAATGGCTCCTTCTCAGGTGAACAATTCCTGACTTCAAATTCTGTGTTGGGACATTAATGTTACAGCCTGAAGGCTATCTCAGAGCAGAGTCCCTCTATTTTGTATCTAGCCAGCATTTAACATTTTTGGTACCTTGGACCCCTTTGAAAGTCTGGTAGAGTCTATAGCTTCCTTCTTGGAGTAATATTTGTAAAGGAGTAATAAAAACTACATAGGAGTATGTAAAGATAGTAATATAATAATACTATTATATGATACTATGCTATAATAATATAGTATAATATAATAAATAAGGTAATATAAACTACATAGGATATGAAGAAAACTAATTATACTGAAATAGGGGTTTCAAAATTTTTTCTTCTTTTTTTTTAGTTTATGGATCCCAGCTTAAGAAACCTTGAAATATAAGTAGTCTAGAAAGGCAAAGAGACTTAACTAAAGTCACATAGTAAGTCTACGGTGATTAACAAGTAGAAAGAAAGCTTTCCTGACTCTTAAGACAGGGCTCTTTCCATAACATTATACTCCCACACAAAATGTGATCACTTTTCCTTCTCATCCACCCACTGTTTTTAATTCAACTTCCTCTTCTCCAAATTACATGAAAGAGTCGGGGAAAGATGCTTCTGCGAGAGAAAAGCTAAAGGCAGATTGCAAAACCACTAGAAACCTCCATGATCCAGAGTCTGAAGACCACTGCATTCAACAAAAGCTTTGTCTTTCCAACAAGACCTGGGATTATTAGATTCCTCCGGATCCCAACTCCCTCAGTCACCTTTGTCTGTCTCTGAGTGGGTTGTCTGGATTGCACCAGTAACTCATCAGCTGGAGAACAACGGATCTGTAGCTTTGAAAGCTCCAGCCATTTAAAATACCCCTGCCCAACCCAGCTTGTCTCCTTCAGAAAGGAAGATTCATTCTCTGTATCCCATCTCAGTACTTAATGTCCCAGAAATCCAGCAGTCATCTCTTTCATCATTAGCGCAATAAGCCACAAGAGACGCTTTAAATTCACAGCAGCCAATAAGCTGTTTACTTCAGATGTTTCCACCAGCTCCATAGACAAGGGGCAATATAAACTTTGTCCCCTCAGAAAAGAAACTTGAGTAACTCTCATATCTCTAGGAGAAGGTCACACAGTACACCTAGCCCCTTTGGCGCTGGCCCTAGATATCCGTTGGCCAAGGCCAGTTTTTAACCCTCATGCACCTCCCACAGCAGACTCATGATAGCTGATGTCATATTTCTCTCTTCCTCTTCCTTGTGTTTTTACTTAGCTTAATTTGTTCCTCCCTCCCTCCCCAGTAGAATATGAGCATCTCAAAGACAGGAACTATGGTTACATGTATCTGATGTCAAACATCTGGACATTTAGGAACATTGAGATGATCAATGACATGGTTTAGGTTTCCTTCCAGATGCTAGGCACTGTGGAGGAGCTTGTATCTCCTGCTTCCTCTCTGAGGAAGTCATTCTCCTTGAGGCAGTCATTCATTCATAAATACTGAGTGCCTACTGTGTGCAAGTCATGTCCCAAGAGCTATAGGAGGCCCAAACTTGGATTAGGCAGAACCCCAAGCCTTATGCTATCAGCCTGCCCTCTAAGTTGGCTGCATCCCTGGCACCCTTCAGTGGGAAAAACTACCTTGAAAACCCCCAAATCTAGTCCTAAGAACCACATATATTTCAAGAAAGAACTTGAAAGGGAGTGACAATCCCCAGTCAATGTACAGCAAAGGAATCTGGGCTTTAAAAGCATAGAAGTGAGGGAGGGAGGAAAGAAAAAAGCATTCATTAAATATCTACAGTGTGCTAAGTGTTAGACTGACAAATACAAGCAAAAGTTGCCATTCGGTAACTTACGTTCTAATAGAAAAACACACAAAAAGTAGCTAAAAACAAAGGTGAAGGGAGGAATAAACATGTTCCTGGTCCCAAACTTCCAGGAGAACCACCCACCACATTATATCTGCACAAAGAACTACAAGCAGAATGGGAATGAATGGAACACAACTAGAAAGTTGACTTGGTGGCACAGCAAAGAGACCTCAATTATTTCTTCCTCTAAGTCAAATGGAATTTTATTTTTCCTCCTCTACTTTGTCATAATAAATGTTCCTGATATTCCCTGTTCTCCAGGAATGCCAGTCATAGTCTTAAGGATTGTATGATGACCGGCCAGGGCTGGTCTATAGATATCTATCTATAGATAGATGACTGCAGAAGGAACAACATCATCATGGAAGGCAGCCAAGCACAGTTCAAGAACGATAAGGATGGTACCAACCATATCATTTGAAGAGAATTGGGGAGAGTCATTCTGAATTATTCTCCAGCAGTTGAACAGTTGCTGTGTGGAAAAGAAATTGTCTAGGAGTCATGTGTACATACTGCAGAAAGACAGATTGCTCTACAATGTAAGGAAAAATCCTTAGAAATTAGAGTAATCCCAAGGGAGTGGAGAGTTTCAGTGTAAGGAGAGCCCCCTAATTTAAGGTCTTCAAGCAGGGCCAAGACAACAGGTTCTTGTGGATAGAGGAGAATTTGGTTTAGGTATGGACTGAACAAGATAATTCCTAAGTTCTCTTCCAATTCTGTAACTCCTAAGATCACAACCAATTCTGAGAGTCTATGTTTCTGTCTTTTTACTTTCTTTTTATTTCTTTCTTTCTTTTTTTTGAGCAGACCTGTGATTTTATTGGCATAGGGCAGCTGTTCTAAAAGTGTGGTCCAGAAACCCCAGGAAGTCTCTGAGTACCCTTTAGGAGGCTCACAAGGTCATATCTACATTCATAATAATACAAAGACATTTTAAATTTCTAACATGGTAAATATTGATAGATACAACCCACTTAAAAACTTATGAGCAGTCTTTTCAATAATTTTTAAGAATATAAAGGGGTCCTGGGACTAAAATGTTTGAAAAGTATTGGTACAGAGAGAATTCCCAGTGAGAAACTCCCTCTACCAATATACAGTTGCACCTCATTTAAAATTGTTAGTCTCAGAGAGCTTCCTAGGGTACAGAAAAGCTAAAGATCTTGCCCAGGGGCACATGACTGGTGTCCAATACATGATTCAAATTCAGATCTTGCTGACTGCACATCCAGTGATCTATCCACTGTGTCACCTGTCTACATCGCTTCTATCTCTTTACATCCCCAGCACTGGCCTCTTCCTTTCGCTACTGTTCTATGGTGCCCCCAAAGGACAACTGAACAGAAGGTCAGGGGGAATGTGTGAGCTACTGAATGTCAAAGGTGGCCAGGAGAGATTGCATGCTACATTGGAAAGAGTGCTAGATTCAGCATCACAAGACTTAGGTTTGAATTCTAGGCATTTGTTATATGGGTCACTTTGTCAAAGCTTTTTAACAGCTATGGACCTCAGTTCCTCATTTGTAAAATGAAGAGAATGGACCTGGTCATCTCTAAAGGATTTTCTAGCTCAGGGTCATTGACCCCATGAGAGTATGGTGGCAAAAAGTCCCTTGAAGATTGCTACCTGGATTGAAGAAAGTGAGTTTCCTGATAGTTTAAACCATTTAGTTAGAAAAAGAGCATGGTATTAGGTCCTGAAATACAGAAGCAAGGGAAATTGTATCAGTTTTTTCTGATAAGGGTACTTTTAGCCAGTTTGGATCTATGCTTTTGTATGGTAGGGGCATTTCTAATTAGTACTATATACCTGCCAGCCCTCTACGGAGCTTTCTGTAGCACTAACATCTGGAAGGCAGGTGTTTTGATTTTGTAGGCGCCAGAGGACAAACAGCTGGTCCTAGATGGTGGAGAGGGAAAGGAAATGATAACAATGTCTTACATTGATGTAGCACCTTCCGTCCTGAGCCTCTTTCAGTTGGGGAATGGAGTTTGTGGGAGTGGGAGGTGATTGGGGGGATCGCCAGCTGCAGAACAGCTGCATCGGTGAGCATTTAGGGCTTGAGGACAGGAAGTGAGGCATAGAAATACATTCGGTCACAGGGAGACATTGGAGGGAAATGGGAGAATTGGATGAAATCTTTATGATTTGATGGTTGACTCCTACTCTATGGGAGCCTGGTTAAACTCACAATCCATGACATTTGGCCTCCATAGGAGAAAGAGAGAAAGGTGTTGGTGGGGTGTGCATTGAGGTAGTTCATTAGATTCCAAAAAAAATGAGAGTCACACAAGAACAATGTTGTACTAAGGTTCAGTTTATTCCATCTCTCAGCCTATAATTAGCCATGGAGTGTATAGGGTGACCTAGACATTATATCCACTGAGCCTCTCAGCTAAGGAGTCTCTGTCTAGTTCCCATGTCACCCTTGGTCTAGTGTGGAGAGAAAATAACTGTCCTCTCACCCCTCAACAGGACTATGACCATACTTAGACCTGACTGATAGATGTCTCTCCTAAGGCCACTGAGACTGGGAACTCAATGAACATTAAACTAATATCTCTTTTCATGATGGTCTAGTATTTCATAACTAGATGGCACAGTGGACAAAGTTCTGTGCCTGGAATCAAGAACACTCATCTTCCTGAGTTCAAATCTGGCCTTAGACACTAGCCGTGTGACTCCAGGCAAATCACTCAATCACATTTGCCTCAGTTTCCTCATCTGTAAAATGAGCTGGAGGGGCAGCTAGATGGTACAGTGGATAAAGCACCAGTCCTGTAGTTAGAAGGACCTGATTTCAAATCCAGCTTCAGATACTTACTGGCTTGTGTGGCTGTAGGCAAATCACTTAACCCGATTACTTCCAAAAAATTAAAAAAGAGCTATAGAAGGAAATGGCAAACCACTGCAGTATCTCTGCCAAGTAAATCTCCCATGGGGTCACAGAGAGTTGGACACAATTGAACGGACTAAGATACCAAGACCTGCTCATTCTTTACCCCTATCCTCTACCCCTACCAAAATGGCAACTCAACTTCAATAGTTATGGCCTCAGTAGGAACAGAATATATATGCACTCCTAAAGTTTTAATGGAAGAGGATTAGAGATGAAATTTGACTTGATTCAATCCAATTGAATGATCACTAATAAAACACCTACTGTCTACAAGACTCTGGAGAAGAAAAGATGCTAAAGGGCATCTGTCCTCAAGTGGCTTCCCCACTGAGTTAAGGTTGGTAGAGAATGGAATAAGCATTTTTAAGTGCCTACTATGTACTAAGCACTTTACAAGAGACTGACACACAAATAATTCTAATTGCAAGTTAAAATATGGTCAAGTGCATAGGAAAAGTCAAACTGATTGGAAGCAACAGAGTCGTAGAAGATACTGAAATAGCTGTTTCAATGGAAACAAAGTTGATCACTATTCTCTACACATTGCCCTTTTAGAGACTTAAAGGCCATTATTAACCTCCCTTCCCCTTCCCCTATTCCTCCCCCAGACGTAAGACATTAGTACAGAGTAGTTCCTGGAACCCTGACCAACTGATCTATTGTCCATATGTGGTCTTCAGCTCACAGTCATTTGGGGCCTTTTCCTTCACTAGGCTATTGAGGAAGGTTGCCTGGAAGGTTGTGTCTGGGCTTCTTTCCTACTTTTTTGTGTTTTTCTGGTGCTTTGCCTCATTTCTGCCAAATGCAGGCTCTTTTTACAGTTTATTTAAAGGAGGAAGAGGAAGAGCATGAGGTCTTTTTGCACTCTCTGAGCTCACGTTCCAACATGTACCAGCATCTGCTGGCCCCATGCTGCTCTTCTAGGCTGATCTGCTTTGTTTGCAAAGGCCCAGAGCTGCTGGACAAATGAAAGCAGTAGTAGCTAAGTTTACAGCAAGAACGGCAGCTCTGAGAGGCTTGAAGATAATCCCAGAGCCAAAATCTAAGTTGCCTGTTTGCACCCACCACCACTCCCCAAGCACTTTTCCTTCTTAGATCCTTCAACATCTCCATCTTATGATGTTGCCCTGATGAAACATTGCCAACTGATGTGCCAGAGACATATACAAACTCCCAAGACATCCATCCCCTTCCAATTCTGGCCACTCCATAAACAAAGCATTTTGTGTGGTTTGAGGTTGGGGTCAAAAGTTGGGCAATTTTTTCCTACCCCTCCCTCCCAATCCTGGCTCTGCAGTGTACAGAATGCTAATGAGCATGCATCTCTTGGCCCCCCCAAACAGCTGGAAAGTGTCTTCTTAGATGGCATTTCCCCCTTCACTTTTCTTTGAACTCTACAAGTTATATTCTGTGAAATGGGATAGGAATCTTCACTAAACACTCCATGATGTGAATCCTTAGAAATTCTATCCCAGTCCTTTTAAGGGAATTGCCCAACTGAAGTGCTGTCAGACCTCAGAAAATAGCAATGATCAGTAATTCTCAGCACTGGCCAACCCAAGAGATGTCTACTTCAGCACCTCAAGTACACACCCCCTATTGAATTGTGAGGTCAAAAATAGCATCATAGAAAGGTAGCGAGACAGAAGACCTTCAAATTAGACTGGATGAACCAAGCTAGCACCACTAGGGACCTATCATCAGCACCAGAAATGTCAGCAAGAAAAAAAAATAATGTTAGCAGCTGCCCACTTTGGCAGCTGAGGACCCAACTCCATTGTTAGAAAGATGAGAGAACTTGGACCCATTTCCTCATTCATAAAGTAGTTTAGTATTATAGGCAGGACCAGAACCCAGAGTTCCTGATACACAGTCCATTGCTTTTCCCACTATACTTCACTGCTTCTCATATTGCACAAGACAGAGGAAGTTGATTGATCTGATTACCAAGGTGAAAAGATCTTTGGATCATAGGGTTTTAGTTTGTAGAGACCACAGAAATCATCAATACTCTCATTTTATAGAAGAAACTGAGGAGAAAGAGAAAAAATAATTTGTCTAAAGCCACACAGTAATAAAACAGATAGCCACCAAGGAAATGTGACAGCTCTTTCTTCTGGGAAAATATTCAGGAGCAAAGAATACACTTTGGAGAGTTATCCGTAGCATTTAGACTTATTGGGCACCAGTCAGTTTATCTTTTATTCTGAAAGTTATGGAGACCACTTGGAATTTTCCCTTTGAGGGGCAGGGATGCTGTAGATGACACTTTGAGAGAAGAGTGATCCAGTGTCTTCAAGATTTGTGGATTTTTCTGGCTTCCACCTTTGAGAGAGAAGATCCAAGATGTCAACCTCTCTTTAGCTCCTCTGAGGGGAGAAATACTCTAGGAAGCAAATGACATGAAAGGAACTGCCATTGACCATCATGCCCTTACCCCTAGCTAAATGCACTAGACACTTCAGGCAAAGTCCTCTCTGGCTGAGATCTTGGACTCTCTTTCTTGTTTGAACTGAGTTAACTTACTCCTAAAGAGAGCCTTGATCTATCCATGGAGCAAACACTTGACCTCTCTTCCCTTTCTCTGCCCATCATTTCAGAAGCCCAAGCTAGTAGTGAAGAGAAAAAATGCATGAGTCCTTGTAATCTCTAATCTATTTCTAGAGGGAGAGCTCATTCACTTTGTGTATCTTCTGGTATATATTCTCATTCATTTACTTTTTCTGTTTTCTGTTTTGCTATCAACTTGGTTAAGGGGTTTCTTTGCTGTTTGCTATGTATGTTCATCAAAGAACTAGCATTTTGTGGGAAGGGAGTCATCTTAAATATAAACCCCCTATCCCTATTAAAATCATAGCAATTAGGATTTAACTTGAACTTAAAAATTATTTACCCTAGAGTTACAAAATATAAGGGAATAAACAGATATAATTCTAGCCCAGTACCCTACCTCTCTGGCCCCAATTTCATACTTCCCTTTTTAGCAGGAATTAGATTCTCCCTTGGAGAAGGAGTGGGGGGTAGAGAGGAGACACTAGAGATATATATTCTTGCTCCCTTGGAGCTGCACAGAATATCACTGGTTATACATGTATATGTAAATTGTTATTATAATGGGCAAGATCGTCCCACTCTCACCTCGAGGCCTTCTTTTCCTAAGCTGGAGTGCCATCCTGTAAAATATCCTAAAATCATACCTCCTCTATTAAGCTTTTCCAAATTCTCTATACTTGGTCACTAAGATTCATCACTGATCCTTTGTTATATCCTCCTCTGCCGTTCTGCATCTATTAGCCAATCAATCAACTCAAATTTATTAAGCACCTACTATATGTCAGGTACTATTTTGGGTGTTGGGCATATAAAGCTCACCAAATAAAATCTTTATTCATGCAAAAATAAAATGAAATTAAGTTTATAGTAATCCAGTCTCTGCACTCAAGAAGTTCAGATTCTAACAAGTATTATATAACTTTCATGGAATCACAGTACGTTAAAGCTAAAAGAAAGCTTGGAAATCATATAGTAAACCCTTCTAACTCTAGACATTAGACTCAGAGCCAGGAAGAGACTTGCCAGTACTCTGTCTAGTAAGTGGCAACTCCTAGACATGAACCATGTTCTTTAACCTACAGGGTTAGCCTTATCAAGGGACCTATCAGGAAAGGGAGCACATGGTACAGCCAGTACATGGTATACATAGATGGTATAGAGTTGAGGTCTGCCCTGTACCAAAAAATCTCCCCCAACATCAACCATGCTGCCTGAATTCCCCTTTTAGAGACTTATTTTTCCTATTTGTAAGGTCAATTCTATTGTCCTGTGTCACTGAAAGAAACATCACTGGACTCAAAGCATGTTGAGCCTTCAGTGCAGGGTCTACAACATGGGTTATGACAAAGATAATGAAAACCAGGCTCACTCCCTTGGGATCCCACTTCCTTGGCTCTACAATGTCAAGCTCTGAATATAAGAGATGACTTAGGGTAATTTCTAGTGGTCCTTGACTTTAGAGTGACAGCTGAGTGTGTGAGTAGAGGATGAAAGTGAGAGTAGGAAAGGAGCTTCTGCTTCCCAGGGACCTTTGCCTCCCCTCTTACTTACTGTACTTACTTACTGTTCTAACAACTTCTGCTGTTGCTGCTGCTGCTGTAATACCCTGGAAATCCAGTGACCCCAGATCACATGTTGTTTGCCTGTGCTGTTCAGGATCTGCTTGAAGCTCTTTAGTGACAAGTCTCATAGTATTGGTTCTTCAATGAATATGGATAGCTCCCACTGGAGCACAGCTGTGTAAGAACAGGAAAGAGAGCCTCATCTTTCCAATATTCACAACCCACCCTCTCAACTGAGTGATCATAAGGAGCAATGCTCTGAAAGCCTACCTAGGGAAAGTAAGTACAGTGCATGCTGAAATCCAAAGAATCAAATTCTGAGGAGACCTTCAAGGTCATCTTGGGTATCTCCTTCCCTCCATCTTCAACAAGTGCTTTCCCTTTCAAAGAGATTCCACAAGTTCTTGTAGGTGCCCTTCTCCGTCTCACACATCAGATAAGAAGTTTCTCTGTGTGTGAAGCCTAAATCTCTTCTGTAGCACTTTAAATCATTGTATATAGATATAATGTCATGAATCTAGAACTGAAAGGACCTTAAATGTCGATGAATTCAAGCTCTTCTTTTTACACAGATGAAAATGAGACCCCTCAAATTTAAATGACTTGTCCAAGGTCAACCAGATCCTAGCCGGCACTTGATCCCAGATCCTCTCACTTCTAGGGCTTAGCACAATGCCTGGCACATAGTATGTGATTAATAGTTGACTAGTTGACTGACTCTAAAATCCATTATTCTTTCCATGTCATCAAAGTACATTTGTTTACAGTCTCTCGAAAATACTCCCTTGCATCTCCTTCTTCCATTTCTATTCTCTAAGTCAACATCTCTATAGTATTTTTTTCAAAAAGTTTCTGGGTAAATGAGTCTGGGAATTTCCTCTGTTCAGACAGATTTGTCAGATTTTAGGGGAAGCAGAGGAGAATACTAATAACTTTAAGGGTTATAAAGTTCTTTCCTCATAGCCACTCTATGAGTCAGGTGGCATAAGTTCTGTTACTCTCATTTTACAGGTAAGGGAACTAAGAACCATAATGTGAAATTAACTTGCCAAAGTTGACACAAATATAAAATGCTAGAGCCAGACTAGGAGCCAAGCTCTTTCAGATCAGTGTGCCACCACGTCAGACTGAAAAATGAAGACCTAGATCTAATAAGTTCAATTAAACAAATATCAGATAGAAAAATAAATATATTTTTTAAATCCCTGCCTTCAGACTTTTCTCTGGTATAACTGGTATAACTTACCCATATCATTTATCTTTTGTTGTTTTTCAATTTCATTTGAATGTCAATTAAAGTTTTTAGTGACCTTAATCACCCCAGATGCTGCAGAGACTTTATGTTTTTAGCAAAGGCTCAACATGGATCTGAGGAATACAGGACCCCCATCAGGGCTTAAGTAGAAATTATGAGGAATTCTCTGACCCTAAGTCAGATAGTGGTCTGGAACCATGGACTTCAAATAGATACTAAGTAGAAAGTTAATTGTTTAAAAATAGACCTAATCATAGCCTGGGGCATTCTGGCTAAGTTTTTAATAAGGAGAAGGTTTTCTAGTCACTGCACCTTGGCAGATGGGAGCCAAGAGCCTAGCAGATGGCCCTGAAAAGCTGAAGCCAAAAAAGAAAAAAAGGCAAAAATAAGTTTGTGACCACAAGAGTGGAAAAGATGCCCAGCAGGGACAACTCTATACAACACCCTGCAGAGAAATTGGAAACTTGATGTTCAGCACAGAGATTACATGTCCAACAAATGCAATGTACTCAGCAGAGATGATACATCCAGTTCTGGTCCTCATCACTTCTTAAAAGCCTGAGCCTGAATTATTGCAATGGCCTCCTAATTGGTCTCCATGCCTCAAGTCCCTCTCCACTCCAGTCTACCCCCTCCATCTAGTTTCCAAAGCAATTTTCCTTAACTTCAGATCTGACAATGTCATTATTTTACTGAATGAACTTCAGGGATTCCATAGTTCCTCTAAGATAAAAATGTAAATTCCTTTTTTTAGCTTTTAAAGCTCTTTCTGACATAGCCCCAGCCTTAAGCCTCATTGTATATCAATATTCTTCTCACACTCTATGGTCCAGCCAAATTGACCATCTTAATAGAGAAAAGCAAACCAATGGAAGAGAAGTTATGATCATAAAATTGACTGCTTGGACATGTGGAATGTGAGAGAATAATAAAAAAATGAGTTTGTGAGCCTAGGTAAAGGAGAATATGGTGGTACCTTAGCAAAAGAGAGGAAGTTGGAAGACAATTTGGTTTTGAAAAGATGATGAAACCTCCAATTAGAGATGGTCAGCAGGCAGTTAATAATAAAAGACCAGAAGGAGAAATTAGGGCAGAATACACAAGTAGCTGGAGGATTCATCTGTATAGAGATGGGAGCTGAATCTATTGAAGCTGATGATATCACCAAGAGGGTCCTACAAGTAAAAAAAAAAAAATAGGTCCAGGAAAGAACTTTGGCAAACACCCACAACTAGAGGACAAGATGGAAGCATGGCCCTGACCCCCAAAAAGCTTATATTCAACTTATATAAGATAACAGGTGAATAACTAAGGACATATATGAAATATATAGATTAAATGGAAGGTAATCTCAGAGAAAAAAGCAATTGGAAATAAAATCACCAGGAAAGGCCTCCTGCAGAAGGTAGGATTTGACCTGACTCTTGGACAGTCAGGGAAGCGAAGAGGCAGAGGTGGAGAGGGAGAGTATTTCAGGCATGAGGAACATTCACTACAAAGGCACAGAGATGGAAAATGGAGGGTCATGGGTGAGGAATCAATACTGTCTCTCTGATGGCCTCCCCTTCCAGGAGAATTGACAGAATGGTTTTTGGAAGACACTTACTATGCTACTGTCCAAAGTCTGTGTAGGGTTCAACTGAGATTATCCTGTCCTCAGTCTCCTATCCCAAAGCAAAACACTTAAAACAAGCCATAGTCTGAGAGGGAAAAAAGGGGAGTGGAGGGTTCTTAGAAGTCATCTAATCCAATCTCCTCATTTTACAGATGGAAAACTTAGTCTCAGATAGGGGAAGTCACTTAATAGTTGTTAGTTGTAGAGCTGGGACCAGAACTCAACCTCCTGACTCCCCATGCCCTCTCCTCTATGGCACACTGTATAAAACAAAGGGCTCTCTTTTCTGGAGCTCCATGGAAAGAAGTGACATCTATTCATCGCCCATTATGGAGTGGCACTAACCTCACCACTAGCAAGTTCTACCTGGTGTGGCTCTTCATGCAAGCTGTGGCCAGTCTTTTGGTAAGAGACCGAATGGAGCAGATCAACAACTGTTACATGTGCATGTTTGTGTGTATACATAAGTATGTATATATATTCACATATACACACAAATACATGTATGCATATGTATGCATACATGTCTTATATATATATATTACTAGATAAAGATAGAGATAGAAATAAGGATAGGGAAGATACAGTGAGGGAGAGAGGGGGGATAGGGATAGAGATAGGGGTAGGTGTAGGCAGAGACAGGGAGAGAGATACAGAGAGAGAGGACAAAGAGAAACAGAGAGAGAGGAGAGACAGAGACAGACAAAGAGAAACAGGGATAGAGAGAGACAGAGGGAAAAAGAGAGAGAGAGAGAGAGAAGACAGAGACAGACAGAGAAGAGAGAGAAAGAGAGAGGAGGAGAGACATGGCTGTTGTTGACCAGCTCTACTCTGTCTCATTACAACAGCTCTGAGTAAAGCAAGAAGGCAGTTTGCCACATACTCATCCCCAAGACCTATTTTTCAGAAGAGGAAGACTGAGAGCCAAAGAAGATCCTAATGGTCACACAGTCACAGAGCACAGCTCCTTCGTTATCATGAATAAAGCGGGGGCTAGGGCAGGGAGACTCCTCGTTCTGGTCCTCTTGCCCTCCTCCATCCATCCCGCCTGGGACTTCCAACTCATGACTGCCTATTTTTTGTTCTTGACTTTTGGAGAGGGGAGGGTGTAGCTGGGAGAAACTGGGAGAGTGTCCACAAAGGGGTGGTGACCCAGGGAGCCAAAGTGGATTCTATTTACAGTTGCAGGCTTTGCACAATCGGCAAGATCTGGACAGCCCCCGCTGGAATCCTCCGGGATGTGAAACTCTGTCAAGACGCCAGATCCTTATCATTGTCAGATACAATTTCCTCCCGTTGCCTGCACTCCTCTGCTTGGGCCCACAGTGTCCATCTGTTTATGGAAACGGTGAGGGCCCTACAGTGTATTTTTAGCTTGGGGCTTTGTTACACACAAGAAGCTTTCTGTCATGAACCATACACTATCCTTCCACCTTCAGGCACATCTATTTATTGATTAATTTATCGTTCTCTAATAATTTAGGAAAAAAACAAAGTGGAACGTAAATAGTCCCTTGGAATACAGATAATACTGACCTTTTCCCACCTTCTAACTATAACCCAAGAATCATATTTTGATTTTCTTTCTTTTTCTTTCCTTCTTTTCTTCTTTTAAAAATGTCCTTTGTAACTCCACTCTCCTCCCACCTCCAAGTGAAATATGAGCTTTATCTGAGAACTTTCTCCTATACCATACCAATTATATAATGCATCTATATACTCTCCTAGCACGCTATCTTTAATAAACACCCTCCCCTTATACCTAAGAAAAGAAAAAGGAAAAAAAAAAAGATCCTGGGGCTGAGGTCTTGAGATCCTCTTATCATCTCCCGGCTCTCAGGTGGGTTGTCTCTTCATGAATCCCATCAGGATTGAGACTTGGTCAAGGACATCATAGGCCCACATTGTATAGTTCTTGACCATCTGCCTCATCCAAAAGTTGTCTATACTAACCTTGATTCCCTTCTGGACTACAGACCTAGAACTGGTAGAAACCTAAAGCCCTCTAGGCCTAGTTTAATCCCATTCCTTCATATTTTATAGTTGGGAGTGATGAAAGACAATGGACCACTATTTGTGTAAGGAAGAAAAGAAAGGCATAGAAATTGTTCTTCATGGAGAAGCAACATGGCATGATTGCACTAGGTTCTGTGTCAGGACACCAGAGTCACAAGCCCTCATTAGCTATGTGATACTGGGTAGGACACTTAACAACTGTGAAACCTCATTTCTTTGTCCATAAACTAGGAATAATACTACCTACACAACCCAACTAACCCAGTGGGTTTTTTGAGGGATATTCTTTGGAAAGAAATTCCTCATTGGAAAAAAAAGGGGATTAGAGTAAATGGTTTTGCAAGTCCCTTTGAATTTGAAATTCTATGATTCTATAAACCTTCAAGCACTAAAGAAGTATTCATTATTGTTGCTATTATTTTTACCATAATATTATTCAGACCCATCTCTCCTTCAGTGATCAGCTCCTCAGGTCTCTCCTGCCCTGCTGACTTCAAGAAGAATTGTGGAATTTATATAATGCTGTCAACTTCAGAGGGAGTGTGTGTGTGCGTGCGTGCGTGTGTGCGTGTGTGTGTGTGTGTGTGTGTGTAACTTGATCTAAATTCCACCTTTCTTTCAAGATCCATTTTGAAATCCACTCGCCAAGAAGTCCTCCTTATCTCAGAATCTCATCGATCTCTTCCCTCCCTGACACCTCATGCTACATATTCTGCGACTTGATTCATTCTATTTTGCAGCGTATTGTCCCTAATTATTTCATGTAGGTAATAATAATAACTCACATTTCAAACAAGAACTTCCTGACAATAACCTGTGAGGCAGGAAGGGCTAGCATTATTTTACTCATTTTACAGATATAGAAACTGAGGTCTCTCTTAGAAGTGAAATGACTTCCTGAAGGCCACATTTAAAGCTAGAAAGTACCAGTAATGGGACTTCAATTTCAGTCTTCAGATTCCAAGTACAGAGGACTTTTCTCTGCCTAGCCTTCTCAAGTGGAATGATAATTTCTTGAAACCTCCATACCCAGCTTGGCACATGGTAGGCATTAGTGACCTAGAGTCACAGGTCCTAGGCTTGCCCTCTTACTAGTTAAATGACATGGGGTAAATCACTTCACCTCTCTGGATCTTAGTTTCCACATATGACAAATGATGAGGTCATGCTAGATGACTTCTAAAATCTCTTCCAGCTCAAAATATATCATCAAAATACACATAATTTATTCAATCCTGTGAACTGAGGGACCAATAAAAGCCAAGTTCATAAAATGAATCCCTAACTATAACTGAAACATAAACTGACTTGGGTTCTAACTTTGTCCATACACCCATTCAAATGTCCGTATAATATGGCAATAAGGTCCACAAGAGAAGGCAAGACAGAAGGCTTTAGAGTCAGAAGACCTGGGTTCAAACCTTCAAAGCCGCTTAATATTTGTCTGACCCTCGGTAAGTCACTTAAGCTCTGGGCCTGAGTTTGGACTAGTTCCTATCTAACATCTCTTCTATCTTTAAATCCATGATCCTTTGATCCTTCGCAGAATAATGTGATGAGAAATGTAAATAGATACTTGCCCTGGCTGAGGTCAGACTGAAGAACAGACCACAAAAGACTCTGGAAGGCAATTTATATACCAGTACCTTGAGGGTGGAAGGGTCCCGGACCTGAGATCTTTCCTAGTAGGTCACATGTGCAAAATGAGGTACCTCCCACCCTCCTGGTTTCTAGATCCACTCCATCTACATCAGATCTACAAGAAACAAACCTACCCTAATAGCAATGAGGCACTGGCTCTGGACCCTAGGAGAGCTGCCTGAATTTTGCTGCTCTTTTCCAAGGGGAAAAAAGGAGTAACATTGACCCAGAACTCCATGGAATTCTACCAAGTACCCTTGAGTCCTGTATCATGAAAGGGAGCAAACCACCTCCTAGCTCCTGCTCCCAACCCTGTAAAAGTTACCCCATTCCTTTGACAGGACAATCAAGGCTAGGAAGGCCAGAGAGCTAAAGATGGCTTGTTTCACCCCTGCCAAGCAGTCCCACTGCAAGAAAAGAGGGCGAGTCCTCACTGGGTGTTTACATGCTTCTGGGACTTTATTAATGAGCTTCTGTCAGCAGCAATTCAACAAAGGATAAAAAATGGGCCTCTTGTCTAGAGCTGTTGTTAACTCTGGCTGCCTGGCGCAAGCACATTTGTCTAGTTTTCTTAGAAAAGAGGTTTTGTTTCATGTCTCATCATCAGGAGGAAAAGTAAGACTCCATTCTCTAGGGACCTTGGAGGCTGTTTTGTGTTCTTCTATCGTTCACCTCTGGACCTCTTTGAAGTCCATAGGAGTTGATCAGTCTTCCTCACAGAATTCTACCTCATTAATGTTCTTTGCTGTTGAGTCCTAGGTCCATATCTCCTCCCATTCCTATCCACTCACCCCTCCAAATGTGAGGCAAGACAAAGAATGTACTGAGGGAAGGGGAAAAGAGGGAAGGGAAAGGGAATGGAGGAGATCAGAAGGGATTGATCAGAGTTCTTACATCTTCCAAAGTCATTCATTTTTACAGTGTTGTTATATAAATGTTCTCCTGTCTTGGCTTTCTTCTCTCTGTAGTAGTTCATATATGTCCTCCCAAGTTTCTCTGAAACTCTCTCTTTCATCAGTTCTTATGGTACAATAGTATTCCATTTCATTCATATACCATAATTTGTTCAGCCATTCCCCAAATGTTTATATGTAAGGAAAGTATTTTGTATACCTTAAAGGAATATGTGAACTCTAATTATAATAATGATTGATTATGATTACCTCTTCCTTTCCAGATTGTTGGGGAGGAAGGCCAGCTGGGGCATTTATGGAGGTAAGGTCTATACCCTGAAAGAGAAAGAAAGGAGACATGGGTTTATAGGACAGGGTGGATGGGCATATAGAAATGCAAGGATCAAGGAACTGAGGAAATGGCAGAGAAGAAGCTAATGGATAAGGAAGGAGAAAGTGACAGTCACCCTTCAAGAGGAGAACAGGTTGGTCCCAGATGTTCTTGCCAGTTGAGTACAGTTAGAAATGGTCACCAGGAATTTGTAAGCAATAAAGAAGAATTTTCAGGGAGTGGGGTATAGGTGACAATGGAGTAGATGATGAGGGAAAACCTTGAAATCTTCCTGCCACTTATCATCTTATCCACCTTAGGTCACCCAAGTGAGGTCCCCTGTGGATGGATCTGTCAACTTAAGTCCACTCTAGGATTCTATGACTCAAAAGGAATTCTCAATAAGGAATAAGAAAAATGGGGAAACCCCAAGACCCAGAACTCCTACTCATAGCCATGAACAAAAATGAAAGGGCAGCCTCTAGGCTTTCTTTTCTGTCAAAAACAATAGAAATCAATCCATGAGTGGTTCTCTAATTGCACCTAATCCAACCCTTATTCTATAGAGGAGAAAAGGGTCTGATCCAAGAACATACAGAAAGCAAGGGACTAGCCAGGGTTAACAGAATGCTAAGTCTATAAGGATCCAACAAATCCTCTGAAAGTTAGCTGTGACACAACATACATACACATAGACACATATTTTTGGAAGGAGTAAATAATTAAGACTTTTTACGTCCCCTTTTCTACCAGAGATTTAAATTGATGTTAAAAAGAACAAAAGATACAGCCACAATGATGGTTGTATACTCAAGCAAAAACTCTCTAAGATGTGTATTTCCCCTTTTATTTTTCTGGGACAAGCAAGACCAGATGGCAAGAGTATTCTGTTGTTTGATGCAATGGACCATGAATTTAAGAAGTTTAGGAATCACAGGCCTGAGTAAGGGAACCTACTCTACTTCTATCAGCATTTTATAATCCTAGTTTGGGAAACTTTTTATTTTCTTAGGCTTTTTGTTTGTAACTAAGGCATACCAGCTACTTGCAGGTGAGAAATAGTGACTTGAGTAGAGTCATATGGTCTACAGAAGAGAATTATATTGGAAGTTGGGTGTGTCTACCTCAGAACCATATCTTAGGAAGTATTATGTTTGTGGACTGAATGATTGACTGAACTAAAAATCTGATCAGACCAGAAATCTAAAACCAAGGCAATCTGGTCAGACTTTCAGAGTGTTAGACTAAAGGAACAAGACTAAAATTGGGAGTAATTATTTAAAAATAATATTAACAGACCTTTATCTAATGTTTTAAGGTTTTATACATATTATAACATTTGGACTTAACACCAAGAATGGTCTGTCCTAAGCAGCACCATAACTAGCTGTAACTGAACCAGAGTCAAGTTCAGTTGAGCAGGTATTGGGAGTAGGGAGTGGTATAAAGAGAAGTCTTACCAATATGGCCAGAAAAGGGGCAGTCCACCCTTGAGAGAGAGTCCAGCTCACATCCCCAAAGAGCCTGGGAGAAGACAACAAGTTCTAGAAGATGAATATGCAGCAATAGGTCCAAGAAGTGCAATCTTTTGAATATTCACCCTCTCTACCTCTGCCACTCCCTGGAAGAAAGGCAAGGCCAAAATCATGAGATTAATCACAGGGGAAAGACCTTATCCAAGGTCCACAATGGACCTAAGAGTCAAGGTGTCAATATGAACAAACACAAGTGATTGACAGAGGCAGTTTTGGGGAAAAAGAAAGTAGGATATGAATTCAGAAGATCTAAGTATGGATCCAGGATCTGCTAACCACTAAATGTATGACCATAGACAAGTCATTTCCTTCTTTCTGGATCTTCTTCTCAACTATAAAAGAAGGGGATTGGACTAGATGATCCCTCAAGTCTCTTGCTGCTCTAACTCCCATGATCTTATGGATCCAATGAACCCTTGGAGTCTACCCTTCCATAGGGCAGGTGTCAGGACGTAGCAGGAACCATTGGTTCCATAGTGCTGAATGAGGTTCTCTGTGTGTGGGAGGATGAGAGGTAGTCTTACCTTGATTCAGGCCATTAATAAAAATGGGGGCAGAATCATCATGTGAACAAACAGAGGTTTGGTGATCTGGGATATAGAACTTGAGAGTGGAATATAAACATCCTTAAGCAACTTTCCATTTCTCAAGAATTTCCTTACTCTTGCAGAGTTCCCCCTAAAGTTGTTATCCCCTTTAACTCCCATTACAACTGAGGAATCTAGGCAACAGTGGACATCTGGGCAGGCAGATGGTCAAGTATCAGTGAAGTACAATAGCAGATACAAGGAACCTTGTTATAGGGTGACAGGGATTAGGGAATAGAAAATACCAACCTAGGAGGAAGAAAGTAGCAACAGAGATCTAGGAACAATATTGGAAAATGATAGCACTAAGTTCAGAATAAAACCAGAATCAAAACGAACTTTTTGACAATGCTTAGTATAATTCCTGGCACATAAATGTTTGATTGGCTAAGGAAATTGATGCTGGTCATTACCTATGGACTCAGATCCCCATGTGTTCCTCCTTGAATGTGGAAAGCTAAGTGGTCTGGAAAATTAGATGGGGCTTCTCTCTATGTGGGTTAAACCCCTGAATTGAAAGAAAGACTTTCTGATATCTCTTAAAGCACAGAGATGTACCTATTCTCCATAGGAACCTACAGGATGTTGGCAAGTGATATGGGAAATTTAAATACAAGAGTAAGGTTTGTATATTAAACACTTCTTGGACATTTCCCTTAGCAACTGCTCCAATTCTTACCATCTGTCTTAGATACAGACTCATTAGCAAAAGAATTCTTAAAAACTGATCTTTTTCATATATGAAGATCTTTTGAATATTTAACAGAAAAGTTAGGAAGGATTTTAAAGAGATTTAAAGTCACTATATGCCATAAAGACTTTTGTAATACCCCTTTGTAGCCTGGATGTGGCTTTGGTTCACACACACACACACACACACACACACACACCCCTCTATTTCTCTCCAAGCTGTCTCTCTCCCTGGTCTGGGACTGGTTTGCTCACCCTAGCCATGGCCACTCTAACTATCCAGGTTAATAACCTCAAAGGAGCCATGAGGATGTAACTAAACTCTCAGGAGCCCACATATCCAGCCTCAGCTCCACAGTTCTACTGAAGTCTCCAGGAACTGGTCAACCCCAAAGCAGGCAGAGTAGTGGGCTTGGCAAAAGGGGGGGGGGGGGGTGGGAATCATTTTCTTCCATATCTCTCATCTCCCGGTGCTCTAAAGTCCAGGTTATTTGCTGATTTTCATATGTACCCCATGTCCCATCTCCATACCTTTGCACTGTCTGTGACTCCTGCCACCTTCTGAAAGCCCTGGCTTCTTTAAAAATTCAGCTCAAGCAATCACATTCAGAGTGAGGACTTCCCTGTCTACACTGTTCCCTCTTCCCAGCCACAGCTGCTAATGCCTTCTCTACCATCACCTTGCACAATATCTACTTTATAGTACATTACACATATCTATTTATGCACATATGATCTCTTCCATTGCAAGGTAAGCTCCTTGAAGGCAGTGTTGTTCCCCTTTTGGTTTTGTATCCCCACTGCTTAGCGGGGGTACAGAGACCAAGATGGTGTGGTATTTAAAATATTTAAAATTCCAAAACAGTACCAGCTCAGTGGAAAGAGAGTTAAGTTGGGAGTCAGAGGCACTGCTTTGCCACTTTATACCTGTATAATCTGGAAGCCAGGGTACCTGGATTCAAGTCCCGTCTCTGACACATACTGGCTATGTGACCCTCAGCAATTCACTTAACCTCAAACTATTTGAGGTATCCCTCTAAGACCAAAAGATGAAGTGGAGATGCCAACCTGAATTGGTTGAGTTTCTTGACCTGGAAATTTTCTATATTGATGAAATCACACTCTTTCATTCCACACAGCAGTTAGCACATGGCAGGAGCTCACTAAATATTATCTTGGGCTCAGTCCATTTTTTTAGGAAAATAAATACTGTGGAAGGAACAGCTCTGGTCCATCAGCCTCCTTAGACCATAATGATTTCAGCCTATCTTCATAACTGAAAGATGTCCCTAAAGTCCCTAAACACAGGAAGCCCCCACCCCTGTTTGAAGCAGAAACAAGGACAGAATCAAAATAATATTATCTCTAGGATTTTTGTATATTTCATCCATATCTTTGCTGTTCATTCATTTTTTGGTCATGTCTAACCTTTTGTGACCCCATTTGGGGTTTCTTGGCAAAGATACTGGACTGGTTTGCCATTACCTCCACCACCTCATTTTTTACACATAAGGACACTGAGGCAAACAGGGGTAGGTGATTTGGCCAGAGTAACACCACTATTAAGTTGTCTGAGGCCAGATTTGAACTCAGGAAATCGAGTCTTCCTGACTCCAGGTCTGACACACTATCCACTGTGCCATCAAGCTGCCTGTCAACCATATAGCAAGGGTTAAATATTAACGGTGCCAAGCTGCTTTTACATTTTATTTTAATAACCAAGGCAACAGGTTAGCTGTGTTTCCTACATTATCTCTTATAGCACAGCTCCACGAAGGCATGTAGGATCAGGCAGATGTCTCCTCCCTGCTGTAGATCTTTACTGTGATAGGACCAAAGATATGCATGCAGCTTGAGCTCTGGACCCTTCAGGCCCTCTATTCTCCATCTCCCCCTCCACCACAACCCTCATCTGGCCTGTGCTGATATGGGGAGACAGATACCACCAGGGAGAAAAGAACTTCCTCCCTTGAGCCCCCTGCAAGTTTTCAACAAGGTTCTTTCTGGAGGCCTTGGGAGCATTTCAAAACTGTCTCTTTCCCTCATTTATTTTCTCTGAGAGTAAGAAAAAAAAAATCTTTGTAGGCTAGAGAGAAAGGAGGGGAAGGTTAAACAGTGGAGCCAAAGGGAGGCTTAGCACAGGGCTGAATATCTCCCCCAGGGAGGTTACTCAGGAGCAGTAGTTAAGGGAGGCTGGGAGTGAACCTCAGTGGGTTCAAGAGTTCTCTGTAGATTCTTTGCCACATTTCTTGGCCAAGATGGGAGGGGAGGTCTTTGGGGGTAAGTTCTCAGTCCCAAAGTTTCAAATGCTTTTGAATCCTAACCTTATCAAATTCAATAAGAAAATGGCTGCATGACTGTGGGCCTCTTTGGGCTTGAGCTAGATATTCAAGCTCCACCCTTAGCTCTTTCAATGATTTATTTCAGAGCATCAGAGCTCCAAGGGTTCTTAGAGGTCACCTTATCCAACCCCTCTGTTTTACAGGCATAGGAAAGTGAGGTCTAGAAAGAGAGAGCAACTTGCCAAAGAGCACACAGGTACATTTGACTTCATATCTAAGTCTCTTTCCTATACATTAGACTCTCTTGCCTCTAACTCAACCCCAATTCAAATACCTTTTCCCCAACTTTGGGTTCACCTTCCTTCCAGAGTCTGGTTTTGTGCTTTAAAACAAAAAAGAAAAAGTTGTCAATATCGATAAAGAAAGGACACGTGAAAAGGGTCTGAGATATTAAACAGAGAAGGAAAAACCTGAGAGAAGACTTTGTCAGATCTCCCCCAATTTGCCTCCCACACATTCTGGCCACCCCCCCATCCCACCTCCTCTAGTTTTGGTGTCACAGACTCTCACATGATACTAAGGACCTGAATACTTTTTGATGGATTTTTTTTTTTTACCTCTCTGATTCAGAGCTCCTCCTCCTCCCCGCAGAGAGACAGGCAGACAGAGAAAGAGAGAGAGAGAGATAGACAGAGACAGACAGAAAAAGAGACAGGGACAGACAGAGAAATAGAGAATCTGGGAAATATGCTCTATGACACTCTACTTACCATATTAACATCAACTTCCCTTGTATGTTCACAAAATTCACAAAACTCAAAGAAGATAAGGTTTATTGACAAATTAAAGAAAAAAAAGAAACTTTTTGGGGGGGGGAAATAAAGAAACTTTAGCTACAAAAATGCAATGTACTTTATCTGGCAATTAAAATCAACATATTAAAGCAGTTGTGCTTAAATTTTTTTATGGAAAAGTACTGTGGTGGGAAGAGGGGAGTTACTGGTTAAGTGTAAGTATCAAAACAAAATGCATTAATTAAAGAAACATTTAGTAAGAGCCTACTTTGGTAGGCACTGGGAATATAAGATGGAAATAAACTAATTCCTGCCTTTGAAGGAGAGATTCGAGATACGAACAGATAATCTCAAGAAGAGAGAACTAGCTACTAGTGGGATCAGGAGAGGCTTTGCCTATGTGGCACCTGAGTAATTTGAAGGAAGCTAAGAATTCTAAAGGTGGAAGACAGAAGGGAATGTATTCCAGGTTGGGGGGTGTCAACCTATGCAAAGGTAAGTTTCAGGAAACAGCTAGTAGACTCGATTGGATGGAACCTAGTGTATGTGAAAGGGAGTCATGTAAAATAAGTCTGGAAAGAGTTTTAATTTAAAAAGAACAAAGAAAATAAAGACCCTTGCCAATAGTGTGGCCCTTTCTCCAGAAGCGGAAGGAGTATAAAATCAAAGATTATTTCTTTCATGTTTTTAACTTGGTTTTGCATGATGAAGAAAATATTCCATCACCCCCTGAATGACTGTTGGGTTAATGCTAATTCTTTCCAAGTGAACAATGCCCTTGGTCATGTGAGTAGCTTATTTTTGACCAGAATGTTTAACTAACCAGAAGAGCCATCTCTCTACCTGGATCAAAAGCAGAGAGATTACTATGCAATTTGAAATTAAGGAACTGAGGTTGAATTAGCCAATATTATTTTTGGCTGTGAGTTTCACTTGCAATTTATGACATTAGGTATTGACTTTATGAACTTACTGGAGTCAGGAGTTTGGCCATTGTGTTTTCAGTCATATCCCACTCCTCATGACCTCATCTGGCATTTTCTTGGCAAAGATATTGAAGTGGTTTGCTGTTTTCTTCTCCAGTTCATTTTACAGATGAGGAAACTGAGGCAAACAGGGTTAAGTGACTTGCATAGGGACACACAGCTAGGAAGTGTCTGAAGCCAGATTTGAACTCAGGAAGATGAGTCTCCCTGACTCAGTCCTGGGACTCTGTTCACTACCCTGGAATCAAGAAGAGTTGGATTCAAATTGCCTTTCAGACACTTAATAGCTATGTGACCCTGGGCAAGTCATTTAACATCTGTTCTCTTAGTTTCCTCATATGTAAAATGGGACAATAATAGTATCTACCTCCCAGTGTTGTTGTGAGGATAAAATGAGATAATAAGTATAAAGTGCTCAGCACAGTGCTTGGCACGTACTAAGCACTATATAGATGTTGGAAATTATTACTTAAATAAATATTCTGAAGGTAGTCTGTCTAATGAGCAAAATCTTGTTCAGTTCTTACGGAAAATGATTCCTGAGGAGCTTACATCTCCATACCTCCAAAAGAACTAATGTAATATTTTCCCCAAACATTGTCTCCATTATCACAGAACCACCTTGGAGATACAGCCCTCCTCCCCCAGGTAGAAATGTCCTGGACAATACATGGAGGATGGTGATCTTTAAATCCATAGCCAAGTAGAGAAAAATGAAACAGAGGCTGTATCTGCTTAGGGCCAAATACCTGGATAAAAAGTGAAGTTCATAGATCCAGAAAACCTCAAAAATCATATAAATCAACACTCTCATTTTTACAGCTAAAAAAAGAAAAAAATCAAGCCCAGGAAAGTTGTCCAAGGTCACATGGATGATAACTAGTAGAAGGAGGATTCAAATCCAGATTCAAATTCAATGCCCTTTCCCCTACACCATTCCCTGAAGTCAATAAGCCAAATGTTCCTCAACTTTTATCTCTTTGAAATAGAACATATAGACAGTATTAACAATAATGATTGAACATTATTTTTTTCTCACTGTTTATCCAAATTCAGCATTATATAAACCACAGAAAACTCACGGAATTTCCACAATTCACAATAAGACTCCACTGGCCACCAACCTCCATCTGTCATCCTTTCTGTACCCCTCTGAAGGAGAATGAAAGAAAATTCCATACACACACACACACACACACACACACACACATACACACCAGACAAGCAGGTCCTACTGGCAGAGACTGTGGCCTTAGGATGCAGAGAATATCTTCCTAACTGGGAGAAAAATCCATGACCTCTCCTTTGTCCACTGGCATCAACATTCAGAACACACTGAAAGCTCATTGTGCCTTTGAGTATGTGCGTGCCTATGTACTCTGCCAATCTGGCTATTCTATTTAAAGAAGAAAAAACAAACACACTCTTTTAGCCTCCTGAACCTCACCTCCTTCCATTCCAGATGTGGTGAAGTGTGCCAAAAAGAATCCAATTGCTTCTGTTGCTGCCTGGAACCTTGTCTTCAGCCACCTACAGACTCAAGCCATCTTCTGGGAGCGGGGCTACCTCCAGGTTGAGGTGAGGAGAGAAGACAGGACAGAACTCACTATGTTCTCCTTCCCCAAAAGATTTACAGAGGTGAAATATAGTTAAAATGAATGTAAAGGGCACAGATGGGGCAACAGTTGACCTGAAAGGAAAGACAGAGCTGTAAGCAGTAATTTTTGTATCTGGGGCAAGCAGCATAAAATATAACCTTAAATTAGTTTTTAAGATGAATTTAGGAGAAATGAGAGTGGGGCTGGCATGGGAGAAGCTTATATATTAAAGGTAAGAGCATTGAGAAGTACCATTTATTAGTTTCCAATTTGAATTATTTCTTTCTATCTGCTGAAGGACCAAAAATGCTGGACCTCTAAAATTCCACACCCTGGGGCATGCCTTGGGCACTCTACCCTATAACTATGGGGTCAATTAATCAAGTAATCAACTTTTGTAAAGCAGTTCCTTTCTGACTGGATGTACGTTAAGTGCTGAGAGATACAAAGAGATGCAAAAGACAGTCCCTGTCGTCATGGACCTTACAATCTAATGGGGAAGACATGCAAACAACTATATATAAAGCAAACTATATACAGGAAAAATAGGAAATAGTTCAAAGAGAAAAAGCACTGAAAACAGATGAATTAAAGGAGGCTTCCTGTAAAAGATGGGATTTTAGTTGGAACTAAGTTGGGACTCTAGTCTGTCCACTGGCATCAACATTCAGAACATACCGAATGCCTATTGTGTATTTGAGTATGTGCGTACTAGTCATGATATCATTACTATAAATACTAAAAATTACATTTCATGGTATGCAGTTAAAAGTGTCAAAATTATGAGACATTGAAACACTTTGAGTTCTCTCTCACTCTCTCTCTCTCTCTCACACACACACACACACACAGACACACACACACACACACACACACATACACACACACACACACCATTCCCACTCCAAGAAGCCAAGGGGTTAAACAAAAGTCATTCCAACCACATCCACCACACCGCCTTCTGCTCCTGGGGATCTGTTTTCTCGCATCTCCCTAGGTGTTGAGCACAGCTTGGTCATTCAGAACTAATCCTGTCTGTTAAGAGTACCCTCCCCACAAAACCCTCCGGGGGCCGTGTGTGCTTTGCAGTTTTGTTTTCCCTCTCTCCTGTCCCTCCTGCCTTGCATGAGCAGCTGTGTTGGTATTTAGACAGGGGATCACCCATTCAGCTGCCAGTTCCAATGCTGGCTCTCCTCAGACCCTCTGAGCTGTACGTATGCTTCCAGCTGGTCCCTGCTGGCTGTTTGTGGGGGCTTGGAGGTGGAGGAGGGGGAGAGATGGACAACCACTCTGCTATGCTCCCGATCTGCCTCCGAACCCCTCGGAATGCATCCGCAGAGGAGGAGGGAAGGGTTGGCTGCAAGACTGAGAAACATGTCAGGTTGTCTTCCCATGGCATTCTTTTATCCTCATGGAAGAAAGAAAAATGTGTTCATGGGAGTATTAGCACAATGCTGTTCAAGGCCAGGCCAGTCCCAGTGGTGTGTGCACAGATGGGGCTCAGGACACAGTAACAGGAAGGTCTGAAGTGTCAGTTTCAGGACCAGCCTCATGTTGGAGGCACCAAATTACAATGCATTCGAAGTAAATAAGCATGGATGAATCCTAATTCTGCAAACAAGTAACTTCTCCTCTCTTGAAATGGTTCCCTCTTTTGTAAAAATGAGGTGGTTGGAACAGGTGACCACAAAAATCTATACCAGTTCTAAATTTCTCACCCACTCAATAACTTCCTTTATATGCTAGATGACTCTTTAACTTGTACAAAATACCTTCTTAATTCTCCCTCTCTCCATTCAAATCTAAATACAATTAATTTCATTTTACAGATGAAGAGGCAGAGGCACAGAGCTGGAAATGGCTTGGACACATGGCTAGTAAGTCAGAGGCAAAATGTGAATCTAGGTCCCTCCTGCCTCTAGGTCCTGTGTTCTCGGTGTCATATCACAATGCTTCTGTGATAAGATGAATAAATGAGTAATTATTTATCAATAATTAAAATTGAATTAAAATGAGTAATTATTTATATGCCTAGTACTACTAAAAGCCCTGGGTTACAAAATAGAAAAATGGGGTATCCATTCCCTGCTTCCTAGGAGCTCTCCACCTGCAGCGGGGAAGGAGATAACACATAAAAGAGAGTCCAGAGGCCATGGCCCGGAGATAACCAGGTCCACTGGTCCAGAAGACACAATGGCACTGCAGATGAAAGACCCAGGGAGGATTCAGAGCGTAGAGCAGCAAGGCAGAAATTACAGAGATGCTCCAATATAGTCTCTTGCACATATTGCTTTTTGTTCCCCCAAACCTATAAAACTTCTGGGCACTGAGGAAATTCCCTCTATCAATGTAGATTAGTACCTGCATTGCAATTTATAGTCTTAGAGAATTGGGGTAATGAAAGGTCAAGAGATATCATCTGGGTCACATGTTCAAAAGATGGGTAAGGACCTGAACCCAAGTCTTACTAATTCTAAGTTTATATCTTTAATTTACTAAATCATTCTATGTTTGTTGAATATATCAGATATCCAACTGAAAGAAGTGTAATGCGGTCTTATCACATATATTGTTCAATGTTGATGCCTGGTTAGGACTATTTTAGACTGGATTTCTTCTGAGATCTCTTCCAACTTTGAGATTCTGTGAGTGCTATTGAGTTCTCTAGGAGAAATATTGAGGCTTGAAGTAGAACACTGGACATCTGTGTCCCCAGATTTTCTTATTCTGAAGTACACCCAGGAGCTAGAAGGGAGTGTCCCCACATTCATGGACCAAAATTAGGATGTAAGTGTTGGAAGTGGGAGTGGGAGGCTGTGGTCTTTAGAAGGAATGTGCTTCAACACAATAATGGAAAGAGAGAAGGGGAACAGAGAACTGATAAGGGACCCCAGCATCCATGGTAAGCATTACCATTGAAGTCAACTGACAATCAACAAATGAAGAAGTTAATGCAGAGGGATTGAAGAGTTGTAGATGGTGAGTACTCAATTCCCACTTGAAAGGCTAGATACAGATACAGATAAGGGATGGACACATACAAGGGTACCTACAAGTACACCTACAGGATTTACTGAGGTCAGCAGGCTCTAACCCAGGGAGCCAACCACCCACAACTGTGAGAGGAGGAGCACTAGGGGGTGTAGGGCAATCCACAAACCACCTAAGAAGAATTAGCAGCTGTGAGTCCCTGAAAGTCTTAAAGAACAGCAGCTCCTGGAGCCTGGGATCTTAAGGAGATAGAGAGGGGCATTTAAGACAGGGGTAGGAGCAGGAGTGTGAGGGAACCAGCTCAAAACAATTCAGAAGACCTGATGGTTCAATTTCCAGAATGAGCATTTACAAAACAAATGTTGTTTTGATCTCCAGACTTAAGAAGGTAATGAGGAAAATGTTAATAATTCAGAGTAAACTTGATGTTGTATCTGTGGACACTTTTTTTTTCTGGAGAAATAGCTGCTAAACATTTACCAACACGCCAACGAGTAGCAGTTATAGTTTTCACTGAAAAGACCTGAGGTGAAAAATGAAGAGGAATGCTTGATTGACCTTGACCCAGCAACTATACAGAACACTCTAAAACAGCCTAGGATGTTCTTTCTATAAGTAACAAGAAAGCAGAAATAACTTCATCATGGAATAATAAGTATGTTGATGAAATATGTTGTCTTATCGATTTGACTGAGAAGTTAGTGAGATGGAACAGTTCTAACTGAAGAAAAACATCTTAGTATTTTTTATTCTTTTTCATGGTTCCCTTCTCTCTTTCAGGGAAACCATATCATGCACATAGTAATTGTTTCTATTTTGGCCTGAAACTCTGAGGGTCTTCCCCTCCCAGATTGATTTTTTTTTTTTTGACGAGGTAAAAGAAGTCATTCTTTGCCTCATTTCTTACTTAGCCTTAATCACTGGGGTATTGCCTCAAATAAACTGAGACCTGGGAAAGACCTTAGCTTAAAAAGGCCATGGTCTCCCATTGCATGCAAGGTCATCTCCAGGCATCCTGATCTATGTCTTGCTACTGGATCCAGATGACTCTGAAGGAGAGAGTGAGGCTGGTGACTTTGCACAGTCCTCCTCATTTAAATCCTATTCACTTGCAAGTCAAGACATTACCTTCCTGGGCTCAGGATCCTCTTTGAAAATGAAGGACAAACAAAACAACATCAGGAAGACCAGAGCCATACCCAGGCAAAAGAGAGAATCTTAGAATGAGAAGAAACCTTAGAGACTATCTGGCCCAAGTGGGAACAACTTTGTCTACCATGGCCCCATGCTCATCGTCTCTGACTTTTTTCCATTTCAGTACCTCTGACTCTTCTCACTTTTATCCCTAAGTTGGACCCAGGCAAGATCTGATCAAATTAACTCACACCAAGACATTGAGGACTTGATGTGTTACTGCTCTTGGCATTACGTGTTTGGGGTTAGCATTCCTCTTAACTGACTAGAAGGAAGCCAGTCTAAGGATCTAGAAGGTAGTCAGCTATGCAAATTGGAATTTACATAAATTCAAATACAATCACTTTGCACACACACTCCTCAGTTACAATTAGGGTGATTTGTCTGGAGGATTCAAGAGCACAGGTTGCTACAAAATGAAAATAAACTTTCATGGGACCATTTCTTTTCCTCCACAGCCCCTTCTACTAGAAGCAGCTAATCAAGGGCTCTATTAGCCACTAGCAGGAATATTTTTGGTGCTGGTGGTTCGCTTATGACTATATACTGTTCCTATTTCCTCTCTTGAAGCTTAAATACTTTGGCCACATAATGAGAAGAAAGGACTCATTGGAAAAGACCTTGATGCTGGAAAATATTGAAGGCAAAAGGAGAAGGGGACAGCAGAGGATGAGATGGGTAGTGTCAAGTAAGCAATGAACACAAGCTTAGACAAACTTTGAGAGACTGGGGCTAATAGAAGGACCTGGAGTACTATGGTCCACAGGGTCAGGAAGAGGCAGAACAGCAACAACATGTTGTCTCATCTTCTCCAAGTGTTGGTTAGATGCCCTAGCTGCCAGAAATGGATATCTAAGGATTTTTCCCAAAAAACTTGTTGAATATTTACCAGCACACCCTTGAACTACCAGTGGTTCTTCTGCATGTATTTTTGTGTTTCTTTCTGAGTCAAGACCTCAGGTTTGGAACCCTGAGAGACAAGTCCTGTCTCCATGTTTCTGAGAAAGGAGGGACCTTTGACCAGTAGGAAAAGAGAGAAAAAGACAGTTACATAAGTACATGTCTATATTTTAGCATGAACCTCTATGACTATCATTCTTAATCAGAATGGAGAAATTTTTCAGTCCTCTTTAAAGAAACAAAGTTCCTTCTCAACTTCTCCTCATCCCTACAGATAATATAACTTACTTTTAATATTGCTTGACATTTGTATATAATAGTAAAATTTAAAGACCAGTTCTGGTAGGAGCAATGCTAACTCACAAACTTTTATGAAATACAAACACTCTTCTATTGGGGAAATCATATCTTTTCCCAGAAAAACATGACTTTTAAATATATACACAATATGTGAATACAAGATAAGATTTTCAAATGAATTTTACATGATTTCATGACACTTATCCCAGGAACACTTGTTTTTTAAACCAGAAATGAAGGAAATATTCACAAAAATCCTCTTATGCTTCATCAAAGCATGAAAATAAAAGCCGTAGAACAAAGCCTAGACTTTGGTATGACCTACCAAGCTGAAAACACTTTTAATATGACCTCATTGATGTGTCTGTCACTCAGAAGCATCCTGACTCAATCTGGAAAGGCTCATCACCAGAAAGTTGACCACTGGCTGGCCAGCTCTGAGTGGTTTTGGTCACAGTAACTTGTAAGGAACATATACACAGATGTGGCAAGGCAATAATATGCACTAGTGGAGAGAGTACCTGCTCTGATGAAACCAATAGAAGGAAAGAAGGTAAGGCTAAACCCAAAGGAATGAATCTCTATTGGTGGATTCCCTAATGGCGCATAGGGGAAATGCATTCCTATTGCCACTCAAATCACACTCTTTAAGAAACTTCCTTTTCTGCCCTAAACTATCAACTACTTCTAGCATCACCATCTTATTTCTTGAATAAGACTCTTGAACCTATCCCCATTCTCCCCTCTCTACAAACTCCAGGGCAGGATAACCAGGAGCCAGGTAGCAGGTATCATGATAGTATCAAGGCTGTGGTTTTAAAAAGACCTATTCAAAAGGTGAACATTGATGAATATCAACCTATCCAACCTCACTGGAATCAAAGGACCTGATTTCTGCTATTTATTACCTGTGTAATAAATTTCCCCTCATTGGCTTCAAGTTTTCTCCTCTTTAAAATGAGGAGGTTGGACTAGATCATTTCAAAGTCAAATCCAGTGAACAAATACTTATGGATTACTATGTACCAAACACTATGCTAAGCCCTTGGAATACACATGCAAGAGATGAAGATTCATGGTCCTTGACCAAAAAAAAAAGTGCTAATAGGGTAAAGTGAAACATCAAAGGGAGCTGAAAAGGAGAAAGGTATGGGTAGTCCAGAGAGTCAGAAGTAGAGACAATAAAGGAAAAGTATGTATGGGTTGCTGGGCACTTTCTCAAAATGAAGGTTACAAGAGGAACTACCAAGGAGGAGAAAAGTGAGCAAGAGATTTTCCAGGATATGCAGGTTGCTGGGGAATGGGAGAGAATCCCAGATAATCAGAAACAGAACAAGGAGAGGAATGAAAGCTTCTGATAGGCCTAAATCTGATTCATTGATGCCCAAAGAAAATTAAGGTAAGTAGAGACCATAAAGTAGGGTGATTCACTACCCCTTCCCATGGGGCTGAACAAATCCCATTCATTTTCCACTGGTAGCCTTCCTGTGCTCCCTTCCTTGGAATGCCTGACCTCCTCTGGGACAGGCTGTCCACAGAGCCCAGTGTTTTCTTCTATAGAAGAGGACAGAATGAGGAGGGGGACAATGAGCTGGGATGGGGGAGGACAGGAAACACTTGTAGGACATGAGAGTTGAGATTCCAAGTTCAGTAGCATGAATTAAAAAACCCTCAACCTCCAAGGTCAAGTAGTCACCATCTGGAAGTAGAAAATCACCACCAATAAATTGCTGTGGGTTGGAGTGTTGAAACCTCATTAGTACCAATGGATTTCCAAAGAGACTGAGCCCTGTTCCCAAAAGAAACTCGACCTTTGCTTGACTTTGCTGCCCATCTTCTCCTTTCCCTTTCATTCTCCAAAGGAGAAATGGTTTGGTTTTAAATCTCTCATGACCATGATGGAGCTGGGGATGAGCCTAGGCTCTGCTCAAACACCAGCCCAAATCTAGGTACTGTGACTTCTTTCTCTTTCTCATCCCAGAGGCAGGAAGTTGTGTGGGAAGAGAGTCCAGGCTAGAATGGGCAGGACTCCAGGTGGTTATCTGAACCTCATGTAGACTCCTCACTGACCAGGGAAATTTATTTCCCCAACTCTTGCCTCCATTTACTTTCGTAGAAGAACTTTCTGAAGTTAATGCAATAAACATTTATCAGGTGCCTACCATGTGCCATGCACCATGGTGGGCATTGAGGAGATAAAGCCAAACTGAGACACAGTGACTGCTTTCAGGGTTATTTCCAACCCCAAACTCTGCAGAGAGACCTCACTAGTGTCCAGAAAAATCCGTTTCAGATGTTACCCACAAAGAAGAGTGCTAACTGACTTCCTTCTGTGACCACCAGGCTGTCCATGGTCTCTGGAGTCCTCTGAGCCCCTGGTCTCAGCATGAAAAGGGCAAGGTCTGAGGCTAAAGACATCCTGACAATGAGCCTGTTCTGTTAGGCTGAATACATTCCGATCTCCCACGTCCAGTAGGAACGGGGGTGTGTTGCATGGAGGAAAGGTCATTAAGGCAGACGGTTTATGTTTTCCTAAACCAGCATTCCTCACAAACAGCTGTGTTTATACAAAGCTTGAAGAAAAGAGAGACACCAGAGAAAAGACAGTGTCCTGGGCATGACATCATCCTGTCCAGTCTGTTCTAGGCTCCCACCAGCGGCCCCGCTTGACTGATTCAAATTGATTGGTGCAGGTGACAGTATTTGATATCCCTGCACTCAGAGTGTGTGTTTGTGTGTGATTGTGTGTGTGTGTGCAAGTTTGTGTGTGTGTGTGTGTGGAGTACGTATGTGTGAATTTGCGTCAGTGTGAGTTTGTGTGCATGTGTATACCCCTGCGCTTGTACTCTTTCCTACTCCCCACTGTCCCTAGCTCCAGATCAACTCTCTGCATCTTAATGCATTTTACAGCCCATTCTCAGCGAATATCACCCTTGGAGGAAGGCTGCTTTTCTGGGCTCAGCTTCTCTCCATCTAATCTCTTTAACAAAGCCCCCTCACAAATGAAAAATCTGAGGGAAGGCAGAGTCATTAGAGCAAATTAAAATGCATCTCGGAGAGATTAGTTGCAAAGCCATTCCCATACTGGACAATACCCTCTTTTCATGCCCGGCCCTAGCCGCTAGGAGACCTGCAAGCAGAGATTAAAGAACAGGAATCTTTGTTAATTCAGCCTAAAAGCCTTGGCCCTTTGGGAGATGAGCCAGAGTTTGGTCCTACTGTGCTGAGCCTGGATATTCCAAGTCTAAATGTAACCCCATTTTGGCCCCCTCTAGAGGGTCATTGAGTCTTAGAAGTACAAAAGAGGGTCATTTCACCCATCCCTCTGTCTCCTACCAGGGTTCTGTCCAACCCAATCAGACATATAAAGCTTTACTTGTTCTTAAAGGTTGCCCAGAAAAGAGACCACAGTGACCCACAGCCACACAAACCAGGGGCTCTGCTTAGAAGTTGCCTCTCACCTGTACCAACAATAGCCCCCAGCCACCCTGAATCCATTCCTTTTCTACCTTCTGTAGAGTGAATTCCATCATACAGGTCTTCTTCGTACCCCAGGATTAAAAGGCCATAAAAGAAATCTATAACAAGTTATTTTAGTGAGATGTAGGGATAGAGAGTAAAAGAGATAGCGAGACAGAGACAGGCAGACACAAAGATAGAGAGACAGAAACAAAGACAGAGGCAGAGATAGACAGAGACAAAGACAGGGGCAGAGACAACAAGCTCTGGAAGGTATCTTAGACTTTGGTACAGAAGATCCTAAAGAAAGAGGAGAGACCCCAACTTGAAAAGGGGGACCCTGGCCTTTATAGGCAGAGACTCTGGGGTATCAAAGTATGACATTATTACAGGATACCACCAGTGGAGGGAGTAGGATGAATTTGTGCTGGGGAGGCACTCACTTAGGGTGAACTACCACATTCTCTGGTAGCCTTCTATTTTAAATAATTCTTGGCAACTAAGTGCTAGCTCAGTTGTTTCTGTTTGCTAGAACAGCTGAGTTGCTTCATGGCCAGAGCATTAGAGCTAGAATTAAGGCCTGAATTCAAATTTAACCTTCAATATTTCCAGGATGTATGATCCTGGAAAAAAGTCACTTAAATCTTTCCCTGCCTCAGTTTCCTGATCTGTAAAATTAGGATTATAATAGCACCTATTTCCCTCATCTAACAAGTTGTGAGGACAAAATAAAATAATATTGTAAGTTTTGCAAACCTTAAAGATATACACATATATGTATATATATATAATATATATCTGTGTTATATATATGCGCATATATATATATTATATATATATATATATATATATATATAATACAGTTAACTGTTGTTACTAGTAAAGTTCAAGTACTATCAGAACCCTCTGAATTTTGTCACCCTTGGACAAAAGTCTTTGTTATAGTCCTGGAAGATAAGAGAGGAAATACCATTCAAAGAAATGAAACCATTTCTAGTGTTCTCTTCACCTGGGTTACAACCTCCACTTTAGATATGATAATGACGATGATATTAACAATAATTAATAATAAAAGTTTGCATTTACATAGCGCTTTAATGTTTTCAAAGTCCTTTACTAATCTTTCCCACAATCCTGGCACGTGGGTACTATCATTATTGCCCTAATTTACAGATGGAAAACTCAGTCGAGGAAAGGTGAAGCGATTTGCTATGACTCACACAGCTGGTAAATGTCTAGAGCCTGCTTTGAAAACTCCCAATTTGGAGCCCAGCATTCCATCGAATGCACCAACCTGTCTCTAAAGGAAGAACAAAACGACTCCCTCCAACCCTCAATACCTTCTCCCTCCTTCTCAGGCAATCTTTGATGGTGGCCATCTTCTGAAGTCACAGTTACTACCACCACCACCCAATCCCTTAGAGACTGCCTCCTTTTGGGAGTATCATGCCCCCGGTTATTTCTGGTCAATTGTTCATTTTCTGGAGGGCAATTCCATATACCACATGCAGGCTGGGAATGGGGTGCCCCTTAGAAGTCATCTCCTCCAACCCCCTCACTTCCTAAATGAAAAAACTGTAGCCCAGAGAGGTGAATCACTTTGCCCAAGGTCATATAACTAGCAAGTGGTAGAAGTGAGAACCAGGTCTCCAGATTCCAGGTTCAAGACTATTCACACTGTACTCACACCGCTTTGTCCCAGTCAGGCTCTGCCTCTGAGAAACTCCTTTCCTAACCCTCCCTTAACTTCATGATTCCGGTAAGAAACTCCCTCCCACACACTCTTCACACACCCATGTCCTTTTCTTCCTTTTAAGTATTCCCCAAAGTTCATGGTCCTTTTCATCCCTGGGACTCTGGCTCCCAGTATTCCAACCACTCCTGCATCATCCCCCAGAATTTTTTAGCAACTGTAGTTATTTGTACTGAATGTGGGAATACATACAAAAATGTGCGTGCAACTCTTTTTACTTTTATTCCTGTTTGTGTTATGGAACCTAAAACTGTGACCTCTTTGAAGGCAAGAAGGTAAATGGAGTGGGCAACTTCCTCTCCTCTGACTCCCAACAGCATTCATTCATTCATTCATTTATTTATTGAGTGCCTACTGTGTCTCAGGCACTATGGCAAGCATTGCAGATACAAAAAGAGGCAAAAAAAAACAGTCCTTGTGCTCAAAGAACTTATAATCTAATAGAGAAGACAAATTGCAAACAAATATATCATATATATACATATATGTGTATACACACACATATATACATATGTATGTGTGTATATATATATATATATATATATATATATATGGCAAATAAACAGGACTCTGAATGCTGAGGTTTTTCTTAGGAAGCTAATCAGTGGAAAGAAGGAAAGGGAAGGGAAGGGAAAGGAAAGGAAAGGAAAGGAAAGGAAAGGAAAGGAAAGGAAAGGAAAGGAAAGGAAAGGAAAGGGAAAGGAAAGGAAAGGAAAGGAAAGGAAAGGAAAGGAAAGGAAAGGAAAGGAAAGGAAAGGAAAGGAAAGGAAAGGAAAGGAAAGGAAAGGAAAGGAAAGGAAAGGAAAGGAAAGGAAAGGAAAGGAAAAGGAAAGGAAAGGAAAGGAAAGGAAAGGAAAGGAAAGGAAAGGAAAGGAAAGGAAAGGAAAGGAAAGGAAAGGAAAGGAAAGGAAAGGAAAGGAAAGGAAAGGAAAGGAAAGGAAAAAGAAACATGTTAAGCACCTACTATGTTCCAAGTGCTAGGAATAAGAGAAGCAAAAAATAGTCCTTGTATTCAAGGATCTCATATTCTAATGAGAGGATAATATGTAAATGACTATTACCCATAAGATATAGAGGGAGTAGGCAGAAGGTGATTTCCGAGGAGGAGGCTCTGGTGGGAGGTAAGACCACAGAAAAGGACTCCAGCAGGTGAGAACAGAGCTGCATCCTGAAAGAAGCCAAGTAACTAGCAGGCAGAAGTAAGGAGAGAGAGCATTCCAAGCAGGAGAGACAGTCCACAACACAAAGTTGGGAAATGGAGTTATCATTTGTAAGGACATCAGATGGCCCAGTATAGGTGGAATGTAGAGTGGGTGGAGGGGAGTAAAACATAAGGCTGGAAAGGTGGGAGATAGTAGGTTGTAAAGGGATTTAAATGCCAATCAGAAGGCAGGACTGTTTTCTCCCCAGAAGGCACCACTTTGTTCCCCCTGTGGTAATACAATGACTACACTTTTTAGTCTTTTGCTAACTGACAGCTCCATTGGAAGTGAGGCATACAGTAGGGAGTAAGCTTTCTGGCTGAAGAGGTCAGAGAAGAACGAAGGGAATGGACGGCTCCCTCCATGTATTGTAGCACCAACCTGAGTGCCTACTAGGGTCCGGGAGTAGGAAAAGGGCAGAGCAGGAGGAAGGGGACAGAAATTCTGGCCAGGGAAGTTTGGGGAACTGGACAGGGGAAAGAATGAACCATTGCTTCTTAATCATGGCTGTACCTTCCTGGATGGCCCCTGTATGTCTTATCCTCTTGGAAAACCTTTTTTACTCTTCTATCTTTCCATTGATCCTCCTCTCTATCCAGCACAGCCCTAGCCATCTTTAACCACTTTCCTCCTTAGCCCTCTCTTTCTTCTATTCCCTCAGAAGCCCTCCTTTGTTACAAGCAAGTTCTGTTTCACTTCATGCTCCTTCTTTTCACATTCCTTACATATTCTCCTCCTAGCTTTCTCCTGAAGATGCCACATCTTCTGGCCCCTTCTCCAAAGACATCCAGGAACACATGGGGAGGCTAGCCTATCCCTTGATCTCTACCACTGCTCTCAGACCCTCTCTCTACAATTACCACTCAGCTACCACCTCTCCTCTTTAAAAATTTAATCCATCCTATCCAGTTCCTTGTAGCTGTCACCTTTAGACCTCCAGGCTATCAGCCCACCTCCCCATTGAATTCAGTAAATAACTCCTAGACATCTCCACTAAACATCCCCCTTGTCTCCTTCGAACAGCTTGGCCTCCCAGTTCCAATTTCTCAGCCTCCTTCATTTTCATGACCTCTGCTTTCCGTCTACCCCATGGTTATTTTTTTATTATACTTCTATCACCACCTACTCCTTCCCTACCAGTCAACACTTTGCCCCAGATTCTCAGTTCTCAGTTACATTTCTGCCTGTTCTCAACAGATGTTGTTGACTGACAAACTAAATTTAGACACTCGTGTTGATCTCCCATTGTGTCTTCTCTGACTCCTGCTGAGCCCTGAAGGTAGCTCATAGCTTCCTATAAGATGGAGAAAGAAGAGTTCACTGATGGACTCCATTGCCTACAAACATTCTACAGTGTCCCTCTGAATCAAGACATCATATCCTGAGTGCTGAAGTTCTGGACCGGTTGTGGATGTTAAGGACACAGAGGAAAGGAAAAGAGAAATTTGCCAATGATTTAAAAAAAAAAAGTAATTTCCACCTCTTCTCTCTCCCCCCCATTCCTCTCCCACTTAAAAAAACCTGTTTCTTTTTGACATTTTATTCAGCTGCTTCATCAACCATCAGGGAAAACCCTTTTCTTATTTAGTTTTTGGACAAATCTCGGCTCACTTTTATCTTTTAATTATTTGTTCTTGTTCTAACATCTGGACACATTCTGGGGGAAGGCTTCAAAGGGCTTCACTACGCCTTCTCTATACAAATCACTGAGAACCTGCATTCCCAGGCCAAGAACCCTGCTGGGAATACTTTGAGGCAAAAGACCCCCTTTCCTTCTATCTCACAGGGTCAGAGGTGTGACTGGTCCCATGCCAGACCACTGGCCAGTGAACTGATCAGATCCCAAGTGCAGAAGGAGAGTCAAAATCGTGGCAAAGTTAACAATCTTCCAGGCAGTCTGTGAAAGAGGAGGGTCTAGGTCTCAGAAAATTCAGACTCAGTTGAATAAATTTCTAGTTACATGGGTTCTATCTGCATCCCTAAAACAAGCAAAGTGAAATGTAAAGGATACTGGGACACAAGAAGGGGGAAACAAAGAAAACTCTAGGTTCTAATCCCAGGTTCTACTACTGATCTGCTGAGGGCCTCTGCAGACCTCCTTTTATTTATCTGTGAAAGGAAAGAAGTTGAATTAATGGGAGGATTCTCAACATTTTTTGAGATGCCACTTTTTATTCACTGTTTCTTCCACAACTGTGAGATGATCATCTTGGGAGGACTGGGGATATACATTTTGCAAGGAAAGAGGCCACAGTTCTGGCTGGGCTGACTGAATCATCCCCTCACCCCCAACCACACAGGAATCTCCACAAACAGAGGAATGAGCATTGACCCTGGAGTCATAAAACCTAGGTTAAATACCTCTCATGCTTTTGTGACTATGAGCAATTCAGCTAACCTCCCTGACCCCCAGTTTCCTTATCTATAAAAGGGATTCAATGTTCCTGTCCTGCTCTAGAACTAAGATGCCAGAAATCATGATATTTATTACATGCCCAGTATTATCCTAGCCTATGAGCAAAGCAGAAGAGGTCACAGCTCTTGTCGTCAGGGAGCTTATGCTTTCCACTGCCCAATAGTTTGATGAGTATGAAAAATCATGAAATGAGCTTTTTTGGCATCTAATTAGGGTGGGGTGGGAAAGCAGGCTACTTTAGAGGCATGTCTAAGACATGTGCCTACATAGTTCCCCTACCCTCTCTCTCAGCTTTTAAAGCCTGCTTTGGGAGTCAATCTACCTACAGTCATTCAAATGAGCCTTGAGGTCCTCTGATGGGCAGCTAAATGGGGCACGGCATAGAGCATGGGGGCCCTGGAGTTGGGAGGATCTGAGTTCAAATGCAGTCTCAGACACTTACTAGCTATATGATGCTGGGCAAGTCACTTAACCCTGTTTGCCTCCGTTTTCTCATCTGTAAAATGAGCTGGAGAAGAAAATGGAAAACCATTCCAATGTCTCTGCCAAGAAAAACCCAGATAGGGTCACAGAGAGTTAGACATGACTGAAATGAAATGACAAAAAGTCCCTCTGAATCTCTTCCACAAACTGTGAAGCCATTTTATTATCAATTATATGACATCCTGTGGTAATGGTAAAAATAGATCATTTAATTAAACAGCAGAATTTAAATAACCAATTAAATACATTGCATTGCTACTACAATAATAGCAAATACTCTTAATACCCACATGTCATGCTAAACCAGTAAGCTGTCATTCACTTTCCCCCTCCTCTTTCCTCATTAGCCCCCTACCTTGTAACTAATACTCCTGGGACAAAAAAATTAAAAGTTCAGCCAAGTCCTAACCTTTTAGCCCAGTCCCTGTCCTGAAATGGAGAAAACAGAGCATAACCCAGCAGGTTAATTAGGTGGATGACCATGAAAGACTGACTAACTGGTATGGTAATGAAATGGGAGCTTAGCTAGAAGTCACGCAATGGACAAGTACTTATTAAGTACATACAAGGTACCAGGCATTGCAAAGCCCTGAGTTTGAATCCCACCTTGCACATTGACTAGCTATGAGACTGAGCAAATTACTTTAATCCTCAGGTTCTTAAACCTAAATTGGGATCACAGTGGCCTGACTTGAGGAAATAATTATGAAAATCAACTGAAATAATAAATGCCAAGTCAATTATTCAATTATGCCAAGTGAAAGTACTGCATTATATACATGTCACCTACCTCCCAAGGATGTTGGGAGAGTACAATGAGATAATTTTTGTAAAGCACTCTAAAAACCTTAAAGAACTATATAAATGTTAGCTATGGTGATGACAATAAAGGGACAATGACAGCAATGATGATAATGATGGTGATGATGATGATGGAAGTGATGATGATGGTGATGATGGTGGTGGTGGTAGTGGTGATGATGATGATGGATGATAGTGACGAGAGTGATGTCAAGTATAAACAGAGCTTCAGCTCAGAAGAAGGAAGTAGGGTTAGGGGAAAACAATGGAAATCCCTGGTCAGACAGAGTAGGGCTAAAGTGGTAAGAGAGCCATCTGTCTCCAGAAGAAGCTAGGGTTTCACTGCTATTGATTCTCAAACTGGATTAAAGCTAAAACCCATTCACACCCAGAGTTCACACTAGGATATGCTAAAGAAGGAAGGGTTTGATTTTTTTTTTCCTTCTTTTTCTTTCTCTTTTGGTTTTCTTTTGCAAAAAAAAAAAAAAGTAGAAACTTGGGAGGAAAAAAAAATCTTCCTGAATCCCTGTAAAGATGTAACTCTAGATGTCCTTCCAGCTATGCTGGGCCCACCCTATGACTTAGAACAGAATCTAGAAGAGTGAGGGACAGCTTCTCCAAGGAGAAGGTTTGGAGTCTTCAAGAAATCCTTCGTCTGAGGTTTAGCTATACATGGATGCGGGTGGCAGGGAGGAGGGGAAGGGGAGATGAGCAATATACTCTTCCACTGGAGAAAGCTTTCCTTTAGTGGGGCCAGATCCAGGATGAATCCCAGCTGGTCAATGCTGCTTTGGAAGTTTTTGGGGAGCTAAACTTTGACTTCTTTTAGTTGCGGGGCTTGGGGCTGGAGAAATGTCATGCTAGATTTTAGCATCCTTCCTTCTCAAGTTGTCCCACTGACTATCTGTTCCTAACTGCCTGTCTACATGGTAATATTTTGGGACATACAGCCCAAAAGCCCTCTTCTCTTCACAGAGCAAGCATAGGCATCTTTATTTTCTAGTGATGGTCTCCATCATAGATCTTCTAACCAAGTAATGAACTTCCCCGAAGGAACCAAGTTGAGAAGTAACAATCACAAATAATCGATTGTGGCAAAGCCTTCCCTCCACTCTCATGAGAACAAGGGTTAACAGTGCCCCCTGCTCCCTTTCATCTCAGATCTAGCCATATAAACTGAGGGAAGAGTTAGTGAGTGGGCTTTCCACTGTCTTTCCCCATCCATACATTTCCCATTCATAGTTCTGTCATCCCCTAGGTTATCTCAATTTCTAAAAGAGCTAAGACCAAACCTGTTCTTCATAGGTAAGACTTGGGTTTCAGCTCTTCAGCTTCAGACTCTTCTGTTTGCCTATGATCTTGGTAAGTGACTGGACCCAAGCCCCTTCTCTCTGAGGCTCCATTTCCACCCCTAGAAAAAGGAAGGAATTGTGTTAAATAGTCTCTGAGATTCCTACCGATTCTGAAGGTTTATGATTTGCTGCTTAAACTATCATGGTCCCCTACCCCTGCCCCCACACGCCTATGAGAAGATCTGAGAACCACACAGCAGGCTAATAAAGTTCAACCAGACAATGCTACGGCTGTTGGCCCCAGGGTTAACCCCCTTACATAAAATCTCGGAAGTGAAGACTTCACTGTGCAAAACAGGCAAATGACTCCCTATTCCTGTAATCATGAGCAGAGGAAATGAGCTGCTGGGAGAATTCAGAGCAGCACAGTAAATCCATGTGTGAGGAAGGAACTACTGCTGGAACAGAGGCACTTTGGGAGATGGCTGAAAGATAGAGGGAGTTGGGAGCATCCATGATTCCTTGGAATATTCAAACTGGAATTCAGTTCAACTCAATAAGTAATTAAGAAATCTGCCCTCCTGGCCATGCACCAAGCTAGGCACTGGGCAAAGAAGCTTAGGGACCATCTAGTTCCACTCCCTCCCTTTACAAGTGAGGGAAATTGAGGCACAGAAAGGTCAGATGACTTTCCTGGAAAAGTATAGATTGAACGAAGCAGAGCTATGAGAGGCACAATTAAGTCTCCCAGCTCCTTAATCCCTAGCAAGAGTCTCATGGGGAAGGCTCAGGTTCTCTGGATGAAATCTAGACTATCTCAGCTAAGCTTCCTTGAATCATAAAGTCACTTTGGGTTTCCCCACTTATTCAGCAATTATGCTCCAAGATTGAATCAGCAACAGATTGGAAAATTCTACCTATAAATTTACTCAATGAGTGATCTTCGAGAAGGGATTCTCAATCTTAGTCTTTTTTTTTTAAGTCACAGACCCTTTATATATACATATGTGTCTGTGTGTTTATGTGTATGTGCATATATCTATATATAAAATACATATATAAACATACAGACCCCAGATTAAGATCCTGCCCAAAAAGGGGAGGGAGAGAATCATAAATTCTTCCATGCCTTAGTTTCCTCTTCTTTAAGAGGGAGGATATTGTGAGGGTGGGATCAGAATGGTAATGTTCTCCAGTCCATTGTAGAAGGGCAACCAATGCAGGGATGAAAAGCCAGGAGATGATCATCTGTTTGTACTCCTGGTTTGTACTCCTGGTCATACCCTGTTTCCTAGTCCAGCCATACACATTCAATTAGAAGGGATAACAATCAGAGTTCAGAACAACCAGGAGGGGGAAAAAAAAACAAAGGAGGAAAAAACAGAAATTAGAGGATCTCTGAGTTAATGCACAGGTTACATTGTCCCTAACAGTTCAACTAAGCCAAAGAAGTGAAGGACCTTTTCCTCCAAGCCCACTCCCTAATCAACCCTTTGGAAAATAGGATTGAGACAACCTCTTGGGTGCCCCAGCCCCTAGACACGGGTGGGAAGAGTATATATTTTGTGGTCTTTGGATTGTAATTTACTTCTAGCCAAGCCATGTTGGCTGCATGGAAACCAATTAGCATGGTGTGTGTAACCCAAAGCTGGGCTGACGGGTAAACTCTGCTAGGATCGAAAGAGTCATTCAAATCCCAGGGATCTGGAAATCCCACCCTGTCTTCTGAAAGCTTTCCAAGCACAAGTGGTCCAGGATACACAGACCCAGCACGCAGTGTACCGTGAATGAGCAGAGCGTGGAGAAAGCTCCCAGGGCTCCAACGCTAAGTGATACTGCTCAGGAACACTGTTCACTGTTCTCTTGGGTTGTAAAGTCAGTCAATCTCTCTCTCTCTCTCTCTCTCTCTCTCTCTCTCTCTCTCCTCTCTCTCTCTCTCTCTTTCTGTTTCTCTCTCCCATCCTCTGTCTCTTTCTGTTTTTATCTCTCTCTGTCTCTTTGTCTCTGCCTCTGTGTGTGTGTGTCTCTCTGTCTCTGTCCTTCTGTCTCTCTCCTTTGTTTCTTTGCCAAATGTGTATTTCAGGGGATCCTTTTATTTTCTTCTTTGGGACTCCAAGAACAATCATGACCCTAGAAATATCATGCCCTAAATCTAGCATTTTAGCAGTGTACATATCACTCCCAACCCCACATCTGAACCTGAGACCCACAGTACTCCTTTTGAGACAATCATGATATTTGAACTGAATTGGACCTTACAGGTCACTTGATCTGAGCCCTTTATAGCCCTAGTTCTGGAAAAGACTATCTAGTCCAACTCTCTCCTTTGACAGATGGAGAAACCAAAGACCATGGAAACTAAGTTGATCTTGGCCAAGATTATGTAGATGTTAAATGAGAGAGACAAGATGTTAACCTGGTCCTCGACTTCAAGGACAGCATGCTTTTTACTGAACCATACTACC
This sequence comes from Bettongia penicillata ogilbyi, assembly GCA_023548195.1. Taxonomy (NCBI): domain Eukaryota; kingdom Metazoa; phylum Chordata; class Mammalia; order Diprotodontia; family Potoroidae; genus Bettongia; species Bettongia penicillata. The sequence goes on along the minus strand of JAJHZJ010000799.1, from coordinate 3,439,891 downwards.
TTCTCTCATCTGAGACCAGAGAAACTGAGAATCAAAAAGTCAAGTGACTTCACAATGTCACAGAGGATATAAATAGCTATACCAAGATTCAGGCAGAAATACTCTGACTCTAAATCCTCTCTCAATATGCCACATTGCCTACAAAGTCAGGCATATAGTCTACATACATTTGTCTAATTAAAATTCAATTCAACAAGCAATTATTAAGTGACCACAATGTACAAGGCATGGTACTAGACACCAGAGATGGAAAAACAAAAATGAAACAGTCTCTACCCTTGAGAAGTTTACACTTTACTGGAGTAAACAACATCTACATATAAGTGAACAGAAAAGATACACACCAAATATAAAGTGATTTGGGGACAAGGAGAGGGAGGAGAACCAACAACTAGAGAGGTAAGAATAGGCTTGATAGGGGAGGTCACGCTGAGCTGAGCTTTGAAATGAGCTATGGATTCAATAAGAATTCAATACTTGATGAAGACATGAAATAGAATCTTTAGACTTCTGGTTAAGATAGTAATGTGAAAGGTTGCATGGGGAGCCCAGCTCTCCCACAGGGACTCAATCAAAAATCAAAAAGATACCTGAACAAATAATGATAAAGACATTTAGAGAAGCAAGAGTCAAGACCCTCATCCCACCCATGGTGGCCCCAAAATACAACCAGATCCTGTAGGCGACCTTCTCTAGGGAAGTTAGGGCAAGTTCAGATAAATAAGCCAGGAATCTGTCCATACACTTGTCAGAGATGCTCAAGACATACTGAAAACTGTAGCACTCTGTACACAGGGACAGGAAACCCAGAGTGCTCTGAAAGTGAATGGATAGCTCAAAGTTGGCAATATTCTTACAAAGACACCGTAGGGTGGCATGGCACCCTAACTTAAAAATTTTTAAGAGGTCCCTGAAGACCATTAGCATTCTGTACCCAGATGTTCTAAGAAGCAATGAAATTTTCCAGCACTTCGGGTGTAGATACTCCAAGAGAGACAGTCAACAATGAAAAGAACTCTTATTTAGGATGAAACAAGCCTTGGTCAGTCCTTCCAAGAAGTCATACGGCTTGATCATGGAACAAAGTCCTGAGCCAGGAACTTAAGCTGGAAATGTGAGTAAAGAGAAGATGGAAGGACGAAAACAAGCATTTATCAAGTGTCTACTGTGCTAAGTGTTTTACAATATTATCTCATTTGATTGTCACAACAACCTGAGAGATAGGCCCTATTATTATCCCAATTTTACATTTGAAGGAAGTGAGGTGGGTAGAAGTTAAGTAACTTGACCAGGGTCACACAGCTAGTAAATGTCAGAGGCCAGATTTGAATTCAGGTATTCCTGATTCCAGGCCTACTGCTCTATCTGTTGTGGCACCTAGTTCAAGATCCTGTAAATTATGAAGAAATAATATGCGTCCAGGGATGCCCAAGAAATAAACCCAGAAGAAACTCCACAAGAACTAAATGCAGATTCTTAGAGGAGAAAATGATTTCTAAATTCTAGAAATTCTAAAAGAGCATATAAAAGAAATGAAACAAGAGGTAAAAAATGAAATTTTAAGTGAAATAATAGGAAAGAATCCAAAGGAAAAAGAATATCTTCAAACAGGAGATGGGACACAATACTTAAGTAATATATTCCTTCAAAATTAGAATGGAACAAATAGAACTTAATGACTATATAAGGCAACAAAATAGGAGAGCAAAATTTCAAAAATTAAAACAAGAAGAAAAGTTAAAGTATATACTACCAAAAAAAAAAAACTGTCTTGGGTAATAGGTCAAGGAGATACAATTTAAGAATCATCAGACTCCCTGTAAACCATGACCAAACAAAAAACCCGGATACTTTATTTCAAGAAATCACAAATTAAAATTGCCCATGTTTATTAGTAGCAGAGGACAAAGTGAAAATAGAAAGAATCCATCAGTTAGCTATTGAAAGAAACCCCAAAACAAACAGTCCCTGGAACATCACAGCTGATATCTAGAGCTTCCAAATCAAAGGAAAAAAATCTATTCAAACAACTAGAAAGAAAGAGTCCAAGAACCAAGAAACTATAATCAGAATCACACAGCAATTGGCAGCAACTACTTTAAAGAAGAGAAAATCTTGGAATATTGTACAAATATACCCCCATTTTATTGTACTTCACTTAATCGTACTTTGCCAATATTCTGTTTTTGTTTTTTACAAATTAAAGGATTTCGGCAACCTTGCACTGAGCAAGTCTGTCAGCATTATTATTCCAATAGCATATGCTCACATCAAGTCTGTGTCACATTTTGGTGATAACTTCAAACTTTTTCATTATTATTTTATCTGTTACGGTGATCTATGATCAGTGATCTTTGTTATTACTATTGTAATTTGTTGGGCTCCACAAACTACAACCACATAAGATAATACACTTAGTAAGTATTGTGTCTGTGTTCTGACTGCTCCACTGATAGGGTATATACCCTTATATCTCTCCCTTTCCTTGGGCATCCCTATTCCATAAGACACAACAATATTGAAATTAGACTAATTAATAACTCTACAATGGCCTCTAAGTGTTCAAGTGAAAGGAAGAGTCAATCAGTGTGGCAAACTTTATATCTTATTTTAAGCAATTGCCACAGCCACCCTAACCTTCAGCAAGCTGATCAGTCAAGCTGCCACCAACATCAAGGCAAGGCCCTCTATCATCAAAGAGATTATGACTCACTGAAGTCTCAGATGATGTTTAGTATTTTTAGCAATAAAATATTCTTAATTGAGAAATTACAGTTTTTAAGATATAATACTATTGTACACTTAATAGACTACAGTGTAGTGTAAACATGTATGCACTTGGAAACCAAAAAATTCACGTGACTCACTTTATTGTTACATTCACTTTATTGTGGTGGTCTGGAACCAATCTTACAATATCTCCTAAGTATACCTATATTCCAAAACACAAAAGATAAACACCTATGACAAGAATAACTTAACCTTCGAAGAATGAGTATATATCTCAAGGAAGGGGGAGTAGACCTTTAATGGAATAGAGTACTTTCAAACATTCTTGATGAAAAGATCATGGTGGAGTAGAAATTTCTAATACAAAGATAGTAGGCAAGAATAATTTAGAAAGGTAAGTATGCTTCAGCTATTGAGGGGGGTTAAATGATGTTGAAGTGCTTGTATTTTGAGACAGGGAGAAGATAAAACTGTCCTCTTAGAAACTTAATGTCTTCAACAGACGCAGAGGAAGTTAAATAAGATGAGGACATGATAGTGTTTTTGTTCTATTTGATGGTCTTGAGAGGGAAGAAAGGGGAGGAGGGAAAGAAATGGTCTGAGATGGAATGAAGAAGAGGAACTTGGAATTATTATTTTTTTCATAATTGGATCATATAAAAACAAGTATATAAATAGTGAGGAAGGGGTGAGAGGAAAAGGCACCATAAGAACTTTGTTCTTATCTGAACTGGATAAAGATGGTCGAATACGTACGTGTATACATAAAAAGTGGGATGTCTGACTATATTCAATTCAACAGGGAAATAAGTGAGGACAGAGTGAAGAAAGGGTGTAAGAGGAAGTGTAGCATCTAAGACAGAATAATCAAAAGCAGAACAAACTTCGTCTTCAGAGTGTGGGAAGAGAGGCATTTAAAAAATAATAAAAGAGTAAGAACCAGTCATTGGGATCTAAATGAGGAAAAGAGAAAGAACAGTGGTGTTAAAGCAGATCAATAATAGATCACTAATGTTAATCACATTCCTTATCTTTCTTATTTGTAAAGGAGAGAATGTTGCAGGGCAAATAAAGAAAAACTTTTAAGAGGAAGTGATGAAGGAAATAAACAATTAGCATTGATAACTGAATATAAATGAGAGAAACTCACCAATAAAATGAAAGAGGATAGCACAATAGATTAGAAGAAAAGAAACCAATAATACATTGTTTACAAAAATCACATTTGAAACATAGATTTACACAGAATTAAAATGAGGGCCTGGAACAGAATTTATTATGTTTTAGACAAACTTAAAAAAAGAAGTGGTGCAGAAGTCATGACCTCAGACAAGGCAATAGTAAAAATAGATATGATTAAAAGGGATAAATAAGGAAACAGTATGCTTAAAGGTGAGGCGTAAAATAAATATCAGGATTTAATACAGAGGCACCAAATGGCATAGCATATGAGCATTGGAAGGAAACATCAATTTAATTATAGGAATAAATAGATAGCAAGTAAGTATTTGGGGACTTCAATATACCCCCCTTCAGATTTAGACAAATATAACAAAAAAATTAATAAGAAACTAAGAACCTAAATGGATTTTTTTACATTAGAATATGGTATGACCTCTGATAATTCCTGAATAGGAAAAGAAATAAGTATGCATATTTCTCAGCCTAGTGTGGCACCTTAACAAAAAAATCAAAGGCACAAAAAAGAAAATATTAAAAATATCTTTTACTAATGACAACTAAAAATTAAAATCAATTTTAAAAAACTTTTGAAGAATAGATTCAAAATTAAATAGAGAGTAATTTAATCCTAAAGAATTGGTAGTTCAGGGAAAAATCAGAGTAACAATAGTTTCATAAAAGAAAATGATAACGAAACTTCCAAAACTTTTAGGAACGTTTTCTCAAAAAGAAAAGGAAAAGAAAGAAAATAGTACCAATAAAGTATTCAAAGGAATACACTGAAGAAGAGAGGACATAAGGCAGCTCAAAGGTAGGCACAGACAAGCAGGATGATTTTGAAGCTAAAATTTTGAATTTCTTATGTACTTTATTTAAAAAAAAGAAAACAAGCAGTATGCAGAGAAGCATGGTTTCATGTCTAATCATTTTTCTGTTTTTCTTTGAATATGGGAATATTTGTGTTTATTGGTGTCTCTCAAGTTCATAATAACAAAAAAATAAAATTAAAAAACAATGCCTAGAATGCTCTCCTTTTTTAACTGAAGTCCATAGTCTCTGTGAAACATTCCACTCAAACAAGTGGGTTTGAGAACTTGAACAAGTAGGTTGAGAAAAATTCTAGGATGTTGACCACTAGACTAGACAGACTGTCTTACACATTATAGGGGCATAATAAATGCTTTCTCACTGGTATGTTTTTCAGAAGTGCCCAGACACCTGGCTCTGACCCTGTGTTATTTGGTTGTTCCTATTGTTTTTGTTGTTTTTATCAGTCCTGTGATTTTATTTGTAGAGTGAACTCCCACTAAGGAAACTCCCTCTATCAATGGTGATATGCAAATTTTCTGTAATTTATCCACCTAGAGAGCTGATAAAGGCATTTTGGAGATTGATATATCATAATTTGCCCAGGATCAATGGGACTTGAATCCATACCTTCTTGACTCCTAGGCCATACTGCTCCATGTTATAAAAGGACTAAAATTCCTCTGTAGGCCACTGAACAAATACCCAATTATCTTCCAAGATAGACAGGAAAATGGGGATTGTGGGCAGTAGGATCAAGACTTCTCAAGTTCCTGGGCTCAAACCATGGGGCCATACCTCTCCTCCAAATAGACTCCCTTCCAATTCATTCCAGAGACCCAGAGAATGGATTCAAAATTAAACAGAGTGTAATTTGATCCTAAAGAATTTGACCTTCAAGGAAAAATCAATTTACATCTCAGATTAATAGGGTCTATAGGCAATGTGGGTCATTAGACTAAAAAGCCACAGAAGTCCTTAGAAACAGAAGCAACAGTAGGGCACTGAATCTGTATTCGGAGGACCTCCAATGGAATCCTGTTCCTGCCACTGACCTGTGTGACCTTGAAGTAATATCACATCTCTGAGTAAAATGAAGGAGTTGTATGGTCTCTCAGACTGTCTCCATCTTCCCATTATGAGAAGATGGAGACAATCTGAGAGATTGTCTTCTTAAAGAAGGTCTAGAAAAGAAATTTTTAACCTCAGGTCTGTGAAATTAGTTTTGTAATATTTTGGTAACTAATCAATATAATTGATTTCCCTTGTAACCTTATGAATATTATTTGATGCATTAGAAAACATTATTCTGAGGTGTCCATAGGCTTCACTAGACCTCCAAAAAGGTCCAAGATAAAAATAACTGAAGAACCTTGATCTAGAGTGTATTACAAATTCTTCCCCCATAACATCCTCAGGGAAACTGTGTTTGAGCCCCTGAGCCAGATGATGCTTCCAGGCACCTGACTCAGTTACAATTGATCAGTCCCTTAGACTCAGCAAAGTGAATTGGGATGACTAATTAATATACCTTTGGAGTAGGGAGTATTTGTGATTTTTGTGTTATGGACCCTTTTTGATAGTCTCACAAAGTCTATGGACCCCTTCTTAGAAGAATACTTTTAAAATTCATAAGATCACAGAGGAATCCAACAATATTGAGACACCATTTTCAAAATATTTTTTCAACAAATTAATGAACCTCAGGTTAGGAACGCTCCCTTAGAGACTTTCAGGTCTTTGGCAATTTCAAGGGTTCAAGCGTGAGTTTTTTCACTCTATAGAACATTCTTCCATTTATGAGAACTAGAAAGATTTGCAGGAGTATGACGGTGCTAGCTGACAACTTTGAAATTTTCAGTGTAAGCATTTATATACCTCCAAAATCAGCAAATGCTATCAATCAGGGTTTGATCTATCATTTTGTTGCTTGTCAAAACTTAAGAAACTGAGGGATGAAATGTTAATAATGTAGATTAAATGTCTGTCCAAATTTATCAGACAGCTGGTTGTTAAATATTTACCATCACACTCCTACCTAAGAGGAACATCCATAGTCCTTCCTCAAGTGTTTGAAAGGGCAGCCACAGAGAAGAGAGAAGAGCTTGTTCTGCTTTACCCCTGAGGGCAAAGCTAGGAATAGTAAGTGTGTATTACAGAGGTAGATTTTGACTCCAGGTAAGGAAAAGCTCCTTAACAATTTAAACAATCTAAAATGAAAGTGTTTCTAGACAATGCTGAGCTCTCCATCTTTGGAAGCCTTCAAACAAAGGCTGGGTGATCACTTCTAAGAATGGCTGCAGAAGGGATACCTGTTCAGGTACAAGTTGACTTCAACAACGTCTGGAGGTCCTTTCACATCAGAGAGTCTGAAACTTTGACAGACTTAGCTCTTCTCAGTAATGCAAAGATCTAAGACAACTCCAAAAGTTTCATGATGGAAAATGCTATTCACGTCCAGAGAAAGAACTATAGAGTCTGAATACAGATCGAAGCATACTCTTTTCTATTTTTTGATTTTGTTTTTTTTTTCTTGTGGTTTTTCCCTTTCATTCTGGTTCTTCTTTCACAACATGACTAATTTGGAAATATGTTTAATATGTACATGTGTAAGTTATATCAGATTACATGCAATCATGGGGAGGAAGGGAAGAGAGGTGGAAGAAATTAGTACTCAAAATCTTATAAAAGTGGATGTAGAAAACAAAAGCCAAATAAATATTTTTTAATTAGAAAGTTTGAGCCTATTAACCTGAGATGTTCATATTTAAACCAGTGACTTACTGGGTTAGAGTCAAGTTAGCCCATACTGCTTCCCAGTAAAAAGTAGTTTTTGCTACTTTTTGAGTTTTCTTTTTTGAGGCAGTCAGGGTTAAGTGACTTGCCCAGTGTCACACAGCTAGTATCTGAGGCCAGATTTGAAGTCAGATTCTTCTGACTCCAGGGCCCATGTGCCACCAAACTGCTCCTATTTTTGAAGATTCTTAAAATTCCATGATCCCCCTTCTGTATTAGCTCCTCTGAGCCTTAAGAAATCTCTCCCAGTTGGCTAATCTGAATCTCTCTTTATTTCTGATTTCATCAGGGAAGAAGAGGGACTGCTGTCCCCCTCTGCGCAATATCCATACACTTCTTCTTGATCAAATAGGATGCTGGTAATTAAGGAAGGGTACAGATGAGAGAAGAAGAGCATGATACGCATTGTTCAAAAATTCAGTAATAATAATGACTTCGCTCATTGTTATATGGCACCTCCCTGCTTTAAATGCACTTTGAATTATTTTATTCTATCCTCACAGTAACCCTGTTGGGTCATAGTACAAATACCATTCTGTAGATGATGATACTACAGCTTGAATGAAATGATTTGCCAATTTCAAAGCCAAAGTTGTCATATAATTCACAGGTCTTCTGACTCAATCTAAGGTTCTTTCTACCATACCATGCAAAAAATTAAATTGCAACAAATTAATGCATATGCATAAATGCAATAAATTCAATAAATTAAAATAAATAAACTCCAGGTTCTCTCCTTCTGGAGGGCTGCCACCATAGCAGAGAATAACAACTGGTATTTTAATAGCATATTTAGACAGCATTTATATAATTTTGTGTACATTATCTCACTTGAGCCTCACAAAAGCCCTGGAATGTAGATACTACAGGTATCATAATCCCGTTTTACACATGAGGAAACTGGGACTCAGAGACAACATGATTTTTTTCTAGAATCACTCCCCTAGTACATGTCTCTCAGATCTTTCTAACTCCAAGGCACACTACACCATGCTTCCATTCAGGGCAGCCAATCTCCTAAGAGATAGGGAAAAAGAGAGCTGGAGTTAAGCTGCACATGGACTTGGGTTAGACCTCACACAGGCATTGGACTGGAGCCAGTGCCATGTTAACTTATTAGTCAAGGCAAGATCTTAGTGGTCTTGGTTGGAGTTGGCCTGAGTAAACAATGAAATAGAATAAGTGAAGGTCAAAAGGCTCATCCTGGCTGTGTCCCCAAATTTGCACAAGTCAACTGACTTCTCCAATACATTTCATTTCCACTGAGAAACATATTTTGCTCTTATTACCTATGCAATTTTGGGTAAATCCTTCACTTTTCTGATGGTGATCCTTCAGCTCTTTCATCTGTAAAACAAGAGAAGCTGAACCACATTGTCTTTAAAATTCCTTCCAGTTTTGACATTTTGTGATCCTAAGAGAGTATTGTGACAGTGTTAAAGACTAATTGCCCAACTGAGGCTTGAAAGCTATTAAAGAGAACTTCATGACCACTGGCAAAGACCTTGGGTGACGCCTGATTGTGTGGAAGGGAAGACTCAAGTCCAATGCAGGAAGTTGAACAGTGACTAACTTTTTCCTTCTTCCTTCTCTTTCTTCCTTCTATTCCTTCCAGCCATCTTCCCTCCCTTCTTTTCTTCTTTCCTGTCTTCTTTTATCCTTCCTTCTCTTCCTCCTTTCATTGCCTCCCTTCTTTTTCCCTTTATTCCTCCATTATTTTCTTCCTTATTTTTTCCTCCCTCCTTTTTTACCTTCTTCCCTTCCTTTCCTTTATTTATCCTTTCTAATTTTCCTTCCTTCCCTTTTCCCTTTTTTATGTTCATTCTTCCCCTTTCTATTACCTTTCTTCTTTTCTTTCTCTTCTCCTTCTCTCCTTCCTTCTGTTACTCTCTCTCTCCCTTCCTTTTCTTAATCATTCTCTCCCTTCCTTTTCCTTGCCTCTCCTTTTCCCTTTCTTTCCTTAAGATTTTTCATCTTTATTTCCCTCTTTATTCCTTTCTTTTTCCTTCTTTTTTCTTCTTTCCATCCTGCCTTTCTCCATTTTCTCCTCTGTCCTTCTTTCCCTTCCTTTCTTCTCCCTCCTCTTTCTTCTTTTTTCTCTGTTCTTCCTTACTCTTTTTCTACCTTCTTTCTCCTATTTCTTTCCTTCTTCCCTCTTTTCCATCTTCCTTTCTACTCTCCTTCCTGTCTTCCTCTTTTTTCTTTCTTTTCTTCCTAACTTCCTTCATTCCTTCCTTTTTTCAATGAGTATTTGCTGAGCAAGGACCATGTGTAGGACTCCTCCTCTGAACAGACCCTGAGGTTAACAAGAGACAAACATAGACATTATGAGTCTGTCCAGACCACTTCATTATTGGAATCCTTCTTGTGAATCAAGCACACATAATTCAATAGATCTAAGGCCTGGGAAAAATCAGGGCAGACCTTTAAGGACTCTGGACAAGTGAGAATTTTCATCCAAATAAGAAAAAAATCTGCTTTCTCCTAGGAACTAGCTCTTCCTGGCTTCAGGCCCATGATGCTCACAGGATCAGACATTTAATGCCAAAAGGGAGCTTAGAGGCCATCTGGTTCCAAGCCCTCATTTTACATATGAGTAAACTGAGGCCAAGACACTTCATGATATCATTATTGCAAAAAGTTTCTGACATTTGCAATTCATGATAAATTCTAGCAGATTGATAGATAGGTTCAAAACTTTCTGATTAGGGCTGGGTTTTATTTTCCACAGAAACCTTTGTCTGTTAGAAAGACGACTGGATTAAACCTCAGAGGATGTGGGGTCATGTCCCAGCTCCACTTAGCTATATGATCATGGACAAGCAATTTAATTTCTCTGTATCTCAGTTTGCTCATCTATACAATGAGACAATTGAACTGTGACCCCTTCAACCTTGAAGCTATAATCATATGATTTAAATGTTTATCCAAAAAAAGAACACTATAGACATATGAAAATGAACATTTATTACTGACAACATGCAGAAAACAATGCTAGGTGATGGAGGAGGTACAAGGTACCCTTCGGAATCTTCCTGGAGTCAGAAAGACCAGAGTTCAAATCCAGCCTCAGACACTTACTATGTGACCCTAGGCAAGTAACTTAGACCTATTTGCCTCAATTTCCTCATTCGCAAAATGAACTGGCAAAGGAAATGGCCAGCTACTCCAGTATCTTTGCCAAGAAAAGCCTAAATGGTATCATGAAAAGTTGGACGAGACTGAAGAATGACAGCAAAAGGAAGCTACAGGAAGAAAAGACACCAAGCTAGAGAGCTACATAATTCCCACTATTAAAATAATTAGTCCTTTCTGCAACCAGGGTCCTGCTAATATGAAGGAAATACCTTTGTTTGTTTCAAGAGAACTCTGAGTTTTGATCGCAGCTGTTACTATGAGAAAATGTGGTGTGAGCCTAAGTTCCTACTAGGAAATATAAACTAGGCAAATGATACCTACTTTTGAAATTTGAACCCAAGCTCTCACCCTGATGGGCAGCCAGGCAATGAAGATCCAAATTAAGCAGTAAACTAATTTAGCCACTGAATGAAGTTCATGGAGCTAAGCAATTCAATTCAAAAAACAAGTTAAATAATACTTAAGACATGTACCTCACTGTGCTGGAAGCTGGAGCAGAGCTTTCAGTCTGGTTAGGGGAGAAGGCAGAGACACAAATAACTGATACCAGTTAGGGTGAGAAAAACACACTGGAGGGATCCAACAGAGAGATGTGGGAGGTTAGAGAAAAAAAGATCTTTTCTAGGTCATTAGGGTCAGGGAAGGCATGAGAGAAGAAGTATGCTTAGGGTCATCTAGGTGGTGCCGTAAATAGAGCTCTGGAGTCTGGAAGAGAAACTTGATTCTTACTAGATGTGTGACCTTGAGCAAGTCACTTAACCCTGATTTCCTCAGGGGAAAAAAAAAGAAAAGAAGAGGTATGCCTGAGCTGGGCCTTGAAGGAGGAAAAGGATTTCACCAAGCAGAAAGATGGTAAGGGAGGGCATTAGAGGCAGGAGGCAAAGTCAAGGAGATGGAAGAGTTTGGGACAAAATAAAAGAATATCTGGTAGCCCAGCTGGATTTGAATGTAAAATGGATAAAGGATCATTGCATACATTGAGGATGGAACAGATGATTAAGGTTACAATGGTTATAATTGGCCACAAAAGTGTGAACATGACTCTGCTTCATGCTTTACAACTTTGGACATTCAGTCATTGGAAACAGGCTGAATCCTTCTCTATAATAATACATTTCCTTTCTCTGAAATCTCTAGGAGGATTCAGTTGGAGAGTGGTGAGAGTCAGGGGGCCCTGAAGATAACTCTGGGCCAGTCAAGGGAAAGGGGTAAAGTAGGGAAGACAGGCAGGCTAGAAACTTGTCTCCATAAGGAACTCCCTCCTATATTAGCACCCTGGAGCAAAGGTCTGGGTGTCCTTCTCTAGTTCTGGCTCTGTCTTTCTAGGTCCACAGGTATTAAGGAAGGGAAATGGACAGCAGCACCCTGTCTTCATAAAAGAATGTTATCTTAGGAGGGAAATACTATTTAATACAAATCAGTCATTTCCTAATGCCTACTGGTTTCTTCCTAGTGATACTTCTCTTTATGTGCACTGTGCTGAATTGCAAGGTTAGATCACTGCTGTAACTATCTTTGAGGAGATGTCATTTTCTTAGCTTTATTAACTGTCCTCTAATCCAAAGAATGGTTCAGTCATCTGGTTAGAGTATGGGAGGGGAAGTATCAATAAAGTTCTAAGAAGTCAAAATTATGTTTGAATGTAATTCCAGGGAGGCAACTGATAGATTGTTATTGTGAATTGACTTAAGCTGCTGTCAGAGTAGGAGTGGAATCTTACATGGGGAAAGGAAGTTGGAATGAAGGATCTCAAGTCATTTCCCTTTCAAAGATTCTATTTTATGCCAGGTGTAACTACAAAATAGTGGACCTGAGCTTTTAACAAAGGCAGAAGTTTCTCCAACAAGCTTGCCTTCTTTCCTCAACTAGAATGTGTTCATGAAGTTCATGAAGTATGGACCACTCTCTAGAACAGAGTTCTTTTTGCCCAGAATCTTGATGACAACTTAGCAAAAGCTGGTCTGTCATATATGACAATGAAGAATACGGACAGCCGTGTTTGGATCTAAAGAGGATCAGTGGAAGGGGGAGTTTTAACCCTGTTTCATATCAGAATTGCATCCCCTCTTACCCCCGATGCCCAACCATGTGGGAATGAGACCATTTCCCAAATGAAAGCACAATATCTTCCCATAAAATCCAAGAGGGTGTGTGTAATACCCCCCCTCCTCTGCACCTCTCCCCACCCCTGGCCCAGTCCCACTCCTTCCCAGATGTTCCCATTTAGTCACAGTGTGAGCTGAGTTGCTGCAGCATAACACATATGTGCCAGGACACCTCTTTACAATAACTCATGCTGTGGCAGCTGTATTAGCATCCAACGCGGGAGAGCACCATGCAGATGGCAATTACCCCAGGGGCAGTGAGAAGACCTCAGGGACCTGCCCAGAGGGGGCTGAGACCCGATGCATGAAGTCTGCAATGAGCTGCCAAGAAAAGGAAAGTGGTAAGGGGGTCCTGTAAAACTGAATCCACCTCCTGTCAGCCCCTGTAGAGTGAAATTCAGCTATTCTCGGGACGGTAGGTACCTTGGCCAGTGGACATCTGGACACCCATAATGAGGTGAGTCCTGGGATGGGAGGCCCTGCTAATTGCTTAAGCCTGCTGTGATGTCTGGCCACCAGCTGGCCTGTCTGGCAGCATAGTTTGGAGGGTTTGAGTTTACTGTGGTGTTGGGTCTAAGAGTCCCTAGAGGAATGGGGAATTTCAGACATTGCTCATGCTGGAACAATTAAGGGGCCTGATTGTTCTGGGCATAGAGGGGTGTGAATGCCAAGGGCAAAGGTCGCAGCTCCCTGACACCTTCTAGGAAATCCAAAGTCACAAGATCAGGTAGACTATCCTAGGAAACCTGGGCAGGTAATGTGTGAGGAAGGATGGGAACCATGTTGGTCCTTGTTTAAGATTCCAGGTTCGGATTCTTTTTCTAGGGTACCAGCCCCTTTCCTTCCCTCTGCCTTATCTCACTCTCCCTGAAAGATGAGAAGGTCCTAGTTATGACCTACCTACTGCATCTCACATCTCACAAGAATGTTCTAATCTAATCATGAACTTTGATATTTTAAAAAAAGACATTCTAGTTGCTATGGAAAGAGGACCCTAGTACAGTATGGCCAAGTATTCAGATGGTAAAAGGGAGATGTGAATATTCTGTTCACTCATTCAGCATGGTCTTGGGTAAGTCCCTTCCTCATTCTTAAGCCTCAGTCTCCCATCTGTAACATGGGGAGAATCTAGCTTGTCACTTCTGTTTTCCAAGAATGAAGTAAAAACATAAAAAAAAAATCACCATGGAGCCAAAAGCCCACTGGAGAGATAAAGTTTTATCAAAATAAAGCATGAGCTGAAATTCTTTAAGCACATTCCTCATTTCTGTCTTTCACCACAATGCTGTAAAGTATTGGTGGTGCCAACCTCAAATAGAAATCAGGGCCACTAACATGTATATAATGATCCCTGTGGGGCATATATTGACTTAGAAAACCACACATGTTTATATACTTCTTTTTTTACTAATACATTAGCACATTCAAATCAGATAGGAACTACATTTTAACCAGCTTCAAGCCATACTTGGAAGTGTTGTTAGATGTAGCCATGGTGGTATACTTGACACCTCTGGCCTATACTATCTCACCTGCCACGTAGACCCCATCCACCCAATGGGTTCACATGTACTGGGGCAATGGGGGCAGAGGAGGGAAGGAATGTTTGTAATTAAGATCATTGTGCAAGGACCAGTGAAATGAGCCCAGGGCAACACAGATTTGGCAATGTCCTTTATCCAGTCCTGGATCTCTGTGACCTCAGTTCATTTTTTACCAATATATACTTCACTTCAATCCTCTCTGTTAAGAGTAGGAAAGAACATGCATGGTACCAGCCTCTAATAACACTATATGCCTAAGGGTTTGGAGTTTTGTTTTTAATCTGTTTGATTTTTTGGTCCAAAGCTATCATTTCATCCATGTAGGGAACTCCCTGATATAGAAACTCCCTTCAAAAATGCATATCAGTAACTCTTCTCTAATTTATAATCTTAAAGAATTGCCTAGGGTCACAAAGAACTTGCCCAGGCAGCATGGTGTAGTGCAGAAAGCTCTGGACTTCCTTACTCTGAGTCAAGAAGTCCTGGGTTCAAATCCCATCTAAGACACTTACAAGCTCGTGTCACCCTAGACAAGTCACCCAACCTGCCTGTTCCTCAATTTTACCTTCCATACAAGGAGGATATATAGAATCAATGAATTCCAAAGTTCATTCAAGCTCCAAGTCTATGATCCTACATTCTCCTGGTCACATAACTAGTGTGTGTGTTCATCCTTCATTGCCAAAGACCACACCATCAGAGAAATGATGACATGACTTGCACTGGACTTTGCTTTGAGTAAGGGAGGGCTGTGCAGGTCACCAACCTCACTTCTCCTCCAGAGCCATCTGAGTCCAGTGACCAGATATTCATCAGGATGACCGAGATGACCCAGAATGAGGCAATTAAGGTTAAGTGACTTGCCCAAGGTCACACAGCTAGTGAGTGTCAAGGGGCTGAGGTAAGATTTGAACTCAGGTCCTCCTGACTCCTGCACTGGTGCTCTGTCCACTACACCCCCTAGCTGCTCCTAGTACTATATATGTAAATAGCAAGATTTGAACTTAGTTCTATCTGACTTAAAAGCTCATACTACCTCCTCTGCACCTGATACAATATTAATATGTAGACAATGATTCAAATATTAAAAATATTAGCTCCCATGCTTAGTTGGAGAGGGACAATGGGAGAATGATGGATTTCCCAGTCATTCTTATTATTTATGATAATACTCTTCACTTATATAAAGCTTTATATTGACAAAGCCTTTTTCAGGCCCTTTTTCTGTCACTCCCGGGTTATTGTAACAACCTTATAATTGGATTCTCCGTGTACAGCCCCTTCCCTCTCTAGTTTACCCTCCATGGAGCTGTCAAAATAATTTTCCTAAAACACAAGTCTATCCATGTCCCTTTCCTGCTCAAGAAACTTCATTTGTCCCTACTGATGCTAGAACAAAATACAAATTTCTTCACTTAATATATAAAGTGTTTCACAATCTGACTCATCGACTTTTCCAAGCTTACTGCCCAAGACTCTGCTTTATTCCAACTAAACCCTCCTCAGTAAAATGTATACTTCTTGGGATCAGGGACTGATTCTCCTTTTGTGTTTGTATTAACAACACCTAGCACTTTGCCTTGCAGATAGTAGACACCTAAGAAATGCTTGTTGCATTGAACTAGATGAGATTGGATGGGAATGGATTGGATTTTCCATGAGTCAGCACCTCCGATCTTTGCATCTCCTCTTGGGGACAGGTAGGATAAATTATCTCCATTTTACAGATAAGGAAATTAAGACTGATGGCCTGCCTCAGGACTCAAGACCAGCTCTTGTAACTCCTATACTGGGATGCCTTCCACTATTCTCCACTTCCTCAGAAGATATAGGTGATTATTATTAGGCTACATCATTAATGATGATTTGATTTTAGATCTAAGAAAATCTGGGTTCAGAGTTTGCTGTCATAGGCACCCTCTTTTTCTGATAGAAAAAAAAAAGTCTGGAAATGCTTAGGAAACCTTGTACCAGTACTAAGAGTTATATGTTACAAAGCTTTCTGCACGTTCTATACCAACCTCCAAATGTCCAGGTGGTGGTGGTCTGTCTGGACCGTGGAATCTGCCACTGGGTAATAGATTGGAAAGGAGGTCTCCACTGGGACCTCGTGGGGCAGGGATAAATTGGAAGAACAACTGTATTCATTAAGGAAGTCGGGACATGGCCATGGGGGTCTTGTCCATCGACTACTTGGCAGGACATAGAGTATTTCTCCAAAAGAAATCTCACAGCTGGAAGAAGCAGGTGTGAGGCAGAGCAGACCTTGTGCAAAAAAAAAGAAAAATGCTGGAGCGACATTTAAGGCAGGAAGGAAATTGGATTTTCCCAAGTTCCAAACTACAGGGAGGAGGAGGAGGGTTAGTGGAGAGGAGGGGGCAGCAGGAGGTTGGACAAAGAAAGAGAAGAGAAAAAGGGAAAAGATATTCAAAGACCAAGAGAGGATGAAGATAGAGACCAAAGTGCAAAAGGGCATATGAAATTTGGTGAGAAGAATGAGGATTAACGAAATATAGACAGAGAGAGAAAATGAGAGATAGAGAGATAAAGATAGAAACAGAGGGAAAGATATAGAGACAGAGACACAAACACAGAGACAGAAATAAAAAAATAAGTAAAGACAGAAAGGAGAAAGAGGACGTAAGGGCTGCATCATTAGCAATTTTAGTCACCTCTGTCATCATTCTGAATTTTAATGCCTTGATCAGGGTCCATGGGTTAGTTTCACCTAGTCTTGGATATTTATCAACTGTCCAGAGGGAAAGGCTAGGAGAAACAAAAAAAAAAAAAAATGCTTTCACAATCTTTTTTTCCCCGAGGAGCACAGGACTCAGAGCCAGGAAAACAGTTTCCTTCTGCTTCTCCTCCTCCCTTGCCAATCATGCTTTTCCATCCCTCATTCTGGACAGCTGGATAGTCTCAGGAGCTCCATTACCCTGGTGGCCCCACCACACAGATTTGGGTAATTTAGAAAGAAGAGAGCCCAGGAAAGCATTGACCCCCCCACACACACACACAGCAGGCCACTAAAGCCAAGGACAACTCATCTATCTCCCAGATTCATGGAACTGATCACCGAATCTAAAGAGCTAGAAGGGACCTCAGTGAACATTGAGTCCAACCCACAAACAAGAGAAGAACCACTCTAGCACCCCTGACAAGCGATTTCAAAGCTACTCCATATGATCTGACTCCTAACTGTGTTAGATTATTATTATCAGGTTTTCTCTCTGCCCACTCTACCCACCCCATCATCCCCATTCTATACTTCCACCAATATTCTGCTTCTGGAATTTGAGTTTCTACAGTGAGTTCTTTTTTAGCATTTCTAATAATAATTATTTTAAATATTGAGAAAACATTTACCAAAAGCCCTTAGCACAGTAGGCAGATAGTAGGCCCCATCCTCTTTCCCCTTCCTATTTGTCCCATCTCTTTTGTCTGAGTAGGTTGATACAGACTGGTAGAAGGAGTTGCCAAAAAATCAGCAAAGGAAATGTAATTATGGCCTAGAAAAAGAAAAGACCTTGTCCATGTCTTCCCCTCAAGGATGAAGAAGTTTTGTGATATAATTTTTTTAATAATAATTCTTTTAAATATAAAATGAGATAATATTTATAAAAACCACTTATGGAAAAAGAAAATAATACTGACCCTAGAGTCAAGAGAACCTCACTTGGAATCCTAACTCTACCTCCTACTACTCTTGTGCCTCAGTTAGTCACTCAACAGGTTGTGGACCTCAGTTTCTCCATCTATAAAATTAAGGATTTGAACCAGATGACCTCTGCGGTCCTTTCCAGCTCTATGTAGAGCTCTATTGTCATTGTAGCAGTGGTATCCATCAGTGTTCACCCCCAATCCTTTTATTTTCAAGTTGCCTCATTCAAGAGCAGGAGGAGGCCTCATTTTACAAATAAGAAAATTGATCCCCCAGTAAGGGTTAGTAATTTGCCTAAAGTCACACAGGCAGAGTAAAGCTAAGAGTTGAACCCAGGACTTCTGACTCCAAATTCAATGCCGTTTACACTAAACAATCCTGCCAATGTAGATTTTGTTGCTTTTAAATGAAGGTTTAATATTATATGTGTTTTGTATATTTCAGCACCCAGCGTTGATTGCACTTAATATGGTAGGTACTTTAGTATGTTTGTTGAATGAATGAATGAGGGAAGGAAGGAAGGAAGGAAAAGATGGAGGAAGAAAAGGAGGGGGGAAAAGAGAGAGAAAGAGAGGAATTGCGAAATGTCTTGTAAAGTAAACGTTTTCCCCTGGCCAATCTGGTAGGGAAAGAAAGATTCAGTTCATCATTCTTTTTCTATGCTGTACAGGCCTAAACACATGAGAGTCACTCTTGTCCTCAAGGATTTCCAAGAAAGCAGACTCTGGGGCCAAGCTCAGTAGTCCAGCTGAGCTATGTATTAAGGCTAAAGCCCCGAACTGGGAGTAATTGAACTGGAACTGGGATAGAGCCCCAGATCCAGGACTAACACGCTCAACAATCAATCTTTCCCTGCCTGGATGAAGCACTTCCTCTCTCACTATCTTTGTTTCATGGTCTAAGAGAGAAACTCAATGGTCTTTGAGGAAACTGGTCAGGAGTAAAGTCCTCCCCCCAAAATAGACCTTAGGGAAAACCAGCATGCCCACACCTCTGAAAGACAGAGGGAGGAGAAGAAAGACTAGGTTAAAGGGCAGACCAGACTGGCCTGCCAGGGAGTGTGAATGCCAAAGGAGATTAAGAAAAGCCCAGAAAGAATTTGGCAAATGGAGTAGCCCTGAGTGTGGCCAGTGGACTGTGACCTTGCCTAATACATCCAAAGTGATGGGAGGAACCCAGACAATGCAGCTGTTTCAGATGGGCCCTTGGGGACAGCCCGCTATGGTTCCTGTGTCACTTACCAGCATGATAGCTAGAACAGTATGGAGGGAGTTGATCCACAATGAGGTCTGGATGTTTGGGTTCTCCTGAATTATTTGTCCTTCTGAATTCCTAGACTTCTACTAGTTGCCTATGAAAAAAACATTTCCTCTCCCACATTCAAGTTAACATGATAGAAGTGTAAACTATATTATGGTCCAAAACTACACATGGACAGAGTTCAGTCCAAAGGACTGACCTCTGACTCAGGTCCTCCACCCAGGATTTCTCCTTGAGCATATAGGAATTCAACTAGCTTTGCTCACATCTTGAGTTTTCCTTGAGACTGTTAAAACATATTCAGTGTCTAGGCCCATAAAAGAAGGAAAAGGGCCTTTAGTTCCCATGCAAATACTAAAGCATCACATACATCAAGCATAGGATAGGTGTTATTTAGACCAACTAAAACAAAAGAAAACACAAAGCAGGCAAATGTTTAAAAACATTCTGCATCTGTCTCCAATGGGTCTTCACTTTCTAGAGGGACCTAGACAATTTTCTAGACTTAAAGTATCACATTAAGGTTGAGGATCCCTCTAAGGGAAAGTGCTCAGTATCAAGAAGATATGAGAGAGAGAGACAGAGAGACAGACAGACAGACAGACAAACATAAACAGACAGAGGGAGACAAACACAGAGACAGACACAGAGAAAGACAAAGATAGAGAGGCAGAAATAGAGTTAGAAACAAACAGGAGAGAGACAAAGAAAGAAAGAGAGAGAGAGAGGAAGAGAGAGAGAGAGAGAGAATAAGGAGAGAAAGGGAAAGACAGAGATGGAGACAGAGAGAGGGGGAAGGAAGAGAGAGAGGCAGAGAGGCACAGTGAGAGAAAGGATAGGGAATGGGGAGAGGGAGAGAAAAAGGGAGAGAGGGGGAGAGAGAGGGAGGGAGAGATAGAGACAGAGAAAAGTCTTCTTAAATATATGCTATGTGCCAGGCAATGCGCTTATTGCCAAAAGTCAATTCCTACACTCAAGGAAGTTTATATTCTAATAAAGGAAACACACACACACACACACACACACACACACACACACACACACACACACGCTACAAAAGAGGGAGCTAAAAAAGGAAAAAGTGGAAGGGTGAAGGGTACTTGGATAAAGGCAAAACTGCCAGAAAATTCTGAAGAGTACAGTTGGAGTTGAAAGTGAATTGAGCATCTTTGTTTTTTTCAGGATGAATGACCTTTCAGAGTATGGCTTTCACTGCCCATCTCACCTCCAGGCCTGTGCTGATGAGTCCTGATGCCAAGATCTCAGATTTGGAAGGTACTTGACTTGAAGACCTCCTTGTCCATACCACATCTAGAAAATAATCACTAAACAGAGAGGGGAAACCCACCATCTCTGAAGATAGTCCATTTTAATTCTGGATGGCTCAAATTTTTAGCAAGTTTTTCCTTACATTAAGCCTAATCTTTAATAATATCTAGGACTTACATAGCACTAAGGCTTGCAAAGCACTTTGCATATACAAGTCCATCTGATCCCCATAACAACCATATTGGGGAGGGGATATTGTTGTTATAGCATTTTCCAGAAGAGGAAAATGAAATTGAGAAGTTAAATGCTCTCTCACCATTCCTCCCCCTCTAGAACTCCCATATGTGAGCTTCCACCTTATTATCTTGCATGGAATCAAGCCTCCACATCCCTTTCTGGTCATGATACACTCTGTGAGTACCCCACCCCTTGTCAAGTCTCCCCACCCTGTTATCTTTTCTAATTAGAAGATAAGCTCTCTGAGAGGACTATCATACTTACTTATATTGGTATCCCTAGCACTTGTTAAAGTATCTAGAACATAGAAGTGCTTGATAAATATTAGTCTATGCATGTATGTATGTATCTGTCTATCTATTTACATGTCTATCTATATCTATCCATCTAAGTCATACAGCTATTAAGTGTCCAAGGGAGGTCTCAAACTCAGATCCGCCTGATTCCAAGTTTGGGATTCTATCCATTATGCCGCCACCTCCACCCATTACTCCTAGTTCTGTTCTCTAAGGTCAAGGAGAAAAGTCTGCTCTTTCTTATACGTCGTGACAGCTATCGTCAAGCCTCCCCTAAGCCTTATTGGCTTCAGTCCTACTATCTTCAGTTCATTCAATCAATCTTCATAGAGCATAATCCTGAGACTCTTCATCATTTGGAAGGCCTCTTCTGGATATCGCATTTTATCAATGTCTTTCTTAAATGTGATAATCATAAACGAACATACCATTGCAAATTAGTCTAACCAGGTCAATCAGTGACCATTTCATCTTCTATCACTTCTCATAGATTTCCTAGTTAAATGCCTCTATCACTTACCATAACTCTTGAGATGTTGCTCAAAATACCAATCCTTGTGACTAGTGTGGTGTTGGAACCACTGGAAGGCAGGAGACTGGAGACAAAACATTGGTCGTTTTCAAATCCAGACCCCAAGGAGAGTGAAGGCTAACTTCACCACTTCCTTCTGAACCATGTTGATACCTCTACCTCAAGCAATTTATCACCCATTTCTTTGTTTATTATTCTCCCAGTTTTGCAGATGGGGAAACTGAGGGCCAGACTTTGAACTAAGATCATATAGGTGGTTTGTGGCACAACTAGAACTGAGAGCCAGGCTACTTCATTTCCAGTCTATGCTTTTTCCATAGTATCAATATTCATATAGATATATAGATATATAGATATGTATGTATGTACATATACTTAGATGTATATATATTATATTACATATACTATGTCTTATGCTACATTTATAATATATGCAAAAGTTCATTCATATGCAATATATATTTGTTTTTACATATTTATGTTATTTATATATAATTTTACATATTTATATATGATATATTTATTTTATATAATTTATTTGTATATAATTATATATTATATACAATGTTTATATTTTATATAACATATAAATATACATAAATTTATATATTCATATATACCAAAATATGACCATCCATTCTCCTCAGGCATTCCTCAAGCTAAAGCATTCCCTACAGATAACCTTGATTCTTTTTTTTCCCTTAACAAATCCACTTTTACCTCCCTAGAGCAGACCCTCATCATCATATCCAGGACTAATATTTCTGGTTGACCTCATTGCCTAAAGTTTCTCCTCACTCCAGTTCATCCTCCACTGATCCAGAAAAGTGTTCTTCCTACAGTGTAGGATACCACCATGTTCAATAAACTCCATTGATTCCCTATTACCTCTAGGATCAAATATAAAAGCCATTCATAACCTGATGCCTTCTTTTCTATCCAGTCTTCTTATACCTTACTTCCTTTCACATATTCCAAGGTCCAGTGACATAGGTTCTTTGATTGTCCTCCATCTCCCAACCCTGTGCATTTTCTCTGATTGTCCACCATTTCAGAGAATTCTCTCCCTCCTCAACTCCACCTTCTGTCTTCTCTGGATTTGTTCATGACCCAGCTAAAATACCACCTTCTACAAGCAGCCTCTCCTTAATTCTAGTGTCTTCCCTTACAGTTAACTCCAACTTACTCTGTCCAGATCTAGTTTGTACATACTTATTTGTATGTGGTTCCTCCACTAGATTCTATATTCATGGAGGGTAGGGATTATTTGTGCTTTTCTCTGTAGTCCCAACACTTAAAATAATACCTGGCACATAGTAGGTGCTTAATAATGACTTGACCCATTTGACTACAAGACACCAGAGTATATGACATAAAGAATCGGAAGATGGAAGATAAGAATCAGGTCCAAGATCTCAACAACTATAGTATGGTAGAACAAGCTTGCTTCCAAATGGAAAATGTAGTTCTCCATGTGTGACCCTAGTGGAAGTGAAACCTGGTATCTATAAAGTGAAACCTGGTATCTATAACATATTCTAAGTCCTTGGGAATAAATGAAGAAGGAACCTTTTACTCTCATCTCTTGGTTTGACTAGTCATTCATGTTATTTCTCTGCTAATAATAAGAAAGCTCTCACTAGTTACAAGTATTATCTTCCCTTGTAAGAATGCAAACAGTCTAACCTTATTAAATCTCCTATGAGTTCCTTTTTCTGCTTACCTTTTTATGCTTCTCTACAGTCTTGTCAAATTTTCTTTCATCTCTGTTTCTTTTTCCATAAGGAATGCTTGAAAGTCCTCTATTCCTCTGAATATCCATCTTTTTCCCTGAAAGATTACACTCTGTTTTACTGAGTAGGTGATACTTCGTTGTAATTCTAGCTCTTTTGTCCTCCAGAATATCATATTCTAAGCCCTCCAAACCTTTAACACAGAAGCTGCTAAATTTTGTTACCCTTATTGTGGTTCCATGGTACTTGAATTGTTTCTTTCTGGATGCTTGCAATATTTTCTCCTTGACCTGGGAGCTCTGAAATTTTGCTAGAATATTCCTGTGAGTTTTCATTTGGGGATATCTTTCAGGAGGCGATTGCTGGATTCTTTCAATTTCTTTCAAATTTTTCCAGAATATCAGGGCAGTTTTCCTTGATAATTTTTTGAAAGATGATGTCTAGGCTCTTTTTTCAGTTATGATTTTCAGTAAGTCCAAAAATTTTTAAATTATTTTTCCTGGTAAGTTCCAAGTCAGTTGTTTTTCTAATAAAATATTTCACATTGTCTTCTTTTTTTCATTCTTTTGGTTTTGTTTTATTGTTCCTTCATGTCTCATAGAGTCATTAGCTTTTACTTGTTCCATTCTAATTTTTAAGAAATTATTTTCTTCAGTGAGATTTTGTACCTCCTTTTCCATTTTGCAAATTCTATTTTTAATTAGTTCTTTCAGTGAAATTTTGTGCCTTTTTCCATTTGGTCAATTCTGCTTTTTAAGGAGTTCTCCTCATTTTTTTGTTTTATTTTGTTTTTGTAGCTCTTTTACTATTTGGACTATTCTGTTTTTTTTAAAAGTGTCATTTTGTCCATTTGTGTGTGTCTGTGTCTCCTTTACTAAAATCGATGTTTTTCATGGTCTTCTTGTATCACTCTCATTTCTCTTCCCAATGTTCCCTCTATCCATCTTACTTGATTTTTAAAATATTTTTTGAGCTCTTCCATGGCCTAAGATCAATTCATATTTTTCCTGGAGGCTTTTGATGTTGGAGCTTTGATTTTGCTGTCTTCTTTATCTTCCTTATCACCATAATAACTTTCTATAGTCAGAATGTTTTTCTGCGGTTTGCTTATTTTTCCAGTCTACTTCTTGACTTTTAGCTCTTTGGTAAAGTGGGACTCTGCTTCCAGGGTGCCGGGCACACTGTTCCAAACTTCAGAGGTTTTGTGCAGCTGTTTTCAGAGATCTTTCTAGGGACCTGTAAGTTTTCAGTTTTTCCAAAGTGGTATTATCTAAGGAGAAGTGCGTTTACTGTTCTCCTGGCCTGTGCTCTGGTTTGTGAATGACCACAAACACTCTTTTCTGCCCTGGAAGTGTGATAGGGGTTCCTGCTCCCCTGCAGCCTCAAGCTCTGATGGGCTGGTACTATGCCATGCCACCCAGGACTGGGACCGGTATCTGAGAGGGGGCAAATCAACAGAGTCCTGCCCCCAGTGCCAGCAAAGAGACTCCTCCTTCTGACCAGTTGTTTGATCCCCTGTGAGCTGAGAGCTTAGGAAGCAGTCACTGTAACTGCTGATTCAGTCACTTCCAAAGACTGCTTCTAGTTTGCTGGACCCAGTCTGTTGTGGAGTGGCCTTCGCTGGACGATGTTCTATTTTCACTCTGGTGCCACAGACCATGTAGAACTTCTAAGTTGTCCTGGGTAACTGGGTAAACTTGTTTCACCCCATCTTTTTGTTGGTTCTGCCGCTCCAGAATTTATTTTAGGGCATTAATTAAAGGTCTTCAGAGGGTTTTGGAAGAAAGCTCAGTTGAGTCTCTGCCTTCTCTCCACCTTCTTAGCTCTGCCCTCAGGGAATTTTCTTGTAAGAGTTTTCTGTATCAATAATATCACAGATATGAACCAACTTTGTTTCTTTTGGGGGAGGCAATTGGGGGTAAGTGACTTGCCCAGGGTCACACAACTGATAAGTATCTGAGGTTGGATTTGATCTCAGGTCCTCCTGACTCCAGAGCTGGTGCTCTAAGCCACCTAGTTACACCAACTTTTTTAAATCAAATTCCTATTTTTATAGTGCCTTGAAGTTTACAAAGGATTTTCCTCACAGAAATTATAGAATGTCATTTTATTATCATGAAACTAAAGCTCAGAAAAGTTGACTAACTTGTGCAGGGTCACCCATTAGCAAAGGTCAAAGCAAGGAATTTAGGGCCAAGTCTCGGTTAAAACCAAGTTCAAATACAAATTCAAATCCAGCAGTCTTTCCACTCCTGTGCATGTGAGCCTGAGTCTACAAGAGTCTGGTGACTAGCCAGGCCTGAAATGCCAAGCACAGCACACTACCCAGACATGACCTTTCCAAGCCCAGGATGCACCCACGCATGTCCCTGGCCCCAAACGTTCCATCTTGTAGTGACTGTCGCTATGCCACCGGATAACCTCCTCCCAAAGCACCACCACTATGGAAGTGATGGACGTGAGGACTGGCAGGTTCCTCTGCATCCCTGGCACACTCGTTCAGAAACCTCTTTTCAGGAGACCTATTGTAGACTCCATCCATCCTCCTCCCCCAGCCTTGAGGCATCAGTGGCCCCCATGCTGCTAGTTTAATTGCTTTGGAAGAGAACACTTTGTCACCGGACTTCCCCCTTTGTTCCCAGATCACTCTGGGGATGGGCTCTGTGTACTATTTAGGAACAAAGGACTTTTTTTCAGACTTGTGGCAGGAAAAAACCCCTATTTTGTGTCTGTGTCTGGGCTGGGCCAATGCCTATGTATATAAAGAAAAGCAGAGGATGGGAAGAGACTAAGAGTAAAGAAGAGGTAAGAAAAACCCCATTGCAAGTGGTTCAGTTTCACTCCATGGATTCTGTCAAGAACCAATCACTGGTTAATGGGATTATAGACTTGAAGCTGGATGATAACAGATTAGTTTATCCATCCCGTTTCCCCCTGTTTCCAGACATTGCCCTACTGCTGAACTCTAAGGTTCTTATAGTTCCCAAATTCTATGACTCAAGAGCTCCATCACCCAGGGAAGAATTGGGGAGATACACTGGAACAGAGGTGTCAAACAAGCAGACAACTGAAGGCAATTGGCACACAACATTCCTGAATGTGATTTGAACCCCATTAAAATGTAATTGCAGGCACAGTGGATAGAATGCCAGGCCTGGAGTCAGGAAGATCATCTTTCTGAGTTCAAATCTTCCTAATACTTCCTAATTTTGTGACTCTGGGCAAGTCACTTAACCCTATCTGCTTCAGTTTTCTCATCTGTAAAATGAGATAGAGAAGGACATGGCAAACCACTCATGTATCTTTGCCAAGAAAACCCCAGATAGGGTCATGAAGAAACAGACATGACTGAAATGTGACTGAATAACAAAATAAATTATATATAAATGTACACAAAATGTACTTGAAAAATGTTTAACAAAATAAACAAAAATATAATAAAAATGAACAATACTATATTTTTTAAACTAAATCAACATTCAGGCCAGCAGGGATCCCTATGTACAATCTAGCCACCCTGTTTCTATTTGAATTTGACACCCGTAGGGTAGACGAAAAGTCTCCCTGTTTACCCATTCCAGAGCCTAACAACTTTCACAGCCAAATTCTTCTTGTGATTGGTAGATAGAACACTGGCTTTGAAGTCTGGAACACCTGGGTTCAAATTTTGCCTCAGACTCTTACTTCCTTTGTGACTCTGGGCAAGTCACTTGTGTTCTATCAGCCTCAATCCCCTTATCAGTAAAATGGGAGCAATTGCAGTTAGTACCAGCCTGTTGAGAGAATCAAATGAGATAACATAATCTAAGTATTTTGTAAATCTTAAAGCACTAGATACATGTTAGCTATTATTGTTACTATAATTATTATGGCTAACCTCAAAGTGGGGAAGTATTCTCCATGTCCTTTCTTTCTAGACCCTATTTCCCCCTTCCTTCCATCATTTCTGGGTCCCTCCCCATCCTATCTCCTCATTCCCCTGATCTTCCTTTAGCTGTAAAGCCCTGAACTGACAAAGAAAATTAAGATAGTGGAGTGGGGGTTGGGAGGGGTTGGGAGAAAATGGAAGGAGCTAGGAGAGAGAGAAAGGAGGAAATATTTGTAAAATAATCTCACCCTAAGTCAGAGAATCCCAGAATCTGAAATTTGGAAGGCTCTGCCATTTCTGAGCAGGAATTCCTTCTACAATAGCCACCAAAAATGACCCTTGTATCATAGAATTTGGGAGCTGTAAAGGAAAGGGGGGATTCTGCGGGGAGAAGGTAAGGAGGGGTCGCATTTTAGCAATCAGAGACAGTCAGTGCATCTTCCAGAGATGGGAGATGGAGGTGTGTGTGTGTGTGTGTGTGTGTGTGTGTGTGTACACAGGCAAAAGCCTAGTTTGGCCAGATCCCAAAGTTTAGAAGGAAAATAGGGAATATCTAATGACTGAAAAATAAGATTGGAGTCAAACAATTGAAACAGAGGACTTTCCATTTTATTCCAGAGGCATTAGAAAGCCATGACAGTTTATTGAGTAAGAGAGTTATGTGGAGGACAGTTTGAAGTGGGGAGAGGCAAGGAGACCAAGCAGGAGGCTGGGACAGTAGTCTAAGTGAGAGATGATGAGAGCCTATTGTATAATGGTGGCTGTATTAGGAAAGAGATGTGAAAGGAGAAATGGCAAGGGTGGGCAGTGTGAGAAGGAGAAAGCATCAACAGTGGGAGGGAGGGAGGGGAGAGGCCAAAGGGAGCTTCCTGAAAGAGGTGGTACCTGAGCTGCCAAGTGTGAAGGGAATTAAAGAATCTTCATGCAAGGATGACCTCATGTATCCTCGACCTGGCTCTGCTCTGGCCTGGCAATCTCCAGGGGTTGAGAGGAACCAGGCAAACAAAGACAGATGAACATAAACTAGCATGCTGAAGGGACGTCCTGGCAAATTCCCTTTACTGAGCCTCAATGGTAGGACCCAAGACTCTTAATGAAAGAGTTCCTCCATAGAGTGAAAGAGGTCATGAAGATATAGTATTCTCCCCCAAAATGAATTCTGGTCTCCCTTTCTTTTCCTCTTTGGAACATGTTTCTAAGCTCCAGAAGCCTTTGCAGGTGGAATGGAATACACACTCTCTCTCATGTTCAGAGGTTCTTAACCTGAGATCCATGAAAGTATTTTTTTTTTGAATATTTTGTTAACTGTATTTTGATATAATCTATAATCCTATGTGTTTTATTTAATTTATTTTAAAATGTTATTCTGACAAATCCACAGACTTCATCAGACTGTGACATGTGATACACAGAAAGTTTGAGAATTCTTGTCAAAGGGGTCAGAAGGTCATTGCTGGAATTTCAGCTCTGCCACATACGACCCATGTTATAACCTTGGGCCTCCACCGTCCTGAGCCTCCGTTTATTCTTTAAAAATAAGGTGTAGGGATTATTAATCTTGCAGATCCCTTTCAGCTCTAAATTCCATGATTCTACAATTCTTGGGACAGGCAGAAGCAGAGTGGTCTTCTTGGAGGTGGAGGTAGGAGACAGAAGAGGGATAAGTCTAGAAACAAGAGGCAGGACAGGACTTTTAGGAAAGTGTAGGGGGGTCTCTTTACAAGGTTGATGGACACTTCTGGGCTACCATTTTCTTTGGCCTTACTTGTCAAACTTTATAGGTAAGCCCCTAAGTCACTAGGGTCGTATTGAGAATGTCCATTGACCAAGTTCTTAGTGTTCATTAACAGGCCTCAGATAGTTGTTGATTTCAGGGAAATAACCCTTAAACAGGAAGAAAGTGAAAGGGAGATTGGTTGGTAAGCAAGCCAGTTGGTTCCCCACCAAAAGGACATCCATTCCTCTACCAGCCATCCCTTGTCTTAAGGAAACCCGCTGAAGAAGAGTTAGAAGGAGACCTCTCACTGCACTCCAAAATAGGCTTCCTCTAGCCTGAATCTATGCACTCAGGGGTTATAAAATCATTGGCAAACATTCCTGGACAAGGCAGTGGTTTCCCTGAAAACACTCAAATATTACCTTACCACAGAGTGGTTATCTGACTCAGAGATCTCACTGGATGGCCCAAGAAAATACCCTGCCAGCCACAAAAAGGTAAATAGAGACACCAAACGGATGCCAGCTGGGGCCAGCAGTAACCCAGCACTTTGCCTGGCATCTTCAATATATTTCTCAAATATAAACACATAAACATTTTCTTTTCCTCCTCCTCTTTTTTTTCCCCTTTCTCCTCTTGTTTTCTTTCCTAAGGATTAAGAGATTTCACTTTAATTGTTCCTCAAATGGAAAGGGGAGGTTCTGTCTGTGCCAACACCCAGCACTCTGTGTCCTTTATGGTTGGGGAAAAAAAATTTTAAGTTTCCTCCCCCTTAAATCTCCAAACAATGCCCTCCTGGCCCCCACCCCAACACACACAAACCTCCTCTTGTTTGCGCTTTAATCAGTATTCCGTGAAGGCTGTTCAGAGGGCAGTGGTGGGAGTTTCCTATTTGATTCTGACCTTTGCCCTCTCAGGGCCTGGTCAGGTTGATATACAGGCTGTCATTCTGCTTAATGAAGTTTATGGAGTTGGGGTCTAAGGGGAAGGGGGGAAGGGTGGCAGGAGGAAGTAGGAAGAAAAACAGAGAGGGAGCTCCCTTAAGAGTTTCTCCAGGAGGAGAACTACTGATCTCTGTGCACCATTAAGCACAGGAGGTGGGGGTCTTAATTTATCAGGTGGGAGTTAAGAATAATTGCTTTTCAGACATCTGTGCAGCTAGCCTCTGTTGGATAGAAAAGCTTCAAACCAGCCCCCAGAGGAAGTTAAAAAGTGGGGCGGGGGGGGGGATGGGGGGGGGGAGGTGAGAAGGGGTACTCAACTGGTATTTGCTTTGGGGGTAGGGGGAGGCCGGCAGCTGTCATACTCCAAAACCTTGTCCTGAGGCCAAGAGAGCTCAAAGACTGGGCATTCTTCTGACTCATAGACACTATATATATTCCATCCAGACAACCCAGTCTCCGGGGAGCTCATGGAGAGAGAACCCAGTGTCACTGAAGTTGCTAGAATAGACCCAATTGTCCAAATGAGACACGTGCACATTGCTTTTCTGTGAAAGCCACAGTTTCAGAGACATCTCTCGGTCTTTCCTTTATAACCTCACCCTACCCTTAGAGCCTACCTCCAAAGAAGGAATTCCCTTTACATCTATTTATTAATCACCCCCTATTTCAGGAAAATAAGGTCTCTCCCAGCCCTAATAGTCAATTCAAGCAACTGCATAAAATGCAGTCTCTGGGCACCTCCCTGAATTGGACCAGCTAGTTTTCTCCCCAGTTCCCCATCCTAGAGAAGATGTAACTAATGGTGGCTGTTTGGTCAATGGCATCATATATTTTCTTGGTGCCCAAACATGCCAAGACTGAGTTCCAAAGGAAATAGGTTTAGAACATGGCACATGTCAATATTTTAAGTAGAAAATGTGGCCCACATGGCTAGATCAATCCCTTCAGGTTATTTGCTGCTCTTGGCTACCATATGCATCTTCATCCTTTGGCCCCTGGATCAAGAAAGAATAGCTAAAAAAAATTCTGTAGGTTGGTCTTTCTCTAATTCAAGTTGGCAGAGTATCTTTGGTCTAGTCCTAAAATCCAACCCCAGGAAAAATCAGTTGATTCTCCACCTCCTCCTTTATTTGGTAATCCTTTTTAGTCTCTGTCCCTTCCATAGGAGCCAAGTTGGCCAGGACAACAGTGGCAGAGAAGAAATTGTGAGGAAAACCAAGTCTATTATTTGTACCCTTAAGTTCTCTTATTTCAAAATCTACTCTACCCTTTCTCAAAAAACCAAGCTCTTATGTTCAGTCTCATATCTAGTCTCTTTATTCTGTACCTACTTACCCAAGATACTCAACTGCAGAAGGTGGTAATAAAGACCTTTGCACCACATTCACACACATCAAAAGTTACTGGTCCATTGTGCCATGTCCGGACTTAATCTTGGGGTTAGTGTAGGAGTTAATGGGTACATTAGATAAACTAATCCCTACTAACTTTGCAATCAGTTAGATAGTTATTGCTACCAGGAAGTATAATCAACCTCATCTTGGAGGGGTTAGTTGAGTTAGACGGGGGTCTGAAAACCATGCTACTCAAAGATCATTTTTAAAGAACTGGGAACTTTTAACCTGGATAAGGTAAGATGAGACCAGGCCCAGAATGATGGCTGTTCTCTAATATTAGAGGAAGCAACTCCAAATGTACTTTTGTGGCAATGTATCGTCATGGAGGAAGCACTGCCCTTAAAGGTAGAGGACTTGGATTTGAGTCTAAGCTCTGGGACCTGCTCCCCAATACATGAGAAAGACTTTTAGAATTGTTTCATATCACACGTGAAGAGTACAAAGTTTCCAGAAGCTTCTTGGCATCTGGGTGGGGAGAGGAGTGAAACCCTGATCATTATTAAAGCCATCAAGATGTGGGATGGGCACCCAAAGTAGAGGTTTCCCATCCTCATAGCTCTTCAAACTGAGGCTGGATGACTGCTTCTCCAGGAAATTTCAGAGAGAAATAATGTAGAGGTCCACAGTTTGGACTACATGCCTCTGGGGGCTCTTCCAATTCTGCAGCACCGATTCTATGACCTCTCTGGTCCCTTTCCACTCAAATATGCTATGAATCTAAAAACGCCCATTTCTCCAGACAGTCTCCAAGGAGTGACTAATTAATGGTGGGAATTTCAGACACTAAAGCAGGCTTTGGGTTGGGGAGATATTTTAGGTCAGGAAGCCCTTGAGCCCCCCACCCCCCCCACATTACTCCCCACATGCAGCTGCCTGTTCCCCTCCCGTAAAACCCATCCTCCCTAGCTCACACACATACATGCACACACACAAAAGCAAATATTTCCTAATTGATTTTCTTTAGGGGAAATATTAATACTTGTAAATGGGGCTGCAGTAATTACGAACAGATGTGCACACATCCCCAGGTGGTGAATAATTCCAGTCTGGACACCAGCAGCATCTTCAAGGCCTCTTAAGGCTCTCATCCAGGGTCTTCCTAAATGATGGATGCACACGCCAGTTCCCTGAGGAATTATAGCTCCACTCAAGCAGATGCATCTCTAAAGGAGATAACTTTAGAAGCACACAGTAGAAGGGCAGAAAAGGAGACTCTCTGTAACCACACTTGGCTTTCATTGTCCATCCCAACAGGCTCCTGGGCCTGAGATCACCAGCATAGTAAAATGTCCTAGTATACTGAATGTTCAAGAAAGGGGACAACAGCTTGTTCCCATTCCTCTCTGACGCCTTTGCCAAATCCCTTACCGGGGGCCACACCTGGACACTATAAACGTGTTCCTGCTGGCCTCCCAGCCTCCAGTGTCTCCAGGAGCCAAACCATTCTTCTCACTGCCTTCTCCATGTTTTTTCCACCTGATAAAATAATCTCCCTTCAAGTCTTTTATCAAAACTAACCTCTTCCCTAACAGTTGCTTTAAGACTATATACAAGATTATTGGATTTAGTCAAGTCAAAAAGCATTTACTCTTTGCCAGACTCTGTGCTAAGTGCTAATTTATATCATAAATATAAGCATAAAAACAGTCCTTGCCATGAAGGGTTTACATTATAATAGGGCAAGATGACAAATAAAATGAAGCTGAAAAGAAGTTGGGGAGGGGGTGTGTGGTGCAGGGGAGATGAAGGTACCCTGTCTACTTACCAGTATGACAAAGAAAGTCCAGAGATTCTGGAGTACAGCAGGAAAGGAACAGAGACCTGACTGGCCTGTGTGCCCTCCTTAGACGAAAGGCTATGGGAGGAAGCAATCAGTCAGAGGGAGAGCCAGTTGCCAGCCTTCGTGAGTGGAGGGAATTGCCTCTCCCTACATCTGTCAGTCAATAAACATTTATTAAATGTCTACTACATGTCAGACACTGCCACTGAGGATACAAGGATACAAAAGAGGCAAAAGACATTGCCTGCCCTCAGGGAGCTTACTAATGGAAGAGACAAGGAAAGAAAAGTACAAACAAGCCGTAAATAGAATAAATAAGAAATAATTAACAGAAGGAAGGCACTAGAACTACAGCTTGACAAATGTTGACTGACTGTCCGTGAAATCACAGGCCCAGCCCCTAACTCATTTCCTTCTACCTATGAGGTAGGACAGCAAAGTGTGATTGGCTCCATTTGTCAAGGGAGAAAACAGGTTTGGTAAGGTTAAGGATTTGCCCAAGGTCACACGACTGGGCAACAGTAAAGCAAGGACATGAGCCTTGACTCTCCTTGATTATTTGATGCCTGCAAAGGGAGCACCTGGTTCTCTTCCATCTCCATGTACATGCTGCCCCTGTAACTTAGAGATAGTGTTTGCAATATGTTTGCATATGCAATATGAGGTAACATTTACAAGGCATTTAGTAGCATGCTTTGCACATAGTAAAATAAATGTTAATTCTCCTCTCCTTTCCTTCCCCTTCTTGTCCAGTCCTTTAGGGGGTGGAGAAGCTGTCGATCCTTCTCTAAGGCTACATTAGCCTTTCACCTCCTTATGACACTGGTCCGAGCTCCTTTGGGCCCTTATGCAAGATCTGGGTTGGAGGTTTAATCAAAATCACTTCAGAAAAGCCTGCGGAAGAGCTAAAACCTTGGACCTGCCTAAATCACAAAAATCATGTCTTCCTGATTTACTTGCTATTTGAGCCTTTGCAACCTGCTCTCTCAACTACCAAATATTAAGGAAGCATCTATGTGCCAGAGACTGGGCCAGAAGCTTTTACTCTCGTGGAGAAGATAAAATAGATTTAAAAATATATGCCATACAAATGTGATCAATAGAGGTATACAAAGTGGTTAATACGTATTAGCTGGGGAGAGAAGGCACGAGAGAGGGGGTCAAGAACGGCTTCTTGCAGAAGATGGTGCCTGAGGCACCTCTCCAAGGAAGACAGAGAGTCTATGAGATAGAGGTGAGGTATGCATGCATGGCACAGGGCACCAGCCAGGGCAGAGTGGCAACAAATGATAAGGATCTACTAAGAACTTATTATATGCCAGGCCCTGTCCTACATGTAAACAAAAAGAAAGACAGTCCCTGTCCTGCAAGGAGCTTGCATTTTACAGGTGGAAAGACGGCGTCCAAAAGAGAGTGGAAGGCAGAGGTGGGAGGGAAAGAACGAAGAAGTTTGAGTTGGGATGTCAGAGCAAAGGCCAATTCGGTTGGATCTCAGGATGCCAGAGGAGAATAATGCCCAATGATGTCAAGGTGTTAAGGCTTTCGAAAACTAAACAGAAGAGTTCATGTTTTATCCTAGAGGCCTCCAGGGAGTAGCAGTTGGAGATGGGAGGAGTCTCCTCACATCCATTCAAGGACAACTCTTGAAGCCTCAGGTCATGGAAACCCAACCCAGAGGTACATGTTCGGTTTGTTGGTTTGTTTTTTCATATTACTGCTCCGTTCCCTGGGAAAGAAGTTTGATTTTAAAACACGGACTTCAGATTTCTTATTTGAAGGGCAGGGTGGACCAAATATCCAAAGAGAAAACCATGTTCCTATGACTGATGCCCCTCAGAATAAAAGCTGGTAAAAGTTTGGTATAAATAGAACAGATATCACTGGAGATTAGAATTCCGTAAGAAGTAGAACAATGTGGTTGAAAGAGCATTAATGTAAAAATTAAGAGACTCAAGTTCTAATCTAATCATTTACCAACTATGGGAACCTTCTCTCTTGAGCTTTCATTATCTCATCATTAAAATGAGACAGCTAGATAGTACCATAGTGCATAGAGACTCATCTTTCTTGAGTTCAAATCTGACCTCAGACACTTATTAGCTGTGTGACCCTGGCCAAGTCATGTTCCTCATCTATAAGATGAGCTGGAGAAGAAAATGGCAAACCACTTCAGTATTTTTGCCAAGAAAGGTCCCAATGGGGTCATGAAGAGTCAGACACAATGGGAATGACTAAATGACAACAAAAATGAGATGATTGGACAAGCTGCGTTTGAAGGTCTACAATTCAAGTGACTTTGGCTTGTCTGTTCCACTAGATTATAAACTTTCTCAGAACAAAGTTGTGTCTCCTCCTTTTTTTTGTCTCCACTCGCTGTCAAGCACTCTGCCCTTCACTACAAATATTCTATCAATCAGCAGCACCAAGAGGAATGGTTGGATGAGGCGCTATCCTTCCCAGAAATAAGGGAATTGATGACTGACCTCTGGAAGACCCCACCCTGCTGAGGCATCTGATTCTCCATCACGAGTAACAAAAAAAGAAGAAAAAATGTTTTATTAAAATTAGTGAAGAATGAAAAGGGGGGTAGGAGGGTAAAGGGGGGAGAACCTAAATTCCAGTTGTTTCTCCACAGAGAGAGGGTGGAAGAAACTGAGACCTCCCTGTTGTGATGTCAGTAGGCCCCAGTGACCTAAGTGCCAGAAATCAATAGAAATTATATATATTTTAAAATACACCCTCATTACAAATAAAAACCCTCTTACATCAATAAAGAGATTGACTGAAATGCATTCCAATTCTGCTAAACAGTGGATGCATCAAAACGCCCAGAACAATCAGAGGAAAGCCGGCTGATCATTCCGCCAAATCTGGATGGAAGGGAATTTGCATTGCCAGAGAAAATCTGTTCTTCATCAATGTTTCAATCTTAGAGGAAGCAAAGGACATTTTTCTGCGATTGAAGCAAATTGCCTGCTGCCAATACCATGATTTAATTCCTTATTTCCCCCCTCTTGTTTAAAATAATTGTCATCTCAGCTGAGGAAGGGGGAATAAAATTGCTCTGCAGCAGGGATATTGAAGAGGGGGAAAAGGCAAGGAAAGAAAAGAAGGAGCAGAGGGAGAATAAAAAGGATGAGGAGGAGATGGAGAAGAAAGAAGGAGAAGGAAGGAAAGAAGGAGGGAAGGGAGGAAGGAAGGAAGGAAGGAAGGAAGGAAGGAAGGAAGGAAGGAAGGAAGGAAGGAAGGAAGGAAAAATGAGCTATTGATGGAGAGGATCAGGCCAAATGAAAGAAATGGGGCAGGAAAACAGAAGAAGAAAGGAGAAGAGAAATAGGAAAATGAGAGGGTGAGGAGATAGAGAAGAGAGAACAGTAAAAAAAGAAAAGATGATGGAAAATTAAAAAGGAAGGAGATAGGAGAACAAAATAGAGAAGGAATGACAATGAGATATAAAGAAAACAGAAAGAAAGAAGGAAATCAGAAAGTTGGAACAGGAAGAATTCTTAAAGATCATCTACTACAGCGCTCTAACAGATGGAGAAACTGAGGGCTAGAAAAGAAAAATGATTTGCTCAAGGTCACATGGCTCATTTGACAGCCAGAACTAGAATCCATGTCTTCTAACTCCTATTCCATTGTTCTTTATGCAACAACTCATTTTTCTTTTTTTTGCATTTTAAAATGATAGAATGAAGGGAGAAAATCAAGAGGGGAAAAGGAGACAAAATATGTATTCACATGTTTGGTTTTGTGGATGTATATAAGTGGTGTGTAGCATCTTCTTTCAACAAGCGCCTAAGACCTCCTTATTATTCCAGGACCTCATGGATCAGTATTCTTATCCATAGCCATCTTTCTCTGAATGCCAATCTCAACCACACTTCAATTAAATAAATGGCCAAAAATGGATAATCACACAGGCAATCTGTGAATGAGCCTCTCTAAAATTAGCTAGACTTGTTCTTGAACAATAGATAGAGAAGTCTCATGCTTGAAGCCCTTTTGACTTAGGGGAACCTGACAGATTGCTTTCCACTGAATTACCCTTCAAGAACTCAAATCACAGTCAGACATCAGACTAGGACATTAGTAAAATGTATGGCAAAAATCCACAAGCTTCTTGATCCCAGTCCTCATCAAGTTTCTCATTAAGTTTATTTCCTGTGGGTGAAAAGGACTCATTCAACATTTGTTCAACAAACATTTCCTAAACTTCTCACTACTTTGTGCAAAGCAATGTTCCAAGCACTGGGGATAAAAAGATGGAAAATACAACCATGCCCTCAACGATCTCATATCCTATTAGTGGGAATATGGGGTCACATATATACACACATCACTAAAATATAAGCCAGAGTAATAGGGAACATGGATGATATCAGACTGAGCCCTCTAGAAAATTTGAGAATAGGAAAACTTTTACTGGAGTGGGGAGAGAGGCAGATAACAAGGGTCTCTTCCATCTCCTGTGCTGTGCTGTGTTCTCTTACCACCTGTTACCTCTCACCTTCTAACTCCCAGAATTTCCTTGAATTAGTGCACCCTACTGCAGAACACTGACCTTCAGCTGAACTTGCCTTGGCTCCAAAATTTTTGACTATAGCTCTGATTCCAAGTTCTTAGAGCTAGAAAGAATGTTAAAGATGTTCTAGACCAAAAGTCTTAGTTTACAGACACAGAAATTGAGGCCAAGAGGGAAGCTCTTTTGCTCAAGATCACATAACCAGTAGATAGCTGAACACAATTGGAACAGAACTTTCCCTTCCCTCCCCTCTCCTCCCCTCCCCTTCCTTCTCTTCCCTTCCCTCCCCTTCCCTATCAGTGTTGTCCTCATTGTGCCAACAGCTGCCTCTCACATAAGTCATCTACCTGGTAAGATACAATATGCCTAGTCCTGAGTTGGTTTCCATGAGTGCCTGAATAGTATAAGTTACAAACTTTACCCTTAAGAATTTGCATTCCATTTAAGGAGAACAGACACACAGACAATCAGGGAATATAACAGAAGGTAACTGAATGCTCAGCTCAGAAAGGGCAGCTATGATCTGGGGTAGTCACAGACAAGTTCATGAAGGAGGAGGTAAACCTTGGGCTGGGCCAAAGGCAGGGCCTGGTGTATCATTTCAGTTTTAAAAAAATGTTTTAAAGGAGGATTCTTTATAGAAACTGAAAACCTGCTCTGCCCTCCCTCTTCCAACCCACCCCTACTCCAAGGAGGGCTGACCCAAAAGGGAATTAGAATTCTAGGAGACATTGGGCTGGTCTGAAGCTGGATCTCTTTTTCTCACAAATGTGTTTAGCTCCTGGTTATGCTTCATTGAAGAAGGGAGGGGGGATGGGGAATGGTAAAAGTAAAGTCCACATTCCAAGCTAACATGTCAGAACAGAGATCCGTGTTGACACTGTCCCTCAAGAGAAGAGTTTAATGATTTTAATCTCTGAGTGAGCCACACTGAGAAGAGAAACGAACCAAGGAGAGTTAGGAGGACACAAGCCAAGCCATTGGGAAAAGCAGGAACATGCCGCACCTCTGGAATTTCACACACCCTTCCCCTTCCCTGCCAACATCTTTAGATTGTTCAAAGCTCTCCATAGCGCCAGCAAGGGGTAGATCTAAATTCATGAAGACTCCCCACTATTCCATTCCCAAATGGTCATCTGGTCCAACTTCATAAAAGAGAACATCAAAAAGTCCATTTTACTGGTGAGGAAACTGAGGCCTTCTCCATCTACAAGAGATCCTTTAAAATCACTGAAGCAAAGAGTTGGAAGGCACCTCATGGGCCAGCTAATATGACCTCAACCTGACCAAGATACCTCTCTAGGACATCCCCAAATGCTCTTCTGGTCCAATCTCATTAAAGAGAACATCAGTAAGTGTATTTTATCGGTGAGGCAACTGATGCCTAGAGAAGAAAGTGACTTTCTTCAGGTGACCCAGCCAATTAGTTGCAATGCCTAGACTAGAAGCTAGGTCTTTAACTCCCAATTCTCTGAGAAGTCTTTCTTGAATTCAAAACCATGGGAACATAGCTCTGGTTCTAGAAGGGACTCATCATTTTACATTCAAAGAAGCTGAGGCCTAGGTACCTAAGCGACATGGACAGTAAGCATCAAATGGGTGATTCGTACCCAGACCCTCTGACTCCAGAGCCAGAATTCTTTCCCCAGTCCTATGAGAAAATAAAACAATATGGAATTGCCCGTAGATTTCTATTGTCTACATAGCTCATTCTTGTTGATTCTGTCACATCTACCCACCCTCTCAACCTCCAACAGACCCATCCCCTTTCCATTTTTAAGCATCTGAACCTAAAGGGTGGCTAGGTTTAAGAATAGGTCTTCAAGTCAGAAGGCCTGGTTTCAAGGTCTGCACTTGAGGACCTAGACCATATGTGGTCTTGAGGCTACAGGTTTCCCATCCCTGTGATCTGAACAATTCACTCACCTCTCTAAGGTTCAGTTTCTTCATCTTTAAAATGAAGATATTTGCACAATACACCTCACATATATATGGCAATGAAAACTCCTTGTGAATTTCAGAGTAACCTAAACATAAGTTTGAGTTTCTTTTGATGAGGTAGGGCACTGTCATAGAGAGAGAATGGGAGTTGGGGTTAAGAGAGAGGCTTCAAATCTTAGTTCTAATATCCACTAGGTGAATGCCTGGGGAAGAGCCTTGGGTGACTCAACTGATGAGAAAAATAAAACTCATATAATTTACCTTGCAAGGTTGTGGGGAAAATTAACCCTGAAGAACTATACATATGTGTGTATATGTGTCATAGCTGTGTGACCCTGGACAAATCACTTAAGCACTGCCTGCCTCAGTTTCCCCATTTATGGGAATACATAACACCTACCCCCCAATGTGGTTGTTGTGGGGGAAAAAATGGGATAACATTCATAAAGTACTTTGCAAATTTTAAAGTGCTATATAAATGCTAACTATTTTTATTAATAATTATTATAGTATCAGCTCCTTATGTCGCCAACCCAGAATAGGTTTATATATAGTATCTTGCACATAGGAGACTCATAAGAAATTTTAAAGCTAAATAATTTCTTAAACATTTACGTTTAAGCATTGAGTAAATGTTGAGATCATTTGTTTCTTCAGCCTATTCTGAGTAGCTCACTGCTCTTTCCTAATTCTGAAGTCCTGAGTTCAAGGTCTGGGTCAGACAGGCGACTTTATTCTATTCTGGACTGGCAGACTGTGTCCTAGCCTTGGCCTGGAATCTCACAGGCATTGGTTGATGGACACAATAGAATGAATTCTTCATTATGGATGGAAAAACTAGAAAATCTACACCTGCTCCTGGAAAAATAAAACCACTTGGAAAGATACGTTCTTCCTCCTACAGAGTCAGTAGCATCACCTTGGTTGAGCAAGATTCTTCAATGAATGTTGCTGATTGACTGAGACTTAAGCATCTTCTAAGGAAAAGGTAGCTCATTGTTTCTATTAGAACCTTAGACTAGGCCATGGTCCTTTGAGCTGAGGCTGAGTGACTCCATATACTTGACACCAGTAACGAATAGAAATACTTTCAAGAGATCAACACTTCAACACCTGCTGTCAAAAAGAACTCAACCCAGTCAGCCCATGGATATTGGAGAAGAGAAAAAGTGTGAATGCCTGAATTACATACTACTCTTACTTGGGGAATTGTAGGGGGAGGAGAAGGAAAGGAGGAGGACAAACTTGCAGGAAGATGAAGCAGATTAGCTACCTAGTTTGGAAAGTAGAGAGGGTCCCCAACCAAAGTGATACTGCCCACCTTCTAGGA
This sequence comes from Bettongia penicillata ogilbyi, assembly GCA_023548195.1. Lineage (NCBI taxonomy): Eukaryota > Metazoa > Chordata > Mammalia > Diprotodontia > Potoroidae > Bettongia > Bettongia penicillata. The sequence continues at coordinate 3,399,099 of JAJHZJ010000799.1, read as the reverse complement.
TGCTATCTCACTACTTCTCTTGTCTCTAGAAAGAGTTGAAAGGGACCGTAAAGACTATCTGGGCCAACTCATTCATGTTACAATCTGGGCCTTAATCTTCTCATCTTTAAAATGGGGATAATAATACATGCTCTACCTACCAAAGCATGAGGAAAACACTTTGAAAATCATATAGCTGTGAACTATCCTTATTTTACAGATAAAGAAACTGAAGGCCAGAGAGGCAAGGTCACTTGGCAAAGGTCACACAGCAAGTTAGGGCAATATTAGGGCTGAAATCCAGGATCCCCTGACCATGAACCATTGCTCTTTTCACTATGCCATGTTTCTTTTCTCTCTTCTCTTTCACCCAGTTCTCAGAGATCCCCAGCATTCTTCTATGGGCTCCACCATTTTGGTTCTAGCCACAGAGTCCCAGGAAATTCAACTACTGGAAGTAGAGAAAGGCAAAATATATCCCATGACTTTAAGATGTGTTATCTATGTGGTTAACTTACCTACCTCTTCTAATGATTCAGTTCTGAGAGGCTGCTCTCAATGAAAAATGATCATATCTATGAGAGAGGGATTGAGATAGTGAGGAGACTAGGGACCCGCCATATGTACAAAAGTAATTTGAAGGAACTGGGGGACCCTTAGCCTGGAGAATACTTATAGGGGGCATGATATCTCTTTGATGTATTTGAATACTTGTCAAAAGAAAAGGGATTTAACTTATTCTGCTCCAACCTAGAGGGCAAAACTAAAATGAATAGGTGGAAATTACAGGTAGTAGTTTTCAGGACAACATAAGGAGACATTTCCAAACCATTAGAGCTATTCCAAGTGAAATGGGCAGCCCCAAAAGGTAATTAGCCCCCCATGATTAAATGCCTTCAAATGTCAAATTGTGGAGGGTATTCCTATTCAGGAAGGAACTGGATGAAGCCATCTCTGAGTTCCTTGTATCTCAGCTATTCTAATATGACTCGGTGGGAGCGAGGTTTCCTGGGTTTGAACACTGATGGTGAAGTTTGGATACATGCACCTCTGTATGTTTGAGGACATGACTCAATCTACTTACACTAGTACAATAACTAGAAGTTTCTAGATGCTACTGGTACAAAGTTAATTCCATATTGAAAAGAGTAGGACTTTCATGGTGGTGATGATCATGGTAAAGATGAGTTTAATCCAGTCCTACAGGAGAAGGATTTTGGGGCAGCCCTTTCTTCCTTCATGCTATTTTTGCTTCTCAGTGGAATTGATCTCATGAATCTCTCATTAGTCCTATTGTTATTTTGGGGAAATCTGTATTTTGAGCCTAAGCTTCTACTTTGGCAAAAGAGAAATATGACCCAGGTTCACCACCTGATGAGAGGTGAGGTGACAACTACAATAAACCCAAGGTTAAAAGAGTTTTGGATATGGGCTGCTAATCTTGGGACTGGAGAAGCAGAGCAGACTGGCGTCTTTGGTTCCATTTCTCAGAGTTTAATGCTAATCGCTAAAGGGAAATTTATTTTTTAATAGAAGGGATTTTCTCCTTCATTTGATATATTTTGGGGGGATGTGGATATATATATAGCTCTCTTTTACCCCTTTGAGAACTTTTCTTGGAATCTATAAACTACAACTATACATATGTGCATACCTATGTATGTGTGTGTATATATGTAGAGAAACATATACACATATATACCTGCACACATATACGTGTGTGTGTGTACGTATGTATATATATCAACCCTAAAGAGATAGTAAAATCTTGGAGAGGCTAGAGTCTAACTGATAGTCACAAGAAACAAATGTTGACTCCCTCTTTGATCTATGGCTCTTTCTGGCTAGTTCTTCTTCAAAAAAGCAAAGGGAAAAAAAAAGCAAGAGAAAACACCTAATTGATTCAGGCTAAAATCCCTTATGCTCTTTGGATAAATTGATCAGCACCTAATTGATTCAAGCTAACATCCCTTATGTTCTTTGGATAAATTGATCAAATATGTTACAAAAGCCCCAAATTCTTTTCTTTTCCTTTGGAATTCTGAACACAATGCTCTTGATGTATGTTTGGGTTACCAGCGAGTAACACAAGGTAGGCCTGATGAATATATAAGTCTCTGGAATGAAAGTAGGACTCATCAAATTGTTAAACTATTCCCTAATTGTTCTTCTGGCAGTCATTTTGTTTCCTTTCTGAAGAGATCCTAAACCACAGAACGTCACTGTAATTCTGAGGGACTATAAAGCACCCTAGGGAAAGGTAGGAGTCACTGGAGAGGAAGAGGAATTATACTTTTATACTTTGGCATAGTGTGAATCCTTTAGGTAATTCTTGCTATTTCTATGGGGTGAAATTAAAAGGCTGTCCTGTACCAGATGCATTGTTACCTTGAGTGCTTGTACAGTACCCTTTTGCCCTCATCTGTGGAAATCCAGACACACCATATATGGAAAGAGTTTCTAAATGGAACTCTGAGTCAAAGCAAAACAAATCAAAGAAATATGATTGAGGAGTCACTCCCAAGATTGAGTCCAGTTTGTGCAAGCCCAGAGTTTGGGGCACAGAGCCACAGGTTATACTTGCATTTAATTTCAGCATTTAGCACAGTGCCTGGTCCATAGTTGGTGTTTAATAAATGTTTGTCAATTATCTGTAGAGTGAATGTGCTCTCTCAAGTAAAATGTAAATCTCCCTGAGGGCAAGGGCTCTCATTTTGTCTTTGCATCCTCAGGACCTAGTATAGTTCCTAGGACATAGCAGGCATTTTTTAAAATGTTTTTTGAATTGAATTGAGGGCAACAGGCTTGGAGAGCTGCCTCTCTTCTCTCTTCACCTTGTTTGGCTCAGTCAGGTACATTCTCCATGAGGAGAGGAACAGGGATGCCATAATTAACCAAGTCTGCTTTGGCCACTTTCACAGATTGTGTGTTCTTGTCCAGAAAGAACAAGACTTTCTTCCCTTTGTATCAAATACGCAAGTCTTGAATTTTGTCAGCCTTGCTCACTTTTTCCCTGCCAAGAAGGTTATTTCATGCACCTCAACGAGCTCATTTCAGCCAACAACCAGAGCACCCTTCTCTCAATTGCAGATAAATGGTAAATTGGGGCATTCAAGTCACTAGATCTTGATGTGAGATTTCCCCATTCCCAAGAAGCAATTAAGGAGTGTGTGTGTGTGTGTGTGTGTGTGTGTGTGTGTGTGTGTGCCTGTGTAGGAATAAGGGGGGAAATCTTACCACTACCACCACCCCTAAAAAAGGTTAATACCTTTTCCTGATTTTCTGGCAAATGCCGAGCTCACTTTTGTCCTCACCTTAAATAAATTGCAGACTGAATAAAATGTCAATTCCATGAAAAAGGTGGTGTACAAAGTACATTCCATCCCCAGATCAAATTAGTCAGTTTGCTCCAAAGCTATCTACTTTCACATCCGCAGCCCTGCCTGAGCCTTCCCCAGTGAACACAGCCTCTGCCCAGGGTGGAAAAATTGTAGCCTCTCTCCAGCAGCCTGGCCCAGACTCAGAAGTTAGTTTCCATTGATGGTTTTATTTGCTTTTACAATTGAAAGATTGTTAAGGCAGATCTTCTTTTATTCCTCCTGTTCCTTTTGAATTTTCACACTCTTTCCATCTCTTTCCCAAACCATAAAGGAAGAAATTCTCCAGGATCAGAGAAACTGGGAAATTCCTAGCATAGATTCCCTTAGTCTTAGAGGGTTCGTCATTGACTGGAAGAAGGTTGCTATTACCATAATGGGTTGCTGAGTCAAAAATGGTAAAGCTAAAGACTTTGGCTGCCTTTACTAACCTGATACTAAGAAGAAAGAAGAGACCAGCATAGGTTTGTCCATTAACCAAAACACACCCAATGGTAGCTGAAACCTGTTTCATTTTATCTAAGGAAATGCAAACCTTTAAAAAGGTTTGAAAGTTCATGGTCATATTCAATAAATCCTAGTAGTAGCTGACGTTTCTATAGTACTTTTATATACATCTTCTCGTGAGATCCTCACAGCAACACGAGGAGAAGGGTACTTTAAATATTATAATCCCCATCGAGTGAATTTAAGAGTCTTGCTAGTAACTGGTAAATGCAAGACTTGAGCCTTACCTTTCCTGGCTTTTGACCAGGCCATGGTCCATCTCAGTAAATAAACTATAACATTCTACATATACTCTCAGCTAGAAGCATTCGCCTCCTCCTCCAAGAGCTGCCACTGTTTCCCAGGATGACTGTTAGTCTGCTCAGAATGCCCCATCTTCAGGTTAGTAATGCTGCCCAGTTTGGTTCCTAACCTCTTCTTTTGAGAAGCAGGCAAACTCAGCTTGCTCAGGTGAAATCCTCACAAGTGGCTGGACTTTCTTAGTTTTCTCCACTGGAAATTATTTGTCCTCTTGAAAGGAGCTGAATTCATCCTGCCAAGAGAAAGACATTCATCAGGAGACCTGGGTTCCAGGCTTCGGCCTTGCTACTAACTAGCTATGTGACCTTTCTTCATGTGTAATATGAGGGAATTGGACCAGACGCTCTACAAAGTCTCTTTCAATCCTAACATTCTATGATTGTGGTTCTGGGCATCTCTTCAGTCTTGATCATATATTTTTTCCTCCATATTTGGATCAGCTTCTCTGCTATTGCTCCAGGTCAACTTTGAAATTCGTCCTTTCTTTGGATGGACTCCACCATGCTGGCCGACAGGTCACTAAATTATTCACATTTCTCCTGGCCTGACTTCTGCTTCTTCTATGATATGTTATGAGTAAGGATATATCATTTTTTGTGGGGAGGAGATACTAGAGTCCTACATGCATACGCGTGTGCACATACACACACACACACACACACGCACATGCATCAGCTTGCCAAATCTGACCCTTCCATCATCCAAAGTATCTTCTGAATAGGAAGCTTCCCTAGGTGGATTGGAAAGAGTGATGATAAAGTGTCCTAACTTCACCCTGAGTCTGTGTCTAAGGGCCAAAGTAACCAGTTGAAAAGTGAAAGTGATCTTTAACAAACAATTATTAGGCGCTTTGTGTATAAATATGGGCTAAACACTGAAGCTGATTCTCAGAGTTTGTAATCCAGTAAGAGAGCTAAGATTTGTATGGGAATAAGTATAATACAAAATGGAATCCAAGATGGTCAGAGTGTTGTGGAGAACCCTAGATTTGAAACTAGATGGGATTTTGGAGACCATCCAGTCCAACCCCCTCATTTCACAGATGGGAAACTGAGGCCCAAGAAAGTTAGGTGACCTGCCCAAAATAAGTAGCAAAACCAAGTCTTGAACGAGTACCTTTTTACTCTTTCTACTACAATCATCATGCAGAAGAAGGAGAGATTTCATTATTCAGGTATCTTCTTTGGAGAAGAGAGATTTGGTCTGACTGTAAGGAATCAAGGAAGGTTTAAGAGAGGAGGGCTACATGAGCTGCACCTGAAGAACAGTTAGGAATGTTACAGGAAAAGATGGAGAAGGGGAGGGCACTCTAGGTAGGGGGAACAGCTTGAGCAAATGCACTGGGATGGGAAAACTTTATATACATTGGAACACCGAGTAGTCCAATTTGGCTGGTATGAAATGTATGGGAGTAGTACACAACAATAATACTACTAGTGGTAGATTGGGGCCAGGTTGTAGAGGGCCTTAAACGTCAAACTAAGAAGTCTGGATTTCATTTGTCACTTACTTTACTCTATTTTATTTGGTTTGTTCAGTATATGTTATTAAATCACCCATATGCCCTCCAAATGGGCCAGAAGATTACAGGGGAAAAGATATCCTGTTTTTATGTAGCTTGTTTTCAGTGCAATCTAGCACACACTTTCAAACAAGTTCTCAGCAAAGGCATATTAGAAAAGAGGGAATGGTGCAACAGAAAGAGGACTAGACTTCCCCTAGAGAGAGATCCTTTGGCTATGGGTAGATTTCACGGGGGTTGTGAACATGGATGGGAAAATTTTTCATCTTTGGTTTTGATGGGGTACAGACTCTGGGAACCCTCTTGAACTCTCCTTGAATCTTTCCATTTAATCTGGCTTTTCATGCCCAAATCTGTTACCCTTAACCTAGCCTAGCCTTCCATTGTCTCTTACCTCTAGACTGCCTCCAGGTTGTTTCCCACCCTTGAAAACATCAGTATCACACTCTCTAGGTTCTGACCTCTAGTCACCACAGTCCAAACTCCTCCTCAAGACCCTCCCTAAACTCCTCCTCCCATCACCCCAAACTACTAGACCACCCCCAGAGCCTTCCCACAGTCTTTTTGCATATAAGATCCTTATGGTCTCCATGAAGGTGCCCAGATTCAATCTGGCTCATTATCTAGCTGGGGATTCAGTCTCACCCACTTCACAAATGCTTGGCTCCTTAAGAGTCAACCCAATTGGGTGAATCTTTAATAAACTTTGCTTTTCTTTAGCTGAAAGAAGGCTTGAGTCAAATTCATGCAGGCTGACCTGGAGCATCTGGTATTTTGAAGACCCAAGTACTCCAAACCTCAACGTTTCGGTTCCCTGACCTCAACAGTTTATACCTTTAAATGAAATTTCGCCTTTCTTTTAGTTATGAATGTTAGTAACAAACATGGTTCTGGGAAGGGTGTCATAGAAGTAACCAGACTGCCAAAGGCACATGACAAACAAGGTAGAGTCCCCACTCTCAGACCCTGGTGGAGGGGTCATTGTGGTGTCAGCTGGTAGTAGATGAAAAGCTTTTCCAGGAGAATTAGCATTCTATCTTTTGTGTATATCTATTTATTTCATATATATTTGTATCATAATACTAGTGCCTGTCAGATCAGATCTAGAATCAAGAGACCTGGGTTCATTTCCTAGCTCTTCTTTCTTACAGGGCTCCCACAGAATAGTTTGTTGACTTACTGTTACTCGTCCATGGTTCTTGAAGGACACCAATGACATCAGGAAGGTAGCGTCCTGACTTGACATTGGATTTAAGTGAAGCAGAGCTGTGCAAAGTCATCAGCCTCACCATCTCCTCCGAATCACCCACTCCAACTGAGATGAGAAAACTAAGGCCCAGGGCAGAGAAAGGACTGGTCCACAGTCCCATAAAGTAGATTTGCTGCTTTTGACCTCATTTTATGCTTCTTTCTAGTGTCTGTTCCCCATTCCTGCCAAAGCTCTTCCAGTCCCACACCTCTACCCCTCACCCCACCCAGTTCTGCTATGCCATGTGTGTGTGTGTGTGTGTGTGTGTGTGTCCTCCAGTGCTAATCCTTTCCATGTTTCTCTCCATCCTTTGAATATTTGGGATTGGGATTCTTGTCTCCCAGATGTGTTTGTTTGTGTTGTTCCAAATTGGACCTCATCTGGTTCCTGTCTCCTCACCAAAAAAGCCTCTCTAGGTCCATATGGCTCTCTCTGTCTTGAATTCTTCACAGCAGCCTACCACTCCTTTCCTCCCTTCCCATTGTCTCCTCACTCTCAGATGAGGTCTGCACCTTTCTGTAGGACCAGAGGGGACATTTTGCTAGAAAACATCACCTAGTGTCCCCTTTTGGGAGCCCACCCCTCAGCACACCCTGACCCCAGCAGCTTCTGCCACTGACCCTGCTCAGCCTGGCACTTTCTTGGTTGACTTTTCATCTAGTTCTCAAGAGTGGATGACTGAGAAGCTTTCCAAAGCAATCAAAATAAAGCTTAAGCTGAAGTATACAAGGTCTATCAAATGCTTTCTCAAATTCCAAATCCATAACATTACAGAATACCTTCCATTTCAAAATTGTGTATTTCTTTGAATGAGAAAAAGGAAAAAGAACTCAGCCACCCATTGCTAGTTCAGTATTTACTCCTATTCATTCATTTGCTAAAAGATGTTGCACAGGACCTTATTCCTGAACCCTGCCTCCTGAAATGGCGCTGCCTTTCTCTTTGATGGATCAGCCCCATTATTTTCATGAGGCAGAGGAAGGCTTTATGAACTCAGAGCACATTAGAGCAGGTTGATCTAAAACCTCATTTTACAGTTGGGCAAACTGAGGATCAGAATGGAAATGCAATTTGTTGATGCTATTTATCACACACGGCATTTTATCTTCCAACTCCATGCCATTCCATAGGCTGCTCCTCATGTCTGGAGTGCTCACCCTCCTTACACTTCTTGGCTTCTTTTAAGACTCAGGTCACATCCCATCTTCTGGAGAAGGTCTTTATTGATTCTGCCCCCATTCAAGTTGATATTGACAAAAAGATAGATAGATTAGACAGATAGATGGCAGATAGTCATTTGCATATTTCTCTCCCATTAGTATGTGAGCTACTTTAGGGCAGGAACCCCTTTTTTGTCCTTTTCTCATATCCCCACAATTTAATATGGTGCTTAGCATATAGTAAGACTGGTTAGACTAATCCTTTTCCACAAAACATGAAGATAAAGGCAACTAGATTGACTGATGAGTAACACTCAAGGAAGCCCTGATTCTAAAGGAATTCTGTCAAGTCCTGAGTTCAATCTTTTTTGACCCTGTCATGAGTGATGGATTCAAGGGTATCTGAAATCTGTTTAGGCCAGTTTGGTGCATTTCTAAGAAGATCCGGGTCCCTTTGTTTGCTTTAATATAAAACTACAAAATCAACCCTACCTGCCATGTATGCTTACTTGGAATAGAGCTGAGATCCTGGACAGTGGTTGATGTGTGGCTTCAGTTTCCTTGGCCAGATCTAGCCAAGTCTGGGACCCAGGAATAATGATGAAGGAGGCACACATGTCCTGTGCCTTTCTTACCAGTTAGAATGCTACAAGTGGTTTTCATGTTACCAGTAAACACTGTGGTTAGATCAACAAAGTATATACGACTTTTCTCTTTTTCTTTAAATTCCAGACCTTTCCTGTAAGTGATCACACTAGCCAAAAACCCTGGCTCCAGATCCAATGTACTATCTACTAAAGTACAACTACCTCTTTAATAATTAAGTTCAAGCCCCTACCAATAGTAATAACTAATAACAACATTACATAATGCTTAAGGCTTAAAAAGTATTTCACAATTATCTCATTTTCCTCACAACATCACTTGGGGGGGAATAAGTGCTATTATTATTCCTCCATTTTACAGATGAGGAAACTGTGGCAAAGTGAGGTTAAATGACTTGCTTAAATTTTCATAGCTAGAAGCTGTCTGAAGTTGGATTTGAACTCAGGTCTTCCTGAGTCCAGATCCAATATGATCCACTGTGCCGTCTAGCTGCCTCATTTTATACATGAGAGAACCAAGGCACTGAATGAAGAAATTATTGATTTCTTTAGTTATATAGCCTTCTTGATTACATTCCAAACTATCATACTTTGACTCCAATATTTCATACTTCCCTCAGATTTATGGGGTTCCCACAATTAATTTTCTTTGAGAACAAATATGATTACCTTCTCTGTAGTCCTTGACTCACAGTCCATGTTTCTAGAGAACTTGGACTTTCGGGATATAGCCTAGGATCTATCTAATGGATATGTCTACACCAAGGGGTCCCAAGCTTTGCTTTGTGTGAAAGCTTGGGTTGGGTGGGGAAGAGACTTCAAGGAAACCAGTCCTCTCTCCATGGACCAATGAAAAATTTCCAGAAGATTCTCAGATGCCAATGAAAACAAATCTTAGATGCCACATAACACCTGTCAGATTGGCTACCATGACAAAAGAGGAAAATTATAAATGCTAGAAAAGATGTGGGAAAATTGGAACACTAATTCATTGTTGGTGAAGTTGTGAATTGATCCAACCATTCTGGAGAACAATTTGAAACTATGCCCAAAGGGCTATAAAAATGTGCATATCCTTTGAACCAGCAATACCACTTCTAGGACTGTATCCCAAAAAGATCATAAAATGGGGAAAGGGTCCACATGTACAAAACTATTTATAACAGCTATTTTTATGGTAGCCAAGAGCTGGATATTGAGGAGATGCCCACCAATTAGGGAATGTCTGAACAAGTTGTGGTATATATGAATATAATGGAAAACTATTGTGCTATAAGAAATGATGAGCAGGCAGACTTCAGAAAAAACTGGACAGACTTATATGAACTGATGCTGAATGAAGTGGGTAGAACCAGGAGAATATTGTCTATGGTAGCAGTTACGCTGTGCGATTACTGACTTTTGATAGACTTAGCTCTTCTCAGCAATGCAAGGATCTGAGACAACTCCAAAAGATTCTTGATAGAAAATGTCATCGACATCCAGAGAAAGAACTATGGAGTCTGAATGCAGATTGAACCATACCATTTGTTCTCTTTTTTGTTTTGTTTTGTTTTTTTCTTTCTCACTGTTTCTTCCATTAATTCTAAATCTTCTATACAATATGACTAATTTGAAAATATGTTTAGTAAGAATGTATATGTAGAGGCTATATCAGATTAAACTCCATCTTGGAGAGGGGGGAGGAGAGGGAAGTAGAGAAAATTTAAAACTTATGGAAGTGAATGTTGAAAGCTAAAAAAAAATTAATTATAAAAAAGATTTGCAGAAGAAAATTCATTTAAGTCCCCTTTCACTTAAAATAAAGGGAGGCATACCACAAGGCAGCTTGACAGGAGAAGTCAAAAACAGACTAAAACCTATAGTGTTGTGATTCCTAGAAGGCTGGAAACGTGTTCTCATGATGCCACCACATCCATGTCATGACAGAACTTTTGCCTTTCCGCTGTACAGTAGGCATAAGGGACAGAGACACAGACATGACCTTATAAAATAAACCCAGAGAAATCATTATCCTTTCTGAATCATTATTAAAACCCAGTAAGAAAAAAAAGAAAGAGAAATTCTATTCAAAATAACTACAAAATGAATAAAATATTTGGGTGGTAACTTACGAAAACACATATGGGATTTAGAGAAACACAACAACAAAATATACAAGATAAAACCACCAAAGTCATCCCCCTTCTTGTAGACACAACCTGCATATGATGACATTGTCTTGTAGGCTACCCAGAATAAACTCATCACAATGTAGTCAAGCAAATCAACTCAATCCTTCTGCACTGGGTTTTCCCCAGTGTGCTGAAAAGAAATGAGCTCTGTAACAAGTCCTGCTTAATGCATGGAGATATTTATTACCCAGAGATATTTCATTAGAATTCTGGAATTTCCTCAGAAGCCCTTTGCCAATGGTGTCAAATTCAAATAGAAAAGGGAGCCACTCATTTCTCCATAAGCATCCCTGCGGGTGCCATACTGACTTAGTTTTAAAATGTCATATTCTTTATGCTTTATTGTATTATTCATTTTATTACCTATTTCCTAATTACACTTTAACCTAGTTGGGGCACCAAATATTTCATGTCTCTGCCCTATGGCACCTTCATTTGGCCAGCCTAGTCCTAGGGAACAGTGCAAACAGATCTGCTAGCCTGTATGTGCCCAAGCCAAAAAGCACCCTGAAATTCAGGCAACAGATAGACACACAGCCCATGTACTAGGCAGGATGCTGGATCTAGTGGTAGAAAGAACCTTAAAGGCTACCTAATTCCAATCTCTTGGAAGGGAAGATTGAGACCCCAAAGAGCAAAGTCACAGAGACTAAATGGCAGAACTGGGAATTGACCCCAAATATTCTGACTTCCTGAGTTCAAATCCAGCTTCAAACACTTATGAGCTGTGTAAGCCTCGGCAAGTCACTTAACCCTGTTGGCCTCAGTTTCCTCATCTGCAAAATGAGCTGGAAAAAGAAATGACAAATCACTCCAGAATCTTTGCCAAGAACACTCCAAATGGGATCACACAAAGAGTCAGACATGACTGAAAAAAACAATTGAACATTCTTCTGACCCCAAATAGCATGCTTTCTTCATTTTACTACACTTCAGTTCTAGATTTTACTCAGTTAGACTATTGTGTGGCCCTCTTCACCTAATTCTGAATTCTAAGGCACTTCTGAAAAACTTCACCACTGAATTTCATTATCAGGCCATTTCTGGTAATATTATTATCCTAATTTTACAAATGAGAAAAAATGAGACTGAGAGAAAACTTGTCCCTGGTCACACAAGTAACTTCAGAGACAGAGTCCAAACCTGGAGCTCTCCTGACTCAAGAGTTAGCACTCTTTCCTCTGTACCAAGGGTTCTTAATCTAGGGTCTATAAATTTATTCTTTTAATATTTTCATAACTTTAATTCAATATATGGCTAGGTTATGATTAGTGTGAATTCTTTGCAGCGGTCACATTCAATTTCACACTGAATAGTTCCATTGAGCTAAAGCCAATGACTATATTTTTCATAATTATAATTTCAAACAGTGTGAATTCAAATGCATGAGACCACTTCCCAGAATTCATTATTCACACTAATCAGGATCTAGCAGTGTTTGGTTTTCTTTTCAACCTTACGTATTTTAGTTTATGCATTTTAAAATGTTATACTAAGGAGAGGTCCACAGTCTTCATCAGATTTCCAGATAGGTCTGTGACAGACACATAAAAAGCTAAGAATTCTTATATATATGGTTCCTCTCTAGCTAGCTGAATGACCTAGATTAAATGCCTTTACTTCCTGGACTTCCAGTTTTTCATCTTGTGGGCTTCCATTTAGTTCTAGAAGGCTATAAATTTTATGAACTCTAACTGGTGGTATAGGTTCCAGCCTGACTATCAACCTCACTGACTTAACCCATAGGAGCTGTGATATGAGCTAAGACCATCTCACTCTTCTTGAGTATCACCTATGGACTTGGAGTTGACTTCTACTCTGTGGAGACAAAAGTGAACTAAGGTATCATAACCTAGTTGGTGAAACCACGCCAAACAATCGAACAACAAAAGTAGAGAAGAGCCCACAATATATTTCAATACTTCAAGGATTTATCATTTCAATACTGGATTCTTCCTCCACTGAGCAGATCACAAACCCTCTGTAACTTAGAAGATGGCATTCCAGTTACTGACTGAAAACTCCCTCATCTTCTGACAGTGAGCTTCCTTGAGCTTAATTTATATGGCCCTTAGACAAGAAGCACGGCCTTTTATCAGGGTCATACATAGTCAAAGATTTTCCAGGCAGGTGAGCTTGCCAAAGTGCATCTGGAGTAAACCCAATGCCTCTGCACCAATATGAGGTGTTGTGGCAGATTTTTTCCTAGCACTGCATTTGAGCTAAGTTGAGTGGCACAGATAAAAGTGCTGTAGGTGGTCAAAGTTAAGAAATGAGTGAAGGGGAAGAAAGAGGGAGGGAGAGAGACGGAAGGAAAGGGAGAGAAAGAGAGAGGGTGGAGGGAAGAGGAAGAGAGAGAGAGAGAGAGAGAGAGAGAGAGAGAGAGAGAGAGAGAGAGAGAGAGAGAGAGAGAGCACATACAATAAGTGTTGCAGGATGGCCAAGATAACAATTGAATAACATAGAAAAAAAGGGCAGAAGGCAGAAGACGCAACATGGATGTCTTTCAAAGTTCTGTCCTTGTTTCTTTCTACATCATCATCTCTCAATGATATCATCAGTTTCCAATGCAATCAACTATCACCTCTATGCAGATGGCTCCCAAATCTATATATCCAGCCCTCAACTCACTCCTGATTTCCAGTCTTATATCACCATCTGCCCGCTGAACATCTCTACTTATATGTCAACTCAGTCAGTATATTCAAAACAGAATCCGGTATCTTCTCCCACCTCCAGACTGCCCCTCCTCCAAACTTCCACATATCTGTCAGAAACACAGTCATTCTTCCAGTCATTCAGTTTCCAGCCATTCAGGACCCAGGTGGGTCCATCCTTGACTCTCTTTCATCCCTTACCTTCTGTATTTGATCAGTCTCCAAGTTCACAACATCTCTTTTATCCATCTTTTACTCTCCACTCAAATGATTTGGAAAATACAGGGAACCCTGTTCAATACCCTGTGCTGCTAAAGGAGTCAGGTGGACCATAGCATTACAAAACTTACAGCTAAATTTAGAGCTATGATGAAACTTTGAGACGATCTGTTGCAATTCTCTCATTTTATAGAGGATGAAATGGTGGCAGAGGCAGGAGAATTTACTTGTTCAGTCATAATAGTAAGTAGTACACTGTCTTCTGACTATTCTCCCCAAGATATGTAGCAGAATATGTGGAGTGAGGGTGTGTTGTGTGTGTGTGTGTGTTTGTTTGTGTTGGGTGTGGGGGAAAGCTCAGGTTGTCTGAGACAGTGGTCTGGACCTTGCTTTGGATGAATAGCAACCATGAATCCTATCTTCTGGGACTCAGGCAGTCCAGGTAACAAGGTAAATTTTACAGTCTGTAAAAAAGTCATCTAGATTATATAATTCTCTTTCCCGGGATTACTGATCGAGGAGAGGTCTCCCTTATACATCATATTTCTCCCCCACATTTTTCTAAGCCCTGTGTCCCTACCCATACAAACTGTGGGTCCTCCACCCTGTCTCCTGGTCCTGAATTGACCCCACCCTTCTCCTGCCCCCAAACAACACAGCAGCCTTCCATTTACTAAAGATATATTGACTGTGAATAACAGTGGGTGAGTGAGCTGAGGAGTGAGTTAGGGAATGTTTACTTGCCCTCCTGGACAACCCGTTCCCTTTTCCATCTTCAAAGTCAGAACAGCCTCCCCTGTCCCCCCCCCCCCCCTTTTGTCCTGTCCTCCTTCCAGGGACACACTACCCTGTGGGCCGCTTCTTGGAGCTGGTTATACTGTTCCACGTTCCTCACTTAGGCAATGCATTCTTGCAGACCTGACACACATCACAGCAGAGAACAGAGCTGGCTCCCTCCCTCTCCTCCCCACCCATCACATCACTACTTCAGCAGAGGGCCACAGGCCAGGCGATAGTGTCAGAGCAGCGCCTGTCCCTTGATAAGCCCACAGGCTCAGGTCAAGGCTTTTGGTGGTGCTCATGATGAGGATGACATCAGATTGCATCCTTAAAAAGCCAGTTTAAGAGTCTCCTCTAATTAAGGTAGCCCTCATTGTTAACCCTTGTCTGATGCCTGCTGAGTCTAAATCTTTTTTTTTTTTGCAGGGGTGGGGTGGGGGACACTTTTTTTAAAGGTGAAGCAGGATGCACATGGCTCCACAAGTGGTGGAGGGTAAGGGACCCAGGAAGGTAGAAAAGGTCCTGGGTAGCTCACTAAGATGGGCAGCCAGGTGGTGCTGGATATAATGCCGGGTCTAAAGTAAAAAAAAAAAAAAAAAAAAACTCCTCTTCCAGAGTTCAAATCTGGCCTCAGACATTTACCAACTGGGTGACCCTGGGCAAGTCACTTAACCCTGTTTGCCTCAGATTCCTCATCTATAAAATGAGCTAGAGAAGGAAATGTCAAACCACTCTAGTATCTCTACCAGGAAAACCCCAAACAGGGCCACGGAGAGTCAGGAACAACTGAAAGATCTCTGAACAACAACAGAAGTTTCCAAGTTATTCTTAATATGGAACAAATTCAAACCTGTGCCTCAGTCTCTCCTTCTGTGAACAATTTGCATACACAAACATAAACTGGCAATAGCAGTGATGGCGATTATGGTCATAATGATCATATACATCCCTGTTGCCCCATTGGCACAATGAATTAGTTAGAACTGACTGTCTCTAAGGACTCTCCTAGGTCTAAAAAGAAAAATCATCTATGGCTCTTTCATTCACTTATCATGTCTATATGTCTTATCCCAAATAGACCACAAACTGCTTGAGGGCAGGAACTGAAGTGTACTGCTCTCTCATCAATAGTAGGCCCTCAATAAATGCTTAGAGTCCTAGGACTGGAAAGAGGCTTAGAGGTCAACAAATTCAACCCCCTTAGATGAGGACATCTCTTGGGCCCTGAAAAGTCAATGTATTTATTTGCCCAAGGCTACATGACTAGTTACAGTCAGACTTACAACTGTAACATGGATCTCCTTGTGAACTTTTCACTGCCCCAATGATGGCTTGATTTGTTAGAATTATAAAAGCATAGGGAGAGGCAACAAGGCATAGTAGATGAAATAGATAACAGAAAGACTTGGCTTCAACTCTATGATGCTTACTAGCCATGATATGATGTGTAAGTGGTTTAAGTTCCCCAGGTCTTGGACATCTTTCTAAGGCTCCAGATCATAGATGTTTTGCAATCTGCCTCAGTGAAGACAAGGGACACGCTGATGGAATTACAGATCCAAGATGCTTTAACATATTAATGGAATTGTAAAAGATTAAAGCTGGGGAAGACCTTAAGGATCTAATTCAACTCTGTCATTCATGGTGAGATTTCAAAGATGATAGTGATGGCACCAGGAGTCAGACTGTGTGATGATTGACTTCCCCTCAGTCACAGAACCAGAGAATATTCCTGGTACCCCTGAAAAAAATGTTTAAAATAGTACTATTCAGTAGAGTTCAGAATAAACACACATAGGAACAGGAAGCGTGGGCCCTGTTGTGCCTGGATTCTATTCCTAAAACTGAGAGGAAAATCATTCATACATTCATTTTTTTAGATACTAAGGCAATTTCTATTCCTAGCAAATGTTACTTTGTGGTGTCTGAATTAACAAATACTGGATTTCGTACTTAAGACACTTACATCTTTTCTCTCCTAAAAGGGAGGGGGGAAAATGTGTCTCTTGTGTTTTCCTTGGCTGTTATAGTACCATAGGAAAAGAATGAGATAATTCCCAGATTTGTAGATTTAGACCTCAAAAGGCCCTTTAGTCCTTTAAGCCAACCCCCCCCATTTTACAGATGAGGTAATTAAGACCCCAGGAGATGAATGACTTGCCAAAGTCCACATAGAGAGTGAGCATCAGGTGCAGAATCTGAACCCAATTCTTCTGGTTCCAAATCCAGCATTCTTTCCACTGAACCATGCTGCCTCCTGTCCCCTTAGTCCAAGCCTGGGGTTGGTCTTATTCTTTTTTAAAAAATTTTATATTTTCCCCCAATTTCATGTAAAAACAATTTTTAACATGTCTGGCCTCATTCTGATATAGTCTAAAGTGGAAGGACTGAGATAATTTATACTAAGTTGATAGAAGTTGAATCTATTCTGATCTCCCTTACCCCTGCTACCAGAACATCTCAACCCTCTTATGAGTATTACGATGTCTTTGTTGCACATCCCTACTCTTTTCTTGCTGTGGTGACTCAAGAGCTACTCTCCTTTGCCACTTGCTAATCTATAGCTGTTTAGCCCTTTGACACTATCTGTATGTCACCATTTACTGGGGCGTAATAAGCAACAAACTATTTCCTTACAAGGACAGTTAAAGCTCTTTAAGCCCATGTTGCTTATGGTTATGGGAACTCTATCCAGCCACAAGGCAACATTAGGTTAAGGCAAAGTCTATCCCTTATAGATGCACTTTTCCTAATACCAAAGTCCCTGACCCTGGTTAACTGTCTGACTTGGGGTTAGAAATTACTTTTTAACTTTTTTCAAATCCCTGCTTGTCAGTCTCTATGACTTCAAACCACTTTGGTGATCCTCGCTTCAGCAAACCATAAGAAAGTTGTGTAGTGTGTGGGCTTAAAGTAATAAGGAACCCTTTGGAGCCTCCCATAATGCTCTTGGATAGGGAATGCAAATCAATCTCTGAGTAAAAACAAAAGGGCTAAATAAAGCCAGTGTGGATTCTGCATCCTTTTCCCCCCCTAAATCTCTACCAGTGACAAAAATCCAATCTTTCTTTAGTAACCTCCCTTGACACTTGGCCACTCCCTACAGATTTAGTGACCCTGCTTCTCACAGTAGTGGTGGTCAAGGGAAGATGAGCCAGTCCATAATCAGCATCACTCTTACAGATTATTATCTGGGAGGGATCAGTAGTGACCATTGCAGATCTCGGTATAATAAGCCCTGAGTGTAATTGTCCCAAGGAGAGATGCGTTGGGAGCGTTGGCAAGTGGAGCAACTATCTTGCCATCACAAAGCCAGTTACTAACAAAACAGGAAAGAGGAAATACATGACCCTCTAGTCACTTGTCTGGCAATGTGTAGGAGCTAGGTGGAATCTGCTTGTGACAGACAAATGTTAAATTTTCATTGTAAGCATTTATATCTCCAAAATCAGTAATTGCTATAAATTGATTTATTGACTTACTGTTTTCTTGCTTGTCTCTAGACTTAAGAAAGTGCCAAAAAGGTAGGCTAAACTGAAAACTGTGCGTGCATGCAGTTTTTCAGACATCCTGGTTGTTAAAGATTTAATAACACATCCCTGTATTGTTCTATAAACATTGCTTAAGCTCAACAGGACTGCAGTAGAAGACTAGAACAATGAAATCGGTGCTAGACTGGAGGTCTGGGAACTGAAGGATAATTAATGATAATAATAATAGCTGGCATTTATAGAAAGATTTATGGTTTGAAAAGTGCCTTACATTTATCATCTCATTTGAGTCACCCAGCATGTCTGCATTTGGGGGCAGCTAAGTGGTGGAGTGCATATGGTTCTGGGCCAGAAGTCAGGAGGACCTGAGTTCAAATCCAGTCACAGACACTTACTCATTATGTGACCCTGAGCAAGTCACTTAACTTCTCTTTGCCTCATTTTTCTCAACCGGAAAATGGGGATAATTACAATACTTACCTCACAAGTTTGTTGTCAGGATCAAATGAGATAAGAATCCTAAAGCAGTTATCACAATGCCTGGCATATAGTAGACACCATATTAGTAGCTTTGACGGTGATGATGATGTCTACAAACTAAAAGCAGCGAATGACCCAGTTCATTATGTGAGAAACTTCGCATGAGAGAAAATAGATTCCACACCCCCTCTCCCATGGGAGAAAAATAAAACAGGCAGATTAGTTGTTTTTTTTATCATCATATAAACCAAACAATCAGTCGTTAATCAAGCTGAATATTTGACTGACTAAATTTAAGGAAGCAAGTATTTGGGTGGCTCATATACAGAGCCATTGTCTCAGGAACTTGGTCAATGTCCAGCATCTATCCCAAATGTTGACCCTGCAGATCGTGTCTTCTTCTTCTTTTTTAAGTAATAGTATTGTTTTTCTCAATTATAGGTAAAGATAGCTTTCAGCATTCATTTTTGAGATTACTCCTTTTTGTTCTCTCCTCAGAGAATTTAGAGAAGATTTGTTTACTCTCTTACATATCTCTTCAAAGTCACTATGTCCCCTAAATTAACTGTAACCCCATCTTCTCCCCTGGACTTTTCATTTCTAGGTTGAATGGGTTCAGTTCCTAACCTTTTCTCATAAATCCTCCTTTTTGTTTCCTTCTGTGGCCTCCATTGTATTTTCCTTGTCCGTCCCCAGTGACCCTGCATCCAAACTACAGCTCTGCTATGTAGTAGCTTAAGTCCAAGTCTCAGTTTCCTAAATATGGACAATAATATCTGCCTTCCTTTCATTTACCACCAGAGGCTCTGCTTGGTTTCAGCTTCCTCCTCATCTTGTGCCTTGCCCAAGATAAACTCATCACTAGGAAATTGATCATCATGGACCTCACCAGTATTTCAGTTTCCCCTCCCACTATAGAGGGCTCAAAATGTCAAACATCTCTTTGTTTGCCACAAGCTGCTCTGCCTCTACCATCATCTTAATCACTTCCCCACACTAGGTACCCTCTGGCACTCCCCATTCCTTTTCAGCTCCTTTTTCTGTATTGTTTTCCCCCATTGGATTGTAAGTTCCTTGAATTAATCTTTTTCTTATTTCTGTCTTCACTACTTAGCACAATGCCTGGCACACAGTAGGTACTTAATTAATATTTGGTGCAAAATATCATACCATATCTCCCTGATAGGGCTATGTGGATATTTAAACCTATAGAAAAAGGGGCAGAGAGAGGTAGAAAGAAGCCAACTGTCTTAATGTAATTGAAGGGGAGTGGCATAGAATACTCTCTATTAATACACCCTCTTCTCTCTAGGTTTTTAAGACAGCAGTATCTCTTGGTTCATCTCAGTTTTCTTTGTTGAATTCTAATTCATACTCTACCTTCTGGCCCTAAATGTCCAACAGGGTTTTGCCCTGGACCCTTTTCATTTCTCCCTCATTATGTATGCAGAAATGGTGTTTAGTGTCTACTAGGCATTATTCCTATACAAATGTTTCTACATGTACAAGGAACAACAAGCTAAGCATGGGATGTCAAGTGTGTTAAGTAAGAGTAAGGAGAGAATGTTTGTCTGTTTCTACAACCCATTCTCAGTGATTCAGGGCCTGAATATATTGTTTATTCAAGTTCTTCGCTTCTCCAATTTCTCCTAATTTGATCAATTTCTCAGAATTTCAGATGTTGGATAAGTGATGGAGTTGGAACTCCATGGAGTCAAACTCTATGATATTTTTGCTACTTAACCAAGGTTAACTGACACAATAGGATTCAGAACAAACGATCATTTTTTTATTGTTACTATTAGCATCCCTCGTTCTATGGGTTTCATTTTCCCAAGCCACCTCCCACTCCTCTCAACCATGGAAAATTGTAAGTTGGCTCTCTGCAGCTGTTTCTGCCTCAGCTTGCAGGCAAGTACCTGTCTGTAGGACAAACAGAAGACTCTAGTTTCCAGGACTGTCGATTGGAAAGCCAATCCACTTGTTAAGAAGGATGGAAAAAGCGTCTAAACAACGTGCAGCTAACCGTGAAGGCCCCGGCATGCAAGAAGACTCTAACATTACAAAGTCTTGTGGAAAATTGTTTGCGTGGGGGGCTCCAAGTAATAGAGGTCAGGGTCAGTTTGTTCCTGCTAGAAGAACTTGGATGGGAGACAATTCCTTCTCTAGATCTTAACCGCAGATACTAGCTGGAGCTTAAGAGCCCACCCTGCAGCATGGGACATTTCAGTGGGCAGTTCCCCTTCACAGAATTGCCTACTCATCCCCTCCCACATCTCTTTCCATCATAACACAGGAAAGTAAGTTCAGTTCTTTCATCAGGACTTTGGGAATGTAAATGTGACTTTCCAGAGCTGAGTGGGAAGGAAGGAAGGAAGAAGGAAGGAAGGAAGGAAGGAAGGAAGGAAGGAAGGAAGGAAGGAGGAAGGAAGGAAGGAAGGAAGGAAGGAAGGAAGGAAGGAAGGAAGGAAGGAAGGAAGGAAGGAAGGAAGGAAGGAAGGAAGGAAGGAAGGAAGGAAGGAAGGAAGGAAGGAGAGGAGAGGAGTGATAGGAAAGAAGGAAGGAAGAAACATAGAGAGGAAGGAAGGAACAAAGGAAGGAAGAGACAGGAGGAGAAGAGAAATTATTTATGAAATTTCATCATCTCACAGCCCCACTAAACTTTCTCATATACAAAAAAGCATCTAGCTTTCTTCAAAGACATGGAGTGGGGCTAGTTCACAGACAGGTATTTGATGTCTGGACTGACTTGAGTTGGGGAAATCATTTCCATAATCAATCTAAGAAGATGTATTGAAAGACAAAGGACTTCAGGAGTTAGTCCAAGGAAGAGAAAAAGATGACAAGTGACACCAAACATGGCTTGGAATGCAGTTTAGAAGAAAGCTCCAGTGAAGGGACTAGGTTATTGGACAACATGAGTAGATTAGCAAAAGGGAAGGAGAATAATCACTTATAAGCTAAACAAAATCCTAAACTCTGTTTCATGGGCCCAAGAGCCTTATCTCACACTTACCTAGTATGTTTGAAAGCATTTTCACATATCACATAGCTCAATATATTTTCCACAACAAATTTCTGAACTGAGCAGAACAGATGTTATTATCCCTATCTTACAGATGAGGGAAATGAAGTCCAAAATGATGCAGAAATGTTTTTATGGGCAGGCAGATAGTGACAAAATGAGGATTTAAACCCAGGTCTTCCTGGAAAAAAAGTATAATTTAGGAGCAAGATTATCGGACTCAAAGTCAGAAGAATGTGACGAGTTGAGACAGCTGTAGCACGAGGTGACCTGAGGAAAGTTGTTTCATGTTTCTAGGGGATGGGTCAGGTAACAGCAGCGGGTACAAGAATCTGTACTTGGAATCATGAAGACCTGTGGTCCATGAGGCTGGGCAAGTCCATTTCCTTCTTGGTCTCAGGGGAAACTCAAATAAGTAAATAAATGTGTGTGTGTGTATGTGTGTGTGTGTGTAATCTTTGCAAATCTTAAAGGGCTATGGAAATTCTAGCCATTATTACATTATTATTTAACTTCCAGGAAACATTCTAAAACTATAACTTATAGAGATCTTGCCAATATCCATTAGCAGAATGAAGGTCTTCGTTGGAAATTCTCCATGTCAGGGAAACCAAAAGTCTCATCCAAAAATTATGTTAGAGACTTACCCCCTAACAACCAGCATTTTAAAGATCAGCTTGTGAAAGGCAAAGTCATAAACCTTACCCCAAGTCTAAGGTTACCGAATTATCCAAAGGATCATAGAATTAAAGTCCTAAAAAGGACTTTAGAGATTATTTAGTCCTTCACACTAGAGATACAGCTTATAAATATCTATCTGAAATAGAAACATCAGCTTTAAATATAAATATAATAAACTAAATTTAAATATAAATATAATAAATCTTCTAACTAGTCTCCTCTCAGATTCCTAATCAGGCTCCCTAAGCAGGCTCATGATCTGATTCCCTAACCAGTCTCCTTATCCTAACCATGTTCATAAACAAGAAGCAAAAACAGGTTCAAATTCTAGTGACCTTTGCTCTTTTTCAGACAATTTCTGAAGATGACTGAACACTGAGGAAGGCAATTTAAAGCAACGTCCTCACCTGAGTGGGTAGAACTGAGAGCCCTAATAATTGAGTTTCAACTCCTAGTTTCATCCCTAATCCTTCTCCATTCCCTCAAACCATCTCAATTAGGTGATGATATCTCTTTACATATCACTGGAGAAGAAGATTCCATTATGTGCTATATCTCACAACCACTGGCGTTCCAGGCAGGGTGGTACAGTGGGTAGAGTGTGAAATATGCAGTCAGATGACCTGGACTCAAAGTCCAGCTCTACCATCTTATTTGCCTGACCTTGGGTAAGTCCTTTAAGCTCTGAGGGCCTCAGTTACCTATTCAGTAAAATGTGGGGGACAGAGGAGGCAGGGCCAGATTAGACACTTGAAGTTCCCTCTAGCTCACCATCCATGATCCTATGATTTTCTCATGTGCCCATTTCTACTTATTTTGTTCTTCACATAAGATGGCACAAAATGAGTCATCACAGTTCCATTAAGTCTTCTGACAGAGTCTTAAGGATTGGAGTCGGCGGCCCCTTTTGCCAATCCTACTTCTTCCCAGGCCCTAAGTCTCTCAATCTCACCTCATTCCTCCAGCCATTCTCCTTGTCCTTCCCATCTGAATTGGAACCAGCAACTTCAAGAAGGCTACAGTCTCCACCAAGTATTCTAAGGAATACTCTGCTCACAGCCCTGTGTGGAAGGTACCCTCAAATTCAGCCTCTGGTCTCTGAGATCCATGTGATGTGGATAGTGCCAGACAAGCAAAATCCCCAGGATTTTACTCCTGGGTCCTGTTCCCACCATGACTTTTCTAGTCTGTCTTTAAAAAAGATTCCAGATCCTAGAGTGAGGAAGATTCTTTTAGCTCCAAGCCCTGAATTCCATCTCTGTCCCCTTCTCTGACCTCCTTCAGGTAGTAGAGTACTCTACTGGACACAGGTGTCCAGTAACTGACTTCAGAGCCCCTCTGAATATGGGTTTGTGTGGAGGAAGAAAGGGGGAGTGGGGAGATGACTTGTGCAATGGGAGTCTTATTGAACTGGGGAGGAGAGGGGAATCCTAGAGGGATGGGGAAAGGGTTGCTATCTTCTAGGCCAAGGGTGGGAAACTTTCAGCCTTGAGGCCTCATGTGATCCTCTAGGGCCTCAAGTGCAGTCCTTTGACTGAATCCAAACTTCATGGAACATATGTGGCCTCAAGGCCATAGTTCCCCACCCCTGCTCTAGGCAATTCCCCCAATTGTCTGACTATAGCCAGACTGGGTCCAGTTTTGCATCTACCATCCTGACAGCATCTCAGTATTACTATTTCCTTTCAAAAGCTGTAGTCTGCGAAGACAGAGTCATGAGAAGATAGAGACATGATGAAGAATTATTCTCCCCTTTTTCTTCCCCAGCATCCAACCCTTTCTCTACTCACGCTTACACCCTCATTACCAATACCAAGTAAAAAAGTTGAGTTGGATGGGGGTGTTGGGGGACAGGAAGAGAGAAGGGAAGGTGGGTCTTTTTCCAGCTCTAGCTGTTCTGTCCTTTGCTCATTGCCCATTCCTCTCCTGCACCTCATCCCCAACCCTGCACCCCCATGACTTCTAGCAGAGAATTTGCTGGCAGGGAATTTACAGGTCAAATCTGCGGATCCAAAGCCAGGGATCTAGCAAACTTGGGCCACCCTGCAGCCCCTGCCAGAGGGAGACCACACAGCATCCAGCGGAGGCTTCAGGGTCACAGTGCCAGAGCATGTCCATGCTGACATTCCCCACCCCTACCCGCCACCCCACTACACTCATCCTTTTAGACTTTTATGGTTGATGTTTATCATTTTTTTCTGACAATTTAATTTCTGGGGCTCAGCAAGTTTATTTGCTTTGCCAGAGCAAATAGATTCCAACTTGTTCTGCCCTTTTGGTTAACTCTTTGGTGGAGTCTTGATTTCTAGGTAGTTTTTCTTTAAGTGTGTGTGTTGGTGGCTGTGGTTGCTGGTGGTGGTGGTTGCAGTTGCTGTGGCTGTGGTTGTTGTTGGTGGTGGTGGTGGTGTTATTGGTGCTGTGGTTGCTGGTGGTGGTGGTGGTGGTGAAGGATAGGTGGAGATGGAGGGAAGGGCTCTTTTTCACCCTGTGATGCCCTCTAAAGCAAAGTAAAATCTGAGTCAGAATAAAATATTTCCCACCACAGATGTTTGCCTCTGAAACAGCCAACTCCTGGTTGACCATCTATGCAAATGGAAGAAAAGGATGATACAAAGTTATGATTAACCAAAACATCCTTCTTTCTTGAAATGTAGTCAGATACAGGTTAAACTTCCTTTCTGCAAGATCTGCTTTCCAATTCAGCTTTGCTTTGAACTAGTTGTATGACTCGGGACAAGTCTCTTAAAGGGACTCTCCATGATGCAAGTGAGGGAAGCAAAGATTTAGAGTAACATCTTTGTCAATACATTATTGCTTTCATTTATGGGGGGAAAACGCAGGAAGGGGTGTAGTGCCATAGCTGTTGCTCATATCTTACAAATGAGGAAACTGAAACTCAGATGAGAGCAATGATTTGCCCAGGAACAAATGACTAACAGGTCAAAGAGTCAGGACATGAGAAGGTGAGTCTACTTTTAGCAGCCCGAAATCTGGCTAAGGGGGAGCTAGACAGGTCTAGTAGTCCCCAACCTAACACATTGAGTATAGAACAGAAAGAAGCTTTCCTAAAATGAATTTCAGACTTGGAATGCATTTTTCTCTGTTAGAATTAGCTTGTTTGTACATAATTGTTTTTGTAGGTTGTCTAGCCCATCAGAGTATAAGTTCCTCAAGGTCACAGACTGTCTTTTACCTATCTTCACAACCCCAGTGAATACGTAGGAATCACTTTAATAAATGTTTATGGACAGATTGACTGAAGAGGCTCCAAGTCAACTCAAGATGTAGTTGAAATATTATGATTTTACAATATTAAGATAATAGAAAATAATAGTCTTGAAATACCCAAAATTAGACAAAAGAGAAAATAGTACTATTGATTAAGAAATAGGGGTGTGTGTGTGTGTGTGTATGTAGATGTGAGTTATACATCATTGAATGCTACTGAATTGGGGGTAGGTTAGAGTCTCCCCATCTAAGACTATCTTGGACCCATTTTCTATGTATCTTGAATATAACCATTTGTGTACATATTGTCTTTCCCGTTAGAACTCAGAAAATGTCTATATTCTACCTACTGAAAAATCAGGAAACAAATATATTCTTAACACTGACTCTATTTTTGAGCTCTTGATCTCAGAAAGTCCATTCAAGGGGCTTTGGCAATTAAGAAAATATTGAAGAACCCACCTTGAGGTACAGTGTTCCTAAATATAATTTCAGTAACCCAAGGTGCTTTACTAGGCAACCATCTCCAAAAGAACACCAGTCTAGAACCAGAGAATTGAACTTGGCATGAAAAATTCTATCTTCACCACTTAAAATGTAGTAACCCTTCATCTATAAAATGAATATAAAACTAATTATGAGAGTTGGCTGAGACAATAGGAGGCAGGTAGGTAACACAGTGGGTTTGATGCTGCACTTGGAGTCAGGAAGATTTGAATTCAAATCATGTCTCATACAGTAGTAGCCTGAGCCTGGGCAAGTCAGCCCAACTATTTTAGCCTCAGTCAATTCATCTGTAAAATGGGGGAAATAACACTTCCCTCCCAAGATTATTGTAAGGATCAAATGAGATAATACTTACAAGTCATTTAGCACAGTGCTATATAAATGTTAGCTATTATTATTAGCAGCCTAACAGGTGAATAGCCTACTCCTTCTCAGTGTCAGATAGACAGCATCCCTATTGTCTAGAGGTAGCATGGCAGCACCACCCAAATTAGCCAAACATAAGACTTTGCCGAAACAATGACATTTCTGTGGCTTCTATTGAACCATAGAGGTTCAATAGAAGCAATATCTCCAAAATGCTTATAAGACATCTAGGACTTCTGAACAAAGCTCTGTTTAGACAAGTTAGATCTAAATGTATTGGAAACATCCAAATTACATTTCCCTGGAAAGGAAAAACCATCTTTGGCCCTTGGTTCAAGCCATATGTTTGAGATGTGGATTGGAGATCACACAGGAACACAGGCTGATAATACAAAGCACCAAACATTTCCTCTATCCCATCCAACAACGTCTCTACACCAGGAGGTTGTAAGAGGGTCATAGCCACCGGATGTCACCGAAGGTGAGAGAGCTGGCCCCTGGTGGTCTCCCCTTGCCAATTCCCAACTAGAACAGGAGATTCTAGAGATTGAGGACAGGAGTCTCCAGGACTGATTTCCCCAGGGTCCTTGCTTCCCTGATGTGTACAATTATGCAGATGCCTGAGTAGGAGAGTCCCCAAAAGAAGGGAACAAGAGAAGCTTCTAATCTGATTTTTAAGTGTTTTGCCATGGTGGAGTTGGGTCTACTTGCTGGTTTGAAGACAGTTGAAACAGCATCTAAGTAATGAAAGGAAAATAAACAAGTCATTTTTTTCAAGACATCCTAGAATAGGAGTGAGTTAGCAAATTTCATGGCAGCTGGAATTTGGTAAGCCCATCAGCTCCTCCCTGCCTTCCTTTCATCCATGACACCTTTCAATTTTTCTTAATCCAATTCCCAAATCAATCTCAATATCTTTTGTTACATGACCTCATCCTCCCATTTAGACTTCAACCAATATGACCATCCCACCCACAAGCTCACTCCTACATCTATCCTCTCATCCACCCTTCCCTCTCCTATTCCTAAGACTTATCCAGATCATCACAAGTAACTGGAGTAACCTCCCTGTTTTCCCTTACTGAAATCTGTCCTTTCAATTCCATATATATTCTGAAATCCCATGAAAACTTCTTGCCATGAACCAACATAACTGTTTGGGAACTGAGGCTACAAAGACAAAAACAGGCAAAAACATTTGAAGGGACCTAAGTTCTTTGGTTTACCCAAAGACCTGGTTGATCTTTCTTCACTCAACTGTCAAATCCATCTTCCTAAAGCTTGGATCTGACCATGTCCTGTTCAGTCAACTTCAACAGCTCCCTATGACCACCAGGATCAAATATAAAATCCTTCATTTGCTTTTTAAAACCCTTCGGAACCTAGTCCCCTCTTCCCTTTCCATTCTTCTTATACTTTACTTCCCTCCACATACTCCAAGATCTAGTGACATTGTCCTTCTGGATGTTCTTCCTACATGGCAGGCTATCTTTCCACTGCAGGCATTTTTACTGGCCACCTCAATTCCTGGAATGACCTCCACCCTCATCTCTGCCTCCTGGCTTTCCTGATTTCCCAGCTAAATCCCATCTTCTTCAAGAAGTCTTCCCTTATTTCCTTCAAGGCTAGTGCCTTTCCTCTGAAGTTATCTCAAATTTAGGTTGTATATATTTTGTTTATATATGTTTGTTGGTATATTCTCTCCCCCATTAGAATGTTATCTACTTGAGAGCAAGGCCTATTTTTTTTATTTGATCATTTTTTTAATTTGGATTCTGGTTTGGGGGAAGGATTTTGAGGGGGAGCATTTTGTTTTATTTTCTTTGCCTTTCTACACATCCGTAGTACTTACCCCAGTCTCTGGCACATAGTATGCCTAATAAATGCCTTTTTGTCTTGACTTGAGAGGGAAGGGGATCTTAAAGCAACATAACTATCATTTACAACATCAGCTCTTACTCCATAGCACACACTCCCCAAATAAGTGCCTGTTCAGACAGTGGATGTGTCTTATCATGTAAAAGATTCTCCAGCAGCTAATAATAACCATAACCCCCTCAACATCCAACCCTTGAATGTGCCAGGAAAGGGGAGCAATGAGAGCAAAAATAGCCAGAGCAAAGTACAGCATAACTTTTCATTCTGAGACCCTTATGACCCCAGTGATGCTATTGTGGCCTAAGCCTAAATTTTGCCTAGGCCAGTGGTTTCAAGATTCACTTGGTTTAAAATGAAACAATCACTCTTGAACCATAAAAATCAAATACACATACTTTAATATTTCATGTGAAAAATATTCAATTCTAGAATGAAAGGATATAAACTTTCCCCCGCCATTCCGTTTTTTATGTTCCAAACTAAAGAAAGCACTCCACAGGCAGTTAAAACTCAGGAAAATATTTCTGATTCCCTTTCCTGCCCCCAGGTCACATCTTTTACAATGCTAGCCACCAGGTGGGCAAAGCACCAGGGGAGGCTATGCTTCCGGGTGAAAGTCTGATAGCACCATATAATATCCATATGATATGTATGAATACTTTGTTCTTGTCCAGACAAGATAACTCAAGCATGAAGCTACTAAGGAGAAAGCTGTGGCTGAATATGATAAGAGACTGGCTAGCATCCTAAAGTCAAAGCTAAGAATATGTTTTAAGGAATTCACTTCTACACAATATAACATGTAGTCTCAAAGTACACTTTAGAAATTGTAAAATGGATCATAGCAAATTTGGAACCTGTACAATATTAATGAAACATAGGATCCACCACCCTAAGGCAGGTATAGAGTGATTATTACTTCCTTTCCAAAACTAAGGGGAAAGATTAATAGATATTCTCAGGGCACAAGACAAACCAGTCAAAAACCTAAGAAAGTGCTTTTGGAACAAGAAAGCAGGACTTCAATGAGCAACAGTAAAGATTGATAACAGATACATGCTAGCAGATTTCACAAATATCACTGAAAGTGGTTTACCTCCAATTGGAGTGTATGAAACAGTTAAGATCCAAGGCCTTAATCAAAAGAACCTCCACAGGCAACATCTGCATAAACTCAACCAAGAATATGCCAAGAAGCATCAAAGGGCTGACACATGAGAATTTGTTTATGGAAAAGGAGGCTTTTATGATAGCAACTCAAGACTAGGTCATCACCACCAAAAAATTACAGAAGAGTTCTCGGAGAGTCCAGAATTAGTTATGAATACAGATTACACAGGACAATGGCAGTAGCAATGTAGCATATCATTGCAGTCTATAAAAATACAGTACCTACTGAATCTCTAGCAAGACGCAAGCCAGTGGCTAAAATTAAACTTCAGAATCTTTCTTTTATGGATTTATTGTTTGTCATTCAGTCATGTCTGACTCTCCTTGATCCCATTTGGGGTTTTCTTGGCAAAGATATTGGAGTGGTTTGATATTCTCTCTCCAGTTCATTTCACAGATGAGGAAACTGAGGCAAACAGGGTTCAGTGACTTGACCAAGATCACACAGCTCGTAAGTGTTTGAGGCCAGATTTGAACTCAGGAAGATGAGTCTTCCTGATTCCAGACCCAGCACTCTACCAACTGTACCATCTAGCTGCCCTCTTTTATGGACTAACAGACAGCAAATTCTAATGATACACATACAAACCTCAAAATACCCTTGAGAACTTAACCAGTAAACTGTCCTTGAACCAGAGAATTATCACAGAACAAACTGTTGACCACAATTACCCAGACAAAACATTGAGCCACAAAAACTTAACAGCCATCCTAATAGATGTTACCATATCAAATACTTCTCATCTCCAAGTTGTTTTCAACATTTAGAGACAGAAGAAATCAAAGTCATGTGGGAACAAGATGAGGTACACATCATCCCTGTCATCCGGTCTAATACTGGAGTTGTACCAAGGATGTTTTCAGTGAGCTGAAGAAAGATGAGCTTACATGTTAATACTCTTATTCAACCAGTGCTTTTCTCCACCTGAGCAATAATCCGCAATACATTAAATATAAAAGAATAACAGGATAGGAACTTGTTCCAGGTCCATTTATATCTGAATTCCAACAATGAGTATTATTTCAAAAATAATAACTGGCATATATAGTGCTTTGATGTTTGCAAAGAACTTTCCATACATTCATTCACTTTATGCTCACTGCAACCTATGAGGTGGACTTTAATGTCCACTTTAATATGGACTTCCATCTTATAGGCAAGGTTATATCCAGTTCTAAACCTGAGGTTCATGAACTTTTAAAAAAAATATTTTGATAACTGTATTCTAGTATAATCGATTTCTTTGACAATCCTGTATATTTTGTTTTCTGCACTTAAAAATAACATACTGAGAAGGGGTCCAGAGATTTCACCAGAGTGTCAAAAGTGTTCATGACAAAAAATTAAAAACTCTTGTAACAAGATTCTAATTGCCCTAAGAACTTAAATCCCAAGACTTCAAAGCATTCTGCATTTGGTAAGAATTTGATAAATGTTCATTAAATTGATTTGTGAGATGGAAGAAAATTTCTTGATAATTAAAACTATTCAAAATGGAATCCAAGGGAAAGAAGACGTTAGAAGATAGTGAGTTCCCCATCACCAGAGGTCTTTAAGTAGAATCTACATAATTCGCCAAGGATGTTCCTATTCAAGTATCAGTCAAACTGAATGATCTTTGATTTGCCCTTTCAGTTCTGAAATTCAGTGATTTTATGAAATGATTTGTCAAAGTCTTTCTTGCTGATCTTATGAACAAGTTTTAAAAATGTGGCCAGGCCACGATGGTACCGATCAGTGGATTTAGAAATGGTCAAAAAGTAATCATTACTGATCTGATGTCAGCTTGAAAGGGAATTCTTCCCCAAAAGTTTCTAGTGGAGTGCCACAAGGATCTTCTTGTAATTCATTCATTTCAGTCATGTCCAATTCTTCTTAACATCATTTGGAGTCTTCTTGGCAAAGATACTGGAATGATTTACCAGTTCATTCTCCAGCTCATTTTATACATGACAAAACTGAGGCAAACAAGGTTAAGTGACTTGCCCAGGGTCACACAGTCAGTAAGTGTCTGAGGCCAGATTTTAATCCAGGAAGATGAGTCTTCTGTCTTTGGCCCTGTATTTTGACAGTCAATAAGACATAGGCATAGTTGGGACCTTCAACAAATTTTCAGAGCTAAAGATGGCAGTTAACCCATGGAATGTCAAAGGTAAGATCCTAAAAGATCTTGATACATGAGAGTACACAGCATCAAATCTAATGAGATGTAATTTAATAGAGGCAAATAGAATCTTATCCTTGGGTTTAAAAGGTCAGCCTCATAAATATGTGACAGAGGCCATATGACTAGATAGCAGTTTGTCTGAAAAAAAAAATGTGTGAGACTTAAAGAACTGCAATCTCAACATGCATTGACAATATGATATGTCAGCCAAATGTAAAAGCTAATGAAATCCCTGGCTGCATTTAGAGAGGCACAGTGTTCAAAACTAGGGAGGTTTTCCATTGGGGGAGGAAATTCCATTGTCCTTGGCCCCACTCAGACCACATCTGGCATATTGTGTGCAGTTCTGGGCACCACGTTGGAGGAAGCTGGAGAGTGTCCAGAGGTAGGCGATCAGGATGGTCGAGAGACCTTGAGAAGGTCAAGAGCCAAAGGAGAAGCAGTTAGAAGAATTGGAGATGCTTGGCCTGAAGGGAGAAAGAGTTAAGGGGAACATGAGATCTCTTCAAGTATCTGAAGGACTGTCATGTGAAAAAGGGATTGGACCAGATCTATGTGGCCCCAGAAGGCAGGACAAGGAGAAATGGCAAAAGTTGTGGAGATAGATTTCAGCTCAACGGAAGGAAAACATTTCTAATAATTAGAGCTATACAAAAGTGGAGGGGGTTGTCATGGGAGATAACACATTTCTTGTCACTGGAGGTCTTCAAGTCAAGGATACTCAATGGTTGAGAGTTAATAAATATTTAAATACCTACTATGACATTTGAATGACCAACCATTTTTCAGGGATACTCTGCAACATATTTTGTTCAGTTTGGGGTTAGAGTAGACGGCATCTGAGGTCCCTTCCAACTCTGATTCTGTGGAGAAAAAGAGATCATTTATAGAGTAAAAGAACTGTAAAGGCTATCTGGTGAAGGGATGGGAAGGGAAGGGAAGG
This sequence comes from Bettongia penicillata ogilbyi, assembly GCA_023548195.1. Lineage (NCBI taxonomy): Eukaryota > Metazoa > Chordata > Mammalia > Diprotodontia > Potoroidae > Bettongia > Bettongia penicillata. Next base: position 3,366,633 of record JAJHZJ010000799.1, on the reverse strand, counting down.
GATTCAATTTAAGTCAAGAATTATGCATCTTCCACACTGGTACCCTTTTTCTTATCATCTAATCCCTACTCTTTCCCCTAATGTCCAGAGAGCTTTATCTTTTATTCGATGCTTTATTCCCAAAGTCATCCCTAGACTGGCAATCACATTATATTTCTCTTCCTAAACCTCAAAAAAAAGTCTTAAAATGAAAAAAGAAGTGGTTAAAATGTCACAAAAAGGCCATGTGTACACTGAGGAAAGTGTGTATAAAAGTGTCTCGGCAATTAATAAGTGTTTATTGAATGGTCCTTTTAGAGGCAAAAGGTAAGAAATTGGCATCTTTTCAGGGATCTGTGGTTGTGAGTGTTATTGTTTTATGTAGAGTTACTTGGGTGTGTATGTCCCCCTAACAAAAATGTAAGTTCTTTGAGAGAAGCTGTAGAGATACGCAAATATTCAATACAATCCACTAGTAAATTACTGTCGATGCTAAGCCTGAACACCTGAACATGGTAATATGAAATCAATTCTGCTCTATTAAATTTGATAAATATACATTATGCCCCCAAGGCTAAACCTAGAGGGCACACAGCAAATGATAGGTTGGAGATTATGAGTATTTAGTATGACAGAATCTATTTAAAACTCTTCTTCATTTTGTGTGGATCAATGTTATTTCTGGGCAATTGTGGGCAACACTTTGGTGTATCCCAATGCTACACAATGGTGAGGAGTATACCAGTTTGGGAGGCTATGGATTCTCCTATTTGTTATCTGTATGATCATTTCTTAAGGCCTCAGTTTCCTCAATTCTAAATAAGAGAGTTAGGTTAGATAATTTCAAGCTCTCTTCCAACTCTGATTCTACACCCAGAATTTGACTCTGACTCACTTTATCAATCAACATTTATTAAACACCTACTATGTGTCAGTCAGATAGCTAGGTGGCACAGTGGATAGACTGCTTGACCTGCAGTCAAGAAGACTCATCTTCCTGAGTTCAAATCTAGCCTCAGACACTTACTAGCTGTGTGACCCTGGGCAAGTCACCTAAGCCTATTTGTCTCAGTTTCCTCATCAATAAAATGAGCTGAAGGAACTGGCCAACCACTCCAGTATCTCTGCCAAGAAAATCCCAAAGGGGGTCGGACATGACTGAAAATGACTGAAGACCAACCAACATGTTAGGCACTGTGCTAAGTGCTCTCTCACATCTCTGTCCTATTCTCTGTCTGCAGTTTCTATTCTCCTCAAGACCATCACTTGGATGCATTTAAAGGAGAGGAAACTCAAGTCAGGCTAGTGTTTCTCCTGTTTAAAAGCTATGGTGAAAGATCAGGAAGGGGAGGAGAGAGGAACCATGGGCCAAATGAGAAGTTTTTCAATGCTCAGCATCAACATGAAAGTCACTTAATTTCCTACTGTATGCACAGTCCTCTGTAGCTACCAAGCCAGTAGAGATGGGGGGATTCACTATGGTCAGCTAACAGAGAGCTGTGGTCTTTTTAATCCCAAGTCTGTCATAAATGATTGTGGTAACTGGGAGCAGGCTATCGAACCATGAAAGACTTCAGTTTTAAGATTCATTAAAATGAATCCATCCCAATATAACTCTTAAAGGGTTTGTGACCTGGGTGCCTTTGGCAATCTGGTGAAACCTATGGACTCCTCAGATGTTTTTGAATGTATAAAATACATAGGATTAGAAAGAAATCAATTACATTGAAATATAAGTATAGTTTTTTTTAAGTTCACAGATTTAAGGTTAAGAATCCCTATCAAGGTTTATAGTCCAGATTAATATGGGCAGAGGGGAGATGAGAAATTATTTCATCCAACACACTCCCACACCTCCATTCCCTACCCCTGCCCTTGAGGGTGTGGTCACATGACTCTAAAGACTGGGTGAGAGAAGTGATTTCTAAGGTCCTTTCCAGTTCTGCCATGCTTTGTCCTACATTCTAAACTTCTAGGTTCTAAGGGCCTTCCAGCTTTGACATTTTGTATTCTAACAATCTATGGTTTAAATCTTTTTCCAAACCTAATAATTCTCTACTCCAAGGCTCTTTCCCAGTTCTGTTATTTGGTGACAGAGAAGTTGACCTGTCTCTCTTGGTCCCTGCCTCTCTCTCCACCTGGCCTGAAATAAGGAATGGGAGAAATGGAGTGGGAAAGGGAAGTTGGAGATGGGGAGGTATAATTCACTATAAAGAAATCTAAGCCAGTCAATTGGTTCCAAAGCCCCCAAGCAAATAGCAATGCCACTGAAAGCAGAAGGAAGCTCCCTCACTCCTCCCCTCATCCTTCCCTGGCAGCCGCCCCTTGGCTGGCATCTCCATGCCTGGCAATCCTGCTTGTCTCCCAGACCTGAGACAGTTAACGGCTGTGGTTTCTGTGGGAAAGCCCACGCCTCACACCCCAATCCTTAAGCTAGGGATAAACCCAACAAAACCCCCAATCAAAACCCGCATTAGGAATGAAATCCTGGGCGTGGGCTGCTTCAGGCGTTCCAGGCACTGAGCAGCAGAAGAAGCCGTGCGTTGCACAGACCAGGGCACAGACTTGGGGAGCTCTGGGCTCTAAGGTCCCCACATTCCAAGCTGGGCTCCAATCCAGGGAGCTGGAGTGCCTGTGTTCCGTTATTGGAGATGCAACTGCCTCCTTTTTGTGTCATGGAAAGATTAGAGGACTGGAGGTTGGAGACCTGGATCCTAATCCCTGCATGCCACAATAAACTGAGAGATACACCTCTCAGGTCTCAATTTCCTCATCTGCAAAATGGGAACACTAAAGGCAAACCCTCCCTCACCTCAAAAGGTAGCTGTGAGAATCAAATGAGAGAGTGAACGTTGAAGCAGTTGGAAAAATATAAAAGAAGCTAATAAAAAGTAGAAAAGTAGAAAAAAACATAGAAAAGTAGAGAAGAACCCCCCTCACCCCAAAAATTAAAGGAACAAGTTATAAAATGTCCCTCCTCACTGATATCAGAAGCACTCCCGCCAACCGGAAACAACCAGTTGAAAAGCAAGGGGAAGAGTTTAGGGGAGGTAACTTTGAGTTGCTATGGTTAATCTACCAGGCAAATAATAACACTGGCAAATAATGCAGAACTGACTTGGAGGCTATATCTGCACTACAACTACAGCTGGTTTGTCCCTGAACTGGCTTGGGGCATAGAGAGGATTGTCTGGAGATCATAATCAAATGCTGAGAATTTCGCTGGTTCCTTTCTCTCAAGAAAAGGGGCAAATATATATGCAGCCTGGACGGAACTAGGCCTGGAGTTTGTTCCTGATGCTGACCCTAGGATCTAGTTCTGCAGAAACTGGGGACTTTTGAACTGCTCTGCCCTACTAGCTGTTGGAGACTCTGCTCTGGGCTCGGCAGGTCTGCACTCAATCACTTTGTTCCCAACAGAAAACCACATGCTAGTTTTAAGACACGCCTCAAAAATGTGACCACATGTCATTGTTAATTGATTTATGCAAAGCCATCTACATTATAAGTAATCTACAGCATTCGTCCAACTTGTTGTCTGGCTATCCTGAATAACCAAAGGCTGTATCTACAGTATAGAAACCACTATCTGAAAAGCAAAATGGAAGCTAAACTGATTATGTGGGAAGGTATAGCTAGACCTGAAAACAGGTTCCCTTTTTAAAATTTAAACAGATGAGAAGCTCACTGGGTGTAGATCAGATAAGGCACTAGATTTAGGGGATCTGGGCTACAATTCCAGCTCAGATACTTACTATGGACCTTAGGTCAATCACTTCATCTTTGTAGATTTCATTTGTACAATTACAGGGTTATATGAGATGTCTAAATTTAGCTAGAGGTTTTAGGTAAAAGAATACTGAAAATATACTAAAATCAAAAAAATAATGGAATGTTTCTACTCTAGAACTTTCTCTACTATGGTCCCAATTCCAGTTCTTTAGTCTTCAATCTCTTCCATCTTTAATCACTCCCTTTTATGCATTTTGTCCCCTATTCGAATATAAGCTCCTTGAGGACCATCATGGCAAGCAGAGAAGTATCTTTTGCTGTTTTTGTTTTAGTATAATCAAGTGCCTCTGATTGAATCTTGCCTTTCATTGAATTAATCAAGAATCTTTAACTAGAAACAGTATATGTATTTGTATTGTTAATTATTTTAATGTGATTAAAGATTTTCTCCATCCATAAATGGGTCTGAGAAGATTTGTAGGAAGGTCCATACCTTTTGTTGATTTCTAATGAGGCACTAGTTCTCAAAGGCTGTGATGCCCTCTGGCTCCAAAAAGTGTATCAATACTCTGGGGTGAAGTTTTACTTCGGGGCTTAGATTTTGAAAGGTTTGTTTGGCCAGATGAGACTCCCCAACTTTGAAAATTCAGATGTTGGTGCTTCTCTCAGGCAGCTACATCTGTCTATTGATCTGTCATGTATGTATTATTGCTTATAGTCAGGCAGCTAGAAGCCCTATCTGTTGATCTTTATTTCTCTGTTTTTTTTCTCTAAAGTTCAGGGTGCTGACTTTTTCCCCTGAACTAAGTGAATTATATATGTGCTTGATTAAAGTGATTATTGACCTCTCAAAAGTTGCTTTCCTTTTAGAAAAGCAGATCTAAGAACCTGTGATAGCAGGTCCTCCTGTGTATGTTGAGGTCCTTGCTTTTACAAGGACAGAGACTCTCTTTCTTTCTGCTTATATTTGTATTTCCAGTGCTTTACACAAAGTAAGTCTTAATGAATACTTATTGACCTTGACTTAATATAATAGCCAAAGATCATGGCTTTAGTCAAAGAAAATAGCTAACTTTAGAGTCAAAATGACTCCATGTTCTAAACCACTTGGACAGCTCTAAGACTGCAAGTTAGGTGAGTGACCAATCTATATTGGCAGAAGGATGCTTCAAATCAGGAATTTCCTATACTGACAAAACCAATGAGAAGGGACTGAATTCTGTCAACAAACGTTGTTACAGCCTAGTCATAGAGAGTATTTGACCACCAAATGGTGATAATATCACCAAAAATACCTGGTAAGGAAACTGATAGATTTCACAGTTCTGGAGTAAGGTTCAGTGTGTGAGTCACATTAATTATAAGCTGTTAGAGTTGCAAGGTACCTTCCAGAGTCCCTCGTTCATTTTACAGGTAGGGATAAAGAAGGCCAAAGAGATAAAGTGACTTGGAGGCAGAACAGGATTAGAAGTCAGATGTCTTATCTCTCAGTTCCCAGATGTCTTATCTCCTCTGTTCCATCCCATAAAATGTGACCTCCTTGAGAGGAGGTATTGTTTTATTTATTCTTTGTATCCTTAAAGGTCTAACACAAAGTGTTGCACTTAGTAGATATAGAACAAAAACAGTACTGATTTTAATTGAATTCTGTTGCTTCTTCAAGAGATGAACATGAGGATGGTCTAGAGAAGTCAGGGAGGAAGAGGAAAGATGGGCATCTGATCATCTGATTCTACCCAGAATGCCCTGTTCCCTTTTACCCTTGTTAAGTCTATCACTGTGTGTCAGGGAAGGTTTTACTGACTACAGGGAGGGCATGGGGCAGGGAAAAGTTGAGAGGTTGGGTTGCTTGGACAGAACTTGGTACCATTACTTCAAAGAAAGGGAGAGTTGGTTATGTGTATTCTGCCTGCTGAAAAGATGGGACTGGGGAGTGCTAGGGGAGCAGGAAGAATTTTCCAAGCAAGAGTACTCACAAGACATGGAAGAGCACCATGGTAAATCCATGTCACTCAAAGAGAGCTTAGTTTGTGTCTGAGTGCAAGAGAAAAAGTCTCACTGGTTTGCCTTGGTTTTAATTAAGGGCAAGAGGAGAGGGATGGGAAAAAGAGATGAGGCAGCAGATTTTGGGTATCCCTCTTCTGTAGTCACAGACTGCCCTCTGCTGCCCATCAGTGAGAGCACATGCAAGCACAAAATCAATTCAACACGTATGGATTAAAAGCATCTGCGACGTGGATGAAGAACGAGGCACTAAGTGTCGTGACTGAGAACTTGAAGAAGCCAAGGTCCCTGCCTTCATGGAGTTATGGATGAATAGGGGGATATAATCTGCCTGCCTAGGAATATAATATCTGATAGCACAAAACGAGGTGCCATGTGAAGTCCCAGAAGAAAAACGTTTGCCAGTGAAGATCAGAGGAGGCTACCTGGAAGAGGAGCTTTAAAGAATGAGGAAGAATTCTGTCAGTGATGCAGGCATGTTGGGCACAGGGAACAGCATGAGAAAAGACCAAGAGACTGGAAAGTCACCATGTTCAGAGGCAGGAAAAAAATTCAGTGTGACCGTAGTGAAAAATAATACAAAGTAAACCTGCAAAAGTGAGGAAGCACCATATTGCAAAGGGTAAAGGGCAGGTAAAAGAATCTCCAGTTTTATTTGGTAAATAAGAGGGAACCACCAAAAGGGGCTGAACAGTCTAAGCTAAGGCTCTAGTGGACTTGCTCTGCTCCTCACCCCTAACCTGGCCACCATGTCCATCCATGCGTCTCCAGGCTTGGTTTCCCCAAAACTAAAGAGATCACCTTCCAGGAAAGGAGACAGCCTGCCCCATCTTTACACACTGCCCCCCCATACTTAGGGGTGCCCCCTTGGCAACTAATCCAAAACTTGTCTGCTGCCCTTTATGTCCATTTCTTGCCATTCTGTCTTCAACTGAGAAGAGAAATAGGATAATCTTTCAAAGGCCTGAAGACAGGATCCTGATCCTCCTTCCTCAAGTTAAAGCTATAATTGAAACTTCTCTAAATCCAGGGCATTCCCCAGCTCCTGTCCAACACTCTTGTATTTTCATTGTCTCAGAGAAGAGCTGTGGCTTCTTCTCTCAGCCCAAGCATGATTCTCCACTCCCTTTCCCTTATTTATGGACTGGGGTGCAAAGCCCTTCTCACCAAAGGGAAAGGCAAAGGTGCTATTTTCCATAGCCTCCCAAGAAGGCTAGACTCCCACACATCAGCTTCACCAGAAATCTGGAACTAGGTGGCAAGTCACCCAGCTCCTGGTCCTGCCTCAATATCAGCACAAAGCTAACTGCACAGTTACCCAAGAACTCCCAAAGCATGAATTCTAGAGTATCTTATCTGCTTGGGAAATGACTTCCTCTTCTGAAATCCTTCCAGCTGCTCCCCTCCCTGTGCCAATTCACCTCCATCCCTCTCAAGCACCAGGCACCCTGCAGCTGGCTGACCAGACGGTTGCAGTGTGTGGGCCCAGGCCATGCTCCCCACATGCCCTTACCCAAGCATACAGAGCCACTGCAGCCGGGCTGGCCACGTGACACTGGGTGATTCATACACACAGATGCCCAAGGCAGCTCCTTCTTTCTTCCTCTCTTTGACCATCACAAAAGATGCAGTCATAGGCCGCGCTGGCTGAAATCCTTCAGCACAGTGGTGCATTGTTCCCTGGGGTCAGATGGGACTGATGGTTGGGAAGAATTAAGAAGACAAGGAGTCTTGGCCATGGGATGGTTTTCCATGCAACCCATATGCCCCCTTAGGAAGACTGAGTCCAATTCCTGTCCTCGTTCCAGCTCTTGGAGATCAAGTGAAAATCTGCCTCCTTTAGTCCCAGCTTTGAGTTTCTTTTCTGTTGTATATGTTGTTTTTCCCCCTCACTGCACGTGCTTGGCTCTCTGGAAATGTGCAAGCCCTGTTCTTTTCTTCTCCAACGCACTTGGTTCTTTGGAACTGGGAGAGAATTCCAGACCCAGTTACACTTGCCTTTTCAGAATCAGTGCCTTGTGGGGAGGAGGGGCAGAGAAAGTCTTCTCCAGCCCCCTGGACTGGAAGTTAGAATGTTTAAAATTATAGAAGCTAAGGCCACCCAAGCAGCCAAAATCCTCCAATCCAACCCTCTCGTTTTATAAGTAGAGAATCTAGTCCTCTAGACTTGCTCTAACTTGCTCTAACTCAAGATCTACCTCTAACTAGCCAAGAGATGTTGACCAAAGCATTTCCCCTCCCTTGGCCTCGGTCTCCTCATCTATACAATGAAGGAATTATGCTAAATAATATGTGAACCCTCTTCTAGTTCTGACAGTCTGTGGTTCTATGCTTTCCCCTCAGTTCACCAACCTCCCTCCATACACACAAAGCAAGGGCAGAGTGGGAGGTAATTAAATGGGGTAAGGGCTGAGCTGAGTGCACAGCATGACCGATAGTAGCAGTATAGCTATTATTGAGGGTACAGTGGATGGTTATACTAGGGAAAAGGTATAATCTGGGTTGGGAAGGATCATAGTGAAGACAAGGAAGCTAAGTGGTACAGTGGATAGAGTGCCAAGCGTGAAGTCAGGAAGACTCATCTTCCTGAGTTCAAATCTGACCCTGGACATTTACTAACTGTGGGATCCTGGCCAAGTCACTTAAATCCTGTTTGCCTCAGTTTCTTCATCTATAAAAGTAAGCTGGAGAAGGAAAATGTCAAACCACTCCAGTAGCATTGCCAAGAAAAGCCCAAATGGGATCACAGAGCCAGACACAACTGAAAAACAATTGAACAACAAAAATAGTGAAGATGCCATAAAATTATGGAACATTAGAGCTAGGAAGAGCCATAGGGATGTTTTGTCCAATTTCTTCATGTGGAAACTAAATGAGAGAAGGAAAGTCATTTGTTCAAGATCATCCAGCTCCTTAGTGGTCAAATGAATTCTAGAATCTAGGCTGTCTGCCTCCCAGTTCCAGTTCTTGTCCCATATTAGAAAGTTCTCTAAAATCTTAGAGTTAGAGGGGACCTAAAGGTCATCATGTCAAATCTACCTCTCAGTGTAAGACTCCCCTTTGCAACATTCACTACAAATGATCACCCAGCCTCTGCTTATACAATTCCAGTATTAGGATGCTTCAATATAGGAGAGAATTAATTTTGCTGGTGATCTCTAATTCTTACAAAATTCTTCCTTATACTGAAGTGGGATCTACCTTCCTATAATTTCTACCAATTGGTCCTAGATCTGTCTCCTAATGCTATACAAAAGTGGAATTCTTTCCTCCCCATGACAGCCCTTCTAACAAGCTGGTATGACCTTCAACACTCAGTTTTCCCTCTCTGGTCTCTTTCCTTGGATGTAAAACAAAGGGGCTGCACACATGATCAAAGGTCCTTCCAGCTCTTGGTCTTAGAATCCTTTCCCTTCACTGCCACAAGTATTCAAGTCACAAAAACCTTAATAAAAGAGTAGATGTCAATACGATCATCACTCATCAGCAATGTCATGATGTCCATTTGTAGAACACCATGATAGCCTGTTCATTGGAATAATCAGATATCTTGAGTGCTTTTTTATGGAAAATTAAGGAAAAGGAAAAAGAGGACAGGGAATGGGGTTGAAAATAATTATATGAGCACCAGACTCTAGGAAACTATTTCTGACCCAAACCCAAACTGCTACGAAGTATCCAAAACAAATGTCCTTTGTAGATTTCCAGTTGGGCTCCAGTTCAATGGACTGGGTATGCTGGCAAGGAGAATTCTATTGGGTTTTTGTGGCTATGCAGCCATCGGAGGGATGGGGCTGGCAGAGAATTCTTAGGTGTTCATGACCTTGAACTTGGCCCACGCAGTTTGTAGAGATCAACTTTTCTCTGCCATAGAAGGAGAAAACCAACACAAGCCCAGGTCATGACCTGAAGCATAATCAGAATCGCTGGGTAGCCAGAAAAGAGGGGAGTGGAGTGATGGGAAAGGGTCATCATCTAAGGTTGTGCTACCTAAGTATTTGGCTGCAAAATGGCTGTCATAGTCAGTTATGACTTGCTTCCTGTTTTTCCTTTTCACTTGCCTGCTATGTGGCACAATTGTTTGGGAAGATTTTGAAATGAACACGCCCACTGTTTTTCTTCCCATAAGTATAAAGAAAGTAAAGATAGGAAGACACAGAGAGGGAAGAAAGAGAGGAGAGAAAGAAAAATAGAATGTGACAGAGAGAGAAAAATGAGAGAGCTGAAGAAGATAGAATATCAGAGAAAAAAAGAGAGAAAGGAGAGTTGGGAAAATGGGATCTAAGGGGAAAAGAGCGAGGGGAGGGAGAGAGAAATGAGGAGGAGATAACGAGGGGAAGGAAAGACAGGAGGAAGAGAGAGAGAGAAGAAAGAAAAAATAAGTACTTACTGAACATCTGCTTCAGTAGGTGTCCAGTGGATATTGAACATTGTGCTAGGTATTGTGAATAAAAGAAAAAAATGAAATTGTCCCTGCCTTCAAGGAGGCTACCTTCTATTGAGAGAAACAGCATATACACAATTACATAAGTGCAAAGTATCTGTGGAGCAGTTGAAGGGAGGCTCAGAGAGCATTGACAACTTGGAGGATGGGGAAAGGTTGCCTATAAAACTTGGTATCCAAGTAGTGCTTGAAAGAAAGCTAGGGATTCTATGAGGCAAAGGTGAATGGGGGAGGGGGAGCATTCCAAGAATGAGAGAAGTTGCAAACACATGAAGGCAGGAGTTGAAATTTCTTTTACAGAAAATAGCAAGTTGGTCTATTTTGGGCTAGAACTCAGAGTGCATGAAGGAAAATAATATCAATTAATCTAGAATGACAGGATGAAGTCAGATTGTGGAGTTTTAACGCCAGATGGAGGAGCTTGCATTCTGTCCTGCAGATATAGGAAGACACAGAAGCTTCTTGGATGAATGACATTTTCAGACCTGTATCTTAGGAAGTTATCAATGCAGCAGCTGTGTGGAAGACAGATTGAAACGGTGAAGAGAGAGGAATCAGAAGGCTTCTACAATAGTCCAAATGAGAGATGATAAGGACCTGAGCTACAATGGTGGCTGTAGAGAAAGGGATATGGGGGCTCAAATGAACAGTATTGAGCAATGGTGCACATATAGTAAGTAGGCTAACAGACAGTGAAAAGAAATGAGGGAAGGGGACAAGATCCCCTAAAACATGAGCTTATTTTTAATCCCTGATACAACAAAAAAGTAAAAGTCACCAATGCAACCCAGTGCTATGGAAATTAGCTCATTCCTCCAAGCAAAATAACTCCTAAGCCTAAGGATTTATTAAACATTAATGATGATCTAAAGCAAAGAGGAACAGCTTTGACTTAAGTTAGATAAAAAGAAAAAACTTTCTGGAAGTAGAAGGAAGGAAAAGAGGAAGGGAGGGAGGGCAAAAGGAAGGAGGGAAGGGAAGGAAGGACATTATGAATATCTTTATTTACTTTTTGGACAAGATTTCTAAACTGAACAATCTATGGATTTATATATACACATAGCTTTTATATTTATGTTTATTTTATATTTATATATACTTACATTTAATAAGATTGCAGTAATGCATTTTATAACACTTCTGCCTAACTGAGGTGGGCAGTTTCCTGAAGGACAAGGCTGCAGTGATAGATGATGTGATTCTTAATTTACTGAGAGACCACTGAGCCTCTCATGTTGTGTACCTGTGTAAGTGGGAAAAGTACTTTTGTGAATCTGGAGAGTCTGCTGGGAGAACAAATGAGGACACAGAGAAGCAAACATGGACTTTTGAATGATAGGTGAGAGATCGACCTGGAGAATTAGATAAGTGGAAAAGGTGGCCTTCTACATGTCCCTTGACTTCCAGGGCCCACAACCCTAGTGATTTCTAAGAGATGGCTCCCTATGGTGAAACCATCTTTATTGAAAACTAAGTAAGTCACCCTCAAAGAGCTTACTTGCTCTTGTGTAGTAACCTAATCAATATAACTTCTCCAACTTCTTTGATGCAGAGGCTCACTATTATTGCTTAGTCATTTTTCTATCATGTCCAAGCTTTCATGACCCTATTTGGGATTTTCTTGGTAATGAAAACTGGAGTACTTTGCCATTTCATTCTCCAATTCATTTCACAGATGAAGAAACTGAGGCAAACAGGGTTAAGTGCCTTGGCCAGGGTCACACAGCTGTTAAGTGTCTGAGATCAGATTTGAACTCAGAAAGATAAATCCTCCTGATTCCAGGCCTGGCACTCTATTCACCAAGTCACCTAGCTGCCCACAAAAAGGCTTACTAGCTACCCATGACTCGTTTATGTAGCCAGGGTTTGGTGGGAAGGAGCTAAGCTGCTGAAAATAAACTAACTGTTACCTTCCAGGGAAAATGTCATTTATCTGAATCCCAGAAGAACAATAGCCCTGAACGAACGATATTTGAGGTATAGTAGATGGATTTAAATTAAGCCCAATACTTCCCTCAGAGACAGGCAAGTGAAGGACTGAGGTCCTGCTTTTATTCTCCACAAAGGTGGAAATCAGTTCCCTTCAGAGGCTTGGAATATAACAATATAACAGATCTCATGTGTGTGTGTGTGTACAAACATATGTATATGTACATTTATACATATAGAGAGGAGTATGCAGAAATATATGCATATGTGTATACATATACATATATTGTGAATATATATATCTTCATACCACATATATGCTAGGAATTTTATGCTGGACTCATCAACACCTATATTGCATATAGGTTGGGGGAGTAAGTCAGGAATTCTGGCTACAATTTTATAAATTACCTCATATTGATCTTGTTGGAAAAGGCACAGAGAAAAGAATAAAACAGTGTTCCAAGTAAATGAATCTGAAGCGGGTTGAATGACCAGACCCCAATGATAATAATTTATGGTTCAGTGTCTCTATGATGTCTATGACAGCAGGTCTTTAGTAGAGTGACCCAGGCATCTGTTTGACCCTGTGCTATTTAAAATTTTATCAATCACTTGAATAAAGGAATAGATGATACACTCCAATTCTACAGATAATACAAAACTGGAAGGCATCGTTCACACATTAGATAACAGGGTTGGGACCCAAAACAATTGACAGATTAAATCACTGGGCTGAATCTTTCCAATGTGCCACCCACTACTACCACTATTATTACTATTACTACTACTATTACTACCACAACTACTACTAATACTGCTACTACTACTACTACTCCTCCTCCTCTTATGGTTAATAATATCCCACCTTCCATTTTTCTTCCTATTCCTGTATATCACTGGCCATACAGGTGGAAACCCCTCCTCAACCTCCTGTTCTCTCAATCCTATCTTCCTCAATCTATCCCAGTCCAACCCTGGCCACCCTTTCTAGTATACCCTCTGCAATTCTTCTCCAATGGTGAACAAACTTCCCATCATTCCATACTCCTTTCTCTCACACTCCTTGCAAATACGATAGCTCTTCCCTGATGAAAACACATTCCTGGTTATCCTCTCCAATACAGTCTGTATCTTTATTTATACTCCCAACATGTTGGTCCAGGAGGGAGATTAAGAATATTCCTTCTACAAGAACTATACTTCCAAACTCTATATTATTACTCAACGACCTTTCCTCCTTTGAAGTTCATCCAATTAAAATTTTCCACCTAATAGATCATGGTGACTGTTGTTTACTTACCATCCATCCATTTTCCTTCATTCTCAAAGAGTTCAGTACCTGACTCACCATTTTCTTCTCCTTCCCCACTCCTGCCGTTAGAGGACTCCATCATCCAAAATGATGCTCTCTCAAATTCCCTAACCTACCAGTTCCTCAGTTTCTTTAAATCTGATCATCTATTCTATTCTATTTCAACTATACACAGAGATGGTCACACCCTGGATTGCATCCTTTGTTGTTGAGTCATTTCTGTTGTGAATAACTATTTGGTAGCCCATTTAGAGTTCTCTTGGCAAAGACACTAGAGTAGTTTGTCATTTTCCTCTGTATCTCATTTTACAGATGAGGAAATGGAGGCAAACAAGGTTAAGTGACTTGCCTAGGGTCACATAGCTAGTGTCTGAGGTCAGATTTGAACTTTCTAAGATGAGTGTTCCTGACTCTGGGCCTAGGACCTTGTCTATTGGACCACCTAGCTACTCCCAGGATCTTACCATTACCAACAAGTATTATACTTCCTTAGTCAAAAACTCTGATATACTCTATCAGAATAAAGCCTCCTATAATCTACCCTCTCCCTATGCCTCACCCCTCCTAAACCTACTAGTAGCACTCATCCCAACCTTCAATTCCTCCACCCTTCAGTACTTTCTCAGGCCTTCATTCTTTCTTGGCCTTCACTTTCCACCCTTTCAAATCTCAACCCTGTACCTAGTGTACTCAACTGTATACTATCTTTTAGTACTACTTTAGTAGTACAGCCACTCATCCCTTGCCAAACCTCAACCCTGGATGAGTCCCACCATCTGACTCTTCAGCTCCTACTTGCGTGCTGCTGAAAGGAGCTAGGAAAGTCTATTGACTGAATACATTGTAAATTCATGTTATCCACTACAAGTGAGCCCTTCCTGCAGCAAGACAGTCCTTTTATTCCTCCCTAATTGATTCCCTAGCTCACTCCCCTCAGAAGCTATTACAAGTCTCTTCAAACATCCCACCCTTCCTTTTGCCCCCTCTCTCTCAGCTAAGGACCTCCTCTTACTTTACTAAGAAAACTGAGGCCATGCTATGTGAACTCCATATATTCCATTAGCTTTATCTCAAAACCTCTTGACATCATCCCCCACTCTCTCCTTTCATCCCAGTCTCCTTGGTAAGGCCCTGTACTTGTGTTCTTGATCTCCACTCCCTCCCATGTTCTTTAGCATATTGTAACTTCAATCATCTCTGCCCTCTATCTAATCTTCTATCTACTGCTACTTTCAAACATTCTTAAATCTTCCTATTTTTAAAAAAGCTTCACTAGGTCCTATCATTCACTCAAGCTTTCATTCTCAGTCTCCCCCTCCTCCTTCTCCCAACAAACTCCTAAAAAGTTATCTAAACATGTTATGTTTGCTTTCCCTCCTTTCACTCACTTCTTAGCCCATTGCAATCTGTATTCTAATGTCACCCCTCAAATGAAACTGCTCTCTTCAAAGTCAACAGTGATCTCTTAGTTGCCAAATCTGATTATCTTTTCACATTTCACATCCTTCTTGATGTCTCTGCTTCGTTTGATACTACTGACCATCCCATCTTGGATGGGTTTTGAGGGCATCATTCTCCTAGTTCTCCTGTCTGACCATTCCTTAATCTCCTTGGCTAGCTCTTTATCCGTATCATCCCCTCCCTAATTTTGGTTGTTTCCTAAGGTTCTCTCCCATGTAGATTTCTCTTTCTCTCTTGGTTATCAGCTCCTATAGTTTTAATTATCATCTCCATGATGATTCCTCACAGATCTACATATACACAGCCCTAGTGTCTCCCTTGAGTCAGCTATTATACATTCAAACTGGATGTCCCAGAAACATCTCAAACTCAACATATCCAAAATAGAACTCATTACCTTTCCTCCCAAACCTACCTCTCTTTAAAATATCTCTATTTCTATCAAAGGCACAAACAATCCGTGCATTCTCGCAGGTTCCTAAACTCATTATTATTTTTACTTTCTCTCACCCCATATGCAATCAGTTACCAAATATTGCTATTTTCTATCCCTACAGAATCTCTCGAATTCAACTCCTTCTCTCTAATTTAAATCCTCATCATTTCTCACTTAGAGTATGGCAATAGCCACCGAATTTACCTCTAAACCTCAAGTCTCTCCCCATTTCATTCTATCCTCCATATCGTTACAAGTACAGAGGTAACTATGTCCTTGCCCAATCAACAAACTCTACTGGCTCCATTTTACCTCTAGGAGAAAATTTAAATCCTCTATTTAGCTTGTAAAGCCTTTTACATCCTGACCCCAACCAATCTTTACAGGATTCTCTATCTTGTTACCCTGAGGAGCTGGCTTTTTTTTTTCTTGTCTTCACACACAACACTTCACTTCCAGTCTCTGGGTCATAGCATAAGCTAACCTTCCTATATGGTATGGCCTCCCTCCTCACTTCCTACTCAGTAACATTCCTCTCTTCCACTAAGACACAGCTCAAGTACCACCTTCCACCTGAAGTCTATGTAAACCCCAACAACTATTCTTTTTATATGTATTCAGTAAGTATATATATAGGCACATGCCTCCTAAGGAGAATGCAATCCTCCTGAATAAGAATTGTTTTATTCTTCATTTCTGTGTCTTTGTGTCAACACCTAGCACAAGGTTTGAGATATACTAGGTGATTAATGCTTGGGGATTAATTGATTTAATCTAATAGGAAGAAATTCAATAGGGAACAATCTATCAATAAGTATTTATTAAAGTACCGCTATGCCCCAGGTACCGGATAAAGTCTCATACTTGGTCTAAAAAATACACAAGTCCTCAAAAACATGAGAGTCCTAATTTGACAGAAGTTTGTCTCAAAATGATCTGTGGGTCGCTCTATTATGAGTCAGGATTATGATATAGAAGCCAAAAGAGAACTAATGTGGTATAGGATTGAATGAATAAAGGAATAGCTTCCAGATATTAAAGAGGACTCTCTGTGCTTGACCCTGAAGAGGTAGACCTCACATGGTATGTTGTGCTCAATTCTAAGAAAATTGAGGAGCTGGAAAACAAGCAGAGGAAGGCTTTGAGTCCAGGTTGTCTGAAGGTCAGTTGATGGGACTGGGAATGTTCAACCTGGAGAAGAAAAGAAAGATGGGGGTATAGGGAAGGAGGATGAGAGCCATCTTCAAAGAAACTATTGGCTCTCATGTTCAAAAGGGATTTGACTTCTTTTATTTGTCCATATAGGGCAGTATGAGAAAAAATGGATTGGTGTTAGAGGGGCAAATTTGGGTCTGATGGAAAGCCTAAGGAAGGAAAAACCTGCCTAATAATTGGAAATATGTATACCATATTGTGCCAAGTGTATTAATGTTCCAACAACAACCATCCAAGGATGGGAGCTGAAACCTTGTACCTTTCATAGCCAAATTCCTAGAAAAAAGCTATCTACATTCATTGTTCTTCACTTTATGCTTCATTCACAATAAGTGAAATGCTGTGTGGCTTCCAATTCCACCACTTGATTTAATATATATTCTCTAAGCTTTCAAAGATCTCTTAGTTGCTAAATCCAAAGGTCCTTCATCAGTTTCCATCCTTCTTGACCCCTTTGAAGCTTGACATTGTTCATCACCTTCTCCTCCTGGATATTCTCCTGATTTAGCATCCATGAAATTGCTTCTTGTTGGGTTTTCCTCCCATCTGAACATGTCTGCTCAGTCTTTTTTACTAGGTCATCACATATCAACTTCATTCTAAACAAGAGCATCACCCAAGAACATGTCCAGATTCTCCCCATTTTGCTTCATGTAACTGTGAACTCATCAGTTCCCTTGAATTTTATTATCATCTCCTTGCAGAGAACTTGAATTCTAAGAAAACCCTTGGTAATGGAGCTAGGATGGTAACCCCTATAGTGAAAAGATGATGTTATGCAAGAGGACTTAGAATCACACCCCCAAAAGCATTATGATAATTACATGCATTACAATTGGAATATTCCTTTGGGATCATCTAGTCTAACTTTGTACAGAGAAGGAAACTGAGATCCCAGAGATGGGAAATGTTTGAAACCTTTGTTCAATCAGTTCTTTTCAAAATCAAGACTTAACTGAATTATTGTCAAATGCAACTCAAATCACACAAATTCAATCACAGATTAATAGAGCTACATGGACCTTAGAGACTTTATGCATCAATCTCATTCATCAAAGGAAACAGAGATCCAGAGTGAATGTCACAATAGTGAATAAAATACAGGTCTTCTTATTTCCAACCAATACTCTTTTGACCAGATTGCTAAAATCTGACTTACCTAGCATTTCCCCAGACCAGCCCCTAGTCTGATGCCTAGAGTCAAGTAGCTAATCATCGAGGGGGTCCTTCCCTCTGAACTCTGGCCCCTCTACACCCTAGCCTGACTCAGAGTGGGTAGGGGTGGGGAGCAGTGGGATACCCACTAATCCCATCTGACCATCTATTCAATGTCTTAGGAGCCTGCTTAAGTCACTGTTGGAACAAGACTTCTCTTAACCCTGGATCAGGCCTACCCTATCTCCTATCCTATTTCTTTCTTTGGAAAATACAGTGAAAAAGTAGAGAAGGACCCAAGATGGTGAGGGGTCTTGAGTTCATGCCATATAAAGACTAGTTGAAGAACTGAGGAATATTTAGCCTAGAGAAGACATATAAAGAATATAATTCACATTTTCAAATACTCATAGGGTTCTTACCTCTTAACCTAGACTCCTCTCTTTCCTTCCATATCCAATGAGTTGCCTAGTCCTATCATTTCTTCCTTCAGAATATCATACACACACACACACACACACACAGACACCCCTTTTCTCCTCTGATAGCACCACCACTCTGATGCAGGCCCTCATCACCTCAAGCCAAGACCATCTAGCCTACTGGTTGATCTCCCTGCCTCCAGCCAGACTCTCCCCACTCCAATCTAGTGATCTTCATAAAGTCCAGTTCTAACCCTATTTTTCTTCTTCCCCATTCAATAAACTCCAGTGGCCTCCTATGAACTCCGGGATCAAAGAAAGTCCTAGTCCTTTTCTACCTTGCCAGGGACACTGACCTTTTTGCTGTTCCTCCTACCGCCTCATCTCCCTTTTCACAGAAGGATCCTCACGAACAGGCATGCCACTCTCCTTGGTCACGTCCACCTCTTGCATTCTTTGACTTTCTGCAAATCTCAGCATAAATCTGAAATCTCTTCAAATCCCACCTTCTGCAAAAAGTTATTCTTAGTGTCTTCCCTCTGAGAGTATCTCCGATTTATTAGGTTATATATGTATACGTATGTATGGAATCAAAGATGACACCTAATTTAAGAGGTGACAGCCCTTTTACTCTTAAACATGGGTCACATTTTCTACATGTCTCCTCTGGGATAGATACACATATGCATGTATGCATGCATGTATATATATATGTATGTATGTATGTATGTATAGGGTGTTTGCATGTTGTCTCCCCCACTAGATTTCAGCATCTTAAAAGCAGGCTCTAGTTTTTTGGGAGGAAGAGGGGAGGTTTTGCCTTTGTCTCCCCAGCACAGTGCCTGGAACACAATAAGTGCTTAATAAAGGCTTGTTGAATAATCCAAGACAACTCCAAAAGTTTCCATCATGAGTATGATGGAAAATTCTGCCCACATCCAGAGAAAGAACAATGGGTCTGAATGCAGATCAGAGCAGACTGTTTTCACTTTTTGGTTGGTTTTTTGTTGTTTTTCTCTTTTGTTCTGTCTCTCCTTTTACAACAGGACTAACATGCCAACATATTTAACAAGATTGCACATGTATCATCAAAGTGCTGAAGGGGGATAGGAGGAAAGGAGAAAAATTTGAAACTCAAAATCTTATAAAAAATGAATGTTGAAAATTATCTTTACATGTAATTGGAAAAAATAGAATATCATTTACCACAGAAATAAATGTTTGTTGTCCTAGAAAAAGCACTGGTCTTGTTCTGTTTGGCCCCAGAAGGCAGAATTAGGAACAGTGAGTCAAATTCACAAAATAGCAAATTTAGTCTTGAGTAAGAAGAAACTTACTAACAATTTTTGTTTTTGCTATTCAGTCATTTCAGACTCTTTGTGATCCCATCTGAGGTTTCCTTGGCAAAGATGCTAGAATGGTTTACCATCTCCTTCTCCAACTCATTTTACAAATGAGGAAACTGAGGCAAATGAGGTTTAAGTGACTTGCCCAGGTTCACCCAGCTAAGAACTGTCTCAGGTCAGATTTGAACTCAGGAAGATGGGTTTTCCTGATGCCAAGTCTGGTGCTCTATGCACTATGGCGACTCTACTAGCAATTAGAGCTATCCAAAAATTGAATGAACAGCCTCAGGAGATGATGGGTCTCCCCCTTGCTGTAGGTCAAGCAAAGTGTGGGTGATCACTCAGCATGTAGGTTATAAAGGGATTCCTTGGGTGGGACTGAATGATGACTAAGGTTTTCTTCTATTCTGTAACTGTGGGAATTATTTTTGCTTGTTTGTTTCTGCATTGCCAGCACTTAGTAACTACTCCACGTAAACATCTAGTAAATGCTGGTCAAATTGAATTGATTGTGTGTATGTGTATTTTTGAGGAGTGAGGGGAAGTACGTAGACGTGTGTCCACAAGCATCGAATGATGATCAGTAGGGTTGGTGGTTGTGGTGATGGTCCTTTGCTGTTGAAGAAGGATCCTGTACACAATGCATCTGGGTCGCTAAGTGCACTGGGCCTGGAGTGAGGAAGAACTCGATTTAAATCAGGCCTCATGCACTTACTAGCTCTGTGCCCTCTGGATAAATCATTTCATCTCTATCTGCCTCAGTTTCCTCAACTATAAAAAGGAGATAATAGCACCTACCTCACAGAGTTATAAGGATCAAATGAGATATTTATAATGAGCTTAGCACAGTTTCTGGTACATAGTAAGTACATAATAAATCTTTCTGCCTTCCCCCTTCCCCTCATGCTGAATGCTTGATAATAGTAACTCACATTTATCCAGTACTTTAAAATTTACAAAGTATACTCCTCATGAAGCAAGTAATGTTTAATCATGCCCATTTTGCAAATGGGGAAACTGAGGCTCAGAGAAACCACTCATCCTTGAGTATCCAGCTAGTGTCAAAGCCACAATATGAAACCAGGTCTCTTGATTCCAAAGCCAGCATGTATCTTCTTTCCCTCATCCCACACCATACACATAGGCTGTGCGTGCCTGTTCTGTCTGGCCAGGAGAGAAGGAGCTAAGTGTGTGCAATAGGCGTGCCTGTGTATAAGCCAATAAGTGCATTGTGGTGACTCCTTTCTTTCGTTAGGCCTGGAGAGAGCTTTGTCCCCTTTTCTTCAGCATCTGCCAGCTAATTGCAGGGGTCCCTCTCTTCGAAAACAACTTGCCTTGTGTAGCCATTCATGTCTCCTCAGAGGGGCTGACTGGTCTGGACAAGTTCCAGTCTCCAGACCAATAAATGGCAGCCTAGGATCTCAATGGACGGCTTTCTTAATGGCCCATGATGCTTGCGGGCACAGTGCAAACACAACAGTAGCTATTAGGCTGCGGGGCTAAAATGGAGTTGCATTTTGTGTGTGTGTGTGAATTTAGGATGCCTGGGAGTCGAAGGGGACGGTGCTGGTTAGAGACACTGCAAGGCTGTTATTACGGTCTGGCATGGTAGGGCCCGCTGGTTTTTCTGAGGTCTCAGTGCCAATCCACCACATTCCAGAATTGCAACACCCCTGGAATTTCCAATCCAGGACACCCCCCTCCCCAAGACAGCCCCATTGCAGCCCCAGTACCCCTACTTCAGCAGCCTTAGGAGCTCCAAGTGTTGCATTTCCCGAGAGATGCCTCCGTAGTTCTACTTTTCTTTTTTACTGTCTTGTCTCTCACCCTTAATGCCCCAACACACTCCTGTCCCCCCAGCTGCTCAATTTTCCTCTTCAATGGTGATGCTACCATTTAAAGTTTCACCTTTGCGGCAGATAGGGTAGGACCAAAGAGCAGGCAATAAGTCAGGGATTCTTTAAATCCTTGCATCCCCTGCACCCTTCCTCCTCCGTTCTTTTCCCTCTTCACAACTTTTCTCTGGACCCATTATCTGCTTTTGTTTATTATACCTATGGAATAAGGGCAAACCCCTGTAATAAGTGGGAAAACTGAGGTACATGGAGGTGATGGGCATCACTCAGCTAAGTGGTAGAGCCAGTGGGAAGTTCTGATGTGGGTGTTGGATCAGTTCATCTCTAAGGCCCTTTGCAACTTGGAAAACTAAGACCTAATGGAAAGAGCAGTGATTCTACAGAGAGACATGGTGGTGATGGTGGTTATGTCATATCTGACTTTCCATAACATGAGGTTTGTTTGGTAAAGAGACTGGAGTGGTTTAGCATTTCCTCCTCCAGCTCATTTTACAGATGAGGAAACTGAGGCAAACAGGGTGATGAGACTCACCCAGGATTCATGCAGACTAATAGGCCTGAGGGCAGATCTGAACTCAGGAAGATGTGCTCTATGCATTGCAGCACTACCTCACTGCAAAAATCAGAGGACCTGGATTCAGATCCTACCTTTGACATTTACTGCATGAGTGATCCAGGGAAAGAAGTTTAATCTGGTTGGGCCTCCGTTTCTTCATTTATCAATAAAATAAGGAGGTTGGATTAGATGGTGCCTCTGGTCCCTTCTAGCTCAAGCTCTAAGACCCTGTAATCATAGGATTTTAGGACTGAAATAGACCTAGAGATCAACTAAGCCTATCCCCTAATTTGACATTTTGAAGAAACTAAGGCCTGTCCTGGTTTGCCTGAAATCATACAGTTAATAAGTAGTTGAGCTAATGCTCCAGTCCAGGTCCTGTGATTCTAAATATGATGCTATTTGACCCAGGAGCTTCACAGGCAGCAAAAGTGGATGAAATAGCAATTCATTATTGCCCAGGATACTCTCACCACCGCAGCCCTATGCTGTTCACCTTTCTATGGAGGTATGTTAAATAGTGGTGAAGTGGATAGAGCACTGGGCCTAGGGTCAGGAGGACATGAGTTCAAATTTGATCTCAGACACTAACTAGCTGTGTGATCCCGGCAAAGTCATTTTACCCTGTTTGCCTTAGTTTCTTCATCTATAAAATGAGCTGGAGAAGGAAATGGCAAACCACTCCAGTATCTTTGCCAAGAAAACCTCCAATGGGGTCACAAAGAATCAAACACGACTGAAAATCACTGAATAACAAAAAAAAGAGTATATTAGATTACATATATACATATATGTGCATATATATGCATGTCATTTGATGCCCAGGAATAAATGATAATGGCTATGAATTTCCCCAAACACATAGATTTCAAAGGCACTGAGAACAAGTCTATACTCTTGCATCCCAATACCTTTAATCAAGGCTCAAGGTCTTTCTTAGGTTGACAAATTACTACCATTCGCAACAGAAGTATAATTAGAAGCTAATTCATGGACTTGCTAATTATTGTGTTCCAGAAGGAGAGGACCTGTTTATGGGTCTTTTGTGTCCTTGGAGGGAGGCAGACTCTGGCTTCTTGGTCTAAGAGTTTCACAGGCACCATCATCCACCAACCCCACTCAACTTTATATCCAGACGTGGTTCCCTCATTGCTTTCCCTTACCTTTCCACCATTCTCTCACTCCTCAAACCACTTTCCTATCTATTATCAGAGCTATCCTGGCATCTGAGCTGGAAAGAGTTGCCTTAAAGGTAATCTATCTTAAAAATAAATTCTCTCCTGTTTTTCCATGTTACCTTTACCATTCTGCCAACGCACCCTCACCCCCATACCATACATATGCCTATCAAATAAGTAGGTCAAATACTATAATCCCTGTCTTACAAAGAAAGAAACTGTGACACAAATGGGTAAGGTGGTTGTTGTAAGTTTTCACAACCCATTATCAGCAAGGCCAAGACTAGAACCTGGGTCTTTTGAGTTGCAATTCTCTCTCAAAAAAAAAAAAGAGCGCTAAGCTGCCTGGCTGACCGGCTGCTCCCCACCCTGCCTCTTCAGAAAATGCTGAGTGAAAAGAACCATTGTCTTTGGCTCCTGCCTGGGGCCATGAAGTTCACTGCCTTGCCAGAGCCCGAGGCAGGCTGTGCTCTCCGAGGTTTGGCCTGGAGCCCCAAACCAGAGCTTTCCAATCCCAGCCCAGTCAGCCCAGGGGAAAGCCTCCCAAATACCAGCCTAGTCAGCCCATGAGGAAAACCAGGGTCTACTGTCTTTAACTCACCGGGGAGCTGAAGGGGCTTGGAATCAGTCTAAGGTGGGGCTCAATAGAATCTGAGAAGCTAAAGGGATTTCTGGGGAAAGTGCTAAGGTGCAGTGGATCCCAAAAAGTCTAGTTCCACACTGGCCCTGTCTGGGTAGAGTCCTGAGTGAGTCTGCTGCAAAAAGTAAGGTATTCAGAGGAAATATGCCAGTCTAGGAGCAGAGGATTTCAGTCAGGGTCTTTGCTGGCTAGTTACTTCCCTCTAATATCCTCATTCCCCAACCTATAAAATGTGAGAGGGGAGGTTGAGGAATGAGGACAGATGACCCCTAAAGGACCCCTAACGTTATATGGCTCTATCATTCTAATTTTGAGGGTCTCAGACACTGGGAAAAGATGGATGAAAAAAAGGTGCCTAAAGGAACAGAGTAGATGAACACGTCATCTGTAGGACTCCGGGAAAGGTGTCTATCCATACCCAAAATACATCTCATACCACCTGCCTGAAATTATATCCACCAGAAATCCATTCCTCAGTTTCATCTTTCTTTGAGAGAAGAAAATGAATCTGGACTGGGTCAGTTGTTTTATTCATTTGGTAAACTCTCAGGGAAGAAATTCCCTCTACCAATACTATTTCTGCAGCTTATACTTTGATCAACGAGAACTATAATATGTGAGCTATTACCTATCTCATGGAGTTGTTCTGGGGGAAGGCACTTTGTAAACCATTAAAGTGTTCTAGAAATACGAATTGTTATTTGATCCTCCACGGGACATGTGGTCTCATGCATGAGACCACATCTTGCCTTGATGCAGATTGCAGTCTTACATTCGTTCCTATGTTCTGTGACTTTTGTCCACAGGAATTCTACCACTGAACCTCTTGAAATTACATCCATATCAATGAAGTGCTGAGCACCAACTGTTAATTATCGGATATCCCGCTACATGACTGTCACCTTCATTTCTAGTTGTTCACCTTTTACATTACTTCGACTCAATTTGCTGTTGGTAGTGCCAATATGCCTAACACAATAGCTACCTCTCCATTACCCTCTACGCGATACTTAACTTGCGTTAATAATAGTAATTAGTAGTTAATTATAATCAAAATATTCTCAAAGGTATCTCGGTTGTTACATTTTTCAGTTAATCACAAATTTTTACAAATAAACAGGAAAAAAATGGCTGGAGGAGTCTTGAAGGAGGCATTTTGCTTTATCAAATCAAAAACTTTAACATAAACGAACAATAAACAATTGCGTGATTCCCCATCTAACCTATTTCAAAGTGCTTCCCATCTCAGGGAGAGGAAGTAAGGGCAAAGGGAGAAAATTTGGAACTTAAATTTTTTAAATGAATGTTAAAAATTGTTTTTACATGCAATTTAAAAAAAGAAAATATTACTAAAGAAAAAATAAACAAGTTATATTGAAGCTACAACTTTCAGTCAATTGTGTGATGGTAAAGATTTAGCTTATTAAACTATTCACAAAATCCTATCTGTTCCTTTCTCATGCCTTCATCAGGGATCCCACCCCTTGAAATCCATTTTGCATTCACTTTGTCTATCTTGTATACTTAGTCATACCTGTTAATTAATATCAGTATCAACAGCAGTTGAATGTAACAAAAGGTTAAGGAAGGTCTATAGTATTTTCATTTTTGTCTTTATATTTTCAGTCTAGCACAGAACCTGGAACATAATATATTTAATGGGTGTTGAATCAAATTGAACTAAATTCCATTGTTACATACTGTATTGTCATAAAAATTTTGAAGAAATGGGAAGTCAGGCATGAAGGTCAGTAGTTACTATCATTTTCGCAATCAACTCCTTTTGGTAATTATAATGCCCAAGACTGTATTTGCAATTTGATATCCTCCCCTCTTTCTAGTACCTAGAGAATTGATCCCAACATGACCTTGAAATTATGTCACCTCTAGCACATAGCTCCTCTGTTAATACTTGGTATCATTAAGCTGATCTTTCAATAATTTCTTTTCTTTAGAATCATTTCTCCTTCCTCATGCAGCATGTCTGGATCATCATGTTTTAAAGTTCAGTTTTGTTAGTTTCACTTACAGATGTAGAGAAATAATTATTATACAAGTCTGTTTTTTCATCCTTAAATGTCCACCGGATCATCTGGCTTAGCTAAGACTTTTGTCAAGCTTTCTGTAAACTTTTTTTTCCTCAAGTCAATAAGGATTAAGAGCTTTCTATAAGCCACATACTATGCCAAGC
This sequence comes from Bettongia penicillata ogilbyi, assembly GCA_023548195.1. NCBI lineage: Eukaryota > Metazoa > Chordata > Mammalia > Diprotodontia > Potoroidae > Bettongia > Bettongia penicillata. The sequence continues at coordinate 3,340,774 of JAJHZJ010000799.1, read as the reverse complement.
ACTGGGAATAAAATATAAACAGAAAGACAATATTTGCCCTCAGGTAGCTTACATTCTCCTGGAGGAGGACAACGCATTAAGGAAGTTGAAATAAGAGAGGTAGGACGTGAAGGTGCCTGGCCCAGGACATGGTAGAGAAAGTGCAGATTGTCAGGAGTAAAGACATGCTTGTCCTGGTCATCCTAAGGTAGGTTCTGGGAAGAGTCAGCCAATCAGAGAGAGAGAGGCCACAGGGGCGAAGGGTACTTCTAATGTGAGAAGTAGTGTAGTGATGGAGCGAACTCTCACATGGAAGAGGTTTCTGTGGCATGGTAGAAACGGTACAAAGGAGAATCACGAGTGAAACTGGAAAAGAATAAGAATGAAGAAGAGCACCTACCTCCCAAGGTTGTTGTAAGGATAAGAGATTACACTTATAAAACATTTTCCAAACCTTAAAGCACAGTGTAAATGTTACTATCCTTCACTGCTTCTTGGTATCACACAAGATGTTCTACCAGTGTGTTCTCAGCACCTAGCCTCATACATAGTAGATGTTTAATAAATCTTTATTGATTGAATGATGCTAAAAATGAGCATATCATATAAATACTATTGCCTTTAGCTATTCTATCATTCCACCTTGTAAGCAGATGAAATTTATGGGTTGAATCACAGTCTACAGTATTTTGGACTCTTCATTGTGGCAAGTTATTAAAATCAATTAGACTCCCTTAAAAAATGGTGGTAGGATGTGATGATGTGTATTATTTTATCCAGTTCCTACTTTTCAATGTCAAAAGTCTGTTTAAATAAATTTAACACCATCTCTATAGCCTTTCCCACAGGTGGTAGACAGGGCTAATGTATTTTTAAGAGACAGTAGAATCTTAGCATAATCATTTAACTGCCATTCCTCTGAGAGGAGATAATTTTGGCTGCTATTCTGGAGAGACTATTGACTATGATACCTGAAAAAGAAGACAGAGAAAAGGGACTAAGAGAACTTATATCCTGAGGGTACTAACTTTAACCTTATCTTGCAAAGAAAAATGAAGACAAATTATGAGAAATGTCTTATATTGGAATTTTGAGAGAAGTGAGTGGTAGGACTGTGTTTGCAGAATTGAGAAGTCAACAGTTTTAGTTACAGTTAAAGATAACTTTGTGATATTTCTTAAAGCTGATATGTTGCAATTATTTATGGTTAATAATTATATTAAATAATATAGCCAGCAACTTTGATGCTTATGTTCTCCAGAACATGCCCAGGAGATTAGGAGTTTCATATAAATAAAGGTTAAGGGTTCTTAAGCCTATGGACCTCTTCTCAGAATATTTTTAATGCATAAAATAAGAATTCATAGAATTATAAGGGAAACCAATCACAATGAAATAAAATTATCAAAATACATTTCTTAAACGTTCACAAATCTCAGATTTAGAACTCCTGATAGAAAAAAAAAAAATGAGCAAATGCTTATGGGAAAAAAAAACAAAACATTGCTCTCCCTTCTCACCTAAGCCTCTTAGTATTCCTGGCTTCCTTCAGAACCCAGTTCAAATTTCCCCTTCAGTAGAAAGCCCTTCCCAGGCCCACCACGTATTAAATCCTTTCCTTCTAAGGTCTCCTTCCACCTATACTGTATCATGTATGTATGCATTTGTTATGTGTATATATGCTTGTGTGTATGTATATGTATTTATACAATATATATGTATGTAGGTATATATACACACACACACACACACACACACACACATATATATATATATATATATATATATATATATATATATATATATAAAACTTCTTATCGTCCCCTTGAATATAAGCTCCTTGCAAACAGGATTGTTTTTGTTTTTTCTTTGTATCTCCAGGGCTTGGCCAAGATCCTGGTACTTAATAGGGACTTAATACATGTTTGCCAATCAATTACTTTTTCTTCCCACTTCCAAGTGTTCCTCCTTTCCCTCTAAATTACTTTGAATTTATGTATCTGTGTACATTCCATTTCCCTCAAGTAAAATGTTAAGTTCTTAGAGGTTCCTTAACAGTTCCTTAGAGAACTGTTCCTTTTCCTACTGTTCTCCCTATGGCCTAGAACAGTATCTGACACATAGTAGGGGCTTAATGCATGTTTGTTGAATTGAACTCTTCCTTAGATAATGGTTCCAAGAATGAAAAAATGGCCTAAAATCTAAGAATGATAAACTTCTGGCTATAGATAGAACCTAACACAGGCTGGCAAGAATGTGTTTGCCTAGAGTCTCACAAATCTAAAATGCTCTCAAATAAAAAAATAAAAAGTGGGTGAGGGGGAAAGAGAAAATACTGTTTCTGCATAGCTGTCAAACCAGACACCATAAAAAGTGGGTACAATAAAGGAAGAAGAAGAGAATGTGAGGAACCCAGGAGTAGACAGACAGCAACACCCAAAGACAATCTGTTCAAAAAGCCATGATTTCAAATATCTATTGGCAAATGCTCAAAGTTCATGCATAATAAATCATGAAATAAATAATGCAACAATGCAAATTTAAAGTCACAGATATCACTGAGTTGATTAAAAAGAACCCGTAACTGAAATATTATGCTTGGTTGGTGTATCTATTCAAAAGAAATGGGATAGGTGGGGACACAGCCAAGATGGCGGAGTACAGCATGGGTTTTCTAGAGCACTCCTACCAAGCCCAGCCAAATACCTGTAAAACATGGCTCTAAACAAATTCTGGAGCTACAGAACCCACAGAATGATGGAGTGAAGCAAATCTCCAGCCCAAGGCAGCCTGGAAGGTCACCGGGAAGTATCTACAGTGCCACTCTGGGAGCAGAACACAGTTCAGTGTGGGCCACAAGAGCACAGAGGGGACCTGAGCAGACCTTGGGGAGACTGAATCTCAAGTAAATGACTGTGGAAATGAGCAAAAACCAGAAAAAAAAATCAGACTATAGAATATTACTTTGGTTACAAGGAAGACCAAAATATACAAAGAGAAGAAGACAGCAAAGTCAAAGCTCCTTCATCTAAAGTCTCCAAGCAAAATATGAATTGATCTCAGGCCATGGAAGATCTCAAAAAGGATTTTGAAAATCAAGTACAGCAAAAATTGGGGAAGAGAAATGAGAGTGATCACATATTTACAGTGAGAAGGGAACTTAGATGGTCAACTAGTTTACCTTCCTCATTTTACAGATGAGCAAAGCAAGACCTGGAGAGGTCAAATATAAAGTCACTTTCACACAGGTGGTGAGTGTGTTGAGATTTTAATTATGATTTTCTGAGTTCAAATATAGTCATACCATAACATGCTAAATAACCCTGCACAAATCACTTACCCCTATTTTCCTCAATTTTCTCATCTGTAAAATGAGCTAGAAAAGGAAATGGCAAACCACTCTAGAAATTTTGGCAAGAAAACCCCAAATAGGGTAACAAAGAGTCAGACACAACTGAAAAATGACCAAACAACAGCAAATATTGGTGAAAAAGGCACAGATGGAAACTGACCAAATTGTACACAAAAGTTAGGAAGGATGGCTAATGCATTGAATGACAGTCAAAATCCTAAAGAATCTTGACATGTTGGAGCATTGGGCAAAATCCAATAAGATGAAGGTAAATTCATTCAAAAAAAAAATCAGTTTTACAAATTCAAGACGGCAAAGATGTTGCAGGACAACATTTCATTTGAAAAAGATATGGAGATTTTAGTGGACTACAAGACACTAAAGTGGTACAATGTGGTAACTACAAATGCTAATGAAATCTTGGACTATATGAAGAGAGGAAGTGTTTCCAGGAATAGGGAGATGATGATCCCCTATATTCTGCCCCAGTCAAACCACATCTGAAGAATTCCACTTAATCCTGTGCACCACAGTTAGGGAAGAAAATTGATAAAGTGTCCAGAAAAAGGCACTTAGAATATTGAAGTAAGGTGTTTAACCTAGACATGAGAGGACCTAGGACACACATGAGTATTGCATTCTGTTATTTGGAGCAATGTCATGTTAAAGAGGAATAAATTGTTCAGTTTGACCCCAAAAGGAAGAATCAGGAAAAATTGGAGGGAATTGCAAAGAGGAAAATGGAATATATTAGGGAAAACTTCCTAACAATTAAAGCCAGGAGAGCAAGTGTACCAGAGTCAACCCCAACAAGCTCCCAAGATCCAATTGTTTCATTTTCACTTTGAGCATTACTACCTTGGAAATTGATGAATGTTACAAACTGAGGCTTGATTTATTATATTATTGACTTCTAGACTTAAGAAATTGATGGAGGAAATTTCAATAACGCAAGTGAATCTAAAAAGGTAGCCTCTGTATAGCTTTTTTCCAGAAAACTGGTTGTTAAATATTTACTGGCACACCCCTGATTTTTGTCGTTGTTGCTCTGTCACTTTTCAGTTGTGTCCAAAACTTTTGTGACTCCATTTGTAGTTATCTTGTCCAAGAAACATAGGTGGTTTGCCACTTCCTTCTCCAGCGTATTTTTCAGATGAGATAAATGAGGCAAACAGGGTTAAATGATTTACCCAGGGTCACACAGCTAGTAAGAGTCTGGGGTCATATCCAAAGATGATTGTTCCTGACTCCAGACCCAGCACTCTATCAATTGTACCACCCAGCTGCCCTATACGTTGAGTGATCCAAAAGTGTACCTTAGTGGATAGGGTGAGTTCCTCCTCAGGGTCTTCAAGCAGAGTTAGGATGACTACTTCTAAGAAATGTTACAATGGGAACTCTTTTTCAAACTTGGGTTAGACTTGAGTCACAAAGGTAGCCTTCTCCTCTCTGACACTGTCTGATTGAGTCTATGAATGAGATGAGTGTCTTTCCAGTATAGCAATGACCTAAGCAAATACCCAAAAGCTAGAAGAGAGCTGGACAAGAACATGGAATAAATATTCTCATTTAGCTGAAAAATTAATTAAATGAAGGGAAGTAAAGTAAAATAAGGATGGAAAGATAGGTTGGAGGCAGATGGGAAAAGGCTTTAAATGCCAGAGTGATGAGTCTGCATTTTATCCTAAAGAGAACATAGAAACACTCAAAGGTCTGGAACAGAAAAATGACCCAGATCAGTCTATGCATTAAGAAGATGACCTCATCGTAGTACAAAGCATGAACTGAAGAACAGATAGGCTGGATGCAGGGAGCCCATATAAGAGGGTGTAACAGTCATTTAGGAGAGAGAAAAGAATTGCCTGAACTAAGGCAGTGGCCATGGACATGGACAGGAAAAGACTGTTGATGCAAGAAATATGGTAAGCTACCATGTGAGCATTGGAGACTTGTCCAAAGAATCACAGAACTGTAGAATCTATGAATTGGTCACGTAGACCACCATGGACATTAATGGGACTCCCTCTGCATCATTCTGATGGTAGAGCTTTCTTGAAGGGGAATCTACTTCCTCCTGAGCCAATCCATTCTACTTTTTGATAGCTCTCATTGCAAGAAAATGTTTTTCTTAAATCAGTGGAAAAATCCATCTCTCTAACTTCTGCCATTGTCCTTCCTAAATGCCTTGTATTCATTCTACGTGTAATGTGTGTATGTATGTATGTGCATGTATGGGTATGTATGTATATGCATATGTAAAATATGTTGTTTCCCCTAAGGTTTCATTCTTTCTACTCTTATCCCCAGTACCCAGGAGAGTCCCTGGCACAGAGTAGGTGCTAAATAAGCAAACAAATGAATAATTCTTGATTGACTGATCAACCTTAGTTATATTCTATAGAGCCAAGCAGCATCAAAAAAATCCCTCCTGTGTCAGAAGTATCCAACATGGCCCATGAGCCTCAAATCAGAATAAAATATAATTGGGAAATGCTTAACAACGTAAATAAAAATGCAAAAGAACACAGGCAATGTTAATATATGGTTTTCTAAGTCAATATGTGACCCACAAGGATTTTTATAAAAGGTTTGCTGGTCCTGTTTCTACTTGAGTTTGACATCTCTGCTCTAGGTGATGATAGCCCTTTAAATACCTGAAGATGGCTTCCATGTTTCCTGCTAGTTTTCTCTTGGCCAAGTTAAATACCAGCAGTTACTTTACTCAGTCCTTGAATGGCACCATTTCCAATATTTTCCCCATCCTAATCTACATCCTCTGAATGCACACTGGCTTGCCAACATCCTGCTTAAAATGTGATGCCCAACACTGATTATAATATTCAAGATTTCACTGACTAGGGCAGAGTACAGTGAGGCTATCACCAATCTTGTTCTGGTGGCTATGGCCTTCATATTACCTCCTTTGGTTGCTACATCATAATTTTTACTCAGAAGGAGCTTATAGTTCATTAGAACCCCAAGATCTTCTTCATATAGACTGTTGTCTGATAATTTCTTCCACATCCTGTATCAGTGGTTGTAGGTTTGTTGTAGGTTTGTTGTTTTTTTTTTTTAGAAACAGAAATGTAGTCCTTTATGTTTAACCTCATTGCACTGATTGAATTTAGATTCAGTATATCTTCCTAGTGGTCAAAATGATTTTTGCTCCTAACTTTTTCATCTGTTGTGTAAACTCTTCCTCCCAACTCCACATCACCTGCAAATCCAATAAGCATGCCAACTTGCCTCCATCAAGTCATTGATTAAAATGTTGAAAAGTTCAGGGCCAAAGGCAGATTCTCAAGACATTCCACAAAGAGTTCCTTCTAAATCCACATCAACCCATTAATAACTATGCTTTGGGTCTAATCATTCACCCAGTTCTCAATACACTTTAATATACTACCATCTAACAATTTCTAACTATTACTTTTGCCCACTGGGATATTTCTGGAAGCCAGTAATGGGACGGAACAGTTACAGTTGACATAAAATGGAACAGGTGTGCCCAGACAAGCCCCAGTAGCAGTATGGTAAGGTCTGGAAACAGAGATTTGACAGATAGGAGAAAGATTACGCATAGACACTGAGTCAGACCCCTGGAGATAGACCTGGGAAACCACATGACCTCTAAAGGGGACCACAATTCCCCAAGGACAGTAATGGTAGAGCAATGAAAAATTCTTAGGCCAAACTTGCAACAATGAAAGAACATTTGTGGGTACCAAAAGAGACCCTGATTCAAACCAAAGACCATGTAACAAACCTAAGTTGTTCCTTGCTTTGGGAGTTCTGAAATTTCAGGGTGACACTATATATCTGAAGCAACGTACAAGTTGGAAAATGGAGATAACCATAGGAGTGAGCTAGTTGACTCCATAGGAAAAAAAACTCTAAGGTGTTTTTCATCTTGTAATTGACCACATCCAATAGGACTAAACTTTGGAAGCACTATATAGGTTCTTGGGAGGCAGAAGACATTACAGGCAGGCTATCACAGAATCATAGAATTTAAGCATCAGAAGAACCCTTAAAAGTAATTTAGTCCACTCTGTATGTAAACATGACTCATGAGCTTCAAAATTGGGTCTTCATGTTTTCTCTCAAGTGAAACAAAACCTACCTCATAGTTGATATTTTGTTAGTTTCTGAACTTACATGACAATTGAGGTCCCTTTTCATACTATTGTGGAGACCAATCAAATGATGTTTCCAAAGGAACCCCCAGATTGATAACATAAGCCAAGGAGGACCATGAAAGATATTCCCCTTCCCAAAACTGAACTCAGCTCTTGTGATTACAGACCTTGAGTTCTGAGCCACGGTTACACACAAATGTGATTCTGACAGGGCTTAGGAGGAAGATTCCATGCCTAGAGAGCCTAGACAGCCCATAGAGCCCAAGAGCTAAAATGAATGGATATATGAAGAGGTATCTAATCTAAGTGTCCCACCCCTCAGTCTACCCTAGTGATCCCCAGATAACAAGGCCACCTGTGAACTCCTGAGTTGTCATAGAAGTTAATTAGGACTTAGTATCAGCTTTTTTTTCTGTTGTTCTGTAAACAGACAGGAAGCATAGCCTTTGTTTATAAACTCTGGGTCTCTCTCCAGAACATGCCTCCCCACCCATAATTACTTTCAGAGCATGCTGTTTTCAGTTAGGGAAAACTGAGCTTCCTTCCAAATGGCACTGGACATGACCTGAAATTATATGTTTGGCTTTTTGGAAATGGACATTCAAGTCAAATGAACAGCCAGCCTTCAAGTGGGGTGGGGTAGTGGGGGGAGGGAGAGCCAGTCAAGGCACCAGAAGTCCTACCACTGGATGAAACCAGAGAAGCGAAGGCAGGCCCTTTTGTCAGGCAATATCGTGATGAGACTGAGTTTGCGGTGTACTGGAAAGAGTACTGGACCAGAAGTCAGATCTCAGCTCTGACATGAACAGTCATATCACTAGCCTCGGTTTCCTCATCTTCAAAATTATACTACTTTCAAAATTATACTACCTTAGTGATTGTAGAACACTGAAAATAAATAAAATTTTAAAAAAGAATATCTGGAACCAAAAAAATTATACTACATCCTTCTTTGTTTTATTGTAAGAAAAGTGCTTTGCAAACCTTCAAGGACTATAAAAATGGAGAACCGTATCATTTGTCTTTGGCGTTCCTCCTCCTGATCTCAGATGATGTCCTGGTGTAGATAGAAGCAGCTAAGTGGCACAATGGATAGAACTGCAGATCTGCAGTCAGGAAGACCTGAGTTCAAACCAGGCCTCAGACGTTTACCAATTATGTGACTTTGGGCAAGTCATTTAACCTCTACTTGCCTCAGTTTCTTCAACTGTAAAGTGGGGATAAATATAGCATCTACCTCACAAAATTATTGTAAGGACCAAAGGAGATATTTGCAAAGTCCTTGGTCACAGCACCTGGCACATAGCAGGCACTAATAAATGTTTGCTCTTTTCTGTGTTACCCTAGGATAGGACAATCCTATTATCATCACAGTGCCAGTCTCTTTAGGTTTCCCAAAGGGATAGGCAATCTGGTAGAAAAAGCTATGCTAACAAAAAAGGGTTAGATGATACTCTTCCACTTTCAAGAAATGTATCTGCATTTTATCCATGCCCTCTGGAAACAGTGGTCTGAGCCATATCAACTCCTCCATTCTTGGTAGGAGTTTAATTCCAGATGGGAGGGAAGGTATGAAGGAGTCCTGGAGTGAGAGGACAGAGACTTCAGGACTACCCCATCTTTGTTACTAACTGCTTTGGAATTTTGGACAAATTCATGTCACCTAGATGAACCTGAGTTGTCTCATCTGTAGAAAGATGAGGGTGAGTTAGATTGATCTCTAAGGTCCCTTAACAACTCTTCCATGATAGACACTATTGGTCCAAACTTGGTGAGCTGATTCCCAAATGCTTTCACTGGGACTCAGTCAGAGAGCATTGCTCCAGGTCCAATTCATTACCATTTGTAGGAAACCACTCAGAGTATAAAGCAGAGAGGTCCAGGTATCCAAACTTAACTTTGAACCTTTCACTTTAATAGGATGCACCCTCTCCCACCTGCGAAGCCTGGGCTGGCCATATTCTGAGGCTGATTAACAAGGTTTGATCAACCAACATGCATTTATTAATTACCTTTCATATACAGAGCACTATGCTAATCACTGAAGGCCCAAATACAAAGACTATGTAATTGTTATTCAGTTATGTCTGACTCACAGGTTTCCTTCACACATTTCCTTCTCCAGCTCATTTAACAGGCAAACAGGGTGAAGTGATTTGAGCAGCCATTAAAATGTTTGAGACTGGATTTGAACTCAGGCCTTCCTGATTCCAGGTCAGGTGCTCTATCCACTGCACCACCTAGCTAAGAATAAAATAACGTCTCCTGTCAAAGAGCTTACATTCTAAGAAATGAAAGTAGAATCTCTTCAGTCTCAAGATCTCCTCCCCATCCGTGTTCTGTGTCTCATTCATCCCAGCTCTGCTAATACCTTGTGTTGTTCCCTGGCTCCTCCCTGACTCCTAACCTGATTTCTGACCCATTTGCCTCTTAACCCCAATTACCTCCAAAAGCAAAAATGAAATGAGATAATAAAAACAAGAGAAGTACATTTTGTAAAAAATAAATAAATAATAACATAAAACTTGAGAGAAAACATGATGTAATGAATAGAGGGTCAGTCCATCATCAGAACCAGGATGACTTGAGTTCACATTTCACCTCTGACATGTATTTGGTTGCCCAGTCCTGAGCAAGCCACTGAATTTCTCAATGCTTCGAACAGTTCTCTAAGACTCCTAACTTGTTGAGTCATTTGCCAAGTTCCATTATTTTACTCACCAACACTTCTCTACACCAATAAAATTACAGGTCCAGAGAAAACAAATAGGCAAAAAGAAATATAGAATTTAAAATAAATCTAGTTTGAGTGGGAGTAGAAAAAAGGGGAAGAACTGAATGATTTAGTAGATCCTCTCATTCTTCCTCCTCCCCTTGGATGGATACCCTAACATGAATACCCATAATCCACCAGTGAGGTTGAGGGAAACAAGATTTAAGCAATTCAACAAATATTTATTAAACATCTACTATATGCAATTTGCAGCAATAAGTGCTAGTGATAAAAAGACAAAAATTTAATAGTCCAGAACCCAAAGAACCTCCCTTGTATTACAGGCAGCCAGGCGGTACAACAGATAGATCAGGAGTGAGAGAGTAAGAACTAGGTTCAACTTTGGCTATAGATACTCATTAACTGTGCGACCCTAGGCAAATCAATTAATGTCTGTCAGCCTCCATTTTCTCCTTCCCTTCTCAATGAAGGGAACATACAAATGACTCCATAAAAGGGGATCAGTAAAAATGATAGAAAGAGTAACACCTACCTCCCAGGGTTGTTGTGAGGATACAATGAGATAATATTTGGAAAGCACTTGGCAAATCTTAACATTATTTATAAATGCTAGCTGTTATTATCAAAGGGTTACAACATACAATTAAGTCTTTACTAATATAAATAACAAATCCCCTGAAGTGGTCTGATTATTTCAATTCATGTTGCATATATCCATTTGGGCTAGATCTAGTTACATAATTTACATAATTATAACTTCAAATAGTTCAAATTCAAATGTATGTCACTTCAGAAAATCCATCACAGTCATTGAGACCTAGCTGTATGTACAAATAAGCAGGTAAAGGCGATTGCTCCAACTTTAGACTTGTTGCTCGGTCTCATTTTCAAGCTTAAAAATTTGAAACAAAGAGCTTGAAAAAGAGGATCATGACCTCTCAGCAGTTCCCCCTTATCCTTTCATTGTTGTCTTTCCCCCACAAAGCCCTTTGTAATTTGTTGTAATGAAGTCCCATGAAACATTTTTCCAATTCATCCATGTTTTTACAACCAAGAATTAACTAGAGCTAAGAAGACTTTCTAACCTTAAGTCAGATAGAAGCTCTGGACTAAAACAGAGACACAGGTAGCAGGAATTCTGAAACGCAAACTAAGTGCTTGTGCATTCTTTTAAAGTGACTGGCTAGCCTGTATTTCAAAAGAGCTTAGCTCTTTCTCTTATGTGTCTATTTGTAAGAAATTGTGCCCTAGGTTTATGTAGGAAATGTTCTATAGCTATTTTTTATAATTATGTTATAGAATTAGAGGTCTTTGCTTTGAATTACTTATCCTCTGATTCACTAGTACAAGTAAAAACATTCGTGGGGGCTCATAAACTATAGTTTTGAATGGATATGAACCACAAAAAAAAAAAAAAAAAAAAACCTTGAGGTTGATGTCACCTTTTGGGAGGGCTTATGTTTAAGAAGGGATATCCTAGGTGCTATAATCAGAATACAGGCTAGGGAATGAAGGGAACATACAAATGGCTCCATAAATATTTGAAGAAGCAAAGAGCAATAATAGGGAGTTGGTGGGAAAAAGGGATCAGTAAATTCAAAAGTGATAGAACCTAAACTGAGTTTTGAAGGAAAATAAAGATTCTAAAAGGCAGTATTTGGGAAAAAATATATTGCACTTCTGGGATTGATAACACCCATGGCTACTCCCTCGCCATATTTTGTGTATGGAAGAAACTGAGGCCCAGGAATAGATGGTTGACTCTTTCTCCTGGGGTCACAATGAATCACTAGTGGGAGCCAGAAGCTGACCCATCAACCTTGACTGCTAGCCGGGAACCCTCACCACAGGCCCCTGTGAAGCCAAGAGAAAGAGGTCTAAGAACTAAAGTCTAAGCCTGTCCAACATCATGTGGTTCACTCAAACTGCTTTTTATTTTACTCATTTTATTTTTTTAAGGAAACATATATATATGTGTATATATAGTATTCAGTGCCTTCTGGTACATGAAACAATCCAGCTTTCAGATGATCTGGAAAACCCCAAAATCTCATCATTAAGATCCCAGGGCCCTCTCAACTGAGTGTTGGACCTTTAACCCCACTGCCTGACCAAATTCCAGTTAGACATTAATGGTCATGCTGCGGTCTTAAAATTACTCTCGTGACCCTCCGCCTCCCCCCTACACCCCCTTCCTCCCTTTCCAAGGTTCATGTCTTTGGTATTCCACAAGTCCACACTCCTTCCGATTTGACATTTTTTCTTTGTCCTTGTGAAAGAAAGGCAGTATGGAGTGACAAAGGCCATTTTCAAGCATCTGAAAAAGTGGGTATTATACATAAGATAGTACCATGTCTCAGTTCTACCCAAGACCAGACAAGAAGATATGGAACAGCATTACAGTGGGGCTAATTTGTATTAAACATTAACTAATAAAAACAAGTCTTCCTAACACCAAAGATGGCTAAATTCTAAAACAAGAAATTTAAGTGGATCCAATTCAACCACAGAGTTCACCCAGAGATCCCAAATAAGTCAGTGGGTTATAGCTATACCATGGTTTGGCTCTCATATAATCCATTGATTCAAGTCAGGTAGTGTATAAAACATGGGTCCAGGAGAAACCCGGGTTCAAATCCTGCCTACCACTCATGCTATGTGAGTATGGGTAAGTTGCTTAACCTTCCAAGTCTATTCCCTCTTTTGTGAAATGGGGGATTCCTATAACCACAACAACTTTAAAGAGTTGTTGAATATTGGATAAGAGCTCAATGGGCAGGCTAGAAGAGTTGAAAGAAAAGAATTGAAATATGTCATCACACTTCTACAGATGAACTCCAACCTGTGTAGGAGTACGGTGGATTGCAAGAGGAGTCGAAAATAACAAATTACCCTTTTGTTTCCAGAGGAGCCTAAGACGGTGTTGAAGACCCCACCTTCAAGGAGCTTCCGTTGTACTAGAGAGAGTGTCATATGGAGAATTATCTGATCAGATCAAATGGGAAGTCCAGAAAAGGTATTCTAGGAATATTTCAGGAGAGAAAGAGAACTTCTAGATAAAGGGGTAAACAGGGGAAGAGGTGGATTTGGGCTTGAAGTAAGGAATAATGTCCTAACAATTTGAACTCTTCAGAAGATAAATGGGATGACTCAGAACTTAGTGAATTCAATGAGCCTAGTGAACCACGACTGTACTGCCAGGGAGTTTGAAGACATTGCATTGCATGAGATCAGGGTTCTGAGCTCCAGGGGACTAAGGTGATCCGGTATCCTCACTATGTCAGTCAGTAGTAGCAACAACAGTTGTAGTGGTAGCAGTGATAGTAGTAGTAATAGCAGCAGCAACAGCAGTAGCAGTAGCAGTAGCAGTAGTAATAGTAGTAGTAGCAGTAGTAGTAGTAGTAGCAGTGAGAGGAAGAGGAGGAGAAGGAAGAGAAAAAGTCCCTTTCACTGGAAATCTTTAAGCAAATGTTATGTGACCACATTTTAGGGGTACGGTAGAAAATGGGCATTATTGTTCAGGGATGACTGGGGAATTCATGAGCCCTGAAGTCCCTTCCAAATCTGAGATTTGATATTTCTTACAGGTTTTACAGAAGAAATGGCATCACAACTGAACCTTGAAGAAAATTAAAGATTCCAAAAAGTTAAGATGAAGAGAAAGTATAGTCCAGGCTTGGGAAAAGGGAAGGAGCTGATAGATAGGGAGGTATTGTGTGTTTAGATGTACATAGGTAAAAGATGAAGTTCGAGGGACAGTTGGTATTTTATTCTGCCTGGAAAATAGATCATGTGAAGAGGGATAATATAAAATAATGCTGGAATGGTAAAATGGAACCAAGATTTTAAAAAGCCTCAAATGCCAGGCTAAGGAATTCCTCTTTTATCCTAAAGGCAATGGGGAGCCACTGAAGGATTTTGATTATAACCTGTGAAATGGTCGAATGGACCCTTAGAAAGAATATTTTGTCAGCTGTGTAAGGGGTAGATTAGAGAGGGGAGTTGCAAAAGTCCAAGAGACCAACAAGAAGGAAAAGACTTCAAGATTTCCTTTGGTGTTAAGTTCTTGGAGCAGAGAATCAAGAAGGAAAATGGTTTAAAAAACACTTTAAATTCACAATTATAACCTTGTTAAGTTTTCTATTTTTAAAATATTTTCTGGAAGAGACATTGACCCCTTTAGAGAGCAGTTTCTGAGGAATTCTCTTGCAAAGGCAAGTTGTAAACAAGGTTGCTATGAGTAACTTCAGTTATTAAGAGAAGCTTCATTGATTTAAGTTACGAGCAACACCTAGTAAAGCAACTTTCTCTTGCTAAGGGGAGAAGGTTTCTCTCTTCTGGAAAAAAGAGAGTGGAAAATTACTGGCTTCTGATTGGGGAAAGGTTCTGAATGTTTCACCTGGAATTTCAACCATGTGGAGGTCCCCCTAGGAGGAAACCTTCAGGAACTCTGAACTGAGTCCCCCAATCAAACCTGCTAGAAAGACAGATGATAGGGCTTTGCAAGTGATGAGCAGAAAGTAGCCATGAAACATTTATGAAAGTAAAACACTCACACCCAAGAAAAGCTTGCCCGAAGCATCCAAAACTCAAATTTTCAGCCCTACTTTAAATGGGTGAGTTACAAATAAACACTCTAACCAAACTGTATGAAAGGTTAGATGATAAAGGTGCTACTGTAATTAAAGAGACAATAAAGAAGGTGCCTAATCTTTAATAAAAAAAATTTGTTCACTTGCTTTAGATAACTACTCATTGCTGAATTACTTTAATAAAATGGTCTGATTTTTTAGAATAATGAATGGGAAAGGATGCTAATCTATTTGTATTATTAGGTATACCTATTATGAGGTATTTTTTTCAGTTGATAGTTTGTGGGAGTAGAGAATATAAAAAAGACAGCTAGGCGGGGCAGTGGATAGAGAGCTGGGCCTGAAGTCAGGAAGACCTGAGTTCAAATCGAGCTTCAGACACTTACTAACTAGCTGTATGACCCTGGGCAAGTCATTTAACCCTGTCTGCCTCAGTTTCCTCATCTGTAAAATGAGTTGGAGAAGGAAATATCAAAGCACTCCAGTATCTTTGCCAAGAAAACCCCAAATAGGGTCACAAAGAATCAAACACGACTGAAATGACTGAACAGAAAACAAAGGTTTGTATTGCCACCTCGTGGCAATGTAGTCTAATTGCAAGCTCAGTTCTTTTCAAAGATTAAACCAAGTGGGAAATTCCACTGCAAAACTGAACATAAACAAGTCACAACAGAAACATTGAGGACTGCTGTGGCAGTGTTTTTTTTTCAGAGTTCCTTGTGGACACATTATTACAATAATTAAAGCCTGTATACGAGAGCAAAGGTGACTCCTACCAAAATGCCTTTGTTCATCTTCCAAATCCCCAAATTCCTCTCCGGACTTGTAAAGCATTGTCTTGGTCACTGGACATCGTCTGTAGACGGGAAAGGCTCAGAGCCACTCGTACAGACAAGAGTCTAATTAACTCTTTCTTTGGATCCAGTTCTCACAAATATCCCCCCACCCTTTATCTACCCTACCTATACCATCCTGAATTTCCCACAGAGAGAGAAATCCAAGCCATGTTACTGTCCACAGACAAGTCTTTCTTCTTATCAGAACCCAAAGATAAGACATGTTTCCCTGGATTGCCAGTCCTTATAGAATTGATCCAGAAGAATACATGCTCACTTATATAACAGACAAGTGGAGGGGAGGTATCCTGGGCATTGAAGGCTAGAAAATACCTAATCATATGACCCTACATGGGAATCCTGGTTATAAAGCAAAAGAATTCCTGCTCTATGATATCTCTAAAAGGTAATCAGTCAGAATCAGATTGCCAACATATGAGTCACGTTCTGAGCCTCCAAAGACTACTTCCAATATGGAAGTAACTATTAACAACATCATTCAGATACAAAATACAATCCCATGCCTCCTCCCTCTTCATGAGCCTGTACTCTCACAGTCTCTACCATTCTACAACTGTCACATAGGGACCAATTTCCATCCTACCAAGTGTCTCCACTCTGAAAATAAGAGTTTTCTTTTTTGTCCCAGAATCTCATCATTAGAAGGGACCTCAGAAGTCATTAGTCTAACCCAAGACTAAAAAAGATTTCCTTCTACAACATACCCAGCAACTGGTCATCCAGCCTTTGTCTGATGCCTGCTAGGGAAAGAGAACTCACTCCAACCTAAGCCTATTCCACTTTTGTGTGACTAAGAGTGAAGAAATAATTCCTCACATCAAGCTAAAATCTATCGCTTGCTCACTTCCATTCATTGCTTCTAGTTCTGTATTCTAGGGCCAAATAGAACCCTGATGCCTCTTCCACAGTCCTTTAAATAGTTTAAGACAACCATCATGTGTCCCTTGTTTTCTCATCAACAGGCCAAACAGACCCAATTTCTTCAGACTCTGTTAGGACAGATGCTTGCTCTCCAGCCTTTCATTATCCTGGTCAACCCAGACACACCCCATCTGGGTGTGCTCTTGCCTGTCACTTTCTATACCTAAGTGGCTAACAGAAGTAAGATACTAGAGCTCCCCTATATGAAAGCAAAAATAGAATATGCCTTAAATTGAGCATGGGGTAAGGTATTTCTTCAAACCAGCCCCAGAGTTAAGTTGTTGCTACCACCACCAGCTACCAATTAGAAAGTTGGAGATTTTACATCAGGCATTTCTTTCTTTCTAAGCACCAAAAATAAGCAGAACCTAGATTCTGTTCCTCTTCTTCTCTCCCTCCCCTCAAATCGTAGCCCCCCCCCCCACCTCTACCATCCCATTTCTCAACTCAACAATGGTTGAATGAACAAAACTGAAAGTTTCCAAAGAATTTCACTTTTGGGCCAAGACCAAGGATGGAAACTTTTAGCCTGGGAAGGGAATTTTGCAGGAAATGAAACAAGTGAAAACAGAAGGTTGGAATTAGGTGGAAATAAAAGCGGCATCACAGCTTCCGAAGCCACGGTCCCCCCGGATACAGCAGTGCTGGGCCCATCAGATCCTGTAATTACTCCTGACATGAATAAGGCTTGACTCACCCAACACCAGCTCTGACCTCTTCGAAAGCTACAGTAATAGCTGAACAATACCAGATCTTAAAAAAAGTCCCATCCTCCAGACTTTGTAATTCAGGTATTATAGCTTCACATGTAGAAGTCCCTAGAACATAAGACTGTAAGACCTTAGAAATCAAAACAATGGTTCATATTTTCATAGTTCCTTTTTCAATTCAACTCAATAAATATTTATTAAGTATTTACTATGTGCTAAGCTCTAGGGATACAAATAAGAAAAAGAGGAAGTCCCTGCCCTCAAGAAGCTTATAATCTGATGAAGAAAGATAACACACAGAGGGAAGATGAAAAAGAGGGGGTGTTACCAGGAGTTGAGGGCATGGGGTTCCATGGAGTTAAGGCCAGACAAAGCTGCTGATGGAAAATAGAGCTGCTTAGAAGATTGTGCATCCTCAATAAAAGAAAGCTTTGAGGGGAGCATAAGACTCTATTCTTCTGACCCTCCAATCAGAGGGTAGAGGCAACTGAGGATGAGCTGAGAAGGTGTTGAGTATCAAACCTGAGCAAATCTGCATGATGATGAGATGTCTTGACTCATAAGCAACGAAAGCCCAAGTGCTTTCTTCACAACAACCTTTTGAGATAGGCGATGTTAATCATCACACCTCCATTTCACAGTGAGGAAACTGAGATTAGGAAAAGTTAAGTGATTTGCCCATAACCACCCAGTTAATAAATGAAAGAGCCTGATCTGCTCACCATTTCTTATAGCACAGTAACATTCCATAACAATCATATACCACAAATTCCTCAGACCCAATTGATGAACATCCTCTCTATTTCCAATTATTTGCCACCACAAAAGAGCTGCTATAAATATTTTTGCACATATAGGTCCTTTTCCTTATTTTGTTTTCTTTTTAGGTCTCTCTGAGATACAGACCTAGTGGTGGTATTGCTGAGTCAAAGAGTATGCACAATTTTATAATCCTTCAGGCATAGTTTCAAATTCCTCGCCAGAATGGTTGGATTAGTTCTAAACTCCACCAACAATGCATTAGTGACCCAATTCTTCCACATCCCAACCAACATTTGTCATTTTTCTTTTCTGTCATATTTTCCAATGTGATAGGTGGTGCTTCAATTGTTTTCCTTTGTATTTTTCTAATCAATAGAGCATTTTATGTGATCATAGATAGCTTTGATTTCTTCATCTGAAAGCTACCTGCTCATGTTCTTTGACCATTTATCAGTTGGGGAATAACTTGAATAAATGTTTTTAACTGATTGGTTATATAAATGTCAGTTATTTTCATCATCATCACCATCATCCGTAGCTGCCAGTGTCCTAATTCTTACTCCTGAGCTAGTTCCTTATTCTGCTTATATTCTAGATGCTTCTTTTCTCCTCCTCTCACTTTAAACTTGCCTAGAATCAAAGATGCCAAGGATAAAATATTAGAATTGTCAGGGCCTCCAGCATACTGTAGAGGAAAGCACATTAGTCATCAAGTTAGGAGATCTGGCCTCATGTCTTGCTTCTAACGTGTGTCAGCTGTGTAGCTCCAGGTGCATCCCTTGACCTCTCTGAAAGCCTCAGTTTTCTATAAGATAAGGATCGATAAGACAGGGATCACTTGCACCATCTGCCTCACAGAGTGTATTGGAAAAGCATTTTGCAACTTTTAAAGTGATATATGAACGTAAGTTATCATTATGTAGTCCAGAACCCTCAACTTGGAACTAAAGAAACAGAGGTCTGTATAAATTAAGTGACTTGCCCTGAGGTCACACAGCTAGTTATTAGCACGACTGCAATTTCAACCCAGATTCAGAGTCTCAGGATGATGTTCTTTCCCCTGATAGACACTGTCAGCTGGGAAGCCCAAAACTGGACATAAAACTCTGGTCAGTCAGTGACTATTATAAGAAGATGACATCTAAAAGGGAATGTACTACTCTCCTGTTTTTTTACAGTCCAATACCATGTTCGATTTTTATTTTATCCACATTTCTTTGGAAGGTGCTCAAGTTAAACTGAGCTCCACACTGAAAGACCTGGTTTTCTCTCTTCTCTGGCCTAGCCTCAAACTAATTGTTAGTAACCAAGATGGAGGTTGGGTCCTACCAGTCTCGCATCTCACTCTCGGAGTCATGCTTTTAGGCAGGTGACAATGGGTGGGGACAGAGAAATCAAGTAAACTCATCCCTGAAAATAGGCAGGCCTCTTATCAGGTCTTCAAAGTATTTCAGACAATCCTATGTGTATTACCCTGCTATTAAACAGACTAAAATTACTATCTTCCTCCAGTGTTACTTTGCTGGTAATACATTAGACTAGTGAAGATGCACATGGCACCAGAGGGCTCCAAGGAGTGATTTTAATATAATATGAAAATTTCAGATGGTCACTATGGTCATCCCTAAAGGAGAGATTTCTGGGAGGTGGGCCTTCTAACATGTCTCACATAAACCTCATTCAAATGCCACTGATTCTCTTTACTCTCAAGGTCAACCCCAAGAGTTATCAATCCTTGGTGGATATCTTCATCTGATTTGCAGAGATCATTGGCAGCTTTTTATGGGATAACCCTTTATTGACAACTGTTTTTTTTCATCAGGTTCATTTCCCTTTCTTTCATTCATTCAACAAATATTTGTTAAGCATTTATGCCAGACAATGTGCTAGCATGAAGAAACAAAGATTCAGTAAAAGACCCTGGGCAGGCAACCTATCCAGCAAAGATGCTAAGCCCAAAGGAAGCTACATGAGGATTCCACAAAGAAAAAAAGGACTTCTACACCCTGTAGTATCAGAAGTTGTAAGGTTACTTTGCCACCCATGCAAGGTATACCATATACATATACCTCAATGTTATTATACTCTAAGTTTGGGTCCACTTTTCCCACATATTCTATGTGTTGGTGGGAAAGTGCTCCCCAGTTTTGGGTGGGAGTGGAGGGTAGTGGGGAGAGATATGTTTTAGAGAAATGTTTAGGAGGGGGATGTTTTATAACTACAATTCTTGCTCTTGAACCTTAATAAATGTCTCTGTCTACTAGCTGACTGTTAACGAGAAACATGCCAGTAGTGACTTGTGAGCTGCTATAGTAGGAGTAATCAACCATAGGGTTACCCTTAGAACCTCAGAGTGTAGTTTCCTTTGGGAAAGCAGCCCAGAAGGTATATGTTACACATGCAAAATAAAAATTAATTAATTTGGGGAGATAGTAATAAATCATTTGCCACCCCTGCCTCATCTTGAGGACCCTTCTCTTTAGCAAATAATGGCAGGCCATGGCAATGAGGGATAATGAGGGATATGGCATGGTTGTGGACTCGGAGCCACCACAATCAACCCCTGCAGTGTGTGCCAGTCCTTCCTATTCAAGGTAGGGGTAGGGAAGAAGCATACAGTAACTACAGTGAAAAGAGTTATGGCAGAAATAGCAGGCTAGTCATATTTGACTGTCTACACTTTCCTTTGCCCAATGACAAATGGAAATCTATGTGGACACAGCTGTTAGGGAGGGAACAGTCATGCAAAATGCCAATGATATCTTACCACTGTAATGTCTTCCCCATTCAGACATTCTCCAAGGTACTTTGCACCCAACTGCCTGGGAAAGGCACTCAGCTCAGAGCTCTGATACCCTTGACTAGAATTTCTAGTGGGAAGCAGGAGAGGGATGGGGATAGGAGCATCAGGAAGGGCAAAACTAGAAGAGAAAAGTGGGAATGGGGTCCTAGTTAAAGACTAAGTATCACCCTCTTATATGTATATGTATGGGTGATGAAAAAGCATTTGGCTAGAGTATAATGAAAGAGGCATTGTGGTGGTGGTATTTTGGCCCCTGAGCCCTTTACCCTAGGACAGGGTCTAAAGATCATAGGCTCATAGATGTAAAACTGGGAGGAACCCTTAAGGTTCACTTTTTTTTTTTTTAACAGATAAGGAAACTGAAGCTGAGGAGAAGTTAAGAAATTTAACCAAAGTCAAGTTCTGGCCCACATCTCCTTTGTAAAATGAAGGATCTGTTCTAGAAGGTATCTTCCTTTACTAAATCCTATTATCCTAAATATTAAAATATACCAGCTCTAGAATATACCTGGTACTCCTTTGGAGTCTTCTGCGTGGCTTTTTGGTGACCTTACGATCTTACGACTTTGTGACGGTAATAGCCCTTTAAAGATACATCTACCTAAGTGTGCTTCTCCCTAAAGTAGGAAGTCTACAACTAAGGGAGCCTTCAGGTGAGAGTAGAGAGGTATGACCATGGCTGTTGTGAACTTGACTTTGAACCTCCTATTGACTGTCCTAGGAAGTGGTTAGCTGATACACAATAAAAGGAGTGAGAAAGCCTTTTAAAAATCATCTCTTCTATTCCCCTGACATCAAGAATAACTAGAAAGGATATAATTCTCTCCTACCCTAAAAGATATCTGGGGATGGGGAGTCAAATTTCCCAAGGATATATGTTCCATCTCTAATCAACTGTCAGAGATTTGAAAGGAAAAATAAAGAATTATGGATTTCATAGGATCTGAATATGATGAGAAGCTTCAGGATTATCTAATCCAAATGCTTCTTAGTATAAATAAAGGAACTGAGAGCCAGGGAGGGAAAGTAATCTGCCTGAGTCACAAAGAACAGAAAGTAGCAAAGCCAAGATTCAAACCCAGTTCTTATGGCTTCAAATCTGATCATTGCCCAACGCCAAAGTCTGAAGCCCAAGGGGAGAACGATTAGAAGGCCAGATAAGAAAGTATGTCTTTTGTCCAACAAAGCCACAGCCAACCCCAGTGGCTCCCCAGATGTGCAGCCAGTGAATTTGGGATGAGATCAATAATGCCAAGGCTGTGGAAAGGGCCCAAAGCCCAGGATTAAGGATTTATTCATGGGAAGCTGTAGGAAAGACCAATCTTAGACTGCTACAACTGAACTTAAGGTTGAGATAGGAGATTCTGTCAAGCTGAAATTCTGAAGAGCATTGGTAGATATAGATAGACAGACAGATATGTGTGTGAGTGGGGAGGTGGGGGGCATGTGGATATATATCAACAAGTAAGAACTATGTTTTGCATGATTTTTTAAAAATTAGAATATTCCATTTATAAGAAAGATTCCTGTTCAGAAAGAAGAATTAGTTTGGCATCAGAATTCATAGACTGATTTCAACTCACTTCCTATAAGAAATCTATTTCTTCCAGTCAGTTCCATGACTTGATTTAGCTTAGAATTGAAATTAAATGAGGAACACGTTGCCTAGGTTTTACTTAGATTTTGAGGGCAACGCTGAGTAAGAAGGATCATAGAAATGCTTGGAAAGAGATGGAGCTCCTCAGGACCCAATAAAGGCAATGTGCTAAAATCAGAATAATTATCATACATAAAGGTGTTGTCAGGGATTAACAGGGTCACGATGCCAAGCAAAACTGGGGAGAGAGGAGCAGCCGACTATGAGGTGCGGTTGCAGGAACTGCAGGAAGCCTACATCCCAACACAGCTCCTCACCATTCAATAGACTGGTACCGTTCATTATGAATTTCTTTGGATTCAAGTACTTTTCAAATGAAAATCACCTGGAAGAGGGAAACAGGTGGGCTATTATCAAGCATTGACAGACAGACACATTAAAAATTAGTCCTGACATCTTTCCAGCTGCAACTTGGTGTGTGTGTGTATGTGTATGTGTTTGTGTGTGTGTGCGTGCATGGGTGTGTGCGCACATGTGTGCGCGTGACTGGATCTGTCTATTCCATTCAACCTGGAAGTACAGCTGCCACTTAGAGGGCTGATCCCACAACTGATCATCCCAGAAGCTTTGACTTGCTCCATTTTTCCATCCTGGAAAAAGTTGAAAGTCTCTCCTAAATTTGAAAGTCTATACAGCTAAGGGAGCCTTCAGATGTCAGAGTGGAGAGGCATGACCATCGAGATTATGAACATGACTTTAGATCTACCAATATTGAAAATCCTTGAACCTCCTACTGATTCTCCTTGGAAGGGATTAGCTGGCCCAAAAAAAGGAATGAAAAGACCTTTTAAAAATCATCTCTTCCATTTCCCTGCCATCAAGCACAACCAGAAAGAATATCCTCTCCCATCCTAGGTTCACCTTTATGCATGATCATTATTCTAGGTTTAGTACATTGCCTCCAATGAGTCCTGAGTAATTCCAAGCATTTCTATGATCCCACTTACTCTGTGATACCCTCAAAGCTTAAGTAAACCTAGGCAATGAGTCCTTCATCTAATTTCAATTCCAATACAGCCAAGTTAAATCAAGTCACGGAACTGAGAGAGATAGATTTCTTAAAGGAAGCCAGATAAAATCAATTTACCCTTCCTTAAGCTGCTTGGTGCTCCACGCTCCTCCTGGAGGATTACCATATTGATGCCATACTTAAGGCAAACACCCAATCAGAATTAACCTTACTACAACTCAGAACTCCCAATTTCCATGATCCAGTTGGTTAATTTTGAAAGAAGAGGAAGAAAGTTCTAAGGTACCAAGTTCAGACTAGGGAAGAATAAAACCTAGGAATGGAAAAACTTTACAATTTTTCCTACTGCCAGACTCATCCCTGCTATTAATCTGCCTGGCATATAGTAGATGCTTAATAAACACTTTCATATGAATGGGTACAGAAACACTCTTCTCCCTATTTTCTCCCTCTTCCTTTATCCCAAAGTCAGTTATACACATACACCTAAGATTCCAAATACAAAGGTGTTGTTGGAGGACGTGGGGGAAAGGGTAGTCTGCAGGAAGTTGTAGGTATGTGTTTAGGGAAGGAGACGCCTAATTGCTTCCTGCTCCTTTTCTTTTCCTCTGAGCCTCAAAAGGAAAGGGACTGCCACAGATAATAGCAAGAAGATCTGGGATTAGACAATAGGAAAACCTTCCCATCCAAATAGTATGACATAGAAAAGGATGAGAAGCTGTAATGAGAGCCCCTCTGCTGAGAGGTGAGAAGAACGCTCTCATTAGGACCTTGGAGAGCACCTAAGCCCAGAGATCTTAGCCTTCTTTTGTGTTGTGGACACCCTAGGACATCTGGTGCAGTGTGTAGACCTCTTCTCAGAATAGCGTTTTTAAATGCATAAAATAAAGTACACATGACCACTAAAGAACCCAATTATATTGAAACACAGTTATTAAAACATTAAAAAAAAAACAAGTTCAAGGACCCCTGGTTAAGCACCCCTGATCTAAGTTATCTTGTGGATGAGGAAAGCGAGGCCAAAAGGGAAGAAAAGATTTGTCCAAAGAGTAACAGAGCCAACATGTGAACCTAAGTCTTCTGGGTCCAAATCCAATGCTCCATCCCGCCCCCCTCAAAAAGGGTCCACTTCCCCAAAAGTAGATGGAGATAAAACTCTAAAGAGAAGCTGAATTTTCCAGGGTCAGACAGGAGCAAGAGACCAGGCGTCAGGCCTTCCTTGGCCAAAGTATTGAGGCCTGAGCTCCAGGAGGTGCCCAGGAAGAGGACTGGGGTGGGGGAGGGGGAGGTTAAAGATGATTGGGGGAAAGGGGACTGGTCACAAGAGGAGAAAAGGAATAATTGCTGAGGTGGAGAAGAGTGGTGAACAGCTAGTAAAGTCTTTTGGCAGCCTAGGGCTCTGTGGGCCCTGCTTGCTTTGGGAACCACAAAGCCAAAATGTAAAGGAATCTGTTTTCTTAGGAAAACACATACTTATACATTCTGAGTAATTTCCCGTGGAACAAGACAAAAAAATAAACACAACACCCTAAATGGTTTTTCGCTTACAAATGAATTCGGGTAGAAAAAATTGGGAGAGGAAAAATATAGGGTCAGGGGAAATCTCGATGCCATTTCCAAACCTCAGAAACAGCTTTGAGGTAGAGGGGGGAGGGGAAGGGGGGAGGGGGAGGGAAGTTGGGGAAAGGGAATTAAGTAGTGGGATGAATGGACTTGGAGGTCACTCAGCTTCCTTCTCTGAACTCCTTCATTCAGACCTGATGGGGATCTGAATTTCACACTAAAAGACAGGATATACTTTGTATGTCCAGGAGGCCAGCACCCTTACTAAATGGAGCTCAGATTCCAGAAGATGGCATCCAAGGGAAAGAAAATCATGGACCCAGAAGCTAGAAGCTTCAACTGTAGTCTAAGGTACAAGTTTATTCTGAAAAAAAATATATACATAACCGTATTCAGATATAGGAAAGACAGGTATTGAGAATGTCATCTGGTCTGTTTCCTAAGCTAATGTTGACTGCTAAGACATCCTGATCTGACTATATTCACAAGCCACAAGAGAAAAATGGATACTTGGATACTTTGACAGATTTATAATTTCATTAATGTGGGTACTATCCATGTGTTCTCATCCCATGAAATTTTTGACTGGGGCCTCCCATAAATCCTCCCTAGGGCGATCTACCCAACCTTCCAGGGGCCTTCATAGGGATGTCTTGAGGACATGGACTATTCAAGCATAGTACTGGTCCCACGTGATTCTGGAACAACCCTACACTAACTCTGGGTTAGGGGAATGGTTGTAGAAGATGTCAAGAGGGCTGAATATACAAGACTTGGAAGTTGACTGGGTATGTGGGGTAAATACTGAAAGGTCAAGGATGATTCCAAGGTTGCAAACCTGAGTGACTATAGGGATGATGGTGTCAAAATTAGAGACAGGGAAATGTAGAAGGATGAGTTTTTGGAGAAAGATAATAAGTTCTATTTGGGACATGGAGAGTTGGAGGTGCATACAGGACATCTAGTTCAAAACATCCACATGTAATTGGTAAAATGAAACTAGAGTTCAAGAGAGATACCAGATACATTGTTTTTATAAACCTGGCCATGCAAATATGTTCAAAGTCCCCATCTGGTGCACTCTCTACTAATAGTTCAAGAGCTAAAATAAAATAATGACTCTTTCTAATAAGGGTAACAACATTAAGAAAGGAAATATATACTCTCTCTTCTCTAGTTTTTTGTGTGATTGCTTTGTCAATTTTCTTCCTAAGTATCTGATCACTCCTTCTGTATGTCCTCTTCTATGTCATCATCCATAGCTCACTCCCTAACTGTGGGTATGCTCCATGGGTGTGTTCTAGGTTCTCTTCTCTCTTTCTCTATACTGTCTCAGTGACCTTATCAGAATTTGTGTCTAAGTGTCATCTCTAAGCAGATGACTCCCCAATTTAGATTTCAATATATCCATTATCTCTCTGTAAAGGCAATCACACTGGCATACCCAGGATGACTGCTAACATAGGTTTTTAGATCTGCTTTACTAGGAAAGATAGCTGTTTAAGGAGCCAAAAGTCTTTTTAAAATACATTCACTACTTCAGGGGAAAAGTCAGCACCCTAAACTATAGAGAAAATATAAGCAGAGAAATAAAGACCAACAGACAGGGTTCTACCGCCTGAATCAAAGCAACATTGCTATGTATTTCGCATACATCCCTGGATCAAGAGAACCTTAGTTGGGTGGTCTGAACATACAGTTACTCAGAGTCTTGACCAGGGAATCACAAGATCCTTCTCATAAGTGCCAACTCTGAGTATACATACACTTCTCAAAACCAGAAGGCATCACAACCCTCCTGGCTCAGTGCTTAATTAGAAATTAGCAAAAGGTGTGAAAGCCTTCCTACAACTAAGCTTCCCCTAAGCAAGCTTCCCTTACTGGGCTCCACATGTGGCCTATTAATGGGTGGGGGAAATTTTACAACCACTAATATTACACTCTCCTGAACTCTAGTCTCATACCACCAACTACCTCTGGACATTTTGAATCAGATGTCCTGTAGCCAACTCAAACTCCACATGTCCGAAACAGAAGTCATTATCTTTCTCCATATCTTACTCCATATCTTTCTCATTTTCTTTCTCCATTATCTTTTTTCATCCTTCTTCTACATTTCCCTATTTCTACTTTTTGGCACCACCCTCCTCCCAGTCACTAAGGTTTGCAACCCTAGAGTCATCCTTGACTTTTCAGTATTCAAGGCACATACCCAGCCAACTTCCAAGTCTTGTATACTCAGTCCCCAGGACATCCTTCTCTTTACTCACACAACCATCCATGTAGTATAGACTTCTTCGCATCCTCTCACAAGGACCATTTAGTAATAGCTTCTAACTGGCCTCCCTGCCTCAAATCTCTTACTTCCCCAATCGATCATCTACACAGAATTCAGCATGATTTTCTAAAAGACAGATATGATCATGTCACTTCCCCACTCAAAAATGTCTGGTAGATCCCACTGTACCTGTAATTAAGTACAAATCTCTTTGTTTGGCTTTTTATAACCCAGTTCCAAACTACTTTTCCAGGATTCTGATACATCATTTTCCTTTATGCACCAACACAATAGCCTGATGTTTGATTAAAAAAAACAGCAAAGATTCCAACTACTGAGGTAAGAGCTCATCATTTGACAAAACCTGCTAGGAAAACTAGAAAGCAGTCAGACAGAAAACTAGCCATAGGCTAACAATTCATACCACACATGAACATAAGCTCTAAATGGGTACATGACTTAGATGTAGAGATGACATCATAAATAAATTAGAGGAGCAAATAATAATTATCTCTCTGATTTAAGGATAAAAGAAGAGTTTACAAGCAAACAAAAGATAGAAAGGATCACAGCTGATAGCATGGCCAGTTTTGATTACAAAAATATTGAGAAATTTTTGCACAAATAAAACCTATGTAGCCAAAATTAGAAGGGAAGCAGATAAATGGGAGAAAATCTTTGTAGAAAGTTTCTCTGGTAATGGTCTCATTTCCAAAATAAATAAGAAACATTCAAATTTATAAGAATAAAAGCCATTCCCCAATTGGTAAATGGTCAAAGAATATGAAAAGGCAGTTTTCAAAGGAAGAACTATAAGTTACCAAAAGCCATATGAAAAGTCCCCACATCATTAAAAAAAATTAGAGAAACAAAAATTAAAGCAACTCTGAGATTTCAATTCACATCCATCAGATTGATAAAGGTGACCAAAACAAAAAAAGAAAGTGGCGAATGTTGGAGGAGCTGTGAAGGGAAAAGTGAACATTGATGCATGGTTGATGGTGTGGTTATTCTGGAAAGCAATTTGGAATTATGACCCCCAAAATTGTGTATGACCTTTGATCTAGCAATATCACTATACCCCAAAGAGAGCAAAGAAAGAGGGAAAGGATCCACATATACAAAAATATTTATAGCAGCTTTTTTACAGCAATAGAAATCTGAAAACCAAGAGTTCCCGTTAATTAAGGAATAGCTGGAAAAAAAATGTGATATATAAATAGGCTAGAAAACTATTCTTCCATAAGATACAAAGAAATAATTTCAATAAAACCTGGCCAGATTTGTCTGAGTTCATACAAAATGAAGTGATCAGAATAAGAACAATTTATGTAATGAAAACAACAATATGAATATGATATGATATGATATGACAATATAATATAATACAATACATTAACAACTTTAGGAGGTTTAAGGACAATGATCAATGCAATGACTAATCATGAGTCCAAAGGACCAATGATTAAATATGCTACCCAATTCCTGACAGGTGATGAACTCTAAGTGCAGAATGAAACATTTTTTAGATAGATAGTGCCTGAAATTATTTTTCTTGACTATTTATATTTGTTCAAAGGGTTATGGGGTTTTTTCCAGTGGAGGATGGAAAATAAAACATAAGGGTTTGTCCATTGAAAAATAAAATTTAACTTTAAAAATTAACATAAAACTTCAAAAAGCTTCATAGAGTCATTTAATAATAGTTGAGGCATGATCTTTGACCTTCATTCCTGTCCTTTACATTCATCCACCAATAAAAATTTCCAGTCCTTGAAAATCACATCTGTGACACAGGTACAGCTTCTAGATACACATTACTATCTATTAATTTATATATAGCAAGGTGATATGAACACCGCTTGTAGACACAGAGACCACTTGTAGGCATCTTTAAATGAGCAAGTGTCACATAACAAAGATTCATTAGTGTTCTAGGCATAGAAGTCATTTTTTTAATTCATCTAATCACATGTAATTAGGGCAGCTAGGTGATTCAGTGGATAGAGTACCAATTCTGGCATCTTTGTGAGTTCAAATCTGGCTTCAGACACTTACTAGTTGTGTGAACCTGGGGAAGTCATTTAACCCCATTTGCCTCATTTTCCTTAGCTGCAAAATAAGTTAGAGAAGGAAATGGGGAAACCGCTACAGTATTTTTGCCAAGAAAACTCCAAAATGAGGTCACAAAGAGTCAGACATCGCTAAACAATAACAATTACATGCAAGGTACACATTATTACAATCACTAGTGGTCACCATCTAGTGATACATGTACCTTCTTGTTCTGTTACCCCTGGAGCATCTTGGTACTCCCTTCAAATGTAAAAATGAGACAATTGAACTAGATGATTCCAAAGCCCTCTTCAAATTCTGGTATACTTTAAAAGAGCCCGGGAATAAGAATAAGAGATTTAAAATTTCACTTGGGACCACATCTACAGCCTTCCTTGCAACTTCTATCTATCTCTTTATATTTGTTTATACCGTGATCTCTGGTGTGACCCAACACAAAATTCAAAGCACTTCTCCAGATCATCACTTAGACTGTTTTTGGCCAGATTCTTTGGGTCCTTGTTCATTGCCCCTAATCATTAACATAGTGCCATAACTATTTTGTGATCAAAGTAAGGGAATTCAATTCAAATTCAGAAAGCATCCATAAAGCATTTTTTGTGTGACAGGTGCTATATTAAGCTCTGAGAATACAAAGACAGAAGCAAAATAATCCCATCCCTCAAGGAACTTAGGTTCTCCTGGAATGAAACAACATGCACAAATATAAGTAAATATAATTGTACTTGTATTTATATATTTGTACTATATACACACAAATATTCATAGAGGCAAGTTGTTGGATATAGGAGCATCAGGGAACATGGAGAGTTAAGTATGATGCTGATGGTACAAAAGCAGAAGATTGGAAAGATGGTGGTGCCCTCAAAGGAAATTGGAAATTTCAGAAGAAAGGTGAATTAAAGGCAAAAATAAGGAATTTTACTGTAGATAAATTGAATTTGAGACGCTTATGGCACATTCAAGTGGAGACTGTTGGAAGCAGTTAGTGTGATGGGAATGAAACAGAAAAGTGCTGGATATGTAAATTCAGAAGTCCCAACTTTGACATACTATCACTCTGTGATAAAGGGCAAATCACTTAACTTGTTACTGTTCTAGACTAGTGCTATCAAACTCAAATTAGAACAAGTCCACTAAACTATTCATAAGGATCAATGGTCATGTATCAATTTAGAAAACTATAAATTAGCATTAGCTATTTTATATGTATTTTTATTTATTTTGTTAAACATTTCCCAATTACATTTAAATTGGGGTCTACTACACCCTGGAGTTTTGCAGGCTACCTGTGGACTGAAAGTTTCACACCTCTACATCCCTACAACTATAAAATACGTTGACTAGCAATGGAAGAGAAGGTTCCTCAATGGGAGTGCTCATTGACAATGCAATCATAGGTCCAGCCTCTATCCCTCAGTACCACAATATCATAAAATCTACTCCTCACAACCAGTAAAACTGAGCAGAAACCAAAGCCCACAGAGAGGAAGAGACACTCAGAGATCACCTAGTGAATTAGTGGCAGGGCAAGGATTAGTACTGATGACCTACCTCCCGATCAAGTGCTCATGGCATGACTGTTCTGCCTCATATTGAGGCCCTCTATAACTGTGGTCACCATGTTGAACTATTCAATTTGATAATTACTTATGAAGCACTAAATCACCATGCGGCATAATAGAGACCAAAACAAGTGGTCCTTTCCCTCAGAGTCCCTGTATTCTACTGAAATATATTTAAACAAGTTAAGACAAAATAAGAAGTCAATGCCAAATAACAGCAAGAAGAAGAGTTCTAGCAGGGCATCATAAAACCCAGAGGGTCCTTGTGGTCCCTACTTAGTCCTCTCTAGCAGGAGCTGCTTTCCATGATTTGCTCTGCAGAGAAACAACAGCTATTATTTTTCCAAGACCTACCAACCCTCTCCCTCAGCTCCCCCTAGCCTTGTCTCTCATCTGTCGCCTGCTGGATTCCTTAATTAGATTTTCTTCAAATATGAGCTGCTCAAACTACTATTTTAAACAATTGCTGCTCTTTCTCCACTGCGTTACTAACCTCTCATCCTTTCCAGGACAGTTCTGCCTTCCCACCTCCCCATAACTGCTGCTAGTGGCCACAATGAGAGGGGAGGTTGGCATTTACCACTTGGTGGCCAGCCCTTGGGCAGAATCCAGCCAGGGCTCCTAGGCCTTTCTGTCAAAGGAGACCAAACTCAGCTTTCCTTGATGTATGCTGAGGAACGCCAGCAGGAGGCCACAGCCTCCACAGGCCGTTGGCTTGATATTTGGGCTAGGAAGGGACAGATGGAAAGGAAGTGGATCTTTGTCCACCCCTTGACCAGCAAAATCAACAAATCAATAGCCTCTACCCTGGTCTTTTCAAGGGGAAACAGTCCAGAAGGGAAGTCAATATGCCATTCCCCATCCCACCCTTCCAAACACTCAAGTGCATGACCTGGAGCAAGTTCTTGGCCTCTCACTTTTCTTAAATAAAGGGAATATACTAGACCTCAAAGAAAGGCAAGGAGAAAAGCTGTTAAGAACAATGTGACAGTAGTAGAATTATACATTTTGACTTGGAAAGGTCATTAGAAATCACCACATAGCTTGAGAGTTATGAGAGACCTGAGCAGTCACATGATACAATCCAGGCATGAAAGGAATCCCTGTTCTCACAATCCAGCTCTTGTCTGAAGACCTCCAGGGTTGGGGAGTCAAACCTTCTTGATTTTACAAACAAAGAAACTGAGGCTTGGGGCATAAAGTGGTTATACAGGTAGTTAGAGCTGGAGAATGGGTTTGAAACTAGATCGCCTGACTTCAAATCTAATGATTTCTCCACTCTAAAATAAGAGGCTTCTGTTATTCTTTTTTTATTACTGAGATGAACAATTATAAGATTTGCAAAGGGCTTTACATGCTATCTCATTTGACCTTCATGATGGCACTGTGAAGTAGGTAATGCTATTATCTCCATTTTATAAATGAGAAAACCAAGACTAAGGAAGGCCTAAAAACTTCCCCTAGT
Organism: Bettongia penicillata ogilbyi; assembly: GCA_023548195.1. Taxonomy (NCBI): domain Eukaryota; kingdom Metazoa; phylum Chordata; class Mammalia; order Diprotodontia; family Potoroidae; genus Bettongia; species Bettongia penicillata. The sequence continues at coordinate 3,308,351 of JAJHZJ010000799.1, read as the reverse complement.
AAATGTCTGAGGCAAGATGCAGATCCAGAGTTTCAGGGCTCCAACCTAGTCCAGTCCTCTACCTACCTACTAGATCATGATAAAGACATAGGGTACCACAATTATTTAGAACCGGGAATAAATCAGAGAGTTTCCATATGCCTCCTCTGACCTTGGGCTCCTGGTAGAATCATATTTAGCCTCATAGACTAATTTCCAGTTGGGAAGTCTGGGATGGTTAATCCCAGAGAAAGAGATCAGGCATGCTCCCCATGAGATCACATGACCTTCTTTGTAATGGTATCCAAGGAAGTCACTCAAAGGTGACTTTGAGTCTCTAAGGATCTGGGGAATATTCTGTCTGAGTGTTAGAAGATATTTGTAAATGGTCAAATCATTGAAATTATCCTTCTATATGTCTCTGTCATCCTCTGTGTCTCTGTCCCTCTCTGTATCTGTGTCTCTCTATCTCTCTCTCCCTCATGGTCTCTCTATTTCTCTCTCCTTCTCTCTCTCCTCACCTCCCCCCAAATAGTAACATTTCATCATTCTAGAAAAAGAATCTAGCCAGAAATTCAACATAGACATTCATTTCCAGAAAGAATCTGTTCTAACTTTGATAGTGTCACCTTAACAAGGTACAACAGTCCCTTGACAAAGTTAACTCCTCATAAGATATGAATTCCTTGACTTCTCCCTACCTATGCCCTCTGACTCAACATTGTGGAAGATTGATTAATTCGTGGCTGGTTCCTATTCCTGGGCTATATCCTTGAACTTGAACTTTAAAAGAACATTGAGGCAAAAAAGGTAGAACTAGAGATGAAAAATAGAATGGAGAGAATCAAGTATGACGGACACTATCACCCCCAAAAACTTATGCCTAAGTGTGTGCATACACACAGACTCAATTTAATATTTCCTTGGAGCACATGGTTCCTTGGTGAGAAAAGGCTACTCAGTTTTGTAGTAGAAAAAGCATGGGACTGAGAAAAAGAAAACCTATATTTTATTCCTAGCTCTTCCACTAACTCATGGTATTACCTTGAGCAGATCATTCATCTCTCTGTGACAGTTTCCTCCTCTGAAAATTAAGGAGATTGTCCATAATTGCCAAATCTCAGAATAGGACAAGAATTTCAAAATCATCTAGTCTAACCCACACTTGAACAGGAGTCCCTTCTATAATACCACTGGCAGTTAGTTATTTGGATTTGGTTGAAAGACATCGAGTGATTGAAAGTTCATTGCCTTTCCAGATTGCTCATTTCATTTTTGGACAGTATTAATTATTAGGAAATTTTTCTTTATATAAAGCCAAGATTTGTTTCTCTAAATCTTCTACCCATTACTCCTAGTTCCATGCTCTGGAGTCAATAAAAACAGGCCCAATCCCTCTTCCTCATGACTGTCCTTCAAATATTTGAAGACAGCTATCATGTTTCCCATAAGTCTTCCCTTCTGCAGGTTGAACGTCTAGCTGAAGCATTGATTCAAATGATTCTCATGTGGCATGGTTTCCAATCCTCTCACTACCCTAGTCATCCATCTCTGGGCTTTTTCCTATTTGTCACTGTCCTTCCTAAAATGTAACTCTCAGAACTTAACACAGCACTCCAGATGTGGTATAAAAGAGAGAGAGAACAAACATTTATAAAGAACCACTGTGTGCTAAGTAATTTACAAATATTATTTCACTGGATCTTCACAACAATCCTGTGAGGCAGGTGTCATGATCATCTCTATTTTACAGTTCAGGAAACTGGGGCAGGCAAAGGTTAAGTGATTTTCCCAGAGTCATGCATAGCAAGTAAGTGTCTCAGGCTGGATTTGAACTCAGATCTTCTAGGCCCAAGGTTATATCCACAGAGCCATCTACCTGCCTCCATATGACTACAGCAGAGTATAGTAGAAGTTATCCCCTTGCTTATTCTGAACTTGATGAACTGTCTTATGAAAGAAAAAGATTAAATTAGCAATTTTTTTGTAAATATGTCACATCATTGATGTATACAAAAATTACATATTTGTATGCCTCAAAGGAGATCAGAAAAGAAAATTAAAAACTTCATATGTAACAAAATATTATTAGCAGCACTTTTGTGGTAGCAAAGAACTGGAACCCAAGTTGATGTTCTTCAGTTGGAAATTGTCTAAACAAACCATGGTCCACGAATGGAATAGAATGGAATATTCCTAAGCCATAAGAAATAAGGCATATGAAGAATTCAGAGAAGGAGAGGAAATCTATTATTTTTATTGCGTCCAGGAGCAAATACAAAGCATTCTGGCATTCCAAGCTCCCCATAGCCTAGCCCCCTCCTACCTTTCTAGTCTTCTTACAACTTACTCTCCAACAAATGTGCGTGTGTGTGCATGTGTTCGTCCTTCATTGCCGAAGAAGACCATGCCATCAGAGAAATGACAACATGACTTGCACTCAACTTTGTTTTGAGTGAGGGAGGGTTGAACAAATACTGTTCTAATGACCTTGGACTTCTGGCTGTCCCACAAAGCAAGACATTCCATCTCTGGGCTCCAGGAATTTTCTCTAGCTGTCCCCAAAGCCTGGGACTTCCTTTCTCCTCTTCAATTATTGACCTCCCTATCTTCCTTTAAATTTCAGCTAAATCTCACCTCTTTCAGGAAGACTTCAACCTTTCTCAATTAAATCAGAGATGGGGGGTGTAGTTGGAGGGAGGGAGAGACCTTCCCTCTGTTAATTTTTCCTATTTATCATATATATGCATATACATATACATCTTGTATATTTTATATTTATATTTTATGTATATCACATATACACATATATATGCATGTATGTATGCATATATATCCTTTGCATATATTTGTTTGCATGGTGTCTCCCCCACTAGATTGTAAGATCCTGGAAGGCAGGAACTTTTACCTTTTCTCATATGTTCAATACTTAGCACAAAGGAGATGCTTAATAAATGTTTATTGATCGATTGATACAGAGTAAAGTAAGAGGAACCAGGAAAATAATACACACCATGACTGCAACAATAGAATTGGAAAGCACCACAACTACAAAAGAAACTGAGTGATAATTGCGATCCTTATGACCAAGACTGGCCCCAGAAAACAATTAAAAGAAGTACTTCCTTTACTTCTTATGTAGAGATAGAGAATTATGGTGTAGAGCATGCATGATACTGTCAGATTTGGTTGATATCTTGGTTAGTTTTGCTAAACTGCCTTTTTTTCTCTTTATATACTTTGCAGGGGAGAAGAAATGAAGGTGATATAAAAATATAAATAAGAAATTTGGAAGAAATGCCCTTTGAGGTGACAGGAACAACCGAAAAGAAACACTCTTCTTCCTTCCTCCAACCAACTCCCCCACCTCCCAGCACTCCCTGAAGATGTGTGTGACCTTTGCCAAAGCACCTGCTGGTGTCTGTGCATGTCAAGGGAGCCAGGCTCAGTCTCAGAGTTATTTTTACAAGTGTAAGCTAATATCCCACCGTGCCCCAAGGCTTTCCAAGAAAACCCAGAGAGACACTAGCCTTGGTGGCTCCTGGGAGCCCAGACCACAGAACACCTTTGGCACAGCTGTGGTGCAGAGAATATTTGATTTCAAAGAAGAGTCAGCAACAGGCCTAGTTCATAGATCACTGTCTCCCAGAAGCCCTTATGTGACCTTGATGTCTACACATTTAAAGGGAGTATAAGTCAACCTAGTTATTCTCTATTTAACTTTCTGTTTGCTGCTATTTCAAAATGTGCCTCCAAAAACTCTCAGCTTTTCCAAGATGAGAGAACAGTAGGGGATCTGATCATTTTTAATAAGGGAGAGCAAAGAAGGAAAGAAGTGAAGATTGTTTAACTTGGAATATTAGAGGCAGCCTAGGGTAGTGTATTGAGATCTGAGTCAGATCACATGAGTCAGAGAGATGAGTTCAATTTCTGACTCTGATACAGAGACTGCGTGATACCCAACAAGTCTTTCAACCTCTCAGTTCTCCAGGCAACTTTTCCACAGCTTAAGTTGCAAAATAAATGTTGATCTACATTAATAAAAGCAGTCTCCTCATTGGGAGTTCCTTATACTAATGAAATAACAAGTCTAATATATATATATATATATACATATATACATATATATGTAAAATTCAGACTATATACAAGTATATTGTACATATAATATTTGTGTATAAGCACAAGGGAGGTTCAATATAAGGACAAGACAGACTAATCAAAGTCGCTATGTTAATGGCCGTTTCCACAAAGTTTCCCTGGAACCCTTGGGACCACGCTCCTGGGGGCTCATTCTGCCAAGGACCTCTCTTTAAGAGCAGACGTGAACTGATTTTTTTTCTTCAATTTTTCAATTTCTGTCCCTCCCTCCCTCCAGCTACCCCACCCCCCCATCCCTGACTCTTTGCCCAGGAAAGCCAGTGTGGAGAGGCCTCTGTTTACAAAATTATAAGCTTCCTTTGTCCCCAGCCTCCTCCTGTTACAATAACACTCCTCAGCTCTTCGAGAGCTTTGGGGGGCATGGAAAATATGACTTCACCACTTAAGGATTTTTCTGCTTTCACAAGTGGGTATGGTTGGGGCGGGGTGAGGGGAGCTGAGGGAAAGGGGAGTAAAAGAAGAAAGAGAAAAAAAAAATGTCCTATCTAACCCATGCAGAAAAGGCAGAAGTGTAGCTAAATCACCAAGGATACAGAGACAGCCCCAAGGGTCCCCCAGAGAAGTCCCACCCCAGATGGACTGGTGTCTACTCTATGTAGGAAGAATTCCAAGAAAGGAAAGAAACAAGGAATTCTTAAGTACCTCCTATGTGTCAGGCACTGTTCTATCATTTGGTCCTCACAGCAATCATGGGAGGCAAGTACTCTTAATATCCCCATTTTTACAGCTGAAAAAACAAACTAGGACAGACAGGAGGTTAAGTGACTTATGCTAGGTCACACAGCTAGATTATATCTGAGGCTATATTTGAAATCACACCTGATTCCAGGCACTATTCTCTATCTACTTGGCCACCTAGATGCCTCCTCCAAAGCATCCCTTATCTCCCTATTCCTCCTATCCCATCCCCCAGGTCTAAATAGCAGGGCCCACTGTGGTACAGTGGGGAATAACTCTCTCTGAAGTCAGAGAACTAGGGTTCAAATTCTGCACACTTGGACAAATCACTTAACCTCTGAGGTCCTCAGTTTCCTCCTTTGTAAAATGAGTGCAGAGAGATAGATAGCTTGCCACTTAACTCTGTGGTGCTCTATCTCTCCTTCTCCAAAATGGATGTTAAGAGGCAACTGAGTGCAGTAGATAAAGAGCTGGCCTCAGAGCCCAAAGACATGGGTTCAAGTGCTTACTTCCACTTATTCTGACTATGTGACCCTATTTAAACTCTCCCTACCCCAGGCCAAAGGTGTCAAACATGGAGCCTGAGGTCCAATACTGCCTAGAAATATTTAACAAAATAAATTAAAATTCAATAGAACATAGACAATGTTAATATGTAGTTTTCTAAGTCAATATGCTGCTCGCAGGGATCCTTATGTACAGTTTAGTGACTCTGTTTCTATTTAACACCTCAGCTCTAGGCAACTCTATAAGACTATTCATTTGCAGTTTAAGTATCAACCTGTTTGGTAAAGGAGTTTCCTCATGCAAGTGAAACTGCAAATCAAGTTCCTACCTAAAATGAGAGTGCTTGATGAGATGGCTTTTGAAGTACTTTCAGATTTGAGTTTCTATTGTCCTGTGAGCCCCTGGAATGGGGCTTCACTCACTAAAAGTTTTAATAAAAGAACCAAATGACATTTGGCATCACAGACTGATTTGCCACAGTCATTCATTCAAAAAGTGTTTTTTGAGAGCCTTATATGTGCCAAGTACCCTTGCCAGGCACTTTGGGGGATACAAAGAGTGTTAAATTATAGTCATTGCCCTCAAAGCAAGGAAGGAATAGCTAGTGGGAGAAAGCCTATGCTTCTCCCCTAGTCCCCAGATGCACACTCTCATCTTCAAGGCCAGTGTTACTCAAAGGTAGAGTACAAGTTAGTGCTAGACAATATCTTAGTAAATTATCAAGTGACTTACCCAAAACCATACAACTATAAGAACTTGGACTAGAACCCAGGACTCCTAAAGTCTGTCCACTCAATCAGAACTACTTCTCTCATCTCTGAAGTTAACTTCCAAATAATTGATATTCTCTAGTCTCCAGATGCCCACTTCCAGGGCCAACGAGCCCCTCATTACAAATACCCCAGATTCTCCCAGTTCTCCCCCATTCTTTGAGAATCCTCAGAATATTAGAGTCGAGATGACCCCTGGACATCTGCTCCAACCCATTCACTTCATTTTACAGATGAGGAAATTGAGGTCCAGTGAGTTTGCAGCAAAATCAGAATCTGAACCCAGGTCTCATGTCCAGAATAAATGCCCCTCTCTTAAGGCCTCCCTTAAGCCTGACTGAAGATTTTCCACATTACCAGTTATGTTAAAGGAGCCCTGCATTTTATCTGAGCAGTTTAACCAGGTTAAGGCATTACATTCCTAGAAGAGACTCAAACCAGCAGACACTCATTCAGCGGTGTTTGAATCCTGGCTTTGTCTGAAACCTCAGGGACTCTAGTATCCTCAGGCAATTCCCTCCATCTTCCTGAGTCCATATATTTATTTATTCATTCGTCCATTTTTATTTGTTTTTTTGCAGTTTCCTTATTTATAAAATACTAGCATTAGACCAGAGTAGGGGCCTTAACCTGGGGTCTATGAACTTTTTGGTATTTTAAGAATATTTTGAAAACTGTATTCTTAACTGTATAGCTGATCTCCTTTGTAATCCCATGTATTTTATTTTGTGCTCTCAGAACCCCGGTTCTAGAAAAGGACTTCACCTGACTACCATAGGGAGCCATGACACACAAAATGGGAAAACCCCTTGGGCTGGAGAACTGTCTTTTGGCTCTTTTTGTATCCCCAGGGCTCAGCACAGCAGGCACATGGTAGGTTCTTTCATTTTTAAATCTCTGTTCCAAGCTAATCAGCCCCACAATGTAACCTAGCAGCAAGCAAGACCCCACTGAACTTGTGATGGGAGTGGGGCCTTGCACTGAATAAAGCTCCATAAGGACAGGGACCGTACCTCATCTAAATATTGCATGTCCTTTTAAGACAAGCACAGGGCTCTGTATGAAGTAAGTACTTATAAATGTTTGTTGAATGAATAAATGAAAGGTAATCAATAAATATTGAATGAATGAATGGGTATTTTTTAATACCTAGTCTGAGAGACTCTTTAGGAATAGATGGAAGGAAGGAAGGAAGGAAGGAAGGAAGGAAGGAAGGAAGGAAGGAAGGAAGGAAGAGAGAAAGACTCTTGGCAAAATATGGGATGGGAAACAACTGATTATAATCAATTATAATCCAGACAAAAAAGATCTGGAATCCATAATGGACCACAAGTTAATCCTCAGGCAACTATTGTGTGGAGCTCTGGTGTTTTGTTTTTTTGTTTTGTTTTGTTTTGTTTTTATCCCTAGAGTTAGAGATTTATAACTGAAAGGATCTTTTGAGATTATATAATTCATCCCCGTCATCTCACAGATGATTCTGAAACAAGGCCTCATAGAAAACTCTAGCTCCCCTCTGCTCAGTATCCTCACCACCCTCACATACACACTTGCTCCTCTACTCCTACCTCAAGCTCCCCTCCCCCAATCCTTTGTCATTCTCTCTGCCCCCATTGAAGAGGTAGCAACTCTCCCAGGTCCTATCTCCACTCCTACCCTCATCTGCTCCCCATCACAAGCCAACCTTTTCTCACTCTTCAAAGGCCTGAAATCTTTTGATTATTTCCAATGGACAGAGCCATTGCAGAGAAAATGACCCCAGAGGGACTGGGCTAGGTTCCAGGACACACTGGTCCAGGCAGAGGCCTTGGGACATATGTGTGCACACATGCATATACACATGCACACGTGGGCACAAGCCGCAAATGCCTTCCTGCACGTACACACAGAAAGCTTTGTTCATGGGGTCAAACCCTGCTAGCCAGGCTCACTCCCTGGATCCTGAGTAGGAGCTTGTCCTCAAACATGGTAAAAGACTGTCCCCTAGTGGCCTACGAGAGCCGACCCAAGGCTGCCTGGACAGCCACTGAAGCAGGCCTTCCCTATTATGTGCTTCCTCTGAACTAGCAGCTAGATGGATGAAGGCCATCTGTCCTGCCAAGGCCAAGGCAACTCAGGGAATCGAGTTTCCATGTGGTGCCCAAAGCAGGGAGCAGAAGCTCTGGGGATCTCGGTCAGAAGGTTGGGACCACAGGAGGGATACAAGGCTAGGGTTGAGCTATTTGCAAGTGGAGAGGGGAGGACAGAAATGACCTCCAGAGTTTATTCTGTCTACCCCTCTCCTTCAGGCTGGCCATCTTTCCTGTGCCAAGAAAGTCCCTATTCTGGGAAAGAACACTGAGCCGGGAGTCAGGAGTTCAAATACCAGCTTAGCCACTTAGTAGCTGTGGGATCTTAAGCAAGTATCTGGGCCAGAGCTTCTGTAAAAGGAAAGGTTTAGACTCATAGATTTCAAGGTCATCTCCAGATCTAGATCCCATCCTCTGAGCTTTTATCCTGATCCTATTTCTAATTCACTGTGTGATTCTGGGCAAATTAAAATAACCTCTCAGTACCCTCATCTATAAAATGGGGATAATATCTCCCATACTTAACCCCACAGGCCTGCTATGAGATGCTAATGAAGCAATAATGTATGTAAATGAGCTTTGAAAAGTATAAGTTCTTGTACAAATGCACTATTGTGTTATCCTTCCGGGCCACAGGACCATGAGGGGCCATCTTACCCAATAGGCTCATATTGATATCAGTGCCACAGAGAGAACTCAGGCTGATTTTTCCTTTGGCTGGGTTGCTGTCATGCTTCTCCCCACCATGATTTTCCTGGGCGACCACACACTTGGAAGACAGAGAACATGTCTCAGAATCAGGAAGAAGTGAGTTCATGTCCTGCCTCTGACTACATTAGCCTGGACAAGGTGCTTTCCCTCTCAGAATCCCTGAGTAATAATACAGTAAGTTACAAAGAAGGTAGTCATCTCCATTGGTAGAAGATGTTCTTCACCCCAAATTCCTCCCATCAATTAAATCAAAGGTTTTATTTCATAAAAGAAACAAACACTCATCCAGTCATTTTGAGAGCAGATTCTGAAAGCCCTCATGAATCGATTCACCCTTCCGTCCCTTCCCTACTCTACCCAACACACTCAAAAACCCTCAATTTCAAAAACATGGCTCTCCAAGAGTCCAAAGAGGCTTCTTCTGCCCTTGACCTCTTTTCCTATATTACAACAGATCAGAAGAGCCCTAGATCTTGGAGCAGTTGCTCAGCCTTGTTTTAAATGGATATATTCATTCATTTGGTGAATCTTTAGCTGGTCACTGTGCACAAAGACAAGGTTGGGCACTAGCCTCCTCACTAAATAGGCCTTAAAAGCCTGTCTGAGGTGGCATCTAGAACAGGAAGCCTTCCCTTGTCTCCCCTTCAGATGAAAGGTCCTAATTCCCTCCTCAGAATTCTCAGAGCATTTTGCCTGAGAAATTTGTATTTCTCATATTCTCCCCTGCAGTTCCCCCAGGTCCTCTATCTCTCCTACTTCATGACAGTTTCAGAATGTTAGAGTCAGATTTTGGAAGACAAATAGCCTAATTCCCTCATTATACAGATGGTGACACTGAGGCGCTTGAGAGAAAAGAGGCTGGTTTTCATCTTCATTTCCCTGGAATGGAATGTAGTTCCTTGTTCTGTTATCTTCAGTCAAGTCCAACCATTCATGACCCCATTTGGGGTTTCCTTGGCAAAGGTACTGGAGTAATTTGCCATTTCCTTCTCTGGCTCATTTTACAGATGAAGAAATTGAGGAAAGCAGCATTAAGTGACTTGCCCATGGTCACACAGTGTTTGAGGTCAGATTTGAACTCATGAAGATAAATCTTCATGTGCTCTATCCATGGCACTACCTAGCTGCCCTTAGAGCTTAATAAGTGTAACTAGAGTACTGGACTTGAAGTCAGAAAGACCTACATTCAAATACTACTTCAAACACTTGGTAGCTATGTGACCCTGGGCAAGTCACTTAATAACTTTCTGCCTCAGTTTCCTCAACTGTAAAATGAGAAGGTTGGACTTGATGTGAGATTTTTAGGTCCCGTCTGGCTCTAAATCTATGATCCCTATGACCCTCTGTGCATTGAAATGTACATTTAATCCCAGCTTCATTCTGGATCCCACTAGGGAGAAGTAGCCACAAATAGAGGCAAGCCTCTAGTGAAAAGAATGTTGGAGGCCATTTAATCCAAATCATCCCCTTCATTTTACAGGGGAAGAAACTGAGGCCCCAGTGTGACTCAAGTCACAAAAGGAGTTAAATTGGGAGAGCAAGTGCCGGGGACATATCAGATACCTAGCCCATTGAATAGGACAGACTTTCTTCCAGGACAGTTTAGGGTCACTCAGGGACTCAAGGGAAAGACCTAGAGCTTCTTAACTTTTCTCTGTCCCTGAAAGTAATTCTCCAGGTTCCTATGCACAACTGTTCAATGATCCAAGAGTCAAGTGGATTGCCTGGAGTCTCTGAGACTTTCCTCTCCCTCTAACTCATCCTCTCCCTTCCCTCAACCTCCATTCTGGACCATGAAGTTGCTCTGCCGCCTCGTGTGGAAGACACACAATTAAGAACTATGTAGAAGTTCTTACATGGGCAGAAATGTTCCAGACCTAAAGCTTACAGGTTTCTACTCTCTCCACCCAGATTTTTCCTCTTCTCTGTAGGTACTATAAGGAGGTATGTGATATAGTGGATAAAAGGTTGGATGGACCTGGAATTAGAAAGACCTGATTTCAAATTTTACCACATTTACTGTGTGATCCTAGTCACTTGACTTCTCTTTATCTTTGTTTCCTCATTTGTAAAGTGGGAAAAATAATAGCATTTACTTCCTAGGGATATTGTGATGATGAAATAAAATAATACTCAGAAGATATTTTGAAAAACCCCATGGCACTATATAAATGCCAACTATTACATTTTCACAACTGTCGTTAATCAGCCTCACCCTTCAAGGTTTAGCTGAAATTCTACTCCGCATCATGCAGTGGAAAGAAAGTGGCAAGATCTTGATTTGAATCCCAGCTTTGCCACCCAAGCACTTACGTGTCCCTGAGCAAATCACTCACACTCCCTATCTCATCTATAAAATAAGAGAGTTGGACTCCATGACATATAAGGTCTCTTTCAGGCCTTGATGTAGGACTCTATTCCACTGCAATCCACAAGGAACTTCTGTCCTCTGAGTTTTTCATTGGTTAGATGCCTGAACATATTAGCACATATTACAGGGGACCACAGACAAGTGTGGAGTGGGCCCATGACAGAACACCAAGCAGAAGCATTCCCAGGGTGCAGAGTCTGCTGTCAGACCAGGCTCATGTTCTATAAGTACCCACGCACGGGGATCATAAGATCTGGCAGTGGAAGGGATGTTCTAGAGTTTTTAGTCTCTTCATTTTCCATCTGCTGCCCTAATCAGCCCATGAACATTATGGGAGACCAGAGGCTATCTGTGAGCTGCACCTCCCATCCCCCCTTTCAGCTTCCTTTTTTATACTGTCTCCCCTAATTAGATTATAAGCTTCTTGAGGGCAGACTTTCTTTTTCTATTTTATATCTCTAGCATATACAGCACCTGGCACATAATATATGTCCATTATACTACATATACATATATATACACTAATATAAACTATACAGCATATGGTAATACATATACTATAAATATATATACACTATATATATATATATATTATTGTCCATAAATAAATGTCCACTAACTATGACTACGACTAGTCCAACCTATTCATCTTACAGACCAGGGAACTAAGGGCCATAAAGGTGAAATAAATTACCTAACATCACACAGTTAGTAACAGAGCCAAGATTTGAATCCAGAGTCCTCTCACTCTAAATCTAGTATTCTTTTACTATTTAATTAAAATATATATGTATATATACATACATACATATGTGTATATATATGTGTGTGTATGTATATATATTAAGCATCTGCTATGTGCTATGTAGGGCAGCTAGGTGGTGCAGTGGATAGAGTGCTGGGCCTGAAGTCAGGAAGATTCATCTTCCTGAATTCAAATCTGGCCTCTGATACTTACGAGTTGTGCGATCCTGGGCAAGTCACATAACTCTGTTTGCCTTGGATTTCTCATCTGTAAAATGAACTGGAGAAGAAAATGGTAAACCATTTCAGTATCTTTGCCAAGAAAATCCCAAATGGAGCCACAAAGTGTGAACACAACTGAACAACAAACAACATATTAGGTTCTGGGAATACAAAAACAAAAAATGGTACAATCCCTGCAAGCAAGGAGGTTACAATAAAACAGGAGAGATAAGACCTGTAGATAGGCTGGGGTGATAGAATGTCAATTCCTTGAGGACAGTTTGCCTTGGTACCTCCAATGCCTGCCCACAGGAGGCTCTTAATAAATGACTTTTGATGGGAGCATAGAAGAGATCCAAATGCTATGGGAAAATTTAAGGAGGGAGAGATCACTTTCAGTTTGGGAATCAGAAAAGACTTCATAGAGGAAGAGTTACCTGGATGAGCCTTCAAGGAAAGAGATTCCAAACAGATGGAGGTGAATAAGCACTAAGCGCATTCCAGGTTTGGGGGATGACCTTTAAGGATCCACAGACACAGTAGATGGTGGAACTGAACTAAGAAATACATGGTAGTCTTGTTCCGCTTGAACATAAAGTACCTGAAGGAGGTTTAAGTATGAGATGAGGTTGGAAAAGTTACTGCCAAACTGTGGTAGAATCTGAATTTGTATTTTATTCTAAATATAAGTTGCATTGTTAGTGATTTGTTCATATATAGACATATATTCTCTCCCCAAGTAGATTACAAGGTCCCAGAGGGCAAGGAATCATGTCTTTGTATCTCCCAAGGTAAGGTAAATACTCATTTGGTGGTCATTGATGAAACTAGAGAATTAGGCTTTTCTCTGCTACCACCTTGTGGTCAGGCTTAGAATAACAGCCCTTAGTTTCCCCCTGGTCAAAGCAAGAGAGAGGGGGGACAAGCTCAGAAAGAGGGCTTGAGATGAAAGACTTCCCCAGGAAAGTGGAAGGGAGCTGAGTGCAGTCTGAGGGAAGCCGAGCTAGGTCAGTGATCTTTGAACGTGAGGTCAGTTTCTTGAGTTCAGAGTTTTTTTTCTTTGTCATCTCCACATTAAGGATAGGGTCCAGCTCTTAAAAATATTTATTGCTTAGTCCCTTTCCCCTCCTTGGATTCTTGGGGAGCCAATGAGGTGCCAAGGCTATGAGAAAAAGCCCTTTCCTCAACTGGGTTATACCTCTTTTTGAGGTGGCAAGCAATTAGAATAGCCTATTCATTGGGGGACAACTGAACAAATTGTGGTGTATAGATGTGATGGGATACTGTTGTGCTGTAAGAAATGATGACTTTATGAACTGATGCGCAGTGAAGCAAACAGAACCAGGAGAACAATGTGCATGGCAATATTATAAAGAAAAACAATTTTAAAAGACTTCAGAGTTATCAGCTTAATGATCAATCACAATTCTGGAGGCAGCTAGGTGGTACAGAGGATAGAGTGCCAGGTCTCAAGTCAGGAAGATTCACCATCCTGCGTTCACATCTTGCCTCTGACACTTATTAACTGACATTTATTAAACACCTAGTATATGTAAGGGCAGCTAAGTAGTACAGTGGATAGAACACATGAAGATTCATCTTCACAAGTTCAAATCTGGCCTCAGACACTCACTAGCTGTGTGACCCTGAGCAAGTCACTTAACCCTGTTTGACTCAGTTTCCTCATCTGTCAAATGTGCTGGAGAAGGAAATGTCAAACCATTCCAGTACCTTTGCCAAGAAAACCCCAGATGGGGTCGTGAAGAGTTGAACACAACTGAACAATAATGATGAAACATGCTACCAACTTCCTGATAAAGAAAGACTTGGAATGAACATGTGTGCGTGCATGCGTGTGCATGCATGTTCTTTTTGGACATGGGTGATGCAAAGATCTGTTTTCCTTGACTATGCATGTTGGTAACCAGGGGAGGAAAAGAAGATCTCACAATGACTGTACCAAAGGGAAAGGAAAGAAGAAAGATGACACAAGTGTAAAGCAGAGTCATCCCAGACCCCAGAAGCAGGTAGCTATTATGCTTTCACAACTGTTATTAATCAGCCTTATAGCTGAAATTCTACTCCAGCATCAGGCAGTGGAAAGAAAGGGGCAAGACCTTGATGTGAATCCTAGCTTTGCCACTCAAGCGCTTATGTGTCCCTGAGCAAATCACTCACGCTCCCTATCTCATCTATAAAATAAGAGAGTTGGACTCCATGACATATAAGGTCTCTTTCAGGTCTAAATCTGTATCCTCAATATAGAATTCTATTCCACTGCAGTCCACAAGGAACTTCTGACCTCTGAGTTTTTCATTGGTTAGATGCCTGAACCACTCATTTAGCACTTATTACAGGGGACCATAGATTGATGTGGAGTGGGCCCATGTCAGAACACCAAGGGAAAAGCATTCCCAGAGTCCAGAGTCTGCTGTCAGACTGGACCCATGTTCTATAGGTATCTAAGGAGTCCTATATATCACAGCAGACTATTAAAACTTTTCATCACCACTCAGTATGAATCTCTGGGTCCTAATGGCCAAAAGGAAGTAGTCACAGCATATCTACACATGCTCTGAAATGGGGTGAAGGTTGGACAGGGGAAGGACCCCTTCATCACGATGGCTTAGAGGCAGGCTCACCTCAAGGTCCCTGAGGCACACCTAGCTGAAATCCCATCTGAGCATAACCCCGAGGGGGTTGGCACAAGGCAACACCACATTTGTAGACTACCTGAAAGCAGGGTCTGTAATGACACTTTGACTCCCTCTACCCTGGCACACAGTAGGTACTCATGAAATGTTTGCTGAATTAATTCAATAGCTTGATTAATGGATAGATATTGAATTTTCTTAGAGTCTTATTACTCCTGAATGAACTAATATCCTCAGAGCTGTACTTCACTTGACTTTCATGCTTTACAAATTTATTACCCAATCCACAACCTTAGAGAATTTATCTACTAGTCCCTAGATAATCCTCCCTCCTTTCCATTCCCTATTTACACCTCCTTTACAAAAGGTGGCTCTTTTTACCAAGGCTGATCTTCCTGCTGCAGACCCTCAAGCAGACTGCTCTCATCATTATTCTCCCTCCCCCTGTCAATTTCAAAATACCTCCTTACTTCTCCCTTTTGTGAGAAGGGAAGAATCCTAGACTAGAGAGAAAGGTAGATTTGTTTCTTTTTAGATACTTTCAAACATACTCAAGTCTTTTATTCCTAAAAACAAAATTCCTAAAAAAAAAAAATTTCACTTCTCAACTTTTCAGTTTGGTTTGCATCCCCATCATTGAGCTGAGATTGCCCTCTCCAAAGTTATCAAGGATCTAACTGCCAAATCCAATGGACATTTTGAAGCCAACCTTTCTTGATCTCTGCACCATCCTCCAGGACACCCTTTTCCCTCTGGATTTTTGCAATACTGTTATTTCTTGGCTCTCTTCCTACTCTGGCCTCACCTTCTCAGCATCCTTTGCTGAATCATCATCTGATACCTTCCCCTAATTGTAAGTGTACCCCCAGACTCTATCCTGGACCCTATTCTCTTCCCTCTCTAGATTTTTTTCTCAGTGCCATTATCAATTCCAATGGATTTCAATATCATCACTACGTGAGACTCAGCCTAAATGACCAGGGAGGTTCTCTCTTTGTGGTTGAACCATTTTCAGTCATGTTCAGTTCTTCATGACCCCATTTGGGGTTTTCTTGGCAGATACCGGAGTGGTTCACCATTTTCTTCTCCAGTTCAGATGAGGAAACCAAGGCAAACAGGGTGAAATGATTTGCCTTGGCCACGCAGCTAGTAAGTATCAGAGGCAGGATCTGAACTCAGGAGTTGAGTCTTCCTGACTCCAGGTCTGGCACTCTATCCACTGTGCCACCTAGGTGCCCAACCCCCATCTTAATTAAAGTGCTAATAGCAGCTTTTATCAAGAATAGAAGCAAGAGATAAATGGGAGGGAAGTCTAAAAGCCCTAGCCAATGGCAGAAATCCTAAACCCTCAGGTGAAAGAAGCAAAAGCATGGCCCTAGTATTCTGTCACAGAATTAGGAAAGCATGAGAATTGGAAAGGCCAAACATAATTCTAGAGACCCTCTCCCTATTAACCATATACACTTGTCCTTAAGCAAGTAAAGGAGCACAGTGGGAAATGAGATTAGGAAGAACGGCCGTTCTAATGCACCAAGCCTACAGTTTCCCACCCTCCTTGACCTCAACAACTCCCTCGTCCATACCCCTTCAGCCACTGTTCAGTGTGGGCATGCCTCCTCACAGAATAGTAACTGAGGTGATTTCATCCACTAGGACATTTCATTTCACTAAAACCTCACACAAGAGTTCATCTGTCTGAGGGAAATTTCACCAGAGGGTCTAAGACAAATTCCCACAAGAAGAAGCTATAAATAATAATGCTGGTTCTTGGGAGTCCTCTTTTTGGGGTTCTGTGCCTCTAAGATTGTGCCTTTTGAAATTCCACCTTTTGACTACACCCATCCTCTCCTTCTCTCTCATTCTCTCATTCATATCCGTTCTTTTTTGACCTCAAAAGACTCCAGTCTTTTGACTTCTTCTAGAACCAGATTGGGATCCTTGTAGAACTGGAGCTCAAGGGGCCTATGGTCAATTTCAGAGGTCCATGAACTTAGGTGGAGGGAAAAATCATATCTTTATGTCACTAACCTCTAATTAAAATTTAGCATTTCCTTCAATTGTGAATTTAGGTAACAAGATGTAGAGTTCCCTGTGCTTTACCAGACTGCCAAAAGGGTCCATGGTATAAAAACATTTAAGAGTCCCTGTTGGAGATGTATGTGTTTCTTCTTCTCCTTGGTAGATACACTTTTATGTCACTTTCTACAGGTGATCTAAGAATATTAGAGCAGTGGTCTCTCAAGAATTGAAAATATTACCCAAAGATCAACAGAGAGGCGATGGTGGGTGTGAGACACTATGTTGTTCTTGTCCAGTCATTCACTTCTGTCCAACTCTTCATGACCCCCTGGTCCATAACACACCAGCCCTTTCTATCCTCCACTACCTCCCAAAGTCTGCCCAAGTTCATATTTATTGCTTCCATGACGCTTCCTGTCCATCTCATCCTCTGCAAACCCCTTCTTCTTTTGCCTTCAATCTTTCCCAACATCTGGGTCTTTTCCAATGAGTCCCATCTTCTCATGATATGGCCAAAGTATCTGAGCTTCAGCTTCAGTATTTGATCTTCCAGTGAATAGCCTGAATTAATTTCTTTAAGAGCTGACTGATTTGATCTCAGCACCACAATTTGAAAGCCTTCATTTTATGGTGTTCACCTTTCCTTATGGCCCAACTCTCACAGCCATATATAACTAATGGAAAAACCATAGCTTGGACTATGCAGACCTTTGTTTGGCAAAGTGACGTCTCTGCTTTTTATTTTTTGAATAGCATTTTATTTTTTTTTCTGAATTACATGTCAAGACAATTTTTAACATTTATTTTTAGAAGATTTTGAGTTCCAGTTTTTCCTCCCTCCCCTCTTCTCTTCCAAAAATGGTAAGCAATTTGACATAGGTTATACATGTGCTATCATGTAAAACATATTTCCAAATTAGTCACAGTTGGGAAAGAAGAAATAGATCAAAAGGGAAAAAACACAAAAAAAGAATAAAGTGGAAAAAAATATGCTTGATCCACATTCAGAGTTCATCAGTTCTTTATCTGGGTGTGGAAAGCATTTGCCCTCGTGAATCCTTTGTACTTTTCTCAGGTTGTCATGTTACTGTGTCTCTTCATTTTAGTATGCTGTCCAGATCTGCCATAGCTTTCCTTCGCAGAAGCAACCATCTTTTAATTTCATGGCTGCACTCCCTGTCTGCAGTGATCTTTGAGCCCAAGAATATAAAATCTGACACTGCTTCTATTTCTTCTCTTTCTATTTTCCAGGAAGTGAAGGGACACATTGCCAAGATCTTAGTTTTGATTTGGGTTTGATGCTCTATGCATTACACAGACTGGCAAAGATCTGGAGTAAAGGATCTCATTATATACATACATACATATATATATACATACAAATATATACATATATTTGTATATATACATATATACAATATACATACAAATATATATATATATTTGATATATATATTATATATATATATATATCAAAGAATCAAAGAAGATAGGCTCACCACAGGGGGGGATTAAAGGATAGCCAATGGATGCCCAGGATTTACTGGCACCTATCCTCTGCATATCAAAAGAAAGCAAAGAAAGTTCCTTATACATTGTAAGGACCTCCCTGCATGGCCACTTGTTGTGCAGGACAGGTAAGCATGGGTAGGTTGCCATTTGCATCACTGTGGGGGGGGGGGGCAGCCTGCAGGTAGGTGGTGCAGTGGATAGAGCACCAGTGCAGGAGTCAGGAGGACCTGAGTTCAAATCTCACCTCAGACACTTGACACTCACTAGCTGCGTGACCTTGGGCAAGTCATTTAACCCTAATTGCCTCATCCTGGGTCATCTTCAGTCATCCTGATGAATATCTGGTCACTGGATTCAGGTGGCTCTGGAGGAGAAGTGAGGCTGGTGACCTGCACAGCCCTCCCTCACTCAAAACAAAGTCAAGTGCAAGTCATGTCATCATTCTCTGATGGCATGGTCTTCTTCAACAACGAAGGATGAACACACACAGTGGGGATAATCATATTGAAATTACAGATTAGTTTAAGTAATTTTAAAAGAAAAATGTCTGATATCGTAATATGTTTTTCAAAGAATATATGTTCATTATAATGTTATAATGGAAATTTGTGTGAGCTAAAATTTTTCAAGAGTCCTTAGCTATCATAGGTTCTGAGACTACTGTGTCTACTGTACTTTTTTTTATAACATTTGCCTGGAGGAAAGAAATAATCATTTATTAATCAATTACTATGTGCCAGACACTGCTAAGCACTTTACAAATATTATATCATTTGATTTTCATAATAATCCTTTGAGATAGTGCTACTATTTTCCCCATTTAAAAGTTGAGGAAAGTGAGGCAGACAGAAGCAATGGCTTGCCCAGAGTCATAGCTAGTGAGTGTCTGAGGTCAGATTTGAACTCAGGTCTTATTGACTCCAGGTCCAATATCCTATCCACTATACCACCTAGCTGCTTCTGGACCCCATCCTATTCCCTCAGTCTCTATATCTCTATATATCTCTATACCCAGCCTTTAACTTAAACCTGTGATGAACACTGAGCTCACAACTGGTGACCATTCACCTCATCTTGCCCAATTTCAGACCCATCACACCACTTCTCTGTTACTTTCATGTCATACCATCCCCAGAGTAGACAAGTTAGTCCAGCTGAAACAACAGTCTAGCTGAAGGTACCATGAGAAAGAGAAAGGAGGTAGCATGTTCCAGGTGAGTCAAACCACTACCTCTACTTCAATCACCACCTCCCCTCAGACTATAATGGAGACAGCCCAGGACTCTGAGCCCAAGAGCTCTAAGGGGATCACTACCCCTCAGACCATCCCTGTAGCCATAATCCAGGAAAGGAGTTTTTGTGTAGATTCAACCTGGAAATTGGCTCCAATGTCCCGCAGTCCTTGCCTCCTCCCCCAGAAGCCAAAGTACAGAAAACCAGGAGTCTTGACACAAAAGTCCTTGGCACAATCAAACATCAGAACTGGATATGATTTTATCAGTGGAAATAACGTTAAAGAAGATGCAGTACCATCTGTTTTGCCTCTGCACCCTAAGGGCCATGGAGTCTTTCCTTATGAAATTGTAACTGAAATTTCCTATCTATGTTGTCTCCTCCAATTAGCGCTTCACTTTTCATTCATTCATCTGTGTACTTGGCTGCAAGAAGGGATAAGGTGATTTTCCAAAGATAGGAGATACCCACCTGAAGTGCCAAGAATTGTTATTATTGGGGTGGAGGAGAGAGATCCACAGCTGGGCACAAAGACACCTGAAGTCTTGCTAGACTCCTAACTGAGGTTTCTCTCCAAGACTCACAGTTGACTGGTCAACCAATCAAAAGGAGGTTAGTTAATTATATGTGGGTCCTAGGGATACATCCTAAGGGTTCCAGACTTCAAGGAATCTCCTTGAGAAGCTAACTCACATGTCGATAATCCTTCACCTTCTCCACAAGGTAGGTGTTATTATTGTCTCCATTTTACAGGTGTGAAAACAGAGACTCAGGTTTAATGACTTGTCCATCAAGTGTCTGAGCTAAAGCCCTAGGAGTCCAAGTTCATCACTACATCCCACCTTTCCTCTAGAGCCAGAGTTCCATAATTTTTATATGATGGATCCCCTCCAGCTGTCTGATGAAACCTAAAGCCCTTTCTCAGAAAAAAAAAGTGTTTAAATACATACAATGAAAATAACATAGGGTTACAAAGAAAACCAGTTTTGTTGAAATATAGTATTCAAATATCTTTTAAAGTTAATGTCCTTTAATTAAGAATCTCTACTCTTCAGGATAATAAATGTGTACATTGAAACAGCAGAAAATACTGAAAACTTCCCTAATAGTACAAAGGGGTACAAGGAAAATGCTGAGTGGCTCCTTTGAGATCCCTGGGAAAAAGTGCATTTGGAAAGGGCTTCATAGCAGAGGAGAAATTTGAGCTGAGCTTTAAAGGGTGGGGGGAGCTTAGGGACAAGAAGAGAATTTTGAGGCAGAAGGAAGAAATAGTAAGAGCAAAGGCAGACAGAAATGTTTATGACCTGTAGCGGGACCCTTGGGAGAGTGGTCTAATTGGAGGGGTGGCTGTGTTGGGCAGACAGTGGGAAATCATTGGAGGATGGAAGAGGAGATTATGAAAGGCCCTAGCCTTCACATCTGACACTGTGCTGGCTCAAGGTGATTCCTCATGGACAGGAAGGAGGGGGGCAGGAAGTGTCTGGTGGAAAATGAGATTACCAGGCAGCCTCTGGCTTTCTCTGCTATCTGTAAACATGACTTCCTGAGTCTACATGTGGCCCAGTGCTGGGCCAATCTCCAGCAGGACCCAGAGAACACAACTCTGGCATTTAAGAGTTTGGGGGCTCCCAGTGGTAGAATAATGAAGGAATGAGTTAATTCCATGAAATGTCACCTGATAACTCATTAATGGGATGGAATGTTTCCCTCTAGGGTCTAAGGCAAATTCCAGCATGAACAGTCTATAAATAAAGATGCCAGGCTTTAGGAGCATGAGATTTAGGGTGGGAAGGGTCTTTAGGTCATCTAGTCCAAATCTCTCATCTTGCAGATAAGGAAACTGAGGCCTAGAGAAGTAATTTGCCCAAGGTTACCCAAGTTCACTCAGGTATCAAGCAGCAAACCCTGGTCATCTACTTCCAATACAAGTCTATTGAAAAACTGCCTTCTCAGACGAGTCCTTCTGCCTGTGTCTTCTAAAGCAGCTGTCCTTTGGTTGATGCACTCATTAATATGGTGGTTAGAGGTCTTTTGGTTTTGTGGCAGTTGTTAGTGGAAAACAGCCCAGGTGCTGATTTAAGGGGAAAAAGTTTCCTTTAAAGTAGTTATGCTAAAAGTTTTTGCCATGAGAACCTCTGCGTCACTTTTTATTTTGAAAAATAGTGTTACCTCATTCTTGGCTTCAAAGGGGCTAGTGGTCAAAAATGTATTTCTTTCTCTCAGAAGTGGCAGACTACAGGTACCAAATGAGGCATAACTCCTCAGAAAGGGACAAAGTATTGGTTTCCTTTGCTTAGCCACATTTTTTTTCATTCCAAAAGGAGTTCTGTAGGGGTGGGGGAAGGTGAGCTAGCAAAAAAGGCTTATAAAAAATATCAATAAAACTTTTTTAAAGAGAATTGGGTCAACCACACATACACACACACACACACACACACACACACACATTTTTAATTCAAGTCAGGTTGTCAATAATTTAATGCATATAACAAAATAGAAACCAGCTCCTCAGATTCTCTCCATCATGTAGAAACTCAGATTAAATCCTTGCTTTTCTCCCTGGCTGGCTGTGTTACTTTGGCCAAATTTACTTCACATGTCTTGGTTTCAGTTTCTTCATCTACAAAATGAGGGGTTTGATATCTTTAAGATCCCTGTGATTTTAGGATATCTCTAACCTCCTGGGTTCCCTCTGTAGGCTGCCACCTCCCATAAAGGGATGTTTCCTTCCCCCTGTCCAAGTGGACCCCCATCATATCACAGACTCTGTCTCTTCCCTAGGGCTCCTTCCTCATAGTCCTGTGAAGTTCAGACACAGAGAGAGACATGCCTGTTTGATGATCTGAGAAAGAGTCAGGAGCAAGCGAAGGCTCAGGGTATAGGGTCACTTGCAGCATTGATTAGAATTAGCCATTTCAGCTGAGTCAAGTTTTCAGCAACATCAAACGGTCTTACATAGCCTTTACTTACAGTAAAAAAAGATATTTCTTATTTCCAGGTCACTTTGTGAAGTGTGGAGTATGCTCTATGCTTTTTCTTCTGATCACATCTTTCCCCCAGGTTTCAAGGTACCATGAAACTGTTTCTTCTCTGATGCTTTTCCTTTTAGCTCCTTAACAACAATTAGCTTTTGCAAAGGGATATTTACTTCCAAGATACAGCAATAGCAAAAGAATTAATGCTTCTCCCAACACTTAGAGGTGGGGGAACACATTTTCCCTATCCTACTTCAGTCTCTGGGGAGAATGGCTCAAAATTAGCTCAGTGCCTACACTAACATTGGTCCCACCAAGATCATAACCAAATGTGCCATATCTTTGAGAGGAATCCTTGTCTTAACTACATCTGTTCTGGGGCCTGAGAGGTCACTCCTGAAGTTAACCCCTTGCTCCTTTGGGCATTGATGCTGAACTGACTACAAAATCCAATGCTGGGAATCCCATAAGTTGACTCTCCTTACCCTTCAAAAGCTGCAAGAACGTGGACTTTGATCCCTTCCCCTACAACAGGAAATATTTCATGCAGAGGTCAAAGACCCCTACTTGGTTCCTGATGATCTACATGAGGGAGGAGACCCCAAAGGCTCTCTCCTTTACAGTATTGTCAAACCACCAAAGTGAGACTGCAAAGAGGATGGACCTAGGCCAAGGCCGACTTGGGTCTGTCTGAAGACATTCCCCAGTTCTGGCTATACCATGAATTGAAAAAATAATTTTTCCAAACCTCACAGTTCCCAGAACGAAACCAATGAAAGAATATCTGCACATGTTCCATAGTCTCTCCAAGTTTCATGAAATTATCATGAATCTCTTGGAAGGGGAACAGAGATAAAACCAGCATTCATTAAGCATCTCCTGTGTGTCAGGTTCATAAGCAGTTTCCCAAGTGCTGTGAAGACAGCATTAGAAACAGCTGGGATGCAGTGGGTAGAGAGAGCGCTGAGTCTGGAGTCAGGAAGACCTGAGTTCAAATCCAGCCTTATTATTTGCTGGTTGTGTGAACCTGGGAAAGTCACATAATCTCTGTTTGCCTCCATATCATCATCTATAAAATGAGGGTGATAAAAGCACCCACCTCCCAGGACTGTTGTGAGGCTCAAATGAAGGACTCTTTATGAAGCATCTAGCCCTGTCCCTGGCATCCAGTAAGTGCTTAATAAATGCTTATTTCCTTCTTCTCTTCTATTAGAGATATTCCTTACATATCCTAGATCCTCCTAATTTGTGTAACTTCTTTCCACTAAGTAATCGCATTTACCTTTGCTCTCTTGGGAAAAACCAAAGCATATTTACCTCAGGTATCAGGGGAGTCCAACCCCCTCATTTTACCAAGGAAGCAACTTAGAATATGGAAGTGACTTAGTTAAGTGCAGGAAGGTGGTGCCATGAATAGAGTGCTGGACCTGGAGTCAGGAAGACTCATCTTCCTGAGTTCAAATCTGGCCTCAGATACTTACTGTCTGTGTGACCCTGGGCAAGTCACTTAACCGTCTTTGCCTCAGTTTCCTCATTTATAACATGAGTTAGAGAAAGGAAATGGCAAACTACTCCAGGATCTTTGCCAAGAAAACCCCAAAGGAGTCACAAAGAGGTAGAAACAACTGAAAATGACTGAACAACACCACCTGAAAAATTTTACAGAAAGTGTTCAAGAAATCATAACTACTGACCAAAATCAAACGAAGTTCAGATATAGAAGCCTTTTCATACTGAGTTTGGGAAAAGTCAGTGACAATAAGTAGAAGACAAGCTAAGTGATCATCACAATCGCAGAAATGTCAATGAAATTACAAAATGTCTGATGCACCCATGGAGAAGCAGGTCTCATTCACACAAGGTCTTAATTCTATTCATAGCAAGTAATCCAGGAGCTATGTCGAATCTGTGACTCAAACAGCTGTGGCTAGACCCCGAACCCAGGACACTGAGCCCAAGAGCCCAACTCTCTTAACTACACAGACTTACGGTTCTGAGACACCGCTGAGGAATGGAACTCTGGGCAGCTCTTTTGGCCCACCCAGTCCCATCTCAACCAGCAGTCCCCTCCTTGGCACTGACAGGTATGGGGCCAGCTGGGGTGGAGGATGCAGTGGAACGGATGAAGGTATAGAGAGTAGAGGGTAGAGGGATATTATTAATACTTTAGCTGGTGAACTATTAGGAGAGTCCTGGGGTGGGGATCACATAGCCCTCACTGTTGCTTATAGGGGACAGACAATTGTAATCATGTCTGATTCACTGTACCTTGTGTGTCAGTATCAATCAATAAGCATTTATTGAGCACTTGTGATGGGCCTGACTTATATCAGACACTATAGAGGATACAAGATAGTACAAGGTATAAATCTTACCTTTACCAATTTTAAATTCATTAGGATATAAGGTATATATACATGAAACAATTAAATGGCTATATAAGACCATACACATACATACATACATGTATACATATATACATATTCAGTCATTAGACTATATAATTAGATTTTAGAATACATAATTCAAAAGGATGATATAGATGAAATAAGGAGGTGTTCAAAGGAGGAAAGGAGAAATTATTGTGGGTTTGAGAGGTCTCTGGACCCTTTATGGGGGGGGAGAAGACTTCAGTCAGGGGCTGAGGAATAAGTGGGTTTTGGGTAAATGGAGGTGAGAGATGGGCATTCCAGGGAAGGGAGTGAGTGAAAGAGACCTGGCTGGGTCTCAGGCTTTACAAAGATGAGTAGCTGATGAAAAGGCTGGTCTCAAGGAGGTTGGGGCCAGATTGTAGAGGCCATGTTTGGATCCTATAATTTTCATCTGCTAGCTCCATAGGCTCACTCAAAGAGAGGGTGAGAATCTTTCAGTTTTAATCTCTGCTATGTCATGATTGCATTATATAAATTTTATATTATAGCTGTATATGTATTTACTTTATCTCTACTACTAGATTATAAGCTCCCTCAGGGCAGGGACTACGTTTTGATTCATCTTTGTGTTCTGATAGCATCTACCAGTGCTTTGAACATTTTTTGGGGGGTGGACAGGAAACTAAACCCAAGATTTCATTAATATAAGGAATTCCCCCTTTAATAAAGAGGATTAGCACTTGCTTTGCAGTTTATAGTTCCAGGGAGTTGCTTAGGGGACTGGGAGGCTAAGAAGTAGCTCATATTTAGTACTGAGTTTTAAGGTTTGCTGAGGGCTAGCACTGGAGAAAGTTGTGACTAACCCAGGGTCACAAAGCCTTAAACTCAGACCTTCCTGATTCCAAGGCCAGAACTATCTCTGCTGACTTGAAGTGGGATGAGATTGAAAAAGGGTCAGATGAATGGACTGGGGCAAGTCATTAATCTTCATTAATGTCATTAATCATTAACTGTCCTAGGCAGTTCTCTAAGACTATTCCATAAATAAAGCTTTTATTAAACACTTACTATGTCCATGGCACCACGTTAAGTTTAGAGAAAGTGGTGATCCACATTGGTAGAGGGGTTTCCTCATTTGGGAGTTCTCTCGCTATACTAATGAAGATACCATTCCCATCGTTATCCTAGATGAATAACATAAATAGTAAAGCACTGAATAGACTTCTGTGTATCTAGGGAAGGTTGAGAAATTGTATCTCTTGTGTGTTACTTTGTAGCGGAGGTTTGGTGACTTTACAGTAACACATATGATTTGACTTTTTCTTTTTCCTTTTTCGGTCTTGATCTGGAATTTCATCACTGTGGGGAATCCCAGGAGTGAAACCTCCCTCGTACTAGTACAGCTCATCAGTTTCCCTGCAATTTATTCAGAGAGTGGCCTGGGGGACTGAGAAATTACATCCTATGTCCTCAAGCATGTAGCTAGTATTGAGAGATACAGGACTTGAACCCAGGTCTTTCTGGATGCACAGGTCAGCCCTCTGTCCACTAAGCTATGCTGCCTCTACTGAGGTGGTGCAGTGGATACAGCACCAGTTCAGAAGTCAGGAGGACGTGAGTTCAAATCTCACCTCAGACACTTGATACTCACCTGCTGTGTGACCTTGGGCAAGTTACTTAACCCCAATTGCCTCATCCTGGGTCATCTCCAGTCATCCTGATGAATATCTGGTCACTGGATTCAGATGGCTCTGGAGGAGAAGTGAGGCTGGTGACCTGCACAGCCCTCCTTCACTCTACACAAAGTCAAGGGCAAGTCATGTCATCATTTCTCTGATGGCATGGTCTTCTTTGGCAATGAAGGACAAACACACACACATTATATAATCTCCATGAATAAAGATCCCCGTCCTGTTATGAGTCAAATTCAAAGCAAGAAACAAACTAGAGACTAGATGTTATATTGGCAGTTTTCTTTAAAAAAAAAAAAAACAACAACAACAACAACTATTTTTGTTGTTCATGACTCTATTTGGAGTTTTTTTTGGCAAAGACAATGGAGTGGTTTGTCATTTCCTTCTTCAACTCATTTTACAGATGAGGAAACTGAGGCAAAGTTAAGTGATTTGCTCAGGGTCAAACAGCTAGTTAGTGTCTGAGGCCAGATTTGAACTCAAAAAGATGAGTCTTCCTGACTCCGTGCTCAGCACTCTCTCCACTGTGTCACCTAGCTGCCTCAATACTGACAATAAAACTCCCAGCTGACAAAAACCAGAATCCTGAACCTTACTGATTTATCTGTGTTCTGATAAATAGTTAATAGCTTTATGATATTAAAAATGTTAAGTGCTGGGTAAAGTTCTCCTTATGAAAAATTAACTAGTCTCTTTATTTTCTTTCTCATATATATTTATATGCAGAATTTCTTAAAGTTTTTGTGTCTTAGATGCCTCCATCAGTGTGGTGTGAAGTCCTTTTCAGAATGCTTTTGAATGCATAAAATAAACCACGTAGGATTACAATGACAGCCAATTATATTGAAATATAATTATTTGTAAAAACGAGCTTCCAGACCCCTGATTAAGAAACCCTAGAGCCTAGAATTTATTTCCTTTCAGATAGAGTGGGAGTATGTGAAGATTTGCTGAAAGCCAAGAGATACAGGGATTGAAAAAGGTTGAGAACACTTGCTGTAGAATTTAAAACAAATCGTCCCATGAAAGGGCTTCCTGAAAGCCCCTCCTCTCCCCCATCTGGTCTCCTGAGAAGAAAAGGCTCTGGTTCTCCATGACTTATAACCCAGATTCCTATATCACCCCAATTTTTGCTCAACTTGCAGTGATTTTCTCAGAACACATTCCTCCACCTGGACCCTGGGTCACGGCTCTTTTGTTGACTCATCATTCATATCACACTTTCTAATTGTGGGAGTTCTCCAAGGATCTGTACTGGGTTCTGTTTTCTTCTTTCTCCACATTCTTTCTCTTGGTGACTTCATTAACCTGCATGTGTTTAATCATCATTTCTATACAGATGATTCACTGGTTTATATATCCAAGCCCAGTCTGTCTCTGGGGCTTTAGTCCCACATCACCATTTGACTCATAGCTGTTTCAAAATGGACATCCTGGGACATCTTAACCCAACATGTCCAAAACATAAAAATCATTATCTCTTCCAAGATCTTTTGTTGCTTTTGTTTAGTCATTTCAGATACCTTGTGGCCCCATCTGGGGTAATTTTGGCAAAGATGCTGGAGTGGTTTGCCATTTCTTTCTCCAGATCATTTTATAGATGAGGAAATTGAAGCAAACCAGGGTTAAGTGACTTGCGCAGGGTCACACAGATAGTAAGTGTCTGAGGCTAGGGTTAACTCAGGAAAATGAGGTTTCCTCACTCCAGGACCAGCCCCCCCATCTACTGCACCACCTAGCTGCCCCCTCTTCCAAAGTCTCTATTTTCTCCAAGGCAATACCTTCCTTCAGGTCTTCTAGGTTCATCATCCATTGCCAAAGCTTGCCATTTCTACCTCTGCAACATCTCTCACTTATGATCCCTTCTTTCTACTCATTCAGCTCCCACATAGGTTCAGGCCTTCATCACTGGACTATTTCAATATCACTGACCTCCCTGCTTCAGGTGTCTCTCCACAGCAGTCTACCCTACACATCACCGCAAAAGTGATTTTCCTTAATAACAGATAGAACCATGTCACTCTACTGCTCCCAAAAAACTCCAATTGCTTCCTATTGACCCTAGGATAAATACAGACTTTGTCTTATTCTTCATATTTAGTCTATCATCTTTCTATCAGGAGGTGGGAAGCAATTTCATGGGCCCCCCAGAATTGTGGGTTGCCATTGCATCAATCAGAGTTCTTATGTCTTTCAAAAGACAGCCAAGTGGTAAAGAAGGTAGAGAACTAGACCTGAAGTCAGGAAGACCTGTGTTAAAATCTGGCCTTAGATATTTGCTTGTTATGGAACCTTGGGCAAGTCACTTAACCTTTGTCCCAGTTTCCTTTCCATAAAATGAAGATAATTATAGTACCTACCTCACAAGATCATTGTGGATCAAATGAAATATCTGACAAATATTAAAGCCTTGTATATAAATGCTGCTATTTCTCCTCCTATTATTAACTATTACTTTTACATCACCTCACTTAACACTTGGGTAGCTATTCAACATCTGAAGAGACCAGGGATTTTTTTAGATTTAGCAAATTCCATGAATCGATGGTTTGATAAAACAATGTTTTTAAAAAACGTATTATAATCTTCAGCTACATAAAGAAAGCCATAATGTTCAAGCCTGGAGAGATGATGATCTAGTTGTACTCTGAGGTAGATCATTTCTGGAATATTGCATGCACTTCTAGGCACCATACTTTAATCAGGATATTGAAAAGCTGGAGGATAGAAACTTGGATAGTAAAGCACCTCAAAATAACGTCATATGAGGAGTTGAACGGTTGCTAGGTGGCAGCAGTGGGTAGCGTGCTGGGCCTGGAGTCAATAAGATTCCTCTTCCTGCTTAACCTAGGAGGTTAAATATGAACTAGCTGGGAGACCCTGGGCACATCACTTAACCCTGTTTGCCTCAGTTTCCTCATCCATAAAAGGGCACTGGAGAAGGACATGGCAAACCACTCCAGTATCTTTACCCAGAAAACCCCAAATGGGGTCACAAAAAGTCAGATATGACTAAACAAATGAGGCATTGAAGGAACTGGGGATGTTTAGCCTGGAAAATAGAAAACTGGGGGAAATGAAAACGGTCTTTTAGATTTTGAAGAATTATCCTGTAGAGGAGATATCAGCCTTGTCTGACCTGGAAAGTAGAAATAAGAGCGAAGAAGAAAGCTGCAGAACAGATTCATGCTCAGTGTAAAGTCAATTAGAGCTGTTCAAAAATGGAAAGCATGACCCAGTAAGGGTCAAGCTCTCCCCCACTGGACATCTTCCACTGAAGATGGGCTCACAGAACACAGAAAGGATCAGTTTAGAGCAAGAAAGAGTTCTTCACTTTATGTTGTTAGTCCCTTGGTCTTCTGGTAAAAGGCCCCTTCTCAGAAGAAAATGTTTAGATAATTGAAGGAATGGCTATATTTCAATTAAAGGTTAATGAAAACAAAGATGGGGAGAAGTAGCTGCCAACTAAGCCATCACCTGTAACCTTGGAGAGTTGTTTCAGTTGAGTGAGGATGTCAAAAGCAAGAAAAAGCAAGAGGTTAAAAAAATCAGAAGAGAGGAAGTGGAGGCAAATGGAGAGGGTTTTCCCCCAGGGTATTCAACAGTAAAAGCAAAGGGAGATATAAGATATAGGATAGTGTCTTTAGGGGATAGTAGGATCAGGTAAAAGGTTTTCTAAGGATAGGGAGGACTGGGAATGTTTCTAGGCAATGGAAAAAGTCAATAGATAGTAGTAAGAAATTGACAGTGTGAACAAGGATGGTAGATGGAAAGATCTATCAGAGGATATGAGGAGGTATAGGATCTAGGGTGTAAAGGGGCTGACCTTGGTGAAAAAGGCCACCTATCATCGGAAACTGAATAAAAAAGGAGAAAATTAAGGATGATGCCAAGGGAATTTGAGATATAGACAAGGGAAGAAGAGAGACCTCATGAATAAACCATGTGAATAAAGCATGAGGCCAGATTCTCTGTTGAGAGAAAGTAAAGAGCCTAGAGTAAAGAGAAAAGTTTTATCAAAGAACTTTTTTGGACTAATATTACTGATGGGGACCACTGACGGGGACCTGGAAAGAACATTATCTATAATATCAGAGGACCTGAGTTTAGATCTTACACAATTTGCATGATCTGGGGAAAGTCATTTAACTTCTCTGGGCCTCAATTTCCACAATTGTAAAATGAGAGGTTTGAAGTAGATGATCTCTTCCAACTCTAGCTCTATGAATCTATGACTTCTGTGGTGAACTAAACCAAAGGAAATGGACTTCAAAGCAAGAAGGGTTCAAGTTAGAAGAATCATGATGGACATTGCTAAGCAGGAAAGAGGCTACCTTTCCCAGGGAGTATGTCTAGGGGAATAGGGGCGAGTCTGTTGCAGAAGGTTGGAGAGGATAACCTCCCAGACCAAGGCTGTGAGAGATTTACTGGCCCTAGCATATGAGGGAGATCAGTCAGAGGTTATCTGTGTCCTTTCTTCCCCCCTTCCACTACAGACAACCTGAGAGGTCGTTGGGCAATAGGCCCCCCAGGCAGGCATATTCCCAACAATCTTTGAACCTTTTCCATTTGGCTAGGAGACCATGACTGATGATGCCAGTAGTAGAGGAGGCAGCCAGATTTCTGTCCCACCCCTTTCCCTGAGCTTTTAATAAGCAAACAATCTTCTTCCAAATGCCAAATTACTCAATTCCTATCAGTTCTAAATTAAATGCCTTTCTTGAACCTGTGGAAAGTTGACCTTGCTTAGGTGAGTATAGATCTGTTTCATAAACCTAATGACAGAATATGAAATTATTCTCATGACCAGTAGAGGGAGGTATGAGCCAACAATAACCTATAAAGTCTTCCCTGGTGGAACCTTAGCTGTTTTTTGAAGGACTATAAAGCATCTCAGAATCCCAATTTGTTTGAGACATTAGGAATCATCCCTTCCCTCTCTCTAAATCCCTTATATTCTTTTTTTTAAACCTCTAAAAAGAACTGCCTCAATCTCAGTCATTTGCTTATTCCCATGACACAGCCTTCGCTGTCAGAAAATTCCTCCAGTTGTCCACCCCCTATGCCTCCAGTATTTTCATTCTATTCCTTCTTAATAAAATTCCCATTAGAAGGGACTTCAGAGGGATTCTGGTCTGTTGGAGCTCTTACTCCTGAGGAGAATGAGGTCAACCCTGAGTGATTAACTAGAGGGAAGAGAGAAAACCCACCAGGGGAAAGAAGGGTCTACTTCCCTCCTAGAGGCTGTGAGGGTAATTGCATGCTCTGTCATCAGGAGATCCGAGTTATAATAATGGAGAGCTCATAAGTTTCCCTATCACGTCAAGCAAAAACTCAGAAAACCAAATTCAAGAGTTAAATAACCACTACCACAGTAGAATCAGCAGGATATAGTAGTAAGAATGTTATACTACTGCTTCCCTTGATAGTGTGTTTCCTTTAACAACTAATAAGAATACTCCAGATAACATGGTGTCACCGCATCCAATACTCCTTTCCATTACAGCTTAAATCTTCTTTTATACATTTCTAACAAGTGGTCACCTAGACTTCACTTGGATCTTCAGTCACAGGAAATTCACTCTCTTCCACAAAAGTCATGTTTGTATGGCTCTGATTTTTAAGATATTTCCCAAATTTGGTCTCTATTGAATTGAATACAATTTTCCACCTGCACTTCTCAGTAAAGAGTCCTTCAAAAGCTTGAGAAAGTGGAAGACAATCAAGTTGACATACATTCAAACAATAAAAATCTCTCTGACCATTTATTTGTCTGGAAAGACCCTTGCCTATTTCTTTCCCTCTTCTGGTTCCAGCCTTTCCATGAAGTAGTTCTTTAAAGCCAGATTGGATTTGTTCCTCCTAGGGTCACCACTCTTCTCCTAGTTTCATTTACCATGACTAGTCCTTGGCCTTTGATGGAATTTACCAGTCACATTCCCAGTGAACTCTCAACCTTTTGGTAGCCAGATAAGGAATATTGGCTTTACCAAGAAGAGAAATGGCAATTGGGTTGGGGGGTAGGGGCAGTGCAAAAACCATGGAGAGAAATAAAGTAAGACAAAAAATAGATAAGGTAAAAGGGAATTCATGGCGGGGAAGAGAGAGAGAGAGCTTTTTAAACAATTATTAACAGCTTTTGGTTTTTTATATCACTTGCATTTTTCAATATACTCTTTTCCAGAGAGCCATTCCTAATAACAAGAAATAAACTATTTTTAAGCAGTTTACTGAAACTGACCTGAAAAAAAACTTTAAAAAACCATGGCATTATATATAATTTTCTACCACCATAACCCCTTACCTCTGAAAAGAAATTGAGAAGTGTTTTCTCATATCTCTTCTTTAAAATTAAACTTGGTCATTATAATTTCACAGCATTTAACTCTGATTTTCTTCTTGTCATTCTTTCCATGTGTATCATTATAGTCGTTGTGTATGGTTTGCTCCCTTGGGTCTGCTTGCTTTACTTTATATCAGTTCATAAAGAAACTAACTTTCTAGGAATGAAAATGTGATTACTACTTCTCCATGATCCAATGTCTTCTTCTGATAGCCTTTATTCTGTCCCATTCCATATAGCACATACCATGCACAATATATCATGCTATATACTGTACTAAATTGTGAATACAAAAATGAAAGAACTAGATGTTGTTCTTGCCTTTGAGGAGCTTACGGTCTTGTAGCGGGAATAAGACATGTACATAAACAACTTTAATACAAATTAGAATATAATAAAGAGCATGCAAAATTATTAGGGTGGCATGGGAAATTCAAGCAAGGAGAGATCACTTCTACCTAGGAGCAGGGAACTAGAGAAAGTCAGGGTTATGTGGTCCCTAAGCTGAGTCTTAGAGAAGAGTGCCCAATAAGACAAAGGTAAGGAGGTGGGAAGTGGTGGACATGAAAGAATCCATTCTCTGCACGGGATTGGGGATAGGAGACTGGGGATATTTATGATTGCATGGAGGTAGAAGAGGAAACACAGCATAGGAAAGAGGCATGTAGTTAAACTTACTTGGTTCAAATATAATAAAGGGGGTTGTAGCAAAATAAAGTGACAAAGGATATTAAACGGTTTTGACTGAGTGTCAAACTGAGGAATTTATATTTTATTATATAGGCAACAATGAGTCACTGAAAATTTTTGAGCAAGGAAATAATATGGTCAGATCTGTACCATCTGTACTTAATTAGTAAGACTGCTTTTATAGCTAAGGAAAGAGGGCATTGGAGAAAACCAATTCCCCCAACAAATAAGTAGTCAGAGGATATAAAAAGTTTTTAAAAGAATTACACACTACCAGTGACCACATGAAAAAATACTTCACAAATAATAAAAAAAAACTCAAGCTAAAACAACTATAAGTTTTTACTCCACCTCCAGAAAACTGGCAAAGATGGAAAAAAAACAGAATTAGTCAATGTTGGAGAGGTTATGGGAAGGCAGGGGCACAAATACACTATATGGGGAGTTGTCAATTATTCAAACCACTCTGAAAAACAAGTTGGAATCAAGACAGAAAAGTTGTTTCATCACCTTTCATCAAAAACCACCTTTGACCTAGTAATTTCATTCCTAGGCACATAGACCATAGAGTTCAAAGACAAAAGAAAGACATGTACCAAAGTATTTATAGCAACCCTTTTTGTGTAACAAAGAATTGGAAACAAAGAGGATATCCATCAACAGGGAAATGATGTAATGCAATAATATTATGCCAAAAGAAATGACAAATATGAGAAATTCAGAGAATTGTGGAGAAGACTTACATGAACTGATATAGACTAAAGTAAGGAGAACCAGGAGAAAAATATACACAAAAGCTACTTTAAGGTGGATGGAAAAAACAGACAAAAAATATACTACATTCTATGTATCTTTAATCATTCAATTTGGTACCTGAGAGTGTCAAACATAACTCCCTCCTCAGCGAAGAGTTTGAGGAGTAAAGAGATGGAATATGCCATCTGATATAATCAGATTTGGCTGTTGTTTTCTTCAACTGTTTATTCTTTTTTTTACAAAGGTTTTGGTGCTTAGGGGAAAGGAGCTGGTATATCCAGAATTGACCCTGATGTGGAAAAAAGGTATCAATAAAAGTTTTTAAGGGATTGGAGAAAAACACAGTGCGGGCAGGGAGTCTGGTTAGGAGTCTATGATACATTCCAGGAGAGATATAATGAGGACGCAAACCAGGGCAAGGATGGAGGTAGTAGAAACAAGGGGATAGATACAAGAGTCATTATGGAGGCAGAATGGATAGAAGTTATTATTAGTGGATGTTAGCGATTGATAGGATATGAGAGAGGAGGAAGACAAAAGAGTCAAGAATAAAAACTGGGTGTCTGGGAAGATGGTGGCACCATCTAAAGAAAAAGGAACTCAGGAGGAGAGCTAAGGGGTTTTGTGAGAAGTAGAAGAAAGGTGGTGAATTCTGTTGGATACAATGAGATCTAGTTATCTCTGTGTGAAGATGTTCAAGAAGCAGGGAGAAATCCCAGTCTGGCACTCAGGAGAGAGGTTGAGGTGGAGCTATAGATTTGGAAGTCATCTGCAGGTGGAAGGGTAAGTTAAGGCATTGATCATTGAATGTATCGGAGTACTGCTTGATAATGTTTACTGAATCGAATCAAGAGGCAGTCAGCTAGCCAATAAAAATTTGTTAAAGACTTATTATGTGTTAGGATCTGGCTAAGCGCCAAGGAAACAAATAAAGGCAAACAACAGCTCTTGATCTCAAGGAGTTCACATACTTTCTATAAATTTCTACAAAAATAGAATAATAGCTTGAAGGGCCTTAAGGTCAAAGAAACATTATTTTAGGACCTGGATGATCTGAGTATATTTGTAGGCAGAAAAAAAAATAATGAAAACAGGGATTGGGGAAGGAAAAGAGACTAAGAGAGAGGAGACAGAAATAGACAAAGAGGGACAGAATGACTGATTGAACAAGCTCCCTGGATGATAAATAAAATCAAGGACAAGAGTGAAAAAATAGAAAAGAAGAGCTATCTCATCCTCTCAAACTAGAGGAAAGAAGTAGAGAATAGCAGATGATCTAGAGAGTTTTTGAAGTGTAGAGGAGAAGAAATGAGAGAGGTCATTTGGAAAGACCACAATCTCATGAAAGCAGGAAGCAAGGTTGTCATGGAGGGAGAGTGGGATGGGCTTGGAAATGGAAGCCTGAGAAAAGAAGATGGAAAGGAATATGATGGATAAGAAGTTAATAGGAGATGAATAAAAGGATTGCTATGCAGCAAAGAGAACTAATTGCTATCTGCCTCTTTCTCCTTCTTAAATGTCAAGGGCTCCCCCTAAACACTGAGCATAGGAAGTCTGGTGTCCTGATATCCCTGGGGACCTTCTATGAAGTCCCTGGGAATTTCTCTGGGTGCCAGATGTGGGGATGAAAAGAAAGAAAGGAGATTAACTAAGACATCATGCAGTGTCCATGCCTGCCTGTTGGGTTGGACTGGAAGAGAAGACTGTTCCACCTGGAAATTAGGGAGAGCCTGAGCAGCCTGTCTTAGTGGGTAGAAAGCTGGTCTTTGAATAGGGAAACCTGAGTTTAAATCCTGAATCAGACATTGATTAGCTAGTTGTGTGACCCTGGGCAAATTATTTAACCTTTCTGAATCTCAGTTTCCTCCTCTGTAAAATGGTAGTGATAACAAATAATTACATCTACGTCAAAGTATTGTGAGAACCAAACGATGTAAGGTGTGGAGAGTGCGTCGTAAATTTCAAACCTATACAAATACCAGCTATTACTATGATGAACTATAGAAATCCTAACAAAGAAAAACTCAACGGAGTCTAGATTTGCTTCCTTTTCTCCCCCACTTCCCTTAACTTGGCACAATCTCTGTCCCACTCCTAACAGAATCAAGCTAAGATGTGGGTAAGTAAATAGTCTTCTTGTGTGCCCGGGACCATTCTCCAAAAGTAGTCACATGTAGTGATGTGGCCAAAGGAATATTGGACTAGAAGTCAAAGGAGTCAGAAGACATGGGTTCAAATCTTGCTTTTGATGCTTACTACCTGTGTGGCCTCAGGCAAGTCATTTAGCCTCTGTAAATGAGGTCAGCCACCAGGCTCTGAGATGCCTTCTAACTCTAGATCAATGATTCTATGCCCTGGGTTTTAACCCCAGTTCTATCACTCATCACTTTACAGTGTGATTTTGGCTGAGTCATTTGCCTTCTCTGGGACTGGTTTTCTGTTTATTTTTTTTTTAATTTCAGAAGCCATTTATTCTGTTCTATCTTTTATCCCTAAAGAGGATGAGGCCCTAGGAAAAAGGCAATTAACAGGACCCTATCTGCCTCTTTCTCCTCCCTTTAATCGCTATGGACTGAGTCTTTCCCTCCCAAACTGATTTTTTACTATATAAAAGAGGCCATTCTTTGTCACACTTCTCACCTAGCCTTAATCACTGAATGGGTGTTGCCTCAAACTGAGACCTGCTAAAGACCTTAGCTTAAAGAAGCTAAGGTCTCCCAATGTATCTGGTGCCATCTCCAGTCATCCTGATTTAAATCTTCCCACTGGACCCAGATAGCTCCAGAGGATAAAGTGAGGATGATGATTTAGCACAACCCTCCCTCACTTAAATCCAATTCACTTACAAGTCATGGTATCCTGATGGCATGGTCCTCTTCAAGAACAAAGGACAAACAACAATGGATATGGGAGGTCTGATGTCCTGATATCTTTGGGGACCTTCTGTGATATCCTTAAGAACCTCCCTGGGTTCAGATGTGGGAATGAGAAGAAAGGAAATAGGTAGTTTTAGTCATCTCCCAGTGTATATGCCTGTCTATTGGATTGTGCTGGAAGAGAGGTTATTACTATAGGGAGAGACTCCTCCAGTAAAATGAGAGGCTAAGATCTGCATCATCTCTAAAGTGCCACCCAGCTTTAACATTCTTATGAATCTGATTCTCTCTCCCTCATCTTCCAGCCAACCTACTGTATTATTTGGAAAACATCCACCCCTTCCTATTTCCCTGAGGTTCCAATATCCTGAACAAACCCCAAACCCCATACCTAAGATTGAATGTATTTGTCAGATTGCTCAAGTGATAAGGGGTCCACTTAGCATCTGACAAGGGGTTAGGTTGGGGTCTAACTCCCCACTTAATTTTCCCAGATTCCCCCAGGGAATCTAGCCACTTTAGGGAGTCAGGGAAGGGAGCAAGGGCAGAGACACAGGACTCAGACATCCTGTGTCAATATCCCCAAACGGTCTTTTAAATCTCCTAAAAACCCAAGGCAGCTGGGCAGCCTGCCCCAAGTACTGTGGTCTAGAAGAGGGCGCCGACTAGATGGATATCAGTTAGGGAGGTTGTTTTCTGCTACAACTTCCGACTACACAACTCTCCCCTCAAGTTTTCAGAAGCCGGAAGAGAAAGGAAAGGAGGGAGGGAGCATGGGGCATGGAGGACTTAAGAACTTTCATCCATCTCCAAAGCCCAACCTTTAACAGCTATGGCCAGTATTCTGGCTTATCAGCCATGGTGGAAATAGGGTGGGTAGCACCTCCTAAGATCTATATCAACAGCATCTTAAAGCTAAAGTACTAAGATGCCCTCAGTGTTCTTAACCACTCAAATCCTGGGATGGAGAGCAAAACCCAATGAGTCTAAGCTCCCACCAATTGCAGACATCCCTGACCTAGGCTCATCTATCCTCTGCTTGAACACTTCCAGAAATGGGGAATTCACTTCCTATGAAAGCAACGTATTACAGATTGAGCTGATATATCCTTCCCTGTAACCACCAACCCTTGCCTCTAATTATCCGTCTGAAGCAACAAATTAAATACCTTCCTTCTTCTCTGTGACATAGCTGAAGAACATAATTCTGTTCTCTTTAAGTCTTCTCTTTTCCAAGCCAAACACCCCTGATTTATTCAATTATGCCTCATGTGACATGATTTACAGACATGTCACTAATCTTGGCATACTTCCTCTGGATGTTTGTCAAAGTCAATTTTAAAATGCTGCCCCCAAAGGTGAACACTGCCCCAGGCATATTTTGATCAGGGTAAACAACAGTCATACGGACAACATACTTCTATGGGTACTGAGTCTAATACTGGGTTCACTTTTTTAGTAGATATCTGATGTATCCAGTTGACATCTTATGTACCTGATCAGCTGAAACTCTCTACACTAGTGGTTCGATCTCAAACTGAAACAAGGACCACTACATAAGGATTACATAAGGATTCCTGCAGTTTGATATTGACTTAGCTCTGCAAACCACTTACAATTTAGCCCTGGAAGAAACTTCAGAATTCATCTATTTCAACCCCTTCATTTTACAGATGAGTAAACTCAGGCCTAGGGAAGTAATAAGACTTCCCCAAGGTCACACAGTATCAGAGATAGAACTAGAATTCCGTTCCTCTCAAACTTGCCATCTCCTCCCTTGGGGCTGTCATTTCTCTAACACAGTAGAGCTGGAGAACACACCATTATCTAAATAATAGGAATAAAGATACAAACTTGACCTCAGATTTCATTAGCATAGGGAAATTTAAGGGAAATAAACCCTTTCTACCAATGTTGGCAGGTACCTCTTCAGGAATTTATGGTCTTGGAGCTGACTGGAGCACTGAGGAGGTTCAACAGCCAGTATGGGTCAGAACCTAGTCTTTCAGGATATAAAAGCTAACTATCAACTCAGTCACACTGCCTTTCCTCTATATAACAGCACTTCAAAAATGCTTCTTCTTCAGTCCCTTCATCTTTTCCTTCTCTAGGCTAAATGAATTTCAGCTTATTCTCACATTCCATTTTCTAGTCCTTCAATGATCATTGCCAATCTATGCCTCTCCTCTGACCTTTCTTCATTCCCACCTTTACCCTGGTCCACCAATTCCAGGCATCCACATTACTTTTCAGCTGTGGGACCCAGACTCTTCTCAGGGTCTGACTGTGGCCAACTGGATTGCAAGGATAATTTCTTGACTCCTATGTCCCATACCTTAGTAACAGGTAAAACCCATACCAAGCCACATCAGCTTTGTAAAATCCTCTCCTGACTTATTCCCTCATCCCCCACTAACCTCCAATTCTTATACTTAAGTCTGAAACACACAATTTATGAGCTAATTATTTTCTGCTTTGTATTGTTCACTGTTATGTTAGTCTGGTCTCCCCAATTAGAACGGTGGAGCAATGGATTTGGAGTGAGAGACCCGAGTTCAAATACTGCCCCAGGGTGGGACTTTGAGCATGTCACTTCCACTCTCTCTGGGCCTCAGTTTCCTTATCTGTAAAATAAGGGAGTGGGACTTTATGGCCTCTAAGCTTATTCCCAACTCTTAATGGAGCACAGTAGAAAGAGCCCAGACCATGAAAGCCTGGTGTCAATTCCCAAGTTTCCTCTCTGAGGGACCTTGGGCAAGTTACTCAATGTCCCTTCATCTGTAAAACTAGGGTGGGAGGATGGATGTATTAGAAGGTCTCTGGGGTCTCTTTCACTTCCAAATCATACAGCCTTGACACAATGCTCAGCAGGTAGTTGTTGACTTGAATTAAGTGGAATTGCATCCCATAACAGCACACCCTCATTTGTGAGCACTGGTGAGGCATAGTTGTGTGTCACCATACTGGGTTGTCCATACCCAGCAACAAGGCCACAGACTCTTGAGCCATATCCAGCAGAGTTCCAGGAACCAAAAAAAATTCAGGCCATTTCCCAAGTGTAAGCACAGACCCTTCTTCCCCACCATCATCCTAAAACTCCATTCCAAGCAATGAACCCAGACAGGAAACTGGAATTTTTTTAAACTTTATCATTTATAAAGCCATACAATGGGTTGCAAGGAAACAAAGGCCGCTGTACAGAGTGGGAGGACAGCTTCCGTGTACAATACATTCATACCCGGGATGAGTAACATAAGTCAGATTTTATACAAGGTGGCAAAAGTTATGGGCACAACGATACAAAATATAAAGTATATTTCCATCTATATAAATACATAGCTTGGGGGGTTAGGAAAGGATAGGGTTATTATATTTTTTTCTGGGGGAGGGCTAGTGGGGGGAGGGATTTCTTACATTTGCTTTCAATAACATTTGAGACAGGAGGAGGGGGAAACAAAAACACAACAAACATCTGTGCACTTATACACTAACATACACACACATACACATACATACTAGGGTTTCAAACTACTTAACACTGATTAGAAAATTAATTTGGTACACCCTCCCAACAAGATTCAGACTGCTAGGAACAGCATAGGAATTGGAAGAAAAGAGAGCCTTCCCACAGCTCCCAGACTCTAGGAAATGGGGCTTAGGGAGGAGCAGAACAGCCCAGGATCCTTAGTCTGCCTAATGATTTTCTCCATCAATCAGACAACACCAAGACTAAAGCCAACTAGTGACCCTTTGGGCCTCACCTCCCAATTCCCTTTGCCTGAAGGTGATTTCGTACCAGACTTTCCACTGCCTCCTGCAATCATTACCCATCCCCATATGCACATCCTCCCATACACATATGCACACCAGTTCCCTAAAATGATAGGTATCACACACCCACATACACATATATACCCACACCCATCTTTCCTATGTTATGGAAGGAAACTCCAGAGTCTCAGCAGATAAAGGGTCTTGGCCTCAGATGCGCCAGGGCGGAAAGTTAAGATCTGTGCCTTCTACCCAGTGTTGCTGAAACTGGGCAAGGCAAAGCAGAAAAGAGACCTGGACTAGCACAGATGAAGAGATGCTGATCGTTGAATGGGCAGCCTAGATCAGATTCTCCGCACATGTTAATCCTTCCTCTTGGTCAATGAAGGGAAACTGACCTCTTCAGTCAGATCAAAGTGACTGAAATTTTCTGCTCATCTTTTCCTAAGATCCCATCTAGAGATTTCTTCTCTGATGGGGTTCTCTCACACCCAAACACACCCCTCCACCCTCCTCTCCTATCTTGGACTCTGACCTGCCCAGAGATTCCAACTTCAAAGATGGTAGACATGGCCATGACGCCCCACAATTTTTTTCTGTCCACCCAAGGGAAGTGCCCAGATTTGGCTGTGATGTTGGAGAGACTTCTCCAAAAAGCTAACATATAGCCTCTCTTCCTAGGGGGAGGAAAATTGGGGAGAAAGCCCTTTTGTCAATGCACACACGACTTATAATGCAAAAGGAAAATGCAAGCTAGGCCAAACAAAGGACAGTGCCCTGGTGATGCTGATAAAGAGATAGTGGTCAGGGAGAGGGGTAGCATTTGAAGCTGGTCAAACTACAGGTTTGCTCCCCATTCAGCTAAGCTCTCAGCACCAGCTGACAATTTCTTTTTCCTCCTCATCCCACATGTAAAGAAGCTCCCAAAATCTTATACTAAACTTAGCTTGTTTTTAAGAATTCTTTTGCCTCTCCTCTCTCCCTTGGGGATGCTCTTATTATATCCTTATCCTGTCTTGGTAACCTAAGAGAGTTTTCATCCTGACTTTGAATGGTGCTAGGCAGGAGAAGGCCAAGGATGTGTATAGACAGAGTAGAGACAAATCATTCGTCTGACTGAGGCTTGAGTGACAGCCTTCTCTCCTTTGTCAACTATTTTCAGGCCTGTCCTCTCCTTCCTGATCTCAGCCTGGCTTTAAAATGGAATGATCCAACATTCCCAAGTGGATCAACAAACAGACATCAATGACATACAACACAAATCAACAGCAAAGTGGGGTGGGAGAGGGAAAAAGGTATGAGAAAGATACAGTCATTTACAAAAAAAATTAAAAGTGCTTTCTTTTTAAAGGAAATCTTTGGCAAGAATATATTGCAGTGCTATGTGTGTATGAGAATGTATGTTGTGTGTGTGTGTGTGTTCATGCCTACCTGTGAGATACAGTCTCTGACACCTAATTCCACATGGTCTTACCCTACCAGAGCCTTGCCCAAAGATAGTGCCCACTCCAAGATTTGAACACAATTCTCTTCCCCTTTAGATTCCCTGGAAAGTCAAAACTAGTGACTCCAGGTACCTCTAAACATGTCCAGATTAGGAAAATTAGGTTCTAGGGAGTCAGTTCTTCTTAGAGTGGTCTTTGTTGGTACGAGGGGACAGTTTGCTTTCAAACTTTAAATCAAGTCCCCTCAAAAATAGGGCTACCGGGTTGGCCTGAAACAAGACTAGGAAGTAAGACAGCCAGTGGGTATAAGGTGAGAGAGAAGTGAATGTGAAGGCTGATCCCAGATCTTAGCCAAGGGCCCTGGAGCTGGGTAATGAGGGCATCTGGCAATTCATCTGATATGAAGCAGTGATGAAGGATCTAAAGCAAAAGCCCAGAATTCTTCAGGTGGAGCAGTGGTAAAATGAAAGTGGAAAACTCTTGACAAAGAGCAAAATATCTATCTTTCCCTTTTTGGGCACAGAGCTAGGACTGATGGGGAAATAAGGA
Source organism: Bettongia penicillata ogilbyi (assembly GCA_023548195.1). Classification (NCBI taxonomy): domain Eukaryota; kingdom Metazoa; phylum Chordata; class Mammalia; order Diprotodontia; family Potoroidae; genus Bettongia; species Bettongia penicillata. The sequence continues at coordinate 3,265,250 of JAJHZJ010000799.1, read as the reverse complement.
AAAGGTTTAAAAAAATTCAGGTGTCTAGCTTGAATTTCTCAAAAGGAAGGGGACTTTTGAACAACTTCAGTCAGAAAGACTCATGGTCTTACTAATGGGGAGCACATGATGGGGACGGTGGTTCACTCCTGCTCCCTACTGTCTACAAACCATTCTCATTTCCAACTCTCTGAAACAATATTGCCACCCACTTACAGTATTTTGGAGGGGAAAATATGAGAAGATACACAAGTAATAATACACACACCATCCATATCCTCCACACACATCCTGAAACCTCTACCTCCGTGCAAACACACACGCAAAGGGCCTTTGGCAATGGGGTTCAGCTCCTCACATGTAGGGTGCTCTAGGAGCTGCTGAGCCTTGGGCTGAAAGGGAAACTTAAGGGACTAATGATGAAAGAAATAGATGTACACAACCTAACCCTAGGATGAACCCAATCAACTTCCCCACCTCCCACTCCATGAATATAATGGACAAAGTTGGAAGGAGGTGGTTCAAAGATAATTCAAATATAAGGTCTCTTATGTCTCAGGCTTTAGTTATACATACAACAGTCCATACAGGGAGGGGTGGGATACAGTATATACCCACAGAGAGGCAATAAAGCAAAATGGAAAAAAAATAAATATTTCTTGTCAATTTACCTGTCCTTATTTTCCTTTTCTTAAACTTGATTAGCTTACAGTATTCCATCAGTATATCTCATGTATATATTATATATATTTATATATCAGTACAATGCCACTCACTAGGAAACCCAAGTGGGCTTGGGGAGTCAAAGCATTGGATAATGATGAGTTCTTGTTTCTGGTTTGGATTTCTTCAAAAGTATGGGGCTTTCACAGCAAGGACCCTGGGTTCCTAGGCTTGTTTGCATGTCTTCTACCCCATATGGGTTGGTTCTTTTGGAGATACAAGGTAGGTGAAAAGAGGGACTTTGGCATTGTAAAGTAGTCTACTCAGTGAGCATGCAGCTGGGTTGTCTACCCTGGAGATGTGACCAAGCCTGAGGCCCAACATGATCTGGCCCAGCCAGGATGGTGACAGATATCTGTTCTCCAGGGAGGCCGAGCCTCCATGCAACAAGAAAGCCAAACAACTTCTAAAGCACTTGTGGAGAGGAGGACAAGGGTTGAGTCTTCCCCCTTGGAGTTCCTGAAGGCAAAATTGGGCAGACCTTTCTGAAGAATTGTCCAACAGGATTCTTAGCTTCCAATATGGCAGGATGGCTAAATCCCTGTGATCCCAATGGACATCATCTTGTGAGCAAGTCTAAGAAGCTAGATCCAGGGAAAGATTCAGGATACAAGGCACAAAGAGTGGGGTAGGAGATGTCAGGGACAGCAGTTAGCCCTAGGGAGAATAGGAGGGACATGTCTTGCCCCACAAGTCCAGAGGACCACGGGTCAGGGGTTAGCATCCCCTGCCTCTTCTCCTGTCCAGTTCTCCCAATTCTCTCCAGACCCTCCTGAAGGTTTTAGGTTTGCACTTCTCCCTGGAACCAATGTTCCCCAGCCTCAAGGCCATGACAAAGCAAGGGTGTTGACTTGTATAGGGAAATCCTTAGTGCAGTGCTCATAAGTGGCAGATATCTGCTTCCTGCTCTTGTGTGTCTGAGGAGGAGAATGAGGAAACATCCAAAGATTGCCAAAACTGATTAGGTGGGATGAAAGGAGGTCCCAAGCTGATATCCACAATCCAGTGTGATTCTGGGTAAGGAAATAGGGCCCCTCCCTGCACTATTCCTGATCCTACAGTGGTATCAGGAGATGGTAGAGATCATCTTTGTGGAGAAAGGACAACTTCATGCGCATATTATCTATATAGCTAAATTTGGAGTTCTGTGTCTAATACACGCAGGTACTTATACATATGCATAGCCATTTCAAACAAAGAGACCTTAGTATACTTTGAGGGATGTGACACTTATTTTTAAAAAAATGGTTGTCTTAGATTTCCCTTCTAATTTGTTTGATAAATACACCTCCCGGATGCCCAAAGGAGGATTCTCAGCTTGTGATTTTTTCCTTGCAAGGCTTTTAAGTTAGGGAGATGGGGATCTACTTTTATCATAGTCCTAAAAGAAAATCCCAGAGGGGATTTGCCACTTTGCACCCCTCCATGGAAAAATCCCAAGGGGTAGAAAGGAGGTCACATGGGCTTGGTTAGTTGAGTATTTGGGGTATTAGGTTGCTATTGGTTTTTTGAAGTTTCCATTCATCCAATAGGCTCTATGTTGCTCTTCCGTCTATTTTTTCCTCTCTCCTCCTCCTTTCTGAATTCACTTTCCTCTTGCCGCACTGCACTTTCTTCTCTCCTTCACCAAAAATTGGCCCCACAACTTCCTTCTGGATTCAAGGGTCCCCTTCCCCATGTGCCCCAAGCCCAGCTGCCCTGGCCTCTGGCAGGTTCATCTCTTCTGGCCAGCACTGAGCATGACCTTGGAAACGAAGTTGACAATGGCCGCAGCAGGTTGGTTGGGATCTAGCTCAGCAAAAAGTGACAGGCATTGTCCGTGGTGCTGCCTTGCTTCCTGGCCACAAAACCGAAGAGCCTTCAGAGAGAAGAGAGAAGAAAAAGGGGAGGAGGGGGACAAAGGGAAGCCATGGAAGAAGAGAGGACAGGAGTACAGAAGAGAAGGCAGAAAAGGAGAGGGAGGGAGGAGATATTGGAGAGATAGGGAGGGGGAAAGGAGAATGAAATGGGAGGGGAAGCAGAGAAAAGGTCAAAAAGAGGAAGAAGAGGATACAAAATGATAGGGGGGAAGTAAAGGAGAAAAGATAATCAAAGAGAGGAAGAGGAGGGAAAAAGAGGGAGGGAATCAGGGATAATGGAGAAATCACAAAAATATGTGAGAAGTTATCTTAATACCAAGAACAGAGCTTTTGCTTTTTTCATACCTCTTTCAATGCCATTTCTTTCTCCTTCCTCCCACTCTGTATCATAAGTAAAACATCATAACTAAAGAAACTTGTCTCCATTTGGGGAGAGAGAGAGAGAGAGAGAGAGAGAGAGAGAGAGAGAGAGACAGAGACAGAGAGAGAGACAGAGACAAAGAGAGAGAGAGACAAAGAGAGAGAGAGACAGAGAGAGACAGAGAGAGACAGAGAGAGAGACAGAGAGAAGGAAGGAAGGAAGGAAGGAAGGAAGGAAGGAAGGAAGGAAGGAAGGAAGGAAGGAAGGAAGGAAGGAAGGAAGGAAGGAAGGAAGAATTAGGACCTGGAGACAGATTGTGATTGAGTAGGAGATGCTTTGAGAGCTTCCTCCTTGGCCTGGGGAGTTCTGGGGAGGGGAAGGAAGTTGGAGAGACAGTGAAAACAAGAGTAAAATAGGGAAGTACATGAAAGAGCCTCTCCCATCCCTTCCCCTGCTGGACTCCTTTTAAGTTCAGCACTGTAAGCAAATAAATATGGCATTGTTTGCCAGTCTGAAAGCTTCAGCTTCCTTAAGCACCAGATGAAACTGAAAAATAAAGGGACAGGCTGGCCTGACTTCTCATTGTTCCCTTGTATAACCTACAGTGTACAGAATTTGAGTGAAGGGCTTCAGGACCCATCAGTCAAGGGCAGGGGCAGACTTCCACACTTTGCCCTGACTAGGCCACAGCACCTTGGAATTCAAACCTTGGAAAACAAGGTTATAAATATGGGAGCAGAGGGGAACAGAATGTGAGCTGAGAGGTCCCATAGTTGGCGTGTTGCTAATTAGAGAGAGATGGGGAAATCAGAACAGCTGGAGATTCCAATTAAAAACCCCCTCTCTGGGACTTGAAACACAACAGCTAAAATTAGCCAAGCTCTCCACCCTACAAACACTCACGAACATAGGAACGCATTTACACATCCCTTTGCCCTACATGTCTCAAGGGCTGCTGCAGTCCCCCAGGCTCAAGGATCAATGACCCTTGGAAGCAGTGGGCCCACTGGCTGGGGGGAGTCAGTTTTCTTATACAATCAAGGGATAGATCTGTACTATGTCTGCTCTTGGTCTTGGATTTGCTCTCTGAGGAAATGTCCTGCCTTTCTATTTCTCCTGGGAGTGAGTGGCAGAGACAGTCTTCTCCCTATGTCCAGAACAGGGTAGGGAGAAGGAAGGAGAGGGTGGGCATGAGCCTAAGGTCCAAAAAGGTCCAGATGCCTGAACTTCCCAGATCTGTGTGCTCAGCACCATGCCCCATCTGCTGTAATCAAGTTCTTCCTGACCTTATTTCTATCCCTGCGCATGAGCCACCAACTCTACAATCCTCCCTCCCTGGACGTTCACAGTCCAGAGTGCCCCACCCTCTTCTTTGGCCAAGTTCAACATAACTAATTCCTTTCATCCACCCAGGGAAGCTGATCCCAAATGTGGTGGACAGAATCAGGGAGGGGGAAGGGGGGCAGCACAGCACAAGAGGAGAAATGGCTCTTCTTTCATTATCTGACTCCTTACCCCATTAATAATACCCTATTTTCAAAGGAAGGTCTTCAAGCTGGCTCCTACTACTCAGAGATTCTTAACCTGGGGTCTATTAACTTATTTGGGAATATTTTCATAACTATATTTTAATATAATTGGTTTCTTTTGTAATTCTATGTATTTTATTTTATGCACTTAAAAACATTCTGAGGAGTCCCTAAGCAACCCAAGAAGTCCATTCCACAAAAATGATTAAGAACCTCTGTTCTAGCTGATACAGTAAAATATTTCTAAGTCAGAGAGGAAAAGCCTTTTGAACACTAGAGGGAGAAAGTTAACTGGGCTGGGCTGGGGGGTGTTGGTAAGATAGGGCTTATCTGAGAGTAGAAAATCTGAGAGGCTGAAATTTTTGCAAAACTTTGATGACCCAGAAGGGGAAAAAGGAGAGGGACCAAGATACTTAACATGGAATTCCTTCCCGTCTCTACGAGTGACACTGTGACTGCTTGTTCTGGTGAGTTAGGTGGTCCTGGTCTGGTCATGAACATTAGCAGGAGCTTGCCAAAATGGCAAGAGGCAAGGATCAAAAGAAATCAAGCTTGAGGACAAGTTGGAATGAAATGAAAACGGAAAGCACACACTCCCAACAACAGCAACGTCTGACAATTACAAAATGCTTTCGAGTTTGCAAAGTGCTGAACATAACTTAATCTCCTTTAAGCCTCACAAGGCAGGTGCTTGATACTATCATCACTCTCATTTTATAGATGGGGAAACTGAGATTCTAAAAGACTAGGGCACTTGCCTGGCTGATGTCTAATTCGATCTTCCTGACTTCAAGTCTAGGACTCTATTTACTATGCTACACCGTCTCCCCCAAACATGCCTAAATCTAGTGTTGGTGCTTCACGGAGCCCCTGCTGCTCTTGACCCTATGAAGGATGGTTGTGGGGTCACAGGGAAGGAAGAGAGAGGAGAGGGAAGGCAGGAAGAATCATTGGTCAATTTGACTAAATTTATCTTTCAGGCTATGTGACCTCGACTCCATAGTTGACCCTTAACACCCATTCCCCCTCAATCTCCTGTGCTTGCTCAACGTTTCAGGAGCCTCCTGCCGTGTCATTTTGGGAAGCACAAAGATGAACTATCCTGGGAAAGAGGGTAGGGGGAAGAAGCCATACTTACTTAGCAGGCACACCTCCCTCTGCTTTTGTCCACCTAAGGGGAGAAGAAGCAAGAGTAAGCATATTTTCTGCCTCCACTGGTGCCAAGCATGTTATTAGAAAGCCTTTATAGGAGTAAAAAGGGGGCCCCTAAAGTGATCACGTGTGTGCTCACTGTAGGCTTATGTAGGATGGCCTAAGCTGGCATACAGTTGATTTACCAATTCCTTTCCAAAGTATGTTAGGGAGGAACCAGTTGAATGAGTAGGATAGGGGAAACAGAGGCACCCAGGAAAATTGTAGGATCACAAACTTAAAAACGAAAAGGGACCTTTATAAATATCAATTCATTTGATCCTCTCAACAACCCATTGGAAGTAAAAGCGATTAGCATCTCCATTTTACAGATGAGGAAACTAAGGCAGGCCCAGGGTCTCCACAGTTAGTAAATGTCTGAGGTGGGATTTGAACTCAAGTCTTCTTGGTTCCAGGTCCAACACTCTATCCACTATACTACTATAGTGATTATACCACCTCCATTAATATCAAGCATCTTCATCTGAGGTAACAATAACTCAGTATACAACCACACATACACACACTTGTCTGCTTAAGAACTGAGTGAGGGTGCAGGGGGTGGGGAAGTAAAAAGAGGTCTGTGGAAGACTTACTTCCGTTCTTGTGGGTCCAAGTCACAGAAGGTAACAGTGTTGAGGGGATAATGTCTTCTAAAGAACAGCCTAAGGCATGAAGATAGAATAAATGTTGAGAGAGTAGACTGTTAGACCCTTCGCCCTATTTTCCAGTCTCTTTTTCCCTGTATTCTTCTAGAGCTATCCCCTGACTTCCATAACATCTTGAAATGCTCACATCCTGGTGAAGGCAGGAAGTACCAGGGCTCTCCCAGTGGGACATGGGCAAATAACTGGGACAGAGAAAGACATACAGTCTCTGGGTGTGCGACACAGAGAAGAAAGGAGCAGGGACTGTGGGGTGGGGAGAAGAACATGCCAGAGAGAAGTAAAGTGGGAGGATAAGAGTTTGGACGGGAATATCTTTCTGATCTTGCTCATTTCTTCTTCCCACTTTTGTCCAATAATCCTTAAATAAATGGAGATGTTGGAGGTGGGAAAACTTCACACAGAGTGGGCTGGGGAAGGAGAATTCCTTACTTTCTCTGGTTGTCTGTCAATGTAATCCCTTGGGCAGAGACCTTGAAGTGGACAATAGTGGCAGCCGGTGTGGGATCTGCAGCCAGTGTCTCAGCTGTGGCTTTAGAAATGGCCTGGGGCCCCGTGAGCGACTCCATGTCAACAGAATTGACGAAAAGCACATTGCAGGCTGAAAGAAACCCCAGCAAGAATGACCAAACAAATTACATTACATAAATATATATTACAATAAATGAACCAATACTGGACCATTAGAAATAATAAATATGAAGACTCTAGAAAGAGGTGAGAAGACCTGAATGAACTGATGCAGAGGAGGCCCATGAGAACAATTTACACAAGGGAAAACATCATTGAAATATCAGGTTTAGGATCAATGCGATGACCGAACGTGTAAATATGTTGCTTAACCCTTGGAAGAGAGGTGGTCGGCTACAGGAGCAGGATGAGGCATTTATTTTCATATATAACCAATGAGCTGGCAAGGTTTGCTTAACTGTATTCCTTTGTTACAAGACAAGGGTCTAATGGCAAAGGGGAGTCATTTGCAAGTAAAAGTGATATTTTTTTTAAAAAAAAAAAGAACATCAATAAAATATTTTAAAAAAAAATAACTTCCCACCCCTGGAAAGATTTCATTCCAGTCCTGGGGAAAGAATACTTGCTAACAAAAATGTCATTTTCTGATTTGGTAAATAGCTATGGGTGCAAGCTACTGATTCAGGAGGGTTGGAACTAGAAATAGAGTGCAGAAATGGGGTGACAGGCAGGGCAATATAAGGAGAGCAGAAGCAAAGAAGGGCGAAAAGCCCCTACTGTCACTAACCACTTACCTGCCCCCTGTTTCAGTAGATCTGTGGTAGAATTGGCAGATGAACTATCTTTTGTCTCATCCGTTGGATCTGTGGCATAAAGAGAAAGTTATACAAAGGAACAGATACAGGACCAGAGCCTCAGTTGCAACAAATGCTTTCCAAACCATTGCCATCTTGTTAGAAAGCCTTTGACCTGTGTGCGCTCAATGATCCTTGCTGAATTAAAAGTGACTTGTCAATCTGTTTAGTGTCTAAATTTATTTCACCATTAATGTTACCTGATTATTTTAATAGCAATGTGATTGAATTACTATTTACAGTACAACTGTACAGTTCAACAACTGTTGAAATAATGTTTTCCATTCCAACAGTATATTATTTAATGAGTATTTAAATCATGGGTGCTATTCAAGTTATATTTGAATTTTTCAATAAGCTGTACTAATTAACATTGATTAATTAGACCACAGATCTTAGATATATGAAATAAAAATGGTCAGTGTTGAGTGTAATATTGTAGAAGCCCAAGGAGAGATTAAGCACCAGGGTTAGAGACCTGGGCTTCCTCTGATTCCTATTAATATGATATAGGAATGGGGAGAAAAGATTATGGTTTTGGTCCACTTCCTCTCCTCTCCGCCCCTCCCTTTTATCCATACACATATTGATGTGTAAGTTAGAACCCTAAGGCTAAAAAGAACCTGGAGAAGTCATCCTGTCCAAACTCTAGATAGTAATGGCTAAAGATGTCACAGCAAAAGGTACCGTAGAAGGTCAGAAAAGAGAGATAAGTTTGAAAAGATGCTCATGAAGCAGGAAAGACTTGAACTACCAGGACTCAGCCCAGATTTTACCCATCCCAGGTACAACACCAGGGAGATAGTAGTGGGACCTACCACCCTAGTTCTAGCCCTTCTCACATCTTACACTTGGTGGTTTCAATAGCCCAAGTCTGTCTCCCATTTCCATGCCATTTGGCATACCACTACCAAATTAAGTGTCCTAACGTGGTGCTTGTGTAAAGTCACGCCCCTGCTTACAGACCAACCTCCCATAATTCCCACTATGATCGATCCCAAGTGCTGACATCTGGTTTCCAAGACCTTTCACCACCTGGTCAGTTGCCTAACCTTATTTCCCACTACTTCCCATTATGAATTCTCTACCAGGGATGGCCATTTCCTTTGCCCTCCCCTCACCTCTTGGTCTGTTGGAATCCCTTAAGGTACAGTTGGATTTGCATGCCAAGATAAGGCTTGAAAACTGTCCCCTTCAAGGGTTACCATTCCACAAAGGAGACTTTGAGCCTTCATGGTAACAACTGCAACCTGATTTGTCCTAACATAAATATCTCTGGGCTATGGAGAACGAAATGTTCTGAATTAAAAATAAATGTACTCACAAAAAGCTATATTTAAAATGTTCTTCCTTGCCCCCTTTCCTCCACTCCCAACTCTGGATGCCATACCCTAGGTAGGTGCCGACCTGGTCTACGTCCTGAACCTGCTTTCAGGCCTAACTGCTGAGCACTTCCTTCACAGAAGTCCTTCCAGACTCTTCCTCCTGCTCTGACCTCCTCTGGTGCTTTGTGTCTACATCACACATTTCAGCACTTACAGCATATTACCTTACTTCATTGTTTCTTGGGTGTCAGTCTGGTTTCCCCATGAGATCAGTGAGTCAGCATGCTTTTATTAAGTACTTGTTGTGTGTCCTGCCCTTTATAAACTACTACTAACATAATCCCTGCCCTCAAAGGGGCTTACAAGAGGCTAATATTTCTCATAGCATGAAGCGGAATGTAAGAGATCTGTGACTATCAATAATTCTAGTGGTTACCTACAATTTCCCCACCCTACTCAGCCCCTGATCAACTAGAGTCAGTCACCACACCAGCTGATAGGAGACCTACTAGCAGGGAAAAGAAATTCTATCTCCGCCCAACCTACCTAGGATCCCTTTCCCCATGCCCAGAGTTCAAAAGAAATTGGGCAGCAGGCCTGATCAAAATCAGACACTCAGTAAACTAACCCTCCTTGTCACCATTCAAGTCTGGATTTCACGTTACAAGGCCAGGGGAAAATGGAGTGGGATTGCTACAGGTAGATTTTGGTATCTTCTAAGCTATGCAGGAAGAGGGAATGAAAAGGGGTGAGAGAGCTACGGGAGGTAAAAGTTTATGAAATGTGGCTGGGGTCGATGCCCATTTTGTGGACTGACGTTGAACTCCTGGCTCCACAGCATCGTTCTACCCTGTCTGGCACAGTGACCGCATGAGCTCACAGAGCTGAGCTTTTTAAACAATTTTGCCTTTCTGAAATTATTTGGGCAAGGGATGGGTGAAGAGGCTTAGGTTTCCCCATGTTGGCAGGGCAGCCTATCTTGGCCCTGTGTTCTGGAGCAGCTACTGGCACTGATGACTGGATGTTGCGGGAAAACTGGATCAATGTGTGCTCACTGAGTGAGTCTCTGGCTCCTACCTCGGTTTGGAATGACCAACTTGCAGGGGAGAGCCAATGGGATGATAGAGTGCTGGTAGACCAGAGCAGAGAGACATCCTGTAGGGAGAGAGACAGATCCAGGAAGCAGCATTAGAAGGAGGTGGCCAGTAGGGAAAGGGGAGTCTGACGCAGATAAAGAATAGTAGGATGACTTAGGTTATCTTTCATCTGAGCTGTGTGTGTCTGAAACCTCCCCAAAAGTCCATGGCCATGAATATGATCAAATCACCTGACCAGGGATCAGGTTATCTAGACATCCCTTCTCCTTGCCTCTGGACAGATTTATGTTTTAACCACATCAGAATGGTAAAAATTCATCTTTTTAAAGGATCCCCAAATCCCCAAATAAAGATATTAAAGTACTCCTTGGACAAAAAAATAAAATCCTTCCCCCAAAGAAGTCCTTCCTAACATCTCTCACCCAAACGTAAACCCATTTCTTATTGAGTCTTCTGTCTGAATGGGGTCATAGTCCAGAGTTATAACACAGAGGTTACATTTAATTATATAGGAATGGGCAGAAGATACAACAGGAGAGACTAAGGGGAAGACTGTTAGACGAACTCCCTGGCAGGTTGACTGAACCTTGGAGAAAGTTAGATGGGCAAACTCACCAAAGTTTGGCTCATTTGGACATCCTTTTAGCTTCACCCCTCTGGGGCTAGTCTCGATCAGGAAATGCCTCACAAGCTCATTGGTCATGTCTCCTAGAAGGACAGGACAGCGTTGCTGTTCCCTTCCCATGTTCCCCTCCTACTCTGCACCCTGAACTCAAAACTCTGCCCTTCCGCTCCTACTTATAATTTTTGCCTCTTTCTGGATGGATGGAGGAAAGAAGCATGGGTCCTACTTGAGGGAATATGATTAGAGAGGAAGCAAGTTCTAGATGACGTGTCCAGACTTAGAAGACACTTCATTTAGTCCCTTCCCACTAGCCACCCAGCAAGTCTTCCCCCAAGTCAGGGACAGAGAGAATCAGGCAACTCTCACCTCTCTTGCCTTACCCCTAACCACCATCTCCCTCCTCATCCCAATGGTACAATTCTCAGAGAAAACATTCATTACCTTTCTTACTCTGCTGAAGGATCGTGGGAGGAGGGGATGCCACTTTCATGGCCAAGCCGTAAGCTCCCCGAAAGGAATGGCTATCCCGGATGATGAAGGCTCCTGGCTCCCGGTCCTTAAGTAATGTGATGGCTGTAATGGGTGGAGGAGAAGAGGAAAGGGAAAAAGGAAATAACAATTTAGGGATCCGATCCCTTCAACCCATCCAGACAAGGCCTTTCAGGAATCTTCAATTGTTTCCCTTCCCTTCTCTTTCTTTTCTTCTCATTCCCTTCCCCTTCCTTTCTTTACAGGATAATGTTCTTTCTTTGTTATAAGCAGGTAAAGAAGCTGGAAGTCTGGACTCCTGGGTTCTCCCAGTCTGTCACTGACATTCCAAAGGGAGTTTCATTCAAGCCATTCCCCTGCCCCTGGGCAGTGCAGATTCACTCCCTATTCAGATCAGGTCTCTCCTGTTTGGCATTTAAAATGTTTCACAACCTGGCCCCTTCCTATCTTTCTGATCTTTGAAGTAACTACTTCCCTCCACACTCAACAGTTCACCTGTGCTGGATTTACTACTATCACCTGCCCACAGTTCTCCATCTCCTGTGCCCCTGTCTTTTCACTGGCTCTCCCCTGTGCCTCCTCATCTCTATCTGGAAGATTCCATCGGTCACCAGCATTTACAAAGCTCCTACTACATGCCAGACACTGTACAAAGTATGGGGATACAAAGAGAGGCAAAAGACAATCCCTTCCCTCACAGTCTAATGGAGAAGACCACGCACAAACAGCTGTGCACAAACAAGAGAGAGACAGGAGAAGCTGGAAATAATCAACGAGAGGGCAAGAGCATTAGGAGAATCGGGGAAAGCTTCTTCCAGAAGATGGGATCTTAAGTGAGGCTTGAGGGGAGCCGGGAGGCAGAATAGCAGTCACTGAAAATGCTTGGTGTCAGGAGATGGAGGGTCACCTTTGAGGTACAACAGCAAGACCAGTGTCCCAGGAGTACTGGGGGTGTAGGATGCAAGGAGACTGAAAAGGTAGGAAAAGGCTAAATTGTGAAGGACTTCATAGGCCAAACAGAGGTAACAGGGATCCCTGGCTTGCTTTAAAACAGCTCGATTAGTACTTTCTTCCCTGCTAAAATTATCTCTCATCTACTCTGTATGTGTCTTTTACATATCTACTCATTGACCTGTCTTGTGCCGGCACATAGTGAGCACCTGATAAAAGCTCCTTGGTTGAGCCACAGAAGGAGATTCCCTAGCCACCTGTTCCAGTGTCTCAGCACCACTGTCAATAAGTTTGCATTGAAGTCAAACTTCAAACCCAATTTCCTCCTTGAGGCCCATGATGATTGTAAGGAGCCACGACCATGTGTCTGTCTTGCTTTTTTAGGAATAAGTGCAGGAGAAAGTTCTAAAACAATCATCTCTATGGATGGAAAGTTTACATGGAATGTCATCCTCCATGGTCCATATCACCTGGACTCACCCTGCTCCCTGGAGATCTCCGGTTTGTACCAATACTTGGATGTGTCCTGGACAAACTTAACATTAGCCCGGGTCTCAGGACTGTTGTCTGTAGAAAGAATAGAGAGAAAAGGAGAGTTGAGCATCAAATACCATCACCATGGCACTGCATGCCACCTCTATAAGGTCATCTAATCCATCCCCCTGCCTCCAAGCAGCAGTTTTGCCTAAACCACCTCTGATACATAGAATCCTTTCCTGTTTGAAAAGCCTTCCTCAGAAGGCACACACCCTTCTCTCAAAAATTCTTCCTTGAAAACTGTATTCTCTCCATAGCAATTTTATCACTCTGCTATCTGTTCAACAGTCTCTTTTAAATTTAAAGGTCATTCCTGAGCCCTTCCCTCAGATTTTTCCTTTTCCAACTAAATCAACCCAATTCCTTGCCCTCATTCATCAAATGCCATTATTTTTTCAGTCTTTTTCATCATGACCAATTCACATAGCCTTAAAAATGAAAGCAAAAACAACCAAACATTTCCAAAATACCTTTTCTACCTACCTTCTCCTTTCTCTTTCCCCAACCCAAGGACACCCTGCCAGAGATCCAATGAATGGGAATCATTATGGCACATCACCTTAAGGACAAAGATCACTCCTGGACTTGGGCAAACGGATGAGTGACTAAGTTGGCATGGGTGGGGAGATCAACTGGGAATGTGGCATTTTGTGCCACATGTCACATGCCCAGGCAGCTAGCCAGAGGTGCCCCATGTGTCCATCAAATAATTGTTCTTGAAAAGTCAAGGGACATTAGCTGTCATCTAGGCCAGCTCCTTTATTTTTAAGACAGAAGAAACTGAGGGCAAGAGATAGGAAGGGATTTACATGTGGTCATACGAGTAGGAAGAGAGAGGGAGAACTAGAATTCAGGTCTCAATTCCCACTCCAACACTTGTTCAACGACATCATGTCCCCTTTCCGGTATGGGTACAGGACAGAATGACCTCCAAGGTCCCTTCCAATGCGAACCTTCTACTGAGGTTATATAAGGCATGTATGTGTATGTACCTACATATCTACATACATTCACATATACATCTATACATATATATGTATATATACATATGTAATAGATCTATTATTGAGATCAAACTCCCTACCGCCACTGAGACCTATATTAAAATGTGTGTGTGTGTGTGTGTGTGTGTGTGTAGGGAAAGATGGGGGAGCAAGTAGGTATAGATATGTATTTGGATATATTACCTGAAATATTACATATGTATGTGTGTGTATATATATATATGCCTACTTTCTCCCTATTCCTCCCATATATGTGTGTATATATATATATATATATATATATATATATACACACGCACACCACACACACACACACACACACACATATATATATATATATATACCCATGAAAGGCATTTATTTCTTTAAAGAGAGATTCCAGTGATCACTGTATAACAATCGTCACTATAAATATTAATGGATAGAAACAGATAAAGGTAGAGATAAACAGACAGAGATGTATGTGTATATGTGTATATATCTACTTGCTCCCTGCTCATCCCCCCACACACATAGATAGATGTAAGTATGTAAATGCATGTGTATATTGTATGTGTGTGTATGCATGCTCATATAAGGGGGCCACTAGGGGATACAGTGAATAATGCTAGAAAGACGTCACTTTGAATGTGGTCGCTGCCATTTGCTAGCTTGTGTGAGCCTGCAAATGGGGATAATAACAGCCCCTTACCCCCCAGGGTTGTGTGCAAACCTTAAGGCATTATATAAATGTCAACTGTTACTATTACTATCATTAGTAAAACATTCTTCCCCTTTGCATACCCTGATCTCAAGGTTCTTAGGGACCCACCAGACTATAGAAGGTATCTTTCTGCTTCTACCATCCTTCAGAGAAAAGTCATGGTACTGGAGGACACCCATGCTTGGAATCCTGTTAGGCTGCCAGGGTTCAAGATGGAACCATCTTGAGCCTTCAAGCTGAAAGGCCAGTCAATCTCAGTTCCTGCTATAATTCAAATCACTTGTTCTGAGAGAGTAAAAATGGGCTCCTCAAATCTGTACTTTTGACCTACTTTTCAAAGGGAGATGGGGAAGTGTCCATTTTCTTTCCCTGACAGCTAGTCACTGAAAAAGACCCCTGGGACTCAGAGTATCAGAGGACTTGGAGCGTCTGGAAATGTTCTAAGCCATCCTTCTCACCGCTTTGAAGCCCCCAAACACCCACTGCTGTGGTTTCTATCTAATGAGCTGCCAGGAGAGACCACAACTGCATCTGCCTTCCTGTGTTGACTTCAATGACTATTTTAAGCAGGGAAGATAGTGGGAAACAGGAAGTGTACTGACCCCCAGAAGCTTCACATACCCCCAAGGAAAGAGAGGGGCTGGGAGCCAAATGTCATTCCTGGGAAGGGAATGAACAGCAGAGTCTTAGAGTTACCGCTGGTGACCCAGCCCAGATAGGAGGGAAAGGTGGGGACACGAAGGTCTGCCTCCAGGTGTCTATGCAGTGGGTTCTAAGGGTGGCTGTTGGCTTCTAGATCTATGCAGATCTGGATTACTGAGTCTGGAGGATATCCTCTTAGGAGGATGGAGGCTATTACTTGCAATCAGCATTGAACCTCAACAATCAAAATAATAATGGTTGTCTTAACAATACTTCATATTTAAAATAGTACTTCTAGTTTCCAAAATTCTCCCCATGTCCAATAGGCCAACAACTCTGTGAGGTAAGAAAGGGAGGTAATATTATCTTCACTGTACAGATTATGATACCAAGGCCTAGAAAAGGTCAGTAACTTTCTCAGTCTCACATAGGAAGTCACAGCCAAGGCCAAAGCTTGAATACAGGTGTCTAGATGCCTAGCTTCAGTCACTTTCAAACTATGTCGGTTTGGAAGCAGAAATTCAGAGGCAAAGGTCAGAGCAGATGCGCTTAGAGGATCTGAGCTTAAGGTTAAGGGTACCCACCTGGCATGGAGAACTTGGAAAAATCAGGAAGGGTGTGGGAGAAGGAGACCATGCTGCCACCACTGGGACTAGACATGCCACTAGACACAGGGGATGAGGACACTTTTCCATTGACGGTGGCATAGTTGGGGAGGCTGCCTGCCCGATCTCCTGCAGACATTCTCCGCTTCTCAGGCAAAGCAGGTGTAGGACTCCCTTGCCGGAAAGCCGCAGAATCAGGGGAGGAGGACGTTGGGCTGCTTATACCAGGATAGTAGGCCGGGGAGACTGGGAAGGAAGGTGTGGAGGGAGCCTGGTAGCCTGAGGCACTGCTTTGCCGGGACAGAGTAGGCCTCCTGTCCTCAGCGGTGGAATAACCACCATAGGCTGGATGCCTGTCCATGCTAGGGCTGCCCGGGACCACTGGCCCAGCCCCTCCTAGGCCTGCCACATGGCGGCTCAAGCTGGGACTTCCTGGAGTGGTGACTGAATTGCTGTGGACAGTGCCAGTGGGGTGCTGGCCTAAGCTAGGGCTTCCCGGGGAGGCAGCCACACTGCTCTGGGGGCTGGAGATGGCACTGCCATGGAGGCCAGCCACTGTGTTACCAAGGGGACCTGAGACCTGGCGGCGGCTCAGACCAGGACTACCAAGTGAAGAGGTCGCCATGCCAGGGTTCACTGCTCGCCGACCAAAGCCTGGGCTAGGAGGAGTGTTGGTCCCCACCGTCCGGTGGAGAGTCTGAGGGCTCCCAGGCAGGGTGTGGATGCCAGCCACAGTGAACTGAGACTGAGGCCGGCTCTCTGGAGAAAAGTAGTCAGGACTTCGGTGGCCACTGGTGACGGCTGGGAGGGTAGGAGAGGTGTTCTGGTAACTGCTCTGGGCAGAAGGGGAAGGTTGCCCTAGGCTGCCAGAGTGGAAGCTAGCATCTGCCACAGGTTGGGTGGGTGTCCTGGGGCCTAGGCCACTGCTTTCTGCTGAGGGGAAACTCCCCACAGATGTGCTAAAGAGAAAAGACAAAGAATCCAGAGTATAACAATCACATGTAATGAATTTATTATGAATAAATTTATATGCCTTGCTATATAAGACGCTCAGCTCCAGCTTCCTGTCACTATCTATTGACCAAGGGTAAGAACTGTCTTCCAATCAAGTGAAGCTACTTCTGGTTTCTACCTTTGGATAACATGGAGTAAGTCAGGACCCCTGCATCCCTTTCCCACTGGAAAGACCACAGTCATGTTCCAGCTTTCCCAGCTGATGGAGCTGATAACATAGGCATGGCTTGTTAGCACTGGAAAGGGCCTTGGGAATCATTTCATTTTCTAGAAGAAACTTGGGCCCCAGAGAAAGGAAAAATTTGACCCAAGGTCATATATCTAGTTAGCTGGAAAGAGAACTTTCTCTGAGTCAGCTGAGTCCTACTCAGGTACTATTAACTTCTATCTGCTGATGGAATCTAAACCCTTTACTTAGTTCAGAAGAACTGGAGAATAACGGATGGGTCATGTCACAGATAAAGGGGTCTTCACTGGGAGTCACATCTAGGGAGAAAGAGCTTCACTGAACCTAACTAATGTAGCCGAGTATAGTCAAACTTCTATGTCAGAGACTAAGGTCAAGACCAAGTACCATAATTTTATGTCCATAACAAGTTCTTTGGACAATAAGGAAAAAAACATGTCGCCATGGGGTGGGAGAAGATAGGAATTACTATTGGTCCAAATCCATGGCAATAACCAATGGAAGAGAGTGAGGAGAATGCATAGCTATCATGTTAATGTCACCTTAAAAAGTGAAACTATGCGACACAAACCTGTCATGGCACAACAAGCCATGCTTATGTTATCACCTTCATTTTACATCTGGAGAAGCTGGACCATGACTATGGTCCCCCCAATAGGAAAAAGATACATGGATCCTGACACATCCATTACATCCAAAATCACTTGTAAGGTAAATAGTAGACACACACACACACACACACACACACACACACACACTTTCTCTCTCTCTCTCTCTCTCTCTCTCTCTCTCTCTCTCTCTCTCTCTCTCTCTCTCTCTCTCTCTCTCTCTCTCTCTCAACCAATCCTGGTCTTTGAGGAGCTTATATTCAAATAGATGAAAGAATACAGATTTGGGAGTGGTGACCAGGGATGTATATTTTGGTCTAGAAAGTCACAGACTGACCGTACCCTTTCCAAGAGCAAAGGCAGTGATTTGATTGTGTTCCAGAGTTAGAAATCAGGTCAATATTTATTATTTCACTGAACAACACAGAATTAGAGGATCAAGGGATTTAGAGGTGAAATGAACCTTGGTTCTTGGTTTTTCCAACCATCTCATTTTCTCTGAACTTAATTTTCTGATCTGTAAAATGGGTTTCTGTAAGAATCAAATAAGATGATGTTTTATGTAAAGGGCTTTGCAAACTTTAACACATACTATATCCGCCCAAGCTCTTTTTCCCTCCATGCTGACTTTCCTGCTTTCGGCCAGTATTGGTGACCCTTTACTGAGCTTTCTCCCTAGACCTTCGGATTTAGTAGCCAGTGAAATCTGGTTCAACCTACCGTGGCATTCTGGCTATATACTCAGATTGTGACTTGGGTTATCCCTCTCACTGAGAGGATTCTTTCCCTAAGTTCTTATCGATTACCCTTAAACACCAGCACCTTTCACTTCCATTCAAATCATGTTCAATCATCTAAGGTATGTTTTTTAAACAACCATTGGGGTACAAAAATCTGAAGAAATGGGCTATAAATGGGATGTGTACAATGTGAGTTTGAGGAAAGTTTTGGGAGCTACTTATGGGAGGGGAAGTCATTACATAAGAGAGGCATGCCATAGGCATGAAGTTACAGGACACACAATTTCAAGCCAGGAAGAGCCTTCATCTCTGGCTCCCACCACAGGCAATGTTTGGCCAGGGTGGATTCCCCAGGGCATGACTTTATCCGTTACACATGGCTTTCAGCTTCATCCAGAGGTCAAGCTGGTCCGTGCCAGAAGCCAAAGATTCTCAGCCAGGTTGAGATATTTCATCAAGGCAAGAGCAAGTGAGTGGGGGGTAAGAAGAGAGCTCTGAATGATTTATCCTGCTTAGCCCAGGGTAACCTGCCTGGTCAGACCCAGAATCATCAAATGTTCAAGCTAGCAAGGACCTTGGAGATCATCTATCTAGTTCAGTGTTTTTCTTTTACAGATAAAGAGAGACTTTAGACTTGCCTGAAGTCATAGAACCAATCAGTAGTTTCTGACCCTAAATCCAATGCTCCTTCCATCTCATTACATGCTTTTAGTTCAATCTAGCATTCTGAGTTCTGGCTCAGGATGCTATTGCCCTGAGATCAGTGAAATATAAGGAATGAGGTTAGAATGGAGACATTTTCTTGGGAGGGGGAAAACCGGATGAAAAGATGTGATGGTCTCAACTCCAAACCTATGATCTTAAGGAAAAGTAAGAAAAGTAACTTGGATCCATTAGTCAGAAGGAGATAAGACCAAGTAGGTCTTATGAGAGAAAGAGACCCCTCCTTTGGTCTCTGGATGATTAGTATATATAGAAAAGTGGCAAGCTCTTCAGTTCACTACAGTAGGAAGAAATTTAGGTGAGTTACAATGTAGAATTTCTCTACCAACAGTTATTAGTCAGCTAGCCAATAATTAAAGAAAGCTATTAAAGCCAAATCCTGGAGGACTTTAAAGAAGTGGGAAATGCTCATCTTCGCCTAGGATGCTTTGGTGAGGATGGGAGGGACCAGGCTGCTCAAAATTCTGAGGTCTAGGCAATGGAAGAGGAAGAGTCCCAAGTTCTGCACTCAAGAAGATGGTGGTCTGAGAGAGACAGAGACAGAATCCAAACCTTTCCCTCAAGGGATTCCTGATCTAGCCAGTACTTGCACATGGAGATCTACAGAGTTTACAGGATAAAATGGAGGATACAGTCGATCAGGGCTGAAAGTTCAGAGAAGGAAAAGATCTCTGTGGGTCAATGGGCAGAGGGACATGGGACTTGAGCTGGGCTTTAAAGGGGACAGAGAGCTGCTGTCAAGAATCTGAAGGGCTGTTGTATAGGAGAAGGATTATATTTATTTTCCTGGGCTATATGAGACAGACTCAGGAGCAATAAATAGCAGGGGGGGATGAGGAGGGGGAGTTTCCAGGAAGCTGGTTTCACCTTGACATAAGGATTAACTTCCTACTGGATCGACCAACTAGTATTAAGTTTGAGGTACTAGTGATACAAAGAAAAAAAATGGAACCATCCCTACTCTCAAGGGGTTTATGTTCTATAAAGAGCCCATTTGTAATGAAATAAGGAGCCCAATAATGTAATCTCATTTAACAAAGAGAGCTGTCCAAAAGTAGAAAAGATTGCCTAGAAAGGATGGGAGGCAGAAACCTGTCACTGAAAATCTTCAAAGGAAGTATGGACAAACACTTGCCAAGGCTGTGGTTGAGCTAGGTACAGTGTGAATTAGTGACCTCTGAGGTCCCTTCCAATTCTGACATTCTGTGATTCTGTAATTTCTGAAAGGTCTGCCGAAGGCCGGTGTTTCCAGAATTCCTCGAATCCCCAGACTAATTGCATCTGATCATCCTGGATGGGGCCCAAGGAGGTCTGTTCTTACTGGCTTCTGTCTTTCCCCTAGCCCTACTCATCTGAGAAAAAGCTACCAGAAGGGAGAGAGAGCCAAAGGCAGGAGGGGCCGGGCTGGCCTGGCCTGGCCTGGCCTGGAGGACACTCTTCAGGAAGGAAGTTCTACAACTCCCATGCTCTGGAGTGATCCCTGCCCTCCTGCCCCAGCCCAAGGAATTTCCCTTTGGCCTGAAGAAAACATAGAGAAGGAGGTGACAGAAGCCCTTGTCCCAGATTCAGAACAGAGCCCCTAGAGGTTTGAGGGGTGAAGTGGGGTAGGTGTGGGAGGGAGTTCAAGAGCATTAGCAATTCAGTGACAGAATTATTCATTTAGAGAGGATCCCAGCCAGGAATCGAGCTTGTACAGACTTCTCTGCCTGGTATGAAAAGGCCCTCCACAGTGTGTCCCCAACCTTTTCTCCCTCCATCTTATTATATCCCACACTCCAACCCAACCACTCTCATACCTTACTAAACCTACTGCTCATGGGGAAATGACTTCTCCCCCACTTTCTTTCTAACAACCCAAAGTCTACCTATTCTTCCTCCAGTGTCCAGATCCAGCTGAGTCAGTCTGGCAAAGTGGGAAAGTTACCAGATCTGGAGTCAGGTCCTGGGATCAGGTTTCCTATCTGTATGACCTTGGGCAAGTCATTAACCACAGGATTACCCTCTCTGTAAAAAGAGGGGTTGAACTAGATGTCCTCTAAAGTCCCTTTAAGCTCTGAATTAATGACTTATGATCAAATCACTCTTCCCCCATGAAATACTGTCTGACCATAGCAAAATAGAAGGGATGGAACTTAGACTAGGGTAAAAGAATACAAATGAGAGAAGTGGGTGTGTAGGGGGAAAACAATGAGCGGCACCTTGAACAATATGACTTTTCATAAATGTATGAGTTTTTAATGCCAGAAAACTTTACCCTCTATATTTATAATAAATCACATCAGAAGAGACAGCATGGCTTAGTGGACAGAGGGCTGACCTGTGCATCCAGAAAGACCTGGGTTCAAGTCCTGGATCTCTAGCTACATGCTTGAGGACACAGGACATAATTTCTCAGTCCCCCAGGCCACTCTCTGAATAAATTACAAAGAAACTGATGATCTGTACTAGTGGGAGGGAGGTTTCACACCTGGGATTCCCCACATTGATGAAATCCCAGGTCAAGACCAAAAAAGGAAAAAGAAAAAGTCAAATAAAATGGGTCACTGTAAAGTCACCAAACCTCCACTGTAAAGTAACACACTAGAGATGCAATTTCTCAACCTTCCCTAGATACACAAAAGCCTATTCAGTGCGTTATTATTTGTTATTCACCTAGGATAGGAATGGGGATGGTGTCTTCATTAATAGTGGGAGAGAACTTCTAAATGAGGAAACCCCTCTACCAATGCAGATCACCACTTTCTCTAAACTTAACGTGGTGCCACAGACATAATAAGCGTTTAATAAAGGCTTTATCTATGGAATAGTCTTAGAGAACTGCCTAGGATAGTTAATGATTAATGACATTAATGAAGATTAATGACTTGCCCCAGTCCATTCATCTGATCCATTTTCAATCCCATCCCACTTCGAGTCAGCAGAGACAGTCCTGGTCTTGGAATCAGGAAGGTCTGAGTTTAAGGCTTTATGACCCTGGGCTAGTCACTTAACTTTCTCCACTGCTAGCCCTCAGCAAACCTTAAAACTTAATACTAAAGATATGCTTCTTATTAGCCTCCCAGTCGTGCAAGCAACTCCCTGGAACTATAAATTGCTAAGCAAGTGCTAATACATTTTGGTAAAGGGGGAATTCCTTATATTAATGAAATGTTGGGTTTAGTTTCCTGTCCACCCCCCAAAAAAATGTGCAAAGCACTGGTAGATGACATCGGAACACAAAGATGAATCAAAACATAGCCCCTGCCCTGAGGGAGCTTATAATCTAGTAGTAGAGATAAAGTAAATACATATACAGCTATAATATAAATTTTATATAATGCAATGATGACATAGCAGAGATTAAAACTGAAAGATTCTCACCCTCTCTTTGAGTAAGCCTATGGAGCTAGCAGATGAAAATTATAGGATCCAGACATGCCCTCTACAATCTGGCCCCAACCTCCTTGAGACCAGCCTTTTCATCAGCTACTCATCTTTGTAAAGCCTGAGACCCAGCCAGGTTGGGACACTTTCACTCACTCCCTTCCCTGGAATGCCCATCTCTCAACTCCATTTACCCAAACCCCACTCATTCTTCAGCCCCAGAAGTCTGCCCCCCTATAAAGAGTTCAGAGGTCTCACAAACCCACAATAATTTCCTTTTCCTCCTTTGAATACTTCCTTACTTCATCTATATCACCCTTTTAAAATTATATATTTTAAATTTTAGTTATATATTCTAATGACTGCATATATATATATATGTATACACATATGTATGTGTGTATGCATATGGTCTTATATGGCCATTATAAGGTATATATACTTATATCCTAATGGATTAAAAATTGGTAAAGGTAAGAGCTGTACTTTGTACTACCTTGTATCCTCTACAGTGGCTGAAATAAGTCAGGCCCATCACAAGTGCTCAATAAATACTTATTGATTGATACTGACAGAAGGTACAATGAATCAGATATGATTATAATTATCTGTCCCTTGTAAGCAACAGTCAGGACTATGTGGTCCCCACCCCAGGACTCTCCTAATAGTTCACCAGCTAAAACATTAATAATATTCCCATCTACCCTCTACTCTCTGTACCCTCATCTGTTCCACTGCATCCTCCACCCCAGCTGGCCCCATACCTGTCAGTGCCAAGGAGGGGACTGCTGGTTGAGATGGGACTGGGTGGGCCAAAAGAGCTGCCCAGAGTTCCATTCCTCAGGGGTGTCTCAGAACCATAAGTCTGTGTAGTTAAGAGAGTTGGGCTCTTGGGCTCAGTGTCCTGGGTTCGGGGTCCAGCCACAGCTGTTCGAGCCACAGATTCGACATAGCTCCTGGGTTCTGCAAAAGACAAAGGAATACTATTAGGCTGAGTAGGTGATAGAAGATTAGACAGGGCTCTGGAGTTAAAAAGTGCTTAGCCTAGCTTGCCTCCTCTTTAACTCTGGTAGATATAAGCACATGGAGAGAAAGGATTTGAAATAGATCTTTACAAAACCCCAAACTGAAAAAAAGGCACACGGCTTAAACTTTGGTCTGCCCCTTCCCTTCACCCTGAATGTAGGATACCTATGACACTTCCAGAGAACTACTAGACTTTTCCCATGTAGCAGATTCCTACTGAACTGAATGTCTTCAAGAAATTCAATTTAATAGTCATTTAATTAAGTGCTTGCTATGTGTAGGGCACTGAATCGGTCACTGAGGACAGGTACAAAATTTAGGTAAAACCCAATCCCAGCCTTCTGGGTCTTATGATCTAGTAGAGGGATATAACAAATATACATTTAACTATAGACAGTAATACATGCCAGGTGCATTAGACCATGCCCATTAACAGACTTTCCTATGGACTGCTCATGTAAAAAAGAAAGGCCACAAGGCCTGGGCTTCCAGAGTTATGGATGGCTCTTAGGCCCATATATTCTCTACACAGATGCCTCACTACCATACTACTTAACATTCGTGCCAATTCTTTCCCAAAGACACTGCATGCATTGGTAAGAAAGGATGCCCCAGGTTTATAGATACAATGTTGCTTTGCCTTCTGTTTAATAAATATTTAGACGAAGAAAATATAAGCACATTACAAATTGTTGCATTAAGCTCTAGGATGGGAAAAGTTTGTTACAGATTAGAGAGACTTTAAAGACTGAGTAAGGATTTAATATGCAAAGGGAAAGAAGAGATGTTCCCAGCACAGGAACAGCAAGAGCAAAGGGTCACAACTGGGAAAGTACCAGGTCATGTTCAAGGGAGGGAACGAATTCACTTGCTAGAGGATGAGAGTATAGAGAAAGGAGTAATAGTATAGAAATGTAGGGTGAAAGGTAAGATAGCACCAGATAATAACAGCTTTAAATGCACAGCAAGGAATTTTGAGCCATACTCATGGCACAATGTGGTGCCATGAAAGATTTGTGAGCAGAGCACTGTTAAGTCCAGATCTATGAATAAGAAAGATCACTCTAGCAATGGAAGAGAGAATGACTTGGAAAGAGACAAAGTGGAGTTGGGAAGACCCCTTAGGAAGTTATTGCAACCGTCCAGGTGGGTGATAATAAGTCCTTGATACAACTATGGTGGGTACAAGAGGTATAGAAGGAGAAATATACAAGAGATACTGGGAAGGTAGACTCTGTATCATCCTGCAATTGAGAGGCTCCACATGAAGTCACAAGGGATATCCCAGGTCATCCCTCCAAAATTCTCAATATACCCTTGTCATTATCCAGGTTAGAAATAAGAACAGATGTTCACTACAATCCCTTTCCTCTTCTTTCTGTCCCTACTTATTATTCTTTGCAGCCTCTGTGGGTCTTCCTCCCCATATTCCCCAAGTCCCTTTGCGGTGATGGGAACTCAGAACAGATCAAGGTTTGAACATTTCTGGGCATCAAATTCAGCACAAAGCAGGTGTTACATACCTACTGTGTATCAGGCACTATGTCAGATCATGGAGACAGAAAGGAAAAAGGAGGACAAGTCCCTTGGCCCCCAAAAGCCATGTGAACCATTATGGACAGTTTTTCTTTGGTCACTTGCAGTGTACTCTGACTCCAAATGGAAGTTATATAACCTAGACCCATCCTAGAGGTCAGCAAGGTGGTGCAGTGGATAGAGTGCCAGACCTGCAGTCAGGAACATCCATATTCTCAGGTTCAAATCTGACCTTAGACATTACTAGCTGTGTGACCCTGGGCAAATCACTTAACCCTGTTTGCCTCAGTTTCCTCATCTGCAAAAGGGAGCTGGAGAAGAAAATGGCAATATCTTTGCCAAGAAAACCCCAAAGAGGGTCACAAAGACTCTGCTGACACCACTAAAAAACAACTGAACGACCACAACAGGTTACCTGCAGCGCACTCTGACTCCAAAGGGGAGCTGCAGAATCTAGACCCATCCCAGGTCTTTAAAGGCAGGAAATACAGCCACCTCTCTGCCTAATATCTTCAACATTCCTCCAGAAAACTAAATCAGGAAAACCTATTTCCACAAGAAGCAAACTCAAAGGATGGTAGAAAGGTGGACAATCTTTTATTATTTCTTGCATTGACTTTGTAGACAATCTTAGACTCAACCTACATTGTGAAGCTGATCCAAGACAGTGAAGAGAAGGTGATCATGGAATTCTAGATGTTAAAGCTGAAAGGGACAATAAAGGCCATCTAATCGAACCCCTCCATTTAATGGACAAGGAATCTGGGGCCCAGATAAAATAAATGATTTGCACAAGGTCACATAAGTACTAAATGACGAGACTGAGATTTGAACCTGAGTCCTCGGACTTCCAATTCTGTTCTTGTTTTCACCAACACACCTGGAATGTTATGTGCTTCTTCCTGTCTGCCAATGTTCCCTGAATATCTTCCTCTGAAGGTAGGTGAAATGAATCCCTTGTCTTTACCAACAGGGAAAAATCAAGCAGCAAACCACATGGCTACTACCCTATAGTCTGCAGCACGGTCCATGGGGATGAGCCCTACCCATTGCTCTAAGACATCAAAACCAGTGCCATGCTGCCCTCTTCCACTGCAATCCCCACCACCACCCAATAGCCACACAAATACCAGCTCTCCATCCACAAACAGCCCTGAGACATCTACAAAGGACACCAGAGCCTGAGTCAGAGGCCAAGACACTCTTACCCCTGGGGAGGAACAAGACAGACCCTTCTGCCTGTAGCTTCAGAAAATACCGACGTAGACCAAGCCACAACTGCCCTGAGCAGGTCAGAGCCCAGGACTGCAGAGCTGTGGTGTTTGCCTCCAATGGGACACTCCAGCCCCACCCTGAGAGTGCCCTCCCCCTTTTCTCCTCCCCTAGGCTCCTCCTTTTCTGCTCCTCACCTTTCTTCTCCTCCTTCACCTACCTTTCCCACTCCCCTCTCCTCTCTATCCCATCTCCCTAACCTCTTCTCCAACTCCCCAATCCCCTGTTCTTTTTCCTCTCTCCTTCCATTTCCCCACTGCCCTCATTACTATCACCTTCCCCTATAATCAATCAACATTCATTTTGCTGTTATTATATCCTTTCAGTCACATCCGATTCTTAGAGACAACATTTAGAGTTTTCTTGGCAAAGATACTAGAGAAGTTTGCCATTTCCTTCTCTAGGTTATTTTACAGGTAAGTTCATTAAGTGCCTACTAAGTGCCAGGCACTGTGGTAATTGTTAAAGATTTTTTTTAAAAAGAGGCAAAAGGTAGTCCCTACCCTCAAGAAACTCTAATCCAAAGAGTCTACTTTCCACCATCTGGGTTCCTCTTTATTAACCAGAAATTCCTTATTCAGCTCCCATTGGAGTCCCTCATTCAGCTCACTGGCCTCAGTCACTTTGACCAAACCTTGAATCCATTTTGAAATTATTACCCTTCTGGCCCCAACACCAATAATTCTCATAGCTCTGCCTTCTGCTTCCCATTAATCATCCTCTTCCTTCTCTGTTTCCAGTTCTACTCTAAGATCAAATACTTGAGTCTGGGCTGGAGAGGAGAGCAAGAGGTTGAATGAATTGCTCTTGAGGGGGTCAGCCCCCTCAAGGAGAGGTCTTCTGAGACATCATGATAAAATCATTTACCCAGCCCCCATCCATGCTGAAGCTTACTCGGGCTTTTTCCTTTCAGTGCCTCACTTCCTACCCCTACACCCTTAATTCATGGGTGTGTAGTGGAAAGATCAATGAGGTCTGGGTTCTAGTCCCCTCCACACTGCCATCTCGAGCACCCGAGGAGTCACTGAGCCTTCTCCTCTGCCCTGCAGCTCACCCATCTAGATGTTTTGTCTCTCTGTATTGGAAAGTAAGCTCCCTGAGAACAAGGAATGTCTTATTTCACTACCCATTTCTTCAGCCCTCACCATGGTGCTGGGCACACAGTAAGAGCCTAATAAATGGGGATTGGGGGTGCAGTGTTCATTTTCTCACTAGGGAAATCTGTGTAGACCAGATGAAAGTATTAGTAGCATAATCTCTGGCAAGTTGTTCAACCTCTCTGAGACTCATTTTTCTCATCTGTAAAATAGGATGTAATGCCAACCCTTCCCTTCTTCAAATGTCATTTCTCCTCACCCAGCAGTGTTATGAAGCATTTATGAAAGTTCTTTATAAACTGCAAAGTAGTATACAAGTGAAAAGTGCTGGTACTGCTACTGTCAAGAGAGAAGGTCCCAGAAATACAGAGGAGAAGGAAGGAACAGTTGTTTATTAAGCACCAACTATATACTAGCACTGTGCTGAGCTCTTACAAACATTATCTCCTTTTATCATTACAGAGATCATAGGCACAATGCTTAATCAGCACAGGGAAGGCAAAGGAGTTCTATCTGGAGCTACAAGGAGAGAATGAGCTTAATGAAGGAATACAACAAGCCCTAGATTTGTGGTCAAAAGCCAGATTCAAATTTCAACTCTGCTACTGACTCCTCATGTGACTTTAGCCAAAACAACTTAACCTCTGCAGACCTCAATCTCCTCATACATTAAATGAAGGAGCTGGTCTAGATATTCAGTAAGGTGACTTCTGTCTCTAAGTCCCATGATCTAGTAGCCATAATCAGAGGAGAAGGGTGAGAAAATGATGTTAGGCAAGTACTTTTGCCTGTTCTTCTGCCTATGTATAGGACCATACCCAAACCATCTGAAACCTTCCAGGATTGATTCTATAACTTGCCTCAGACATCCACAATGGTATAGTAGACAAAGTCTTGGAGTCAGTCATAGTTTTCAGCTCAGATATGCCCCTCATTACATACATAACTTTGGGCAAGTTTTTTTTTTTTTTTCTCCTGCAGGCCCAAACTTACTTCTGTATAACATTAAAGGGTTAGGCTAGAAGATCTCAAAGCTTCATTCCAGTTCTAAATTCCATGACTCCTTACAAATGTTATTTTCTACTTTTAAATTCCTTTCGGGACCAGCCCCAAGGGGCGGGCAGAAGTGTATGATGTTGGGGGTGGGGCAAGTTTAGAAAGGAGGCTTGTATATGGGGTTGGGTTCTTCATTCTCAGCATTCCAAGAAGATGGATGAGACCCAAATGTCAGATCTGGCTTCCCAGAGCCCAGCTTGGCTGATAAGTCCTGGAGTCAGGAGGTGATTCTACCCTAGGACCACTGGTGCTACCTGCCCTCCCTTTCTTCAGCTCTAGGCACCAGTCCGTGCTTGGGGTAGCAATTTAAGATACCTTTTCCATCTCAGAAAAGAATCTGTGCCTGGCAAGGAGAGTCCACACCCAGAAAGAAGTGGGTGTTAGAGGAAGGCAAGAGAGAAGACCTCATGGACTCACGGAAACACAAATGTTACAGCTGAAAGAGATCATGGACTCCAATTCTCATCTGCCCAAGGTCACTCGCCTTTTTATTGGCTGATCAAGAATGTGGACCTAGGTAGGGGAGAAGCAAAAGAAACAAGGCTCCCAGATACTGAAAGCACAGATTCTAGAATTTCTATCCTCATGAGATAAAAGTCATCAGCAAAAATTCCAGAGGGCATGTTTACAAACAACTTCATGAACGTAGGACAGAAAGTGGCCTTTGAAACATCAAATGAAACTGCCCTACTTCTAGACTGAAATCTTCCCAGTTAAAAATTTAATCCATTCTTAAAGACCTCTAATCCTCTGGCTACCTGTTATATTATCTCTCTTAGGAAGCTCTTCACGTCTAACCATATTCCTATGGATACAGCCAAAGTTCACACTTTGTGTTGTCTTCTCAGTAGAAAATAAGAGCCCCCACTCCTACTTCCCTCTCTACCATCACTACCACCAACACCTTCTCCTAGCTGAATAGTTCCAATCCATCAAGTTTTTCTCACAAGCCTTTGTCTTTAATTCCTCTTTATCTTTGTTCTAGGATGGAAAGCATGGAGTTCTTCAGTAGTCTGACAATCAATCAATAAACGTTTATCAAGCGCCTATTAGGTGCCAAGGACCATGCCAAATACTAAGGTTACAAAAAGAGGCAAAAGACAATCCTCGCCCTCAAGGAACTGATAATCTGGACCCAGGTTTGGAAATAGGGAGGCTATGTCCTCTTCTCTATGTTTTCCTGCAGGCATACTTGTTTATTCACAGAATTCCTAGAATGTTTAAGTTGGAAGGGACCTTAGAGCTCATCTCCGTACAATCCTCTCATTTTACACGTGATAAAAACTGAGACCCTAAGAGATAAAGTGTTGTATTGAAAGTTCCAAAGTGTGTAAGAAGCAAAAGCAGTACTAAAATCAGGTCTCCTGGTTTTAAGTCACTAACATTCTTTTTAGGATGCTATGCTCACTCCATTCAGAGGATCATAAATCTAGGGCTAGAAGGGACATCAGAGCCATGAATCCAACCCCTTTGTTTTATAGATGAGGAAAAGGAGGATCAGACTTGCCCAAGTCACATATCAGAGGTGGGATTCGAACCCTGGATCTCAGAACCAATGCTCTTTCTATTGTAACGTGTTTGCCTCCCTTATTCCTTCTTTCATTCATTCATTCAACAAAGATTGAATGTCTACTCTATAATGGGCATTGTGCTCAAAAGGAAAATTAGATCAGTTCCTACACTGAAATTCCAGGGTATGGTGCCTAAGAAAAGGGCAAAACACTAGATCAATGATGTCAAGTTCAAATAGAAAGAGCAGTAACTACACTAAAAATAAGGCTCTTGGTGGGCACATGACGACTTAGGAAACCATACATTAACATTATCTATGTGCTAATGTATTTTTATTCAATTGGTTAAATATTTCCCAATTACATTTTAATTGGCTTCTGGCCACACGTGGAGGTGTAGTGGGCCACCTGTGACCTGTCAGCTCCATGTTTGACACCTCTGAACTAGGTGGTCATCCTGCATTAGGAAAAGTACTGTGATTCTGGGCCTCAGTGTGTTTTAGATATAAAATGAGGGGGCTGGGTGAAATGATCTCAAAGGTCCCTTCTATGCTTAACTTTGTGTAATAGATGGCCTGGGAGAGGGTCAAAGAGTCCCTTGCAATATGAAGCATCCTACATTAAGCAAACTGAGAAAGCTTAAAGCCATTTCCCAGCAAAGCCCACCCAAGCATTCTCACCCACCTGAAAAGAATCCCCCAAAGGTAGGAAGTTCAACGCCATCCTCAGCTGGAAAGATCCCATACCTACAGCACAGCCCCTCTTCCTGCAAACACACAGTAGCAGGGGGGTGGGATGGGCTGCTCAAAGTTCCCCAAAGCCATATATTTAAAGGGAAACTATAAACGTTTGTTGAATAATTCTGCCAGGTCAGCATCTGAGTCCAAGTCACAAGGGAGAGATAAAGGGCCCGATGAATTCCTAGCTCCTGACCTAAGGCTCCCAGCTCTCCCCTCTCCCCCACCCACTACTTAGAGAGCCCAAGCATGCTAGGCTGCTGGCTAATCTACCCCCAGCGTCCTCTGGGGCATTCTTGTTAGAGAAGCCACTCAGCCTGTAGAGGTTAGCCTGGGGAGGCAGCTGACCTGGGAGCAGCCCCAGAGGAGGGCTGAGAGCCTAATGCGTGCGCTGGCATCTCAAACACATGAACTTTGGCTCCAGAACTCTGCTTAGTCTCAACTCCCCTCCCCTCCCTTCCCAGCTGCCCTTGCCAGGAAACAGCCTTCAACCTCTGGCATTTGGAGGAGAGTTAGCATGACAGAGAGCTCTCTCTCTGGCATCAGCAGAGGGGCACAGGGAGGAGGAATCAGAGGAGGGTCTTTTCTAACATCGAGAAGAGGCCTGGGGCTTGTAACATGTCTACACGCCCCTGGCTTACGTGGTATTTCGGTGGGGACCACTTCCTTCAATGAAAGACAGTGTAGTGGAGAAAACAGAATGTTGAACCTGAAGTCAGGAAGCCAAGTTCAAATCTTCCCACAGACACTTGATCTCTCTAATTCCCTGGGCCTCAGTTTTCTCATCCGCAAAACAAGGGATTTGATCGCTCCAGGTTTTTTTGTTTCCAAAATCTATATGATGATGCAGGGCACAACTCCTTCCCTGCAGTCAAAGCTTCAACTGGCTGAAAGCTGAAGGACCATTTGCAGCAACATACAATTTGGAGTCAAAACAGTTATCCATACCTACCCACCTTTTCTTTTCTACTGATGAGGAAACTGAGGCAGTGAGAGGTTCAACAACCTGCCCAAGATCACCCACAAAGAAAGTGGCAGGGCCAGGATCTGAACCCAGGCCCATATTCAGCATTCTTCACCGGGCCACAAAAATACTAGAATTAAGCCCATGGAAGACCCACAGAGGGCCTGCGTTCTATATCCCTTGAGTTCAGAAACTAAAGGAAGTCAGGCAGTATGTAAGCTAAAAGGAAATCAGACAGCAGGAGTAAAGAAATCAGGCATTCAACTTAAAGAAAAAGAATACCTGACAGGTGGCAAGTAACGAGCACAGAGGAGGTATTAGATAAATGTTTGCTGACTGACTGACAGACATGTAGCAGACGGCATACTACAGTAGAAGGAACAATGGGTCAGGAGATTGGGCCTTCCCTCTCAAACGTGGTCACTGATGATGATGATGGTGATTGTTCACTTTCCACCTTACAAAAGGTTTTCTTCATCCATGACACCCCATCTCCTGTCTCCATGCCTTTGTACTGGCTGTTTTCCATGCCTGGAATGCCTTCCCTCCTAACCACCGCCTCTTGAAATTCCTAATTCTTTAAGGCTCAGCCCAAGTGACATCTTATGCATGAGGGCTTTGAGGATGTCCCCAGATTAGTGCCCTCCTTCCACCCCTAAATTACTTTGTGTAATTGTGTGTGTGTGCATACATACCCCTACCAACACAGATAGATAGACAGACAGATAGAGGGATGGATAGGTAGACGGTGGAAAGAAATAAACAAAGAGGAAGGAAGGAAGGGGAAATAAGGATAGGAAGGAAGAAGGAAGGAAAAAAAGGAGGGAAGGAGAGAGAGGGGGAGAGAGAGAGATAAGACAGAGAGAAAGATAGAGAAACAGTGACAAAAACAGAGATGAGGAGGGAGGGAGAGGGAGGAGAGGAAGGGGGAGAGGGAGAAGGGGAGGGGGAGGGAGAGAGAGAGAGAGAGAGAGAGAGAGAGAGGGAGGGAGGGAGGGAGGGAGGGAGAGAGAGAGAGAGAGAGAGAGAGAGAGAGAGAGAGAGAGAGAGAGAGAGAGAGAGAGAGAGAGATGTCTCCCCCAATGTTTCAACCATTTAAGCTGTTTAAATGCCAGGGTCGTTTTGTATGTGTTTGTACACACAGCGCGATGCCTGGAACACAGTAGTCACTTAATAACAAGGGATGACTGGCTGATTCCTCAAAGCAGTTTGAGCAGCAGGCGATGCAAATGTTCTTTTCATTTTGCAGATGAGGAACATCAAGTTGAGGCATGGAGGTGGCTTACCAGAACTGCATGGTTTCTGAAGCCAGGTCTCCCAGCCCCACGCTCCTCCCACAATCCCAGCCACACAACTTCTCCCGGCAGCGTCCCAGTCTGTCAGATGAGGCTGAGCTCGTCCGGGGCTCAGGTCCTTGACTTGTTTGGTTTTTTTTACTGTTTTAATAACCGTATTTCAATAAAACTGATTTCCTTTGCAACTCTATGTATTTTATTTTATAAACTGAATATTATTATTCTGAGAATGGTTCCATGGGCTTCACAAGACTACCAGGGGTTTCCATCACAGAAGACAGGTTAGAACCCTTGGACTGGATGATGTCTAAAGGGCTCTCTCTTCTATCTGTAAAAATTACCTGAAATGAACCCAATAGTAAGCCCCAAGGAAACGGAGCCATGGGCCTAGAGGGTATTGGATGAATTCAGCTCTGCTCTGGGTCTCATGCCTAGCTCTTCCTGGGCTCTGAGGGTGTCTGCTGCAGGTCTAGCTTCTCTGAGTCAAGTGAGGGTCAGGAGCTGGGGCAGGCAGCCTGAGGAAAGCGATCCAAGTAGGCAGTGCCTACTCAGCAGACTGGGGTGAATGTGGGTGGGAGCTGGTAAGTGGGCATTGGCCTTTTTGTCTGTGCCTCCTATAACAACAGCAGTGTCACACAAGCGGGGCCAGGGACCAGGCCCAAAGTGTCACTGGCGCCTGGGCCTGCCTGCTTGGAAGAGTTTCTTGGTCCCGAGTGCCTCGTGCAGTGTAAACTCTCACTGCCATGGCATCCTGCAGGGCTGGGCGAAGGGAACCGAGATCCTAACCAGTTGAAACCCCATTGGAAGACAGAGCTGTGGTCGAGTGAACCAGAACTGAAGGCCTGGGTTCGGAATCCCTCGCACAGTATCACATAGCCAGAAATTCACCACCCAGAAATCCCATTCTTACCTTCAAAGAACTCAGTTACCACCTTCTCCTCATCTTCCTCTGAGGGAGGAAGAGGAAAGGAGAGAATATGGGGAAAAGGAGCAGGTGGAGAGGAAAAGAAGAGAAGAGAGATACACGTTAATATAGTTAGCAACTGCCTCTTAACAGTGAGAGAGGAGGGAATTTAGCCAGAAAAATAGAAAAAGAAGGCCAGGATGGTGTTGGAACTGGGTTCTCCATCAACATTAGCATTCCTCTATGGCATCCCTAGTCAGCCCCCACATGGAAAAAGCTGCATCCCTCCTCTGATGCCAACCCCTCTCCACCCTCCCAGCAGGACTCTGAGAGTTGACACACCCCCAATGTGGCTCCCTGGATTTGAGATTTGAGTAAAGTCACTGTAGGCTAGCACAGGGCTTTCCCTATTCAGCTGTTAAATTTTTTGGTAAAACATCATTATATAGCCATTTTACACAGGGGCATGCCCATGATGTAAGTCTACACATGTCCCAAAGGCATGAAGCCACCACTGCTACACCACCCCCATTCCTATAGGGCTGGGTTGTTCTTCCTATGATCAAAGGAGAAAAATAAACAGCCTCATCCACATCCTAGAAACAGAAAACAGAGTTTGGAGAGTAACTTTCTGGACAGAACCTATATAGCACATCTGTTTGCCAGAGGATAGGGCCCTAAGGCTCTCTGATGCTGGACTTGCTCCCCAGGTGGGGGGAAAGAGTTTTTAGAGGGTGAGGGGAAAAAATAAAAGAACTGTGAGACCAAAGTTTGATTGGAGGAAAAAATGCCCTCCCTCTCTCTTCCTTGGAGGGGAAGAGTCCCTTTTGGGTGGAAATCCCAAAAGGAATTTTTCTGGCATTTATACTTCAACATATTTCTGATGCTATAATGCCAAGGATCTAAGCTAGGCTGGGCTTGCTCTCTCCAGGGACTCTTCCTCATTGCTAAAAGACAAGATGTTTGATCCAAGATAGAAAAAGCCCATAACTTAGTTGTCATGCCTCATTTCTTCCCCAGACCACTACCCCTCAGAGCAAAGGAGAAAGTCCAGACAGAGGGACAGCCTGGAAAGGGAAGGAGCAAAGACACATGGAAAATGGAGAAAAGGGCCCAAAACCCTGTAAAAAAAGGAAAAGTCTTAGAGAGTGATAGAGTTTATCAACAGCAGGTCATCTACTGGATTCAGTTCCTTTGGCTGTTCCCTCATTGGAAGGGGTAGGATAAGAATGGGGAAGGGCCCATAGTTCTCTGCAGGACTCAGACCAAACCAAGAGCGCTGTTCTAGGTGCTGCATTATATGAGAGACACTGATAAAGCTAAATCTTGTCTTTATGAGGGTGCCCAAAATAGTGGAAATCATACCAGGAAAGGTTTGAGAAATGTTTGGCCTGGACAAAAAACAAGAGAGAGAAAAAGACCCATCTTCAAATATTTGGAGGTTGTCCTATAGAATAGGGATTTAAATTTTGTTCTAACAGAGGAAGAGAAATAGGTATGTATAATAGGGAAGCAAATTTGAACTTGATTGAAGAAAGGATCTTTGAATAAAAGCTACCTGGTCTCCCTGATTCTGGGGTTGTTCAAGCAGAGATCTATCAGGGAGGCTGAGAAAGGGACCATAAAACAGGGTGGAGTTTGGGCTGTGTGACTTTAAAGATGCCTTTCAACTCTAAGATCCTAGGATTCTATGGATGATGATGAGGAGGCAGGAGGCATATCCCCTGGTGTTCATCCTAAACCTCCTGGGAGCATGAATGTCAGAGGAGCTAGCATGTGGGAACTCACCAGATTCAACCTCTCTAGAACAGGAGTTCTTAACGTTGGGTCTGAGCCTACTTTTTTTATATTCAGATAACTGGTTTACTTTGTAATCCTATGTAGTTTGTTCTGTGCACTTAAGAACATGATTCTGAGAAGGTCGGTGATGGCTTTACCAGAATGCCATCATACAACATAAAACCCTGCTATAGACACTCTCAGCTTGGTTCCTGAGGCCCTGACCATCCCTACCAAACCACCTCGACCTCAGATGCTCAGACCCTAGTTCCCCCCATTCCTATATCCATAGCCACCACTTGGCTCCCCACCACATACCATAGCCTGTGGCACTCAGCCTCACTTACCTCCTGTGGGATGGAGCAGAATGTCCGCTGGATTGTGGGGTTTCAGTCCCAGGGCAGAAAGGGGTGTCTTGGCAAGCCCTGGAGGAGAGCGCACTGTACCAAAGTGAAAGAAATAAAAAGTTAGAATTGGGGGTGGAGGGTGGAGGTTCAGTGGAGGAAAAAGCACAATGAGGCCAGATCACAGCTTTGGAGAGTGCAGACATGGACGAACTTTGGGAGTGGGAGGAGGGGCACATCTAATTGCTCCAGAAATCAGCCTCTCCTGGGGAATTATAGCACTCAACAGACAGATTATTCCCCTCTAAGCAGGTCTTGTTTTATCTCTCTGCGTACCTCTGCTCCTGCTACCCTCCCTCTCCATGTCTGTCTTGGTAGAATGAAAAGAGCAGACTGGGAATCAAAGAGGCCAAGGTTCTAAGCCCAGCTCCGCTGCTTTCTAGCTGTGCCACCTTGAAAGAATCACTCAACCTCTCTGCTTCCTTATCTTTAAATGACTATAACGACTGCCTTCTTTGCAGGGTGGGCAGGAGCAGTAAGGAGCATAATGTAAGTGAAAGCCCTGGTGAACAGTAAGCGCATGATGTAATGGTGATGTCCCTAGGACGATTCCTTTCCAGGGACTATTAAATTTGCGTTAAAACCTCATTCTTTGGATGATTTAAGGGTAGGGTTCCCCATATGATCCTTTTAGTCACTGAGAAGCTGCTTATGCAAGTATGGTAATGCTCCAACCAAACTGGACTGTTCTCCATACACTTCCAGTCTCCAAACCTTTACTCAAGCCAGTCCTTACACCTGGAATTTTTTGTCTCTGCCTTTTGAATTCCTACCCAGTCTTTAGACTTCAGTTCATATGCCACTTCCTCCAGGTAGACTGCCCTGATTTCTCTCCTCCCTTTTAGTAATGACCCCCCACCTCGGACTTTGTTCACATAATCTCTTAAGCACTTATCAGATTCTAACGATTATCTTAGCTCATGTGTATAAGCATCTACCAGACTGTAACGTCCATGAAGGCAAAGGCCACATCGTCTAAATTGTGTATTTCTCCCATCACCTAGCACACTCCTCTTTACCCAGGAATTGTTTAGTAAATGTTCATCGAATTCAAACCCAGTCTTCTCCATTTATTTCTGCATTTCCCTCACTGTAAGCGCTTTGCCTCTCTCCTCACGAAAGGGGTTGGGCAGTAACCCCATAGAGAAGCACAAGAGAAAGGAAGATAGAAACACTCCTCCATTCTAAGATGGTGATAAAGATGGGGCCAGACTATGGCCATGGGGGCTCCAAGGACCTGAATCACCTCATGGCTCAAATCTCAGGTCTGGCTTACTTGATACAGAATGTCCCAAAAGTCTTAGTGCAGTGTTAAGTGCTAAGAACTGCAAAAATATCACTGCTGCAAGCTTACAAAAAAACTTCATTTGAAAACTAAGTTATATAAATTTCCCCTATACTTACTTTATTTTGTGAATTCTGAATAATATTTTTATTTTTTTTAATTTTAACAAGATGGAACACCCTATCATTACATATTGTGCATGTGACAATTTGTGGAGGAAATTTTCTCAGACTGGGTGAATGCAGTAGAGGAGGTCACTTTGTTTGGCCACTACAGTAACAATCATCTCCACTAGATTTTTCAATGGAGGGGATCACATAAATTTTTATTTGCATTAAGACCTCATTCTTTGGATGATCTTAAGGGTAGGGTTCCCTGTTCAATCCTTTTCGTTGCTGAGCAGCTGCTGGGGAAAGTTTCCACAAATTTCAGGAATGAACTACGGCTATGTATAACACAGGAAGGAGCTGGTGGCTCAGTGGATCGAGCACTGGCCCTGCAGTCAGGAAGACCTGAATTGAAATTTTACCTCAGACACTTACTAGTTGCGTGACCCTGGGCAAGTCACTTAACCTCTGTTTGCCTTAATCCACTGGAGAAGGAAATGGGAAATCATACCAGTATCTTTTTCCTCATGGACAGCACTGGCATTCTATGGTCTATGGCAGAGTTGGGGAACCTGCAGCCTCAAAGCCACATGTGGCCTTTCTAGGTCCTTAGGTGTGACCTTTACAAAAACAAATCCTCTTATTAAGGAGATTAGTTCCATGAATTTTGCATTCAGTCAAAGGGCTGCATTTGAGGACCTAACGGGCCTTATGTGACCTTGAGGTCGCAGGTTCTCCACCCATGGTCTACGGGGTCATAAAACGTTGGACGTGACTTCACAAGTAAACAGTATGTACAGTACAACGTGACGGTTGTGTTAAATTTAAGTAAGAGATATATCAGCATTTAAAAGTTTTAAATGCTTGACTTTCCAATGATACTTTTAAAGTACTTAGGAAGTTTAAATTTAAATCATTTAATTAAAACTTAAACAACTTAAAAACCTGCATTCCTTTCCCCTTCTATAGGGTGGACCAGGTTTTTCTGCCCAAGATGGGAAGGAAGCTCTTCCTTTGCTGTTTTTTATACTTGAAGAACAACACAAAGAATTCAGATTCTAGATTCTGAAAACCTAGGCTCAAATCTCAGCTCTGCTCCTTGTGTGATCGTGGGCAGCACAATTAACTCCTCTGATCCTGCCTCAGATGTCTCATCCATACAGTGAGGGGAAAAGCCCAGAGGACCAGCTCTCAGTCCATGACCAGTCTGGTAACTCTGGCCAAATACGGCCATGGCTAGGGCAGCAGACGCTCCAGGGTAGGGTGGGCTTCCCAAGGCAGGCTCTGGGCACCCTAAAGACCCACCTAACTAGGAGAGCAAGCCCTCCTCTCTAAAACTGTGCCTGGAACGCTGGTTCAAGGACAAAGAACCTTCATCTCAGACCCAAGCCAACCATTCAGCTTAGAGGTTTCATATAACACTCAAGGTCAAGAAAGGCTTTTAGCTTTGACCTCAGCCAAAGATGTGGCCAGACTCTAAGCGAATTTGAAGGTGGTTATTATATGCAGTCCCAGAAATGTTTCTGAAATCCCAGGGGGAGGGAGGGGTCTGGCGGCCACACTTCCCAGCACACCTCTGAGAGAATGTAAAAAAAATGAGCTTTGTTTCTCCTACCAGCCTTATGGAGAGTTTGGCAAAGCTTCAGTGACCTAAAGATGCAAGTACTAAGGACAGTTAACTACATTAAGCAGGAATCAGTACGCTGAGAAACCTTGGGGTCTTCTATCTCCCCACTTCCCTCTCAAAACAAATAGCATAAGAGACACCTGGACAATCCCATCTACTTTGGTACTTCTCCACATACCCCTGGTACCCCCAAAACATCCCCTAAAGTAGGAAATGATAGAACAGGAAAAGTCCAACTTTTTAAAGCAGAAAATATGACTAATATGTGGAGTTACACATGTAGGCATGTACCATGCAAACATATATAATATACATATTAGATAAGCAACATGTCACTTTTAATATACATATTTGGTATGTAACATATAATAATGACACATGTGTGCAAATGAAGAATGGTGGCATAATAGGATTCTAGGCACACAACCAATACGCATGCACACACACACACACACACACACACACACACACACACCCTTTTCCTGTCCTCAGGTGCCCTAGATACTGGTAACAGTCAAAGGCATATGTGTACACAGATACACGTCCACTGTCACCCCACCCCCAAGCACACGCTATCTACCTCCACAGATGGTAGAAAGCACACACATCATCCATGTGTGGTATGAATGGTATAAACAAGCATAGATAGTTGATGGATACTTTTCACAGAGCAGGGGAGCAGTGGAATGAATAGAGGGGGACAGACAAATGAGAATGAGGAGGATGGCTGTTTCATTCAATGAAACTGGCTAACATGGTTCACATATGTATGCATGTTGGTACGTGTGAGTATGTAGGTATGTAGGTGTGTGCATGTATGTGGGTGTGAGAAAGGCAGAGCTGGGAAAAGACCTTGGCCTGGCCCTCTCTTTCCTCCTTCTCTTCACTGACCTCTGGCTCTCTTAGTCTGCATTCTCCAACAATCCGGGCCTTTCTCCTCGGGCGGAAGAGTGTGAGTGGGGGAGGCCTGAGATAGGCAAGCCTTTTGCTTCTCCAAAGAAAAATTCCCCACATTTCTCCGCCTTCTTTATCCTCTCCTCAACTTTTTGCATTTTAAAAAATTTCTGACTTATACATTCCCCTCTCTGGATCACCCACGGTTAGCTTTGCGGGGATTGGAGATGAAGGAAACAAGAATGAAAGAAAAACTAAACCCCTCCCAGCTCAGCTCCAATGCCATCTCCCTCAACTACCCTGACTTTTTATGCCAGACAGGGATTGGAAGGACATGTGTGGGTGAGGGCAGCAGTTCCTTCAAGATGGCCTAAAATGTTAACACCCCTGTTGGACCAAAAGGCTGCCTCCAGTTGTGAGTCAGGATTCAAAGCATTACTGCTGAGTGACTGACTGCGGACGGCCACCCAGTCATGGCATTTATGACAACAAGTGGGCTCATTTCCACCAATAGAGTCACCACCACACCCCACAGCTCCTAGAAGCCCACTTTGACAATAAGCAGCTGACAGGCAAGACCACTCTCTCCT
Source organism: Bettongia penicillata ogilbyi (assembly GCA_023548195.1). Lineage (NCBI taxonomy): Eukaryota > Metazoa > Chordata > Mammalia > Diprotodontia > Potoroidae > Bettongia > Bettongia penicillata. The sequence goes on along the minus strand of JAJHZJ010000799.1, from coordinate 3,224,921 downwards.
CTCCTCACCTTCCCAACATTAACCCTGCCTCTCACACATGTCCAGAGAAGCAAAGGACTCTTCTGGTCCCTTCAGCATACCCCCCATCAAAAGCCATCAGCCCCTGAGGCAGGTGGGTGGCCAGTCACTTGACAAGTAACTGCAAGTTACAAAGAAAGTTGATCCCAATTTTCAGTTCAAGACCCTTCAAATCTTAGTTCTTCTCCTCCATCCTCCCTAGCTTCTGCCTCTAGAAAGGAGGAAATTTAACTTCTCCCAGCAGTCTTGAAGAGAAAGTCCCAGGCTCTCCATCTCAGTGCTAAAGAAGAGGGGAGAATTTAAGAAACAGACACTCTTCCCATGTCTGTCTTAATTACAACACAAAGAACGGAAGCTCTAATAGGGTCTTCCCACACTGAATTTCAAGGTACTCTGGAAGTCTGGTCTAATGATATGCCTATAGAGAAGCTTTTAAAGGAATTGAGGCGGGAGGGTGGGGAGGACAAAAGCTAATATCTCTTGCCCGGTAGTAGGATGGATTCAAAGCTTTGCCATCTGAAGATACCTATGCCTGTCCTTTCTGTTATGGAAGAAGCAAGCTGACCAATCATATACTAGACAGGACTTTGCTTTTGAAGTCTTAGATCTGAATTGGGTGCTAGGGTTTCGGTACTTGTTGTATGTATGATCTTGGAAAGTGGTTTCATTTCCCAGCCTGGGTTTATCAGATAAGACTTGGAGTCATGAGAGAAACTGGCTTGGATGTTGCCTCCAGCACATTCTAAGTGCATGACAACCATGACCTGCATAGCCTCAGTTTCCTCTTCTGTAAAATGATGGAGCTAGGTAAGGATAAAGTGAGATGATGTATTGACAATGCTCTGTAAACCTCCGAGAGCTGCATAAAATTCAGCTGTTATCATATGCACCTCTTTGGGCTTGTCTTCTGCCAAATGAGATGGATTGGATCAGAGACACCTTTCAGCTTTAATAACTCAAAAGGAGGGGCAGCTAGGTGGCGCAGTGAATAGAGCACCAGCCCTAGAGTCAGGAGGACCTGATTTCAAATGTAACCTCAGACATTTGACACTTACTAGATGTATGACCTTGGGCAAGTCACTTAACCCCAATCGCCTCACTTCTCTCCTAAAAAAAAAATAAGTCAAAAGGAGAAGGGAGCAGACCACAGAAGCTCTGGTATGGAGCCCATGGTGGCTTCTGAGTCCCCAGTACAGATGAAGAATAAAGGTGAGAAGAGAGGAGATATGGGAACTCCAAACACCAGGCTGCAGAAAAGAGAAAGCCCTCAGTCCCGAGATTTGGGTCCACTAAGGACCAGTCAGGGAGGGGAAAAAGTTTTCCTTTCTTTTGCCTTCCCTTTTTTTTTCACTCACCTACTCAGTAAACTCCAGTGGCAACTTAGCACCCCCGGGATCAAAATATAGTAATATAATTAATAAAATTATTATATAATGAAATAACAAAATCAAAATATAAAATCCTGTTTAGCATTCAAAGCTCACGCTCACACACACACACACACACACACACACACACACACACACACCTTTCCAGTCTTTTTACTTCTTACACCTCCCCATGCACAGTGACTTTGGCCTCCTAGCTGTTGTTCAAATAAAGACACTTCATCTCTCACCTCCAAGCATTTTCACCGGCTGTCCACAGTGCATGGAATGCTCACCCTCTTCATTCCTTCCTCTTCCCAGCTTCTGTGGTTCCCTTAAGTCCCAGTTAAAACCTCTCCTTCTACAAGAAGTTCTTCCTACTCCCCCTTAATGCTAGTCTCCACTCCCCTGATTATCTCCAATCCATTCCATCTATAGCATGGTTCTATATCATTATTTGCATGTTGTCTCTCCCATTAGACTGTGAACTCATTAAGAAAAGGGGCTATTTTTTTGCCTTTCTTTGTATCCCTAGAGTTTGACACAGTGCCTAATACATGATAGGCACTTAATAAACATTCACTGACTGTCTTATGGACCTAAGACGCTAGAAATACCGTACAATGGGGGAACTAGTGACTCTACACTCAGGTCACCTAGAGTTGGCTGTGTTCTGGCCTGGTGTGGCCACAGCAGAGATAACGTGATTATCCCAAATTTGAGAACTCTGGATGAGGGTGGAGGCATGGAGGCTGAGAAATGATGGGAATGGAAAAGGGTCAGAAGCAAGGGTGGAGGGAAGTGAGCCATGGGGATGAGAAAGACGGTTGGCTTGAAAGTTGGACTTGAGACTGACCCCCGCCCAGCCTCACCAGACTCAGCCCATATCATCAGCCAATTCCCTCCACCTCCCAGAGCCAGAACACTTACACAGGCTAAGGTTGACATAAGGGTTTTGAGGCGACACAGGGAAGTCAGGGGTTGGGGGAGAGTTCTCACCACCACTGGGAGGTGGACTGGCCGGAGTGGCCCCCTCCATTTCTTCAAATGCCTCCTTGTAGCTGTGCAGATGGGGCTACAGGAACAGGACACACAAGAAAAGATGGAAAACATCAGTTATAATGTCCTGAGTAACAAGGAGCTAAGCCCTTCAGAGAGTCAGACAAATTACTACAATGCAAATAAACAAGCCCACCAAAAAAAGTGAAAAGTCCCCTGGCTTATCTCCCATTAAGAAGGACACAAAAGTTAAATGAATCCATCCACTCACCCAATCCAGGATTATGAGAATTACTCATAATGGGGAAAACAGGAAAAGGGTTATTTTGCAAGGCATCTGTCTATAGATAATTCAGAACAGGATAGCTGTCCACGTGAGTGGGCTGGTCTAGGTGGTATCCCTGCCTAGGAGCCGGGAGAAGGTCAAGATAGTCTCAAGTCTTTTATATGACACCATTGCTCTTTATGGTTCCAGCTGAAGAACTGTCTCCAGGAGGCAACAGGGCAACTCTTTCTTCTTGAATCAGGCAAAGGGACTTGGGCAATGGAGGTATAAAAAGTCCCTTTGAAAGAACTAAGGAGGTAGGAATTTATGAGAAAGAAAGAAATGGGACATTTAAAACAGGGCTAAGTTTTGTCAGATCCCTACTTATTAGCTACACAAGGTTACCTTGATGGGCAACATGTCATGCTTAACCATAATTAGGAAATAGAAACTTTGCAAAGATAGAGAAGCACTTGGTCTTTGAGTTGGAATGCAAAAAATCAATCCCTATTTGCCTTTAAGAACAACTTTACCCAGTTTATTCTAGTAAGTCCCTAGCAGAGTGGTCCCATTGCACACCTTAGCCAAAGGATTATAACTAATCAACTCTCACCTCTTTAGGCCGTCCTCCTGGATTGAGGGCAATGGTGAGGGCCAGCTCTGGCGAAACACACTGGACTGGTGACCGCACCCCAGGACTCCGAGGGGAAGTGGGCTCTGGAGAATGGTTCTCATATTGCCCATCACTGGCTGCTCGTCTCCGGAGTGGAGGAGGAGGCTCTGTTGTCTGCTTTTCTCGAGCCTGCACCCCTAGAAGTAATGGCAGAAGTTAGGGGAGATAGGCACACATTTAGGGGGCTGGTCTCTCCTAAAGAGGTAAGCCCACTGCTAGAGAACTTGTGGGTCAGACTCTACAAAGAACTCACTGCACCTAAGGTCAATGGTCTGAACAGGACCAAGGCCTATGTTCTCTGTACCACCTCCTCTTCTCTCCAACTCCCCCACACACATGGCCCTTCCTGCCAGGCTGGGCAATCTATTCTGACTGAGAACAGACCTCCACCCAGTGATCTCTGATCAAGGACTGAGCTTTGGCCAAGAGTACAACAGACTTGATTCTTGAAACAGATGTCAACTCTTTCCAGCCCTTGGAAGCAGATGGCCACTGCTTCCTTTCACAGAAGGGAGGAAAAGCAATAGGAAGGGGGAGGCAGTTACCAGGACAACAGCATCAACCAACATGCAACATCTGGCCCCAGGGAAAAACTCTTGGAAAGAAGGAAGAATGCAACATCATGTATTCTGAATCTCTAAGGGGGCCCTAGACAAACAAGAGAGGTTAGTACCTCTCACACACACCAGGCCCAGGATGCACTGAGCTCTCAGGGGGCCCCAAATGTATCCAAGCTTACCCTATAGCTTCGAGTCAACCTCCACATGGCCCCTGTCTTTCTCTCTTTCAAAGCTGTCCCCAACAGTCTCTACAAACACAAAGTTTTCACAGAGCAGCCCCACCCCAAAGACACTCCTGCTTTGTGGATGGCAGGGTTAGCAATCTGGATGTGACAACATGGGAAGAGAGCTCTGAAATAATTCTCCTCTGTTTTTCATCTGCTTTTCTCCATTTCTCTTCCCAACAAGCGAGACACCCCAGAGTTGCCAAATGGCTCTCCTTCCCATTCCCCTGCCCTGGGGCTAGCCTGTGGCATGGAATCCACTGCCTCCTTGAGCTAACTCAAAGAATCCTAGGAAACTTTCCTCCTGGGGGTCCATCAGGACATATTCAAAGGACACCTAACCCATTCCTCTGCTTCTGTGAAAGAGCGTCCCTCTCTCAGGCCAGGATTATTTCTAAGTACCTTTAAACTATCTCTCTGCTTATTGTAGTCAGAAAAGGAGAAACAAAAGCACAAGGAAATAGCCTAATCTGCCTGAAGTTACTCAGCAAATCAAAGCCACAAAACAGATGAAACTCCAGCATCTTGACTCCTAGGTCTTACTCAGTAGACCTCCTTGGTTTTATCATTTGAACTACTGCCCTATGACCTCTCTCTGTGTGTCTGTCTCTCTTAAACATAAACACACACACACACACACACGTGCGCACACACACACACGAATGCACACACACAAACACACTCACAGAATGATGCTTCCAGGAATGTACTAATGAGCATGGGCAGAGGCCATCCAGGCAGAATTACCTTCTGCACCATCAGCTGTGTGATTTATATTTCCCACCAGATGCCAGATATGAAGGCTGCCATCAGAACCAAGCTGCAAAACCTCTTTTCCCAGCTTGTCACGCACAGCAGAGACTGCCAGGTGCCAAGTTCAGATGAAAGCATATGTGCATGCACACACAGTCCCCTACACACAGAGGCTGGGTGGATGCAGAGGGGAAACCAACAGGGCCTGAGGACATAGTCCATTTCAATGTGTTCTGCCATTAAAGAGCATGCAAATGGATTACGTGCTGAGTCCAAATGTTTAGTAGCTGGATAGCTGCACTGCCCTCTAAAGTGTCAAAGCGAAGTGCACAGAACTGGGAAGCAGGTCACTCATGTTACATTCTTGGGTCCTCTACTGCTTCCTGGCTTTGTGACCTTGGGCAAGTCACTTTATTTCTCTTTCTATTTTTCTCCCTCAGTAAAAATGGTACTAATAGGACCTGATCTTCCTACTCTCAGTGTGATTATTGAGAATCAAATGAGATCATACATAAATGAGCACCTGGAAAAAGTTAAATGCACTATACCACTATTAAAAAAAAAAAAGGACAGCTAGGTGGTACGGTGGATACAGCACTGAGTTTGAAAACAGGAAGACTCATCTTCCTAAGTTCAAATCTAACCTCAGACGCTTAGTAGCTGTGTGACCCTGGGCAAGTCACTTAACCTCTTAAAAAAAAAAACAAACCTCATTACTGACCCCAAACCTTTCATGAAGACAAAACCAATCTTTTCATCACTGACATTTTGCAGGTCTTGCTACACACCCCTGACTCCAAACAGCTAAAGAGGAATGAATGTGCCACAGAGGCCGATGCCCAAGTGCATGGTGGGCAAGCAGGCCATAACATATAACCAAGGAGTAACTGCGATGACATAAAAGAATGTCATGGAGATAAGGAGAAAAGAGGAGCAGGTCACATGGCTAAGGAGGGAAAACAGGTGGGTAGCTGGATTGCTCCCCTGCCACCCTCATGAGTCAGGAGAAAGCAAGAAAGAACCCCAGGATGTTGGATGAACCAAACCCATCCCCCCATGGCAAATCTCTGGCAGGCATGGATGAATGGCTACTTGCATCACCAGAGAGGACTCCTGAATCAGTGAGACTGAAGATTCATTTGAATATGAGAGAATCCATGTAAGATTTCTTTCTTTTCTATTTTAAATTAGACTTATGTCTAGTGAGAAAACTCCCTTTAACCAATGCAGCGCACCAACTACCCTGAAACATGCCCAGATTGCTGTCTGGGGTATCGAGACCTATGTAAGACTGTATCATGAGTATGTGTCAGAGGCTGAGGTCTGCTCTCCATCCACTACAGCACACTGATTCTGTTTATTTCTTGCCGTTGGAGATTCAAAGGTCTTTCATGTAGCTTGCAATGTTAAGTACCAAGGGAGAGCTGTCCTCCCCGCTACATTATTCTCATTTCCGTGCCCCTCTCCATCCTTTCCCTGCCCTGCCCCCAGTAACTCCCCAGTGGTCTAGAGCTGCCGTCACCGGTTTCATTCCTGGCAGAAGCATCAGAGTAAAACAGACGCTTCCATTGATTTTCTAATAATAATTGTGACAAAGAAGATCCAATCAGGAAAGGCTAGCAGGGTCTGGAGCTAGAGTTCAAGCCCAAGGTTAAAAGAAATGCATTAGAGCTGAGCTCCCTCCCCTGACTCTCTCTACCCTCCTGTGCCCCCTTTATGGCATATTTCCCTCTAGTTTTCAGCTCAGCATTTAACTCCTCTGTTTGGGGGCTGGGTGTTTGCCCTTGAAAATAAAGCCAAACTCAGTTTCCTGCATTTGGGTCTCTATTTAAGATAGAAGCTGGCCCCTCGGATCTACCCTGAGCATTCCCTAGCCAAGTCAAAAAAGGAATTCTTCCACTGGCCTTCTGCCAACAGTAATCATGATCATGGGGGGGTTTGGGGGGGGGGGGGAAGAGGGGCTAGACAGCAAGGAGAACTTCCTAATTGCTGAAGGTGTAAGACATTAGAAATGACGATCGAGGGAGACCAAGATATAGTTTTTCCATGGAGATTGTTGAGAATGACAGAGATAGATACCTCCTCCTCATTCCCTCACAGTTCTACCTTAATCTCCTTCTTGGAACATGGGAAGGGGGCATGTTCTAACTGGAAACAGAAGGGATGGCCTCTGAAAAGCTAAGGGAATCCAAGGCAGTGCCCCCACAGTGTTGGGTTCCTCCCAAAAGTAAGATCAGGGAAGACCCCACATTCCACTCCCACGGGGCCAAATCCCTCCCCCTCCAGATCCCCACATGGCATCAATGGCCAGCCAGGCACATCTTGCATTCCTTGCACACAGTGTCTCACTGTTGTCCCCCTTGGCAAGCCCAACTCAGCCCCAGGATGCCCAAAGAGCCAAGTCCTCTCTCTCCCTTTTCTTTCTCCATAGGAAGGGTGGAAGAAGGAGAGGGGGCAGGGGAGGCAAAGCAGAGAGGAGAGAAGAGAGTTTCATTGTTCCTTGGCCAAGTGTGGAAAGACTGGGCCCATGCAGACCATGATAGCCAAGCAGGGAACATCACACTCTCACATGGTTCCTGAGAGTGACTGATAATACAAAGAGGATTGCTTCCCCAATCCCACTGCCTTTGACCCTAAAATTCTATGTCTATTTGTCTCTCTCTGTCTTTCTGTGTTTGTTGGTCTCTGTCTCTCTAACACACGCACATACACACACACACACATACACACACATACATGCATACGCACATGCACATATACACGCACACACGCACACATGGAACAGGAAGTAGGACTAAGGTTTTTAATGGAGTCACTGAGACTCCCCAGAGCCCAAGCTCTCAGTATCCTCCCAGGATGGGGGAACGGAGCCACATACCCAGTGGAACATTAATGAAGAAAGGGGAAAGGTGGTCCAATAATTCAGCTTGTGAAAAAAAGGCAAAAGTCCTCCTTTACAAAAAGAATGACTGGACATTCTATGCTAAGGAGAGATGGAAGAAATGGGCTAGACCCACAGTAGAAGACTGGTAAGAAAATTTTAAAATGTCTCTTTTATCACCCCTTAGAGTTCTCAGGTGCTTTTGTTTAAATGATCTTCCTTGAGCCGCACCACAACCCTTAGCATGGCGGGGAAAGAGGTAGAAAATTATCACACCCATTTCTCAGATGAAGCAACTATGGCACAGAGTAGCCCAGGGGCTCTCCTAATTAAACAACTAGTTAGCAAGAGAGTCAAGAGTAGAACCCTGGCCCCCTCCATCTCAGTCTAGAGTTCTTTTCCATAACTCTGTGCTTACTCACCAAAGGGTGGGTGGCAGGCAGAATTTTCTTTGGAGGATGTGGGGTTCAAGAGTGAGTGCCTCAGGGAAAGAGACATTAGAAACTCTTTATAAGACTAGAGATGGATGGGACACTCAGTGGCCATTTTAGTCCAACTCCCTCATTTTAAAGATAAGGAAACTGAGGTACAGAGAGATTAAGTGACTTGCATAAGCTCTAGAAACTGTTAAGTAACAAAGTTGACCAGACCTCTAAACCAGAGCATTTCTGCAGTAGTCCCCAACTCTGACAGCAGCCCATCTTCAGGACAGTCCCTTAGCCTTTGCAAGCTTGCCAGAATCCCCTGGGTACAAAGTCAATCTTTTTTTTTTTTAATCAAACTTGGAATTAAGAGTTGGAACTGGAGAAAAGGCTACAACATCTGCATATATATTCATATTTATCCAACATAATTTAGATTATTTGTCCCCAATATCCTTAACAGACCATCCCCCTCCCCCAAACCTTTTCCTTCAGCTACCCATCCACTCCCACAAACCCCACTCTTCATTCCAGCATTCAGGTTTCCAAAAGTCTGGGTTCCTCATCTCTGGGGCTTGGGGATATAGCTCCATCCCTTTGAGGTCCAGAGGTGAAAGGTCTCGACGCATAACCTGCTGGGCTAGGAAGTGAGAAAGCCAAACAAACAGGACCCACGCCAGCAGCCATGCTCTTTCTAGGACCAGAGACAATCTTAGCCCAAACTGCCCTGAACCTCCTGAATCATGTACTATTGGACAGAGAAGAAGGAGTGGAAAGTGACAGGAGAAAACACAACTTGCCTTCTAGAGTCAATTCTTCCTTGCCATAGGAAGGAAGACTCTATATAAATAATTGTTTTGAATTTTAAAAGATTGTTTTTAGCCAATAGCTTCAAATTCTTCCCCAACCAAAAATTTTCTCATCATAGAATGGCTACCCCTTTTCCTGACCTTCCAGCCTTGGATCAACAGAAAATAGACAAAAGGCTGCACATAAGGAGTAGGAGGAAAGCATGACCCAAATAATCAACTGAAAAGCGAATCTGCCCCCTAGATAATTTAATTGACAATGCTTGGGGCATATCAGATCCCACACTGAGTTTCCCTAAAGTCAGACTGACCTAGGGGATGCTAAAATCAATGTGTATAGTTAAGAGAAAGCTCATCAGGGAGAGGGGAAGTCTTCATGTTAGCCCAGAGGACATGGCCATACTGACAAAGCTGTTAGTGCCATCTAACTGTTCTATCCATATGCCTCATGCACCACCTTGGCATGGTTTCCTATCAAGAGCTCAAGCTCTATAGCTCTTCCTCCAGAAGCAAAGTGAAAAATGCTAAGTACAGAAAGCACTGCCCAAGACCTTCTATGATGAGGGCAGGTATCTGTCACTCAAGTCCAAGAGATCCTTTTTCTTCAAGGAGACTCTGAGTTTCAAATCTGCTTATTCCAGACCTCTCCCCAGTAGCCAAGACCAAAGTTCAATGCATTCAGCCTTTGTCCATGCAAAAGAAAAAAGCATTCAAACATGCAGATGGTGGAGAGGAAGGGAAAGGGAGGAGAGGGAATGGAAGAGTTAGAAAAAGAAGAGAGAATGAGAAAGAGAGAGAGAGGAGGGAAAGGAAGAGAGAGAAAGAGAAACAGGGATGGAGAGGAAGAAAGGGGAAGAGAGAGGGGCAGGGAGTGAGATCTAGAGGGAGAGAAGAGAGGCAGGGGAGAGGAGAAAGAATTGGAAGAGAAGAAGGAAGACAAGATGGAAGAAAGAAAAATGTGAAGGGAGAAAGGGAGAAGGAACGAAGGGAGAAAAGGAGAAAAGAAAGAGAAAGAAAAAGGCAGAAATAGAAGAAAAGGAGATGAATGGAGAGAGTTGAGAAAGAATTGAGATATAAGAAAAAAATCAGTTGAGAAGTGAGGAAACAGGGTACAGGGGAGTGCACCAACCAGAGTGGGAAGATCTCTGCCGGTGGAGAGGAAAATGCAAGGATAGGACACTCTTCTGGATACCCTGGAGTTTGGCGTTGTAGGCTGATCCCCAAGGGGGAAGAATAAAGGGGAAGGGAGGGGAGAACAGAGTGAAATGGAGGAAAAAGGGCATCCACCAGTGACCAAGAGGACAGACAGAACACACATGGGACACACAGAGAACGAAGGAGAAGGAGTAAAACAAAACAAAAAGAAAATAAACATTAGTTGAAGGTCTGAGCCAGGGATCCAGCCACAGAGGGGAGGATGGGATGGCAGATGGGGGAAGCATCCAAGGTCTTTCCTCTTAAAAGGATAGATCTTCCTCCTCTCTGCCAAGGAATCTGAGAACTCTGGGGCCCATTCCCACCTGATCATAAGAGGACCCTTCCCAAAATAAAGAATATTTTGTTTCTCCAACCTCCTCTTTTTGTGAGCTCTTCTTGAGGGGAGAAAAGGGATGGACAGAGGACCTGAGCACTGAGTTTTGCTTTCCCAGAAGGACATGTAACATTATAAGCTCTTTGACCTGTTTTATTTATTCACTCCAATAACTACTACCACAGTGTCTAGTACAGGACCGAAGGGCATGGAGTGGTCAATTACAGTGGGGCCACTGGTGATTTCGCTAATGAAGGGCACTCTGTTCAAGGAAACCTCCTCTCCCACTACAGATGGGCAAATACTCTGCCACTTAGAGCTTTAGAGCTGTCTAGGACATTGAGGGGTTAAGTACTTGCCCAGGGGTTACACAGCCAACATGTCTAAGGGATGAGATTTGAACCTTGGTCTTCCTCACTCCAAGGTTTTGCTATGCTGTCTCTCCACTGAATAAATAAATGAGTAAATGAATCAAATCTTTCTCCTCTGAGAACACAAAATAAAAAGCCTGAACTGCTGCAAGAAGAGATTGGGATTTGAACCTAAAGCCCCTTTCCCTCTAGTGGAAAGTTCTGTTTCTCCCATTCCTTCACTACTACTAAACTCATTAATTTGACCTCCAATTCCTTGATCCCTCCATATTTTCTTTCTACTATACCCATTCGAGTTTCAAATGCCTTCCTGCCCTGCCCCCAACAGCCAGTCATTTCAATGAGTTTGCTAATGCCTAGAATCTCTGGTGTCTTTGATCTTCCACTATAGCTGTTTTCCCATGAAATGACACTAGGTACTCGCCACCATCTGGTCTGAGGATCAGTAGAAAAGGGATGAAACCATATTGACTGCAACTATTAGAAATTTTTACTACTTAACCTCAGCTGTGCCCTTACCGCAGCCTGGCAATCCTTTTTTTTTACCTGTTGTAGACTCAACAAGTGCATTTCATTCAACAAGCATCTATAAAGGACTTACTATGTTCAAGGGACCATGCTAGGTCCCAAACTCCCTATTGGATTGCCCAATTTGACTGCTGCAAGTCTTTGCTGGGTCTTCATTCATTTCCTGATCCCAAAGTGTGGGTAGCCCCTGAGTCTATCTCTCTATATGTGCTCTCTGTCTCTCTCTGTCTCTCTCTGTTTCTCTCTCTGTCTCTCTCTTTGTCTCTGTCTCTCTCTCTGTCTCTCTCTCTCTGTGTCTCTCTCTCTCTCTGTCTGTCTGTCTCTCTCTCTCTCTCTCTCTCTCTCACACACACACACACCTCATATGTTCCCATAGGTGTAATTATCATTCTTATGCAGATGACTTCAAAATCTCCATAACTGGTCTTCATCCCACTTCAGAACCACATAGTTCCACATCTTCTACTCCACCTAGATATTCTCTGATAACTCAAACTCAACTCATACCACACAACTCCACACCTGTCTCTCTTCCAATCCCCTTCTTCTATGGTGGGCACCACCATCCTCCCAGTCATCCAAGTTCACAACCTCAAGACTCATCCTTGAGTCTTCCATCTGTCACATTCTCCAAGGTCAATGCCACAACATTTTTCACATCCATTCCCTTAAAAAAAAAAAGTGGAAGAGCTAATGAAGGGAACTTCTATTCTGAATCTAATTCTCTGAACTTTCTAGACTTTTGGTCAGCACCCTGTATACTAGACCTGAGACCTAGACATCCACAACCAAGTCTACCAGAACCCATGCCTCCTCTCCCTGAGGAGGTGAATCCCCTGATATTTGGAGCCTCTGCCCTAGTGCCCCACCCAGTCAAATGGTGACTGAACATGTGCAAACTAGCCCATCATGCAGACTCTCTTGACTGCCAGCCTGGATACCAGGCATTGCTGCAGTTTCACATCCCATCCAACCATCCACTTCAGCCATTCCATCATCTCCCTGGTGTTTCTGACCTGCTACTCCCAGGTCATACTCTGGACTTCCTCTACCATGCCCTAGAAATCTCTTCATCCTGGAGCCTCACATTAGCTCTGAAATTCACATGTTAGAAGGACCCTACTTCTCTTCAGCCTCTCCCTCTGGTTGGATTGCTCTTCCTAGAACCCACATTTAAGTATTCTAAAGCATTTCTGTCCTTGCACCCAAGCCACCATGTCTCACTCCTCTCCAGGCTGCATTCTGTACTTCCTCTATCACATCTAGGCACCAACATCTTTGGTTACTCCCCATCACACCCTCAAACATATCAACTTTCTTTTATGTGATGTCTCCTCCTTAGAATGTGAGATAAAAGTATCTTTCTTTACATGTTTATTTCTAGTCCAATGTGTGGCATATGATGAGTGTTTAATAAATAGTGGTTAACCTGAATGACTAATTTCCCCCACACACACACACACACCCTACACACACCCTTCTTCTCCCCAGAACAAAACCCCCTTTCCTAGTCATGCCTCATATTTGCCATATTCCCCTTTTAGATATAAGTTCCATGTGGGCAGACATTGTCTCTTTTAAAAAATATTTGTATCCTCAGTTCTTAGCAGAGTGCCTGGAACACCATAAGAGCTTTATAAAATGCTTTGTATTCATTCGTGGAAATTCAGAAGATACAATTTGCCAAATTTTATCAAAGCATTCAACAAAGTTTTCAATGCCATTCTTGCAGGTAGATAAAGAGATCATAGGTTACTCAATGTATATGTTCGTCCTTTGTTGCCAAAGAAGACATGGCATCAGAGAAATGATGACATGACTTGCACTTGACTTTGTTTTGAGTGAGGGAGGGCTGTGCTGTGCAGGTCACCAGCCTCACTTCTCCTCCAGAGCCATCTGAATCTAGTGACCAGATATTCATCAGGATGACTAGAGATGGTCCAGGATGAGGCAATTGGGGTTAAGTGACTTGCCCAAGGTTATACAGCTAGTGAGTGTCAAGTGTCTGAGGTGAGATTTGAACTCAGATCCTCCTGACTCCTGCACTGGTGCTCTATCCACTGCACCACCTAGCTGCCCCAGGTTACACAATAGCGCAGTTAGAGAGGGTCAGAACTGGTTGAAAAGATAGATCCAAGCAGTATTCACTTGGGTTCTGATGATCACTTGGAAAAGTCATTAGTGGAGAGCCAGAGGGCCTGTGCTACCAATGTTAACCCTGCTTCCAGTGAATAAAGTCATGGCTGACACACATCAGATCTCCAGACTACACAAACAAGAATGACTAGCTAACATATCAGATGACAGAGTTAGGATCCAAAAAAGATTATGACAGGCTAAAATTTTGGATTTAATCTAATAAGAGGAAATTTAATATGAAAAGTACGACACTTGGGTTTAAAAAGTCAATTTTCCCAAGGAAAAGATGAGGATGATATAACTATACAGCATTCACTGAAAAAAGACCTTCAAGTTTTGGAAAAATCACAAGTTGAATGTAAGTCAAGTGTGTGACACAACAGCCAAAAAAAAAGAGAAATTGAAAGGCACATTGTCTGTGCCCAAGGAGGTCAGAGTTCTGTTGCAATGTGCCCTGGTCTAGGGGAGGAACTGTGTTCAGTTCTGGACACCACATTTAAGAAGAACATTGACTGCCCAGTGGAGGACTGCAACTGATGGAGCCGGAAATATTATGGCCTAGAGTAGAGAGGGCTTAGGGGCTACAAAATGGCGAGGTTCCAGTATTTCTAGGACCATTAAGATGAAAAACGGACTAGACTTGTTCTTGGTCCCAGAAGGCTGAATAGGCACAATAAAGCAGAGCTGTAGAAAGGTAGATTTAAGACTGACATAAGGGAAATCTTCCCAGTAATTTAGAGCTATCCCCAAATAAAAGGGGATGCCTACAGAGGTAGCAGGCTCCTCCTCGCTGACCATCTCCAAGCAAAGGATGGACGACAATTTGTCAGATGTATCATTAGCACGTACTCCCTCCCCAAGTTACCTTGCATTTGCTAATATGTGTATGTGTTGTTTTCTCTCCATGAGTCTGTAAGTTCCATGTGAGCAGAGACTTTCATTTGGGTCTTTTGAGGTCTAGCGCTTAGCCCAATGCCATACATACAGTCTATACAGTCAGAGCTGAATACTCATTTGTTGAACTGTGTTGAATTTTCCATTCTCAGGTCCCCAAAGCCACCCTCACTCTACTCACTGTTTTCAGGCTATCCCACCTCTCAATTTACTGAGATGACCAAGGTCAACCATCACACCCTCCTTCAATTCCTCATCCCCTCAGAACTCCACTTTGCTTTCACTCATTCCCTCATCCTTTCCTCTTGCCTAAGAGTAGGAAGTGGACCTCCTCCTTGCCAACAATCATCCTTCTATCTGTGCTGAGGATCATAATTCTTCTAGGGTCTAGTTTTATCAACTACATCCCCATACAAGTATGCAATGTATGTCTTTCATCTCTCCCTGCACACTGACACCTTCCCATCCCTTTACACATAGCTAGTCTCCTCTACCTCAAAAAAAGGAGGAAATCTCCTTCTCTTGATTTTGAAAGCTCCCCAAATGAACATTTTCTTTCCTTCCCATTAACAGCTAAACTATTTAAAAGACTCACTCATATTTGCTGCAGTCTACATTAGCTGTCAACTCATTCACTACCAGATTACTCCTTGACCCCTCAAATCTGGAATCTGAAATTGCCTATCAAAGCTATCAAGGTTCCTCTAAGTCAGATCCAATGGCTTTCTCCCAGTCTTCATTCTCCTTGGCCTTTCTGTAGCATTTCACACTGTTAACTACACCCCGTCTACTGTCCACTCTCTTCTCCATGAGTCTATCTGTGACAATGCACTATCCTGGAGCACCTTCTTCCTCTCTGCTCTTTTTTTGTTTTCCTTCCTTGATCCCAAATATCTGCAGTCTTACCCTCTCTAATCCGTCCTTCACACACTAATAGAGTCATCTTTCTAAAGCACAGTTCTAACTATATTACTCCCCAACTCAGAAACAAACAGTTCTCTGCTCCCTACACAATCTCTATATTGTGCACAGTATGTTCCCAACCTTTCCAGACTTCTTTCCAAAGATAACCTTCCATGTGCCAGCAATGCTGCAGCTAGGCCAGACTCCTCCTTGGGCTTTTCCTACCATCATGCCTTTGCTCATGCTTCTCTCTCCAGCTAGGATTCCTTTCCCTAATTGCTCCATTCCATACACGTCTTGCTCTACTCTTAATTCTACTACACAATGGCCAGACTCCCTGTATGGCTGCAGAGGAAGTCATGGCAGTAGGAACCGTTGATGTAAGAAATTCCACTCATGCTTGGTTGGGGACCAAAGAGATTTATAGTCTTACAGGGCCATAAATAGCTACCCCCTCTATAATCTTGTCCTCAGGTCAGCTGAGAAGTGAATGAGAAGGGGGACGCTGTGTGCCAGTTAGATGCCCTTCCCTTCCATCTCCTCTCGTCTGCCAGGCCTAAGGGGGCCAGAGGATTGAGAAGGTTGGAGAGTCTTGGCCTCTTAAAAGGAGAGGAAGTCCCCTCCAAGGACTGAAAGAGGACGTCACCCTAGGTGGTGAACAACGGCTGGCTGCTAGAAAAGCTGTAGTCAATCTTTGGGAGGAAAGAGCTCCAGAGAAAAGCTGGCTTGAAGTGTAATTTAAAGTTAACAAAGGCATTTCTTCACAGCAGTCCTTAGAGTGTAACGATTATTCCCCATTTTACAGATGTGAA
This sequence comes from Bettongia penicillata ogilbyi, assembly GCA_023548195.1. Classification (NCBI taxonomy): domain Eukaryota; kingdom Metazoa; phylum Chordata; class Mammalia; order Diprotodontia; family Potoroidae; genus Bettongia; species Bettongia penicillata. Next base: position 3,208,772 of record JAJHZJ010000799.1, on the reverse strand, counting down.
ACTGAGGCACAGCCACATTAAAGCGACTTGCCAAGGCCACCTAGGCAGAAAATGACAGAACTAGAACTTGACTAGGACTAACACTTCCTACCTCCAACTCTGCTGCCTTTTTCATCCCCCAACTTGAAAGGGATCTCCAAGCTCAAAGAAGGTAGGAAAAAACCAAAAGGCATCCAGAATGCCGAAGTAAGGAGCTCCCTGTCATGGAGCTATCTGCACGGGGCTCAGCCATAGAAAACATGACCTCCTCCAATCCACTTTCTTGCCCTTTAGGCTTTTTTTTTTATTTCACTGACAGCAGCCTGGAGAAAGATGCCCCCAGATCAAGATTCTTCCCTACACATGTACAGATACATACATACATACGTGTATGTATGTGTATGTGTATACTTGGGGAAGTAGAGTAGTAGCCTTGGAGTCAGGGAGACCTTAGTTCTAATTCTGCCTCAGACACTTACTAGCCATGTGATTCTGAGCAAGTCACCTTACTCTTTTTCCACATTACTTTCCTCATCTGTAAAATGGGGGGATAATAATAGCCCCCCGAGTTCACAGGGCTGAAATGAAATAATATATTTAAGACACTTTGAAAAACTTAGAATATAAATGTTGGCTATTTTTATTCTCTAGTTAAAAGGTTCTCAAATCTCAAGAGGCATCAAGCTCCTCCTTACTCTCAGAGATGGAAAGGAAGCAGGCAGGGTAGAACAAAACGGCAAGGCCACACTGACCGGGTCTCACTGTAAATTTCTGCAGTCCTAACATAGACTGAACCTTCACTGCCACACAGTAATTTTTTTATTCTCTTAATGACTTTCTACCACACTCCCCATAATATCTCTACAAAACCTCTTCCTCCTTCCTAAAGCACTTGATTTTCTCCCCACCACTTCTCTCTCAGCAAATAGATGACTTCACCTCCTGTTTCACTGTGACAAATGCAGTCATTCATCCTAAGCTCCCACAGCTCGTCTCTTCTGCAAGTCAGAACTTCTCTGTGTCTTCTCCCATCTCCTCCATTTCCCTAGGGTCCGAGGATGGGGAACCTCCCTTCCTTGCCCAAGCTAGCTTTTTCTAATGGGTTCTTGATCCCACCTCCTCATACCTTCTCTAAGACCTTTCCCTTTCTTATCTCCAGCAGATGATCCTCTAATGGCTAGAAACAGGAATCTACACTCAATGCCTCCATTTCCTTATCAGACACTCATTACCCTTCATACCTCCTCAATCTGGCTTCCATCCCTACATCTCTACCACTGCTCTCTGGAGGGTAACCATCTTGACATTGGCTTTCCTTGGCTTCCATGACACTACTGTCTCACCTTGCCTCTCCAAATGATCCCTCTTGCTCATTCTTCTGGGTTCTCCAGTTGCTTACGTACAGCTATGGCACTCGGTTTTTATTTTTCTCTTTCTATTAGCAATTCAATTTCCCTTCGGTCTTCAGTTATCATCTTCACTCTGATAACTCTGGAATCTAGATCTTCCCTCTCTATCTTGCTCCTGAGTAAGATCATCCAAGGTTTCTAACACCATGCAAGATCCATGAAGCATCTTGCCAACCTCCCTCAAACTCAACATGTCCCAAAGTGAATTCATTATCTTCACTCCAAAACCTGTCCCTCCTCCTCCTATCTTATCTATTTTTGTTAATAGCACCACCATTTTCTCTCATTTATCCAGACTAGATATTTAAAATTGTATAATGTATTCTTCCTTCTTTTTCACTACCAAATTCAACCAGTCCCCAAATTATAGTGATGTTACTTCCAACATTTCTCCCACTGCTTAGCTTGTAAGCTCATTGAGAATAGGGATTGATTCACTTTTGTGCAGCCCACTTTTCACCTAACTCAAAAAGACTTCCTTGTCTATGAATTAATTCCCTGGACTACTACACTTCATTTCTTTTGTGCATTAGTCATTTTCCAACATATTACAGTTGTCTATATATATACCCCACCTCTGAGGCTTGCCATCTGTGTGATCTTGGGAAAGTCACTTAATTTCCTTGGGCCTCAGTTTCCTCATCTGAAAAATTTAGATTAAGTGGTCTTTCAGGTCCTATCCAACTCTATATCTGTGAATCTGAACCCATGCCCCTAAAAGGTCCTTGAAGGCAGAGGTTAAGTTGTCTTTCAATCTCTATAGCCCTACCATCTAATCCAATTATCTAGCAAACAATAGCAAACAATAAATATTCGTTGATTTGAATAAAACTGAACATAATTTAACTTATCCTTCTCTGGATCCCAAGGGCTATGAATACATTGACTTACCCTGCAAATCTCAATTTCATCCTTACTGCCAGGAATACTTCTGGCTGTCCAGGATGGCTGATGGCAGAGCTGTACATATTTTCTACTTCCATAATCAAGCCCTATTCCTAATTCCCCACAATTTTCCAAAGGATCTTTTTCCTACCTAGGGTCCAATTCCTCATTTCTTCCTAAAAATTGAGTGACACCCCCATTATCAGTTTCCTCAACTGGAAAGTGAGGGTGGTGATATTCTGTCTCATGGTTCCTTCCATCTTCCATCTTTGATGTTCTGTGTTCTATGATTCCCCATTTTGGCTTCCTTAGGCACAACCTAAGCTCTGATGTGCCAACCCCAGAACAAAAGAACCTAACATCTAATCACACCTGCGTCCTCTATCTCAATCAGCTCCCCAAACTCAGGATAGATCTAGAATCATACAGACCTCTAGGACTGGGAGAAGTTTAAATCTCTGGCACAGGCAACTTCCTCAGCCCCGGAAAGTGTCATCCGATTAGACTGAGTCCTGGCTTCCCCAGAACAGTATAATCTAAGTGTATATGCATTTTCCCGGTCTTTTGATCTTCAAAATCAACCCCCCTGTGGTCTTGGGCCAGGAAATCCTCCTTGGAAGGAGAGAAATGCACTGACTTGAAGGGTCAGGGATCAATGGTGAGGTCTTCTATGCAAAAGGAAGGGATGAGCTCCTGTGATAGGAAAATGCCCATCATACAGAAGGGTAAAGTGAGGGTTATGATACTTCTTGGAATCTTACCTTCCAAGTCCCTTGATTCAACAGAGGGCTGGTTCTCTGTCTTTAAGATATCTTTCTCTGGTTCTCTGTCTATAAGATCTCTCTCTCTCTCTCTCTCTCTCTCTCTCTCTCTCTCTCTCTCTTTCTCTCTCTCTCTCTCTCTCTCTCTCTCTCTCTCTCTCTCTCTCTCTCCTCTCTCTCCTCTCTCTCTCCTCTCTCTCTCCTCCCTCCTCTCTCTCTCTCTCTCTCTCTCTCTCTCTCTCTCTCTCTCTCTCTCTCTCTCTCTCTCTCCCCTCAAGAACAACTCTCTCTCTCTCTCTCTCTCCCCTCAAGAACAGAATGGTAAAGTCAATTCAACCCTATGAGATGCCAAGGTCCTGAGTCTGCACTGAATCCATGAAGCTAACTTTCTTCTCCCATACCCCTCAGGCACAGAATCCCATCAGGAACCCCTTGTTCCCTCATCTTTCCCCAACTCCCTCTATTTGCCTTAGCCACATAAAGGGAAGGGGTGTTGCCTGTTCTCCCTGCAGTTGGCATAGTGACTCAGCTCCCCTTTTAGGGAGTGGGAGTCAGGGAAAAGAATATGTTTCTCTGCCAAGTCTAATCCTCTCTGAAATTTCCATGGCCCCTCATCAGCTGAGAGATCTGACCTAATGCCTAATCTTCCTTCAAGACTCCCCAGATCATCTCCAGACCTTAGATCCACCTTAAAAATAATTACAATAAGGATTTCCAACCAGTGGATGCCTCAAGAAAGTGTCAAGAGGAGGAAAAATCACAACTGCCCTGCAAAAAGTTAATCACAACCCAGTGGAAAGAGCACGAGTTTTGGAATCAATAGGTGCTGGTGTGCATACTGGTTCTGCTACTAACTCATTATGTGATCTTGTGCAAATGACATCATTGTGGGGGTCTCAGTGTCTTCGGCTGTAAAATGATGGGGGTTGAACTAAATGATCACCTCTCTGAGGTCTCTTCCAGAGATGTGGCTCAACAAATGATCAAGCAAGTATTCATGTGGCAATTCTTGTTTATGCTGCTGTAAAAATATGACAATTTTTCTTTACCAAAAACTTTCTCCCCATGGCCCTGGCATCCCCTTTTTGCTTCCTTTCTTGGGGAAATACATCCTTCCTCTGATCAAATTTGGGAATCAGGATGATATGGGGCAAATGCTATCTGTGTCCCCTAGGCAGCTCTAGCCTTACCCAAGGGACAGCCCAAGTTAGATAGCATAGACTAGAGATTGTTAACACTTATTTGTGTCACAGACCCCGTCAACAGTCTGCTGAAGCCCTCCTCAGAATACCACTGGTTACCTACATTTATAATTGAAGGAAATGCTAAATTTCATGAAAACAAAGGTGGATTTTTTTCTCATCCATGTTCATAGACTCCTTGAAATAATCTCTCTATAGACTGTGGAGCCCAGGTCAAGAACACCTAACCTAGAGGGTTGGGAGACGCTGACATTCGGAGTTGTCTGTTGACTTTAAACAACTTCCTAATCCTAAACCCAATTAGACTGAAAAACCTGAACCAATCTCCTCCTTCCCAGCTTCCCCTTCTGTCCCAGATTGCTAAAATAGGCCTCCATAGCCCATGAGCAGAAGTGTGGAGATAGGGAAAGCTGCAGGGAGCCACATAAAGGCTATACTCCCTCACCATAGCCCAACCAGAATGCTTCCCTTGGTTCCCCTCCTCCACCCAGGTCATTCAAGAACTCAAGAGGAAAGAGAAAAATTGATGAAGACAGTCCTGCTCCCTTACCTGCTACCCTGTGGGCCACCAATCCCTCTAGATTCAAGGGCTCTTCCTCAGGGGTCCGGGATGGATCTGAACCAGTCTCTTTTGGAGAAAGTTGAGGTTGAGTTGTGAGGCCAGGGAGTGTTGCTGGAGGTTGGCGAGGTCCTGGAGGGCTTGAAGAAGCTGGGAAAGCAGAAGAAGAAGGAGAAGAGGCTGGACTTCTGGGCTGGTAACTTTGGCTGGGCACAGTTGAAGATGGTTGGTAATCATAGGGAGAATATGGCCTCCCGGGTGAAACTGACTCCAGGGACGAGCGGGTAGCTGGTTCTGGTGCGCCCTGGAGATGACCCCTTGGGATATAGCCAGATCTTGACTGGGCCAGAGGCTGAGACTGAAGGGAGAGACCCGGAGGAGGCTGGGAGGCAAGGGGAGATGCCCCTGGCCATGCCCCAGGGACACTCTGTGACTTGTGCAAGGGGGAAGTGGATGAGGCAGGGTCCAGGTCAAGCATTAGCATATTGAGTGCTTCTATAGACTGCTCAATCTCCTTCTGGGAGGCTGCCCTGGGGTACTCAGGGAGGCCAGAGGCTGAAGCCTCCACCTGAGGCTGGGGACTGGGCCTGCCAGGTATGTGGCTCTCTAGGCGAGCTCGTTCCTGCTGGCGTGGAGGTGGGTGAGGCTGCTGCTGTGGCGGCTGCTGCTGCTGCTGCTGCTTCTGTTGCTGCTGCCAGGAATTCAGTCCCCGTTGCACTGCATCTCGACTACTCCCACTCCGGGCTGGAGCTTGGGGCAACTGAGGCTCAGTTTCTGGGAAGGACTGAGAGCGGAACATCCCATTGGCATCATAACCGTAGTGGGGATTAGTCATCGACTGCTGCCATCCCAGGTGTGGACCCTCCCGCTGGTACCCAGAGAGGCCCTCCTGGGCTGAGAACGAGGGTCGCATGGGGGCCCCATGGATTGTTTGAGTGAGAGGAGCCCGGGCGTGGGTTTCATAGGGGTAGCTGCTGCCGTTAACCATCGGCTCTGCCGGGTATGGCTTGTCCAGGCCATTGGTCAGTGGAGACGTAGCCTCAGGGTAGCCCCCCTCGCTAGTATTGGTGATTCCATCCAAGGAGGACAGAGTACCTAGGCTGCCCACACTGTGGCCATCCTGGTTGGGCAGCTCATCATCCAGAATGTCTGTCTCCCGCTCAGATGTCAAGGTCCCACCATTGACATGGACCTGGGCAGGGACAACATGACGTCCAGAAGAGGGGGCAACGGGTCCCCCATGCTGGCGGGACAGATGGTGTCGGGCGTGGTACATGGGCCCTTGCTTCTCCCGCTCCAAGCCAAAACCACTCAGCAGCCTCTCCAGCTCCCGCTTCTCCTCAGGGCTCAGGGATACAGGAGCATTAGAAGGACCAGCTGGCTCATCGGTCTTGTCGGTCTTGGTGGAGGCAGTGGAATTTCCTGAATCGCTGCTCACTGACAGAGTGTGCTCCACGTGATTGGGGGTGGCTGAGAGAGTGGGGCGGATAGCGTTGACCGCACCTGTGCTCCCGTGCAGAGAGTCCTTCTTCTTCACTTTGGCATAGAGACTCCCATCCAGTGGACCTTGGGTATGTCCCACCACCTCTGTGTAAGAAAAGAGAAGCAAGACAGAGTAGATCAATGAGTGTGTGTGTGTGTGTGTGTGTGTATGTGTGTGTGTGTGTGTGTGTGTGTGTGTGTGTGTGTGTTCTATTTCACCATCCTTGGGGAGAAGGGAGCTAAGAGCTCTCTCATTAGCCTACTCATATCTTGGCAGTGAAACCTTTGAGATGGAGTTGGAGGTGGAGATAGTCGGGAGGAGAAGGGGAGAAGAAGCTGCATGTCCCAAGCCTTCATCCTCACATCAAAGCAGGCTCAAGTAATCAATCAGCTGCTTAAATGGGCAATTCCAAGCATGTGAATTCCTTCTACCCTTCTCTCCCAGTCACTCCATGAACACCTGCTACCTGAAATGTCTTCATCAGGGGGACAAAGGCTTTCATTTCACAGTGAAAAATAAGGCTTGAAATGCAGAGGCAGAAAGAAGAGGTTATACAGCAACTTAAATTCACACTAAGATATAAGTGACTGATAGAAGAAACTTACATTGAATGGACATTTTGAGTGCACATGTGCATGCAAGAGAGAGAGAAAGAGAGACAGACAGAGAGAGAGAGAGAGAGAGAGAGAGAGAGAGAGAGAGAGAGAGGGAGGGAGGGAGGGAGGGAGGGAGGGAGAGAGAGAGAGACAGACAGACAGACAGAGAGAGAGAGAGAGAGAGAGGGAGGGAGGGAGGGAGGGAGAGGGAGAGAGAGAGAGAGTAGAAGGGAAGGGAGGGGAGGGAAGGAAAATCATTCAGGTAAAAAAAGAAATTCTACCATCCTATAAAAGGGGATCCACCCCATCCACTCTGACCTTTCCTAATGCTTCCTTCCATGGCCCCTCCTACTTCTCAGAATCCTTAGCTACTCCTGTTCCTGATCTCTCCCAGTTCAAAGAGCACCAGCAAACCCACTCAAAGTTGATACACAGAGACCCATGGAAAACGAGGAAGACAAAGGAATTGAGGGGAAGCCACATTCTCTGTGACCTGCAGTCTGAATCCATTGGGTCCACATTAAAGACCATCCAAAACCTTGGGTCAACCTTAGTCCTGCCCCCAGTCTCCCCAAAGGTCTTTTGGACCTAAGTGGAGCTTAGACTGGACAGCTCACAGATAGGAAGCACAAGACAGTATTTTTCCCCATATTTTCCCCAAATTCCCTATTTCCCTATTGGTCAGTCAGAATCATGAGGGCCCTGTAAGGCTTCTCGAGTTGGGGGTAAAAGAAACGAGTGAGCCTGGGTGGGTGAAGGCCAAAAGTTCTGTGGAAGATTTATCAAACCACTTCCAGGATAACAACCTAGGGAGGGGATGAGCTCAGCTCTCAGGGCTGGTGGCTTCTCCAGGGGGCCTGGTGTGGCTCTGGGACTGCTCCCAGATTTTCTCAGAGTCTACACTCCCAGGAGCAACACTTTCTCTGGAAGGAAAAAGTGAGTTCTGAGGGGCTTGGGGCCAGCCCTCTGACTCAGGGACTAAGAACTTTCCCCGCCCAGAGGAACTTAGTGACTTCACACTCTACAGCCACCAGCCCTGCCCCTCCCCACTTCCATCTCTCCCTCTCTTACACATGCACATAATGCACATACTCTCTCCCACGTTACACTTCCACCCTAGGCCCCCAGCTGGCAAAAGAAGAAAGGGTTTCTCCTATACCCCAACCTGAACACCAGGCAGTCTGTCTCTCTGTCCATCTGTTTCTCTTTGTTTTTCTCTCCCCCTTTCTCTCCTTCTTCTGTCTCTACGTCTCTCTTCTACTCCCTACTTCGTCCCCCTCCATCTCTCTCTATCCCATCTGTCCCTTTGTCTCGGCCCTTCCATCCCTCTGTCTCTATCTCTCCCTCTTTCTTTTTTCTCTTCCCTTCACACCTTCTGCCCCATTTCTTCTCTAGACTCCTCTTTTCTTCTCTTCCTCCCCTCTCTCTCCTTCCCTCTGTCTTTCTATCTGTCTCTTACTCTATCTCTGTCTTTTTGTCTCTTACTCTATCTCCCCCTCTGTCTTTCTGTCTGTCTCTTACTCAATCTCCCCCTCCCTTCTTATCTCTGTCCATCTCTGTGTCTTATCTTTGTCTTACACACACACACAGACACAACACACACAGACATAACACACACAGAGACATACAACCTAACAATAAAAACATTCCAGTGCACATCCACATACAAACAGAAGAGACTCAAACACACATTTGTAAAATCCAAATGCACAAAATACATGTATGAGTGCCCATACTTGGATACATACTCCATATATAAATTATCTGAAGAGGTGACATGATGCCATGGAAGGAATGCCAGGCTGACAGTTAAAAGGACCTGAGTTCAAATCCTGAGTCTACCACTCACTTTCAATGCAACCTTGTAAACAAATATTCCTTATACCCCTTCTTTGGGTCCAAATTTTTTCCTCTCTAAAATGAGGGGCCTGAACTAAATGACACTGGAAGTTCCCTCTGGCTCTAGAGCATATGAATCTACAGGTATAGGAAGTTCTCTCAAAAACAAGGACAGACATGCATCCTAAGTGGGGACAGCCACCAACACCCAGTCAGAAATCCTCAAACATGAAAACTGCTATAATCTAGACCTGAGAGAATTGGAGTACAAATATGCTTATCCCAGAGCACAGACTGACCCACAGGTCACATGTACTTGTTCTTAAATACACACACACACACTTTCACACACACAGAGCCAAAACGAAGTGATTAGGCAACCACAGAACAGAAACACACACACTCACACTCACATACATACAGCCAAAACCAAGTGATCAGGCAACCGCAAAACAGAAACATCCTAACACACATACACAAGCATGCCACAAGCCAACCAGAGTCTATCACTAGAGATAATACACAAGAGAATGAAACAGGACTCCAAAGCTAGCCAGTCTGAGGCATACGCAGCCACCCACATACAAAGGCACAAACAAGCAAACTCAGTGTGCACAGGAACCTTTTATCTCTGTCATTCGATCGCATCCAACACCACAGCCTTTCCTCCAAAAGACTGATCTCAGAGAGCCCACTTCCTTTACATCATCCTCCCTCTGCCCCAGGGTCCATATCCCAATATCCCTCTCTCTCTGAAGTTTTCCCACTGCTCTGAGCAGTGCTCCCAGCAACCAGTCAGTGAAGTCAGCAAACACTCACTGAGTGTCTACTATGTGCGGAGCACTGTACTAAGCTAAACCCAGTCCCCAGACCACCACAGGCCAGCTCCATGAACAAGTCCAGGGCCTGGAAGGTATTTCCCTATTCAGGTCATTGGAGTATCTAGATATAAACAGGTTGAGAGATGCTTTCAGGCTCTCTGAAGCCTGATTCTTGGGTCACCTTGGAACTGATATCTACAACAATTTCCTGAGTGCTTACAGCATAAGGCATTGTTGAAGAGATGCTGACAGCTAGGACGGTCCATGCCAGTAGACAGTCTCATAGCTGGAAAGAGCATTGCCTCTAGAGACAATGGTTCAAACCCCACTTCTGATACTTACTAACTTTGTGACCTTGGGCAAATTACTTAATCTCCACAGGCCTCAGTTACTAATGAGGGAGTTGGACTACATGGCCCCTGAAGGTCCTTCCATCTCTGCAGCTTTGATCCTATGACCCTATCTGAACCCAAATCTGCCAATCTGTAACTTAGATGCATTTTTCTATCATCCTGCCCCACCGAACAGAATAAGCTTCATCTCTCTCCATGTGAAATCTCTCAAATACCTAAAGATATCCACTATCTACACAGTCACTATCTCCCTCTTACACACACACACACACACACACACACACAGAAATAGACACATGTCTTCTCTCCCCCAGGCTATACATCCCCTTACCACCAGCCTCCTCTGGAAGCTGCTCACAGCTTACAACCTAATAACCAGGATAAGACACATGACAAAATAACTCAAATACAAAGCAGAATGCAGTAAGAGATAGCAGTGGAGAGATGATTTTCTTCATGGAGGAACTGGGACATTCATCAAAGAGATGATATTTGGGTTGGAGCTTACAAATTGTCTAGGTCAGTTGTTCAGACCAGAATCAAGACACTGATACCTCTACTATAAACCTTGTCAACACAGGAGGCAGAAAGGTACAATGGGAAGAACACTTTTTCTGGAGTCCAAGGATCTAGACTCAAATTCTACCTGTGAGGATTCTTACTGTGGGATGTTGCACAAGTCATACAACCTCCATGGGCCTTCATTTCAGATCTATAAAGGGAGGGGAAGAAAGAGCCTCTACTGACCCTTCTGGCCCTAGGTGTATGATTTTATCATCCCTAATACATTCTGAAATCAAAATATTTAATGACCAACAAGGAGAAGGATAGGTTATTATCCAAAGCAAGAGAAAACCCAAATACTCAACCCAGATCAGACAGTCTACCAGGCCAACAAAACAGAACAGAAGCGCACCATGTTTCTGGCTTATATGTCAGAGGATACAAAGTGGGGTCCCCAAGTACTTTTTACTGAAGTGAATAAATACAGAGGATGGTATTCCCTTTACCCCACTTATTAGTACTGGAAATGGTGCTGTTCAAGTGATCCAAATGAATAGGGAATGAGCCAGAACTCATGGGCTAGTTACCTTGAAAATTGTTGTTCTGGCTCTACCATCTACACAGCAAGCTACCCAGTGGTGGTTTTTTTCCCTCCGGTAGCATGTCCTCCTTTCCCGAGACAAGTTTAGTCACATACATGACACTGGGATGAGGGAGTGTGCTATTCAAACCTCCTCCCCATAAATAAATGAAAGTGTAAAGTGGAGGTAAGTTGTGAAAGGCTTTAATGCCAAATAGGAAACTTTTTAGTTACCTTAGACAAGTCACCTAACCTCTCTCTGCCTCAGTTTCTTTGTCTGCAAAATGAGGGGGTTGCACTCTATGCCTTCCAAGGTCCCTTCTACCTCTAAATCTTATGATCCTATAAAGTTAGAACCAATTAATATCTAAAATAATTTGAGTCTTCCTTCTTTTTTAGAAAGTTAGTTATTCCTAAGGAGTGGGAGGAAAATCAGTTTTATTATAGGTCTAACAGACTCAAGATTCCTTCTTAATTCAGGAGTCTCTTCCTTGATGGTCATCCATAGTCATGTCTCTTACTTTGTCAAAAAAAATGACCAATAGGCGCTCCCTCTTCACCTCAAAATACCTTGACTTCACCCCCAGTGATACACTCTCTCCTCTTTCTCAGTATCTAACAATTAGGTGGCCCTTTTCCTTACCAATAACTGATCTACATGTGAGAGAATCCCATCCCGTCCCATCTTCTCTGGCAGACTGGACCCTGGATCCTTTCCTTTCTTTCTGTAATCATCAACTTCTCTCTACCAACTGGTTTATTCCCTACTCATGCCTAAACCAAGTTCAAGTCTAATAGTGTTACTTTCCCCTCACATATACACTCAATAAACTTCAGTGGCTCCCTATTACCCACATCATCTGGATCAAAGACTTAGATGTAGAAGAGACCTTGGAAGGCATGCAGTCCATTTTGCAGACAAAGGAAGAGAGACAGAGACAGGTTAGGTGACTTGCTTATGGTAACTAAAAAGTCTTCTATTTGGCATTAAAGTCCTTCACGATGTACCTCCATTTAACCCTTCCAGTGTTCTTCCTCTTGACTCCCCTCACACCCTCCACGATCCAGCCACACTGGCCTCTCCATTTTTCACGCAGAACAATCCCTTCTCCATGTCTTTGCACCCAACATCACCCATGTGTTGAATTCACTCCCTTCTCACTTTTGTCTCCCTGAATCCTTTCCTTCCTTCAAAAAGCAACCGGAACACCATCTTATGCATAAAGCCTTTCCTGATTCTCCAGGTGCTAATGCTAGGCTCTCCCTCCCTTCCCAATCCCCTTGTACTTAACTGCTTTTGTTCTATTGACTTAAACAAAGTCTACTGCCTTCCTTCAAACACCTTGTGGCAATTATCACATCCCCTCTGTCTTCTCTCTTTAAAAAAGTTTTATTGATGTATTTTGTTTTAATATCACAGTCATTCACGAACACTCTCCCACCCTGTCCTCTACTAAGTGACCCTTCTCTAATAACAAAGGAAAAGGAGAGTTGCCTTACACAAAACCATACACCTGTAGTCCCTACCACCTCTGCAAGGAAAGAAGGGAGGTATGCATTCTCACCTCTTCTCTCTGGTCCTAGATTAGCTAGGATATAAGACTGCTCTTTTCCAGTTTTCTCAAGCAATTCTCATAAGATAAGGAAACATCTAGTCACTGTCCTCTGGACAAATCGAGATTGTCAACGTCCCTCTCAGAAAACTCATTCATTCACTCCAAGTCCTGAATCCAATAGTTCCTAATGGGGAAATTATGAATTTAGACCCCTATATTATTTAGACGCTGATTTCCAATTCATATTATTCAGTTGAGTTTGATTCCATAGAGGCAGTGACCATTGTACTCATCTACTGATATACAGTCCTATGGCACTTGGCCAACTGGTCCTATGAGTACTCAACCAATGGATGACCCTATCAGGAGCTGCCTGTGAATCTATCCCCCCATCTTGACCAACATGAGGCCAATGAAAGACCATCAGTTTTGCTCATATTTATATTTCTTATCAGCTACTGTATCAAAAGCACAAACTGAAGAGTCTCTTGGAAAGCAAGATATAGGTCTATCAACCAATGAGACTATGTATTTGACTTTGCCTCTTCTATATCATATGGGCATCACACACTATAAAACTAAAGCTTTAAGGAAGGGCTCATATAAAATTGTGAGGAAGATCTTAGGTCTACTTGATTAACAGGAGACATGAACTCTTTAATAAAATGCTATTGGCTCAGAGCTTTGCCTCAATTTCTCTTACTGTAGACTGGACAATCTTGAACCCCACCCTAACAAATTTTTCTGCTTGTTTAGACAACTGAGCTGAGGATGTAACTTGAAACATTAAATCTCTTTCCATTTTGAAAAGTATCCTCTGTGGTAGGTAGCCTAATGGTCCACAAAGCATCAAACATCATCACATGGTCTCCCTTTTTTCTTCCCTTATGATTTCTTAATCTCTCTACAGGAAGTAAACTATAGGAAAAAGAGGTAGGAGGGATAGTCACATAACACAGTAGTGCTGTCCTATTCCCAACTCCCACTCAATACCTAGGGAATCTGAATAACTCAACACGGACCATCTAACCCTCTCCTTTCCCTTCCTTCCATCAAGGCTAAGGCCAGTCTATCTGTAAGATCTATAGACCCACCCAACTCTTCCTGTTCAAGATGAAAGGAGTACATTCCCATCCCTGCATCCCACCCTACCCCTTCCACCACAGTCACATTAAGAGCTATTTGCTACAACCACAAGAAGCCAGAGCAACATCCTGGCATACATTTATTAAACATGAAGGGAGAATGGAAGAGAGAGGAAAAGAGAAAGTGATGAAGAAAGAGAAAGATATGGGAGGGAGGAAGAAGAGGGAGAGGAAAAGACAGGAGAAAAGAAAGTAGAAGAACCTGAATTAACCCACAAACAGTGGATCTTGGAGTCACTGACTATGCCAATGTCAGCAGCAATCCCTGGTAAGTGATTTTAGGGGTGAACACTAGTACCTGACACATAGTAAGCTTTACAAATATACTTACTGGCTGACTGATGGATGGAATGTTAGAAGAAAACAAGAGAACAATGAGTAGATAAGCGTTCCGGGGGGAAGGATTCTTTCATGGGGACAGGACTCTTTCCTGTTTTGCCTTTGTAATCACAGCACCTGGCATGGTGCCAAGCATGGTGTAGGATCTTAATAAATACTTTGAACTGAATGAGGGAGCAACCGTGGGGAAAGGGTAGAAGAGACAGAAGAAGCAGCCTGGACTAAGGAACTCAATTCTTGAACTGTCTTCCTGACTTGTAACCAGCTGGGAGGAGGAGTCTGGGTCTCTGTCTAACCATAATGAATGCCATATTTTTCCCCTATAAAACAGTCCCCCTTTTGCTTCACTTCCTAACTCCCACAGATAATGAACTCTTGACATTAAACATTTACAGGTGGTAGTGTGGTCTCCCCTGCTTCCAGCCAGGCAGCCCAGGCAGATGGGGGGTCTGGAGGAGGGTTTCTGCTATTCCGAGATATCTTTATCTCCATAGGGTACCCAGTCTTTTCCCTTCCCCTGGCCTGCTTGTCTTTGCCTAAATGTCACTGTTTCTCCCACACAAGGATACTACATTTATTAGAAACAGGGACTTGGACCTGACCTATGGGTTCAGTGGTACCATGAATTCTGGCATAAGGAAACTCTCCCTATCAATGAAGGTCAGCAATTCCTCTGTAATTGAAGGGTCCTGAGAGGTCAGTGACTTGCCCAGGGTCACACAGCCAATTTGTGTCTGAACCATACCTCCTCTTAGACAGCTGGATCAAAAGAAGGAAGCCAGAAAGAGTATTTAGCTAGCCAATGTCACACAGACCCAGGGGGAACTAACAGCCCTGGATAAAATGTCTCAGAGATGTGAGCTATCACCAGAAAGAGGATTTTAATTGGGGTTTATTCGTCATCAAATCAGAATTCTAGGGTTAGCAGAGCCTTCCAGAGTCATATGGGCTCTTCCCACTGCCCTAAGTGAGTCCACACTGACTGGAGTCTCTCACCCTGTTGAGGTCTCTATATGGTCACCATACCAGCTGTCATGCCAGGTATACTTTTGTACTGTTACTGATGAGGAAAACCAAGACTCTGTCCTCCCCAGAGAGCTCAGCCTCACCAGAGATGCTTGTCCAATAGCACTGACCCAGAGGTAAAGCATTCCTTTGGGATGAAATGTCTTGAGAAAATCTCTAGCTGACTTATGTGCTAGGTGACCCACTACAGCTCCCTCCCATCAAGCATGGAGAACACCAGAATCACAGTCAGTCCAGAAGGGCCAAGAACCGAAATGTATCAGCCCTAGAGATGATAAATCAATTCAACAAATATGTATTGTGCCTATTTTGAGTAAGGCTTTGCACTAGCCATGAAGATACAAAAGCCAGGGTGACATCAATAGTAAATTATAGTTGGGATTTGAATCCATGTTCTCTGATTACAAAAACAGTTCTCCATCCATTCCACAACTGCTATAACCTACAAGAATGTCCTACCAATACATATGGCTAGGTCTCAGAATGAATAACTGTGTGATGTAGAATCTCTTCTCTTGATGATCTCTTAGCTCCAAAATGACCCTTGTCAGGGTGGGCAGGCTTGTTTTATTTACTGAATGATTCACTAGGTTCTTAACATTGGGTCTGCCATGATTTTAAAAAAATCCTCTGGGTAAAAATCCAACAGAATAACAATTCATTAAAATACATGAGAGCCAGGGGATGGCCAACTGATCTATGGCAAAATCAATTCAATGCTGATATGAAAAGGCACTTGCCCTGCCAGCATGCAGTCCAAGGGCCAGCTGGGCACCCAACAGACAGGAAGTTCAAGAGTCAGGAAGTCAGCTGAGGAATGTGCTCTGGCTCCTTTGAAACAGAGACTGGGAGCTGGGAGCAGAAGGAGCATTATGAAGAGACTCCTGAACTGAGAGTCAAGACACCTGGGATATACCAGTAAGTCACCTCTCTGAGACTCAATTTTCCCCTCTGCCAAGTGAAAAAGCTGGGCTAAGAGGTTCTACCTCAGACATTCTTTGGATTCAAACTGACTTGGGAAACACAGACAAAAAATAAATAGACTCAGCAGACATATGAGAATATCACAAGGAAGGAGGCCATCTCAACTGGAACAGAAGCCTACACAACTCAGGGCCCCATGGTTCAGTGGACAGGACCCTGAATTACATTCGTATGCGATGAGACAACAAATGCAGAATTCAAACTCAGAACATGCAAATTCCTCTGGATATTATATATCCAGATATAAGAAAATATAGTTTAATGAACAAATCTTGACTCCATGACTTACTATCTGTGTGACCTTGGACAAGTCCATTTTAATCTCTCTGGTCCTCAATTCCTTCCCCCATAAAATGAATGCATTGTACTCAACAATCTACAAGTTTTCCAGAAATTCTAAATCTGGGATCCTATGCTCCACAGATGGAAAGTTGACCAAAGTCCACCCTAGTCACCCATTGGTCTAGCCACACATGGAGATGGGTGACAGGGATTCTCATAAGAGAAGAATTTCCACTTCTGCAAGGGAGACGGACAGGAAAGACACTCCTACCTACTCCCCACCACACCTACTCCCCAAACAACCAGTCATCCATCACCTGAGACCCTCAAGAATAGCAGTGTGGCTCATAGGAAGAGGACAACTTCAAACCTCAGTGGGAAGAAAAGAACACATTCTCTCTTCAGTGAGGAAGTTAACCCAAGCCTGAGACCACACCCTTCCTGACGCTGCCTTTGCCAGTCAACACAGGGATGAAGAAATTTCACCAGGCAGGGCAGGCATACTCCAAGGATGCCAAGCCACTGGCTGGGTTTTCTAGGAGCTGCCAGCAATCTGTGCTCCCTCCCATTGCACCTACTTGAAAAGTAGACAAAGTATGTGTTACCATACAATTGTCCGATTGTTTTATACCAATAGCTAGCATTTATATAGCACCTACGATGGCCCTTTATAAATATCACCTCATTTGATACCCACAACAACTCTGAGAGATAAGTGATATTATTATCCCCATTTTATAGTTGAGGAAACTGAGGCAAAACAGACTTGCAGAAGGTTACACACTTCACAAGTATCTGAGGCTGGATTTGAACTCAGGTCTTCCTAACCCCAGGCTCAGTGCTCTATCCACTGAGGCACCCAGCTACACATAGCTTCCTGGAATAAGGAGGTAATAATCCCTCTGTTCTCTGTCTTGGAGTAGTGTGTTCAGTTCTGGGTGCCATAATTTAGGAAGGATGTTTTTAAACCAGAAAGTACCCAGAGTAATACACACTGGATGGTGAAGCTCTTAATTATGTAAGGACTGGTTGTAAAAGAGAATGAGAATGCATAGCCAATAGAAAACAGGGGAGACAGGACAGATGTGCTCAAGAAGTGAAGGCCATTGTACACACAAAGGGTTCAAGGACAGAACCATGAGCCCAAGGTGGAGGCGAGGCACATTTAGGCTTGATGTCAGGAAATCCTAAGAATCAGATCTATCGAGAAGTGAAAAGCACCTTCTCAGGGAGTAGTGGATTTGCCTTCATGGAAGTCTTCAAGAGGAAGATAGATGACTGCTTGTCAGTCAGGGCCAATCATACCTGTCACAGTCTTTAGTGACAGAAGTAATTTCTCCTAGCTCCCCAACAGCTTTGGGGTTTTGACGATGACACATCTGTATGGACACGCCCTCCACCAATGCTGATTAAAGCTCACTCCTGCCTTCCCACCCTAGGTGATTCTTGGTCATGCCTCTCCATTCATCCATCTTTCATAAAGGATTCAACCTTAAGGACTTTTCTACTGAGTTTTCAACTAAACAGACACAAGGGAAAAATTGCTTCACTTCACACTATCTAACACAATCTATCTTATTGTTCAGTCATGTCAGTTGTGTCCAACTCGTCATTGACCCCATTTGGGGTTTTCTTGGCAGAGATACTAGAATGGTTTGCATTTGCTTCTCCAGCTCATTTTACAGATGAGGAAACCAAGGTAAACAGAGCTGAATGACTTGCCCAGGGTCTAAGGCCACATCTGAACTCAGATCTTCCTGATTCTACGCTGGGCACTGTACCCACTATGTCAAAGAATCTGCACTATAACACACCTGAGAAGCAGTCATCCAACCTCCAGTGAGGGATAGCCCACTGAGAAACCTCAATCCACTTTTGGAGATCTCTAATTTGTAGGGAATTTTTTCCTGAAGCAGTGGGCTGTAGCCTAAACAGGTCTAGATGTGAAGTCAGAAGCCCTAGATTCATATCCTAGCTCTGGTATTTCCTACCTGGGAGACCCTGGGCAAGTCACTTCTCCCCAGATCTGTTTCATCATCCCTAAAAAGAGGGGGTTAGACAACATAACCACTAGTTTTGCTACCTAGAAAATCTGAAGACTGGACCTTCAAGTTTTGAATTCTACAAGGTCAAGAATCAGCTAATAGCACTCACTGGTCTATGGCATCAAAAGTTTCCAAAAAGGCCCACAAGGAGAAATTTGGATATTTAGCAGGCCTGGACAATGGTGCAGAAGGTTTCCACCCAGCACACAGAAAAGACTTTCCCCCAACTCTCACCTGAGCAGACAGGAAATCAAGGATTTAAGGTGGATCCCCAAATCTCTCCACAGAGAACTTTTTCAATTTTCTTCTCTAAGAAAGTAATTAGAGAGGCAGCCAAAGACTAGAAAGTGAGATCGAGGTAGAATTCTTCCGCAGTGCTAGGTATACAGAAGTCATTTAATAAAGACTTATGGATCAGAGGTTCTTAGCCTTTTGTGTATGACAGATCCCTTTCCAGAATGTTTTTAAATACATAAAACATACAGGTTTATAAAGGAAAGCAACTGTATTGAAGTAATTATGCAATTTTATAAAACGGCTCCCAAATTAAGAATTCCTTTTGTAAACCGAATGATGGAGTCTTGAGTCAGTCTAACTATGACCTTCCCCATTAACCCATCCTCACTTCTACCCTCATCTTGCCAAAATTAATCAGTAAGGGTACTGCTTCTGGGAAACCTCTCAATTCACCCGAAGACATGAAGTCCCATCATTTCTCAGAATAGTTCCACCCTACTAAATAACCCAGAGAAAGAGAGACCAGCCATGGAAATGGAGACAGACAGTTGAACTTGAGGAAGATGCCAGAGAGAAATAGAGATGGAAAACCTTGAAAGCCCTGAATGAATTTCTGACCATGGGCCTCTCTACCTCCCTAAGGCTCCAGATCTTGGGTCACTTCTTAACTCTAACATCTCTTTGCTCCAAAATCAAACTCCTGATCTTCTGCTCCTGCACCCCTCAATGAGGAAGAAATTTTTATGAGTCATCATGCAAAACACTTGGGAAGGCCTATTAGGGAACTTTTGGGGAGGAAACGGGGGCTTCCTCAGGGACCAGCATTTGTTGAACTGAATTGCATGGGGGTAAAGAGGCACAGATTTGGAGTCCCAAAAACTGGGTTCAAGTCTCTACTGGATACATTACCAGCTGCAAAGCCTTGAGTAAATCACTTCCACTTTGGGGCTCAGTTCCTTCATCTGTGAAATGGGGTTAATAATACCTGCCTATGAAGGTTGTGGGAAGGTCAGATGAGATAAGGGATATGCAAGTACTTGGTACACTATCAGAACTGTTATACAGATTAAAGGTATAATCATGCCAATCTAGTGACCCAGAAAACTCTCCATTTGTGACAACATCTCAGTGCAGAAGAAAACAGTCCCTTGTGATGGCACATCTAAGGGTGCAAGGCTGTGAATGGTATGACCTCTCAAAGTCTCTTCTCTCCTGAGGAGTTCAAGAGTGAAAAAAAGGGAAATCCTTATTTGTCTCTTCTCACTGCTGATTAGAAAGTGTGAGAAGACCCAGCTAACTCTCCAGCAGACGGTTGACAGTTGTTGACCCACCCCCCCGATCTGAGCTTTTCACAAGTAGCTGTGTCAGACATAATGTCTGAACTTCTCCTCCACCCTGGCATTGTAACTACCTTTGTTGGTTTGTCAAAGGTGGGTGATGGGCTCCTCCCATCTTGGGGAATATGCTGAATTAGCTCTCCATCAATAGAACCAGTCACTGTGGTAGAAGCTGATGGGAGGTGTCAGGGGGCAAGGGGAGGTGGGGGTGGAGAGAGATGCTGAGGCAGGGAGAAGAGAAGACAAGAAAAAAAGCCAGGAGGGAGATTAGCTAAGCCATGATCTTGAGTAATATCAGGCTGGGAGAATCAGAGAAATCTGGATGAGAGATCAAAATTTTAAAACAGGGGAAAAACCGTAGTTCTGGGCAACTTCCTTCTGGATCCAACTATTCACAGAGCATCTAATGAGATGCTATTAGGGACCTGAGGGTCTCCCAGAGCCAAGAGGTCTATTTTTTTAACCAATCTTCACAGTAAAAATGGACAGAGACATTGGCAGACACTTTTAGGGACAGGGAGAGTGGAAAGCAGAAAGGACCTGAAGTATCCAGCATCAACAAAGAAATAACTAGGGAGGAGAAACTGGAATCATGTTTCAGGGAGCTGAACTTTAGGGAGCACTAACAGCACCTCCTGTTATTGCGCTCCTCCTGAAGCACAGCAATAATTGAATTTGGCACCTAGTTGGCAAGAATGATAAATTAAAACAAGAAACCACCTAATGGCACAATCCATTTCCTGGCTATGGACAAGAAAGCTGAGCTCCCAGCTAAGGAAGGTTACCCAGGTCTTTGCACCTGAAGCTCTTTCCACTACAGTACACTGCTTCTCATGGTGGTCATATCTAGCATTTGTCCCTAGGAACCTCCTTTAGAATGGTTCAAAGCTTTCCCCAGAGTCTGCCTTATTTATCATCACATTATTCTCTTGTGGGGGTATAGAGTAAGGAGACATCAAAATGAGTTCACCATATACTGGTCCTTGCTACCTGTGTGACCTTGATTGAGTCCCTTTGCTTTCTCAGGCCTCAGTTTCCTCAGGTGTAAAAAGATGAGATCGAACTAGGTAATCTCTAAGGTTCCTTCTAGGTCTAAATCCTATGATGCTATGAAAATAGTCCTGAAAAATAAAGGGACCTGTATGAGGTCACACAATGAGGGAGCATTAGGGAAAGTAGAAAAATTCAGGTTTCCCGGGTCTCAGGCCAATTTGTTACTCCCCAAAGCACACAGCTATGAACAACGCTTTGGCCCCTGGCATTCTCTCACCCCACCCCCGCCCTCTGGATATCCGGGCACCCAGATATGATAGTCAACATGATTGAGATGGTAAAAATAACTCTTAAACCCACAGTGATCACTCTGCCCTGTTCTGGCTCTTTAACAAGCCCCAGGACACTGGGGCCAGGCAAGTCTATGATTTCTCAGCCAAGTGATAGGCAACATTAAAGCCCAGGGATGAGAACCCAGGAGACCTTGAGAGAAGGAGGTCCAGAGTTAACAGTGGAATCTTTTAAAAAGGAAAAAAAAAAGCAGTCTAAAGACCTCTCCCCTCCCACTCTGATATGCTATGATTTTATAAAGACAGGCCTTATACTAAAGAAACAACACAAGAGAATCCAGCAGATTTTTTTTTAAGGTAACAAATCCACTGGAAAGACAATTAGAGAACTCTCAACTAATGCCAAGATCCTTTAGGGCTCTGTGTCCCCAGCCATGCCCCACAAACCTCACTGTTCCCCTCTGGGTCACCCCACCCCCACCTACCCCCTGGAGCTACAGAAGTGTCTCAGACGCACTGCCCCCTACTCAGCCCAGCCCAGCTCTCCACCTTGCATCTCTGCCAGTAAATCATTTCCCACTGGCCATCTCTCTCACATCTTCTGGCCACATGGAATCCCAGGGCTGGGGACATCCAAGAGAGAAACAAGGTCATCTAGCTCCAAGGGGAACTGACAGCAGGCAGGAAACAAGAAAGGGAGTGCCCAGTCTGTGATGTGAGCTCCTGGAGAGATCCAGGGGGCAATGGAGTCTACCTCCCTCAGCCTTTCCAAAACTCTTTTCCTCCTAGATTCCCCCCCGCAAAAAAAAATCCAGCAGTGCACAGTGAGTATCTATCCGAATACAACACAAACCAAGCCCCTCAGCTACCAGCGCTAAGGACTGAAACTTACCCCCTGCGTGGAGAGAAGGACGTGAAAAGGAATCACTTCAACCTAATCTTGGCACCTCTGCCTCAAGTTTCCAATAATTCCTACAAGTCTGCAGCCCCACGGGCTGTCTGTCTCCTCCAATGACTCTCTCTCCTGGCTGTCAGGGGCCGAGAGAGTGCCCGCCTGCTGCTGGGGCGCCCTCTCTCACTCTCTTCTCGCTGCCTCTCTCGTTCTGGCTTGTAGGAAGCAAGTGGGATAAAAAAACTCTGTCTGTAATTTCAGCCAGCTGGATCCCTAGGGTTTCACTTATCATCCTGTAGCTATGCGATTCCTGATGACATCACAGAAGCTTCCCAGCCCTCAACCCCAGGAGCAAGGAGGAGCTGTGGCCATGGGGAGATGCCACACTGAAGGGGAGAGACAGAGCCATAGAGAGAGATGGAGAGACAGAAGAGACGACAGAGCCAGAGACCCAGGGAAAGAGAGACAGAGACGAAGACAGAGTCAAAGAGAGAGAGAGAGAGAGAGAGAGAGAGAGAGAGAGAGAGAGAGAGTCAGAGCCAGAGACACAGAGAGGGACAAAGATAGAGAGTCACAGAGAGACACAGAGAAAGAGAGATAGAGACAGAGACATAGAGAAAGAGAGACAAAGAGAGTCACCGAGAGACAGAGTCAGAGACAGAAACACAGAGAAAGAGAGAGAGAGAGAGAAAGAGAGAGAGACAAAGACAGAGAGTAAAAGAGAGACAGAGACACAGAGAAAAGGAGAGAAAAAAGACAGGGATAGAATCAAAGAGAGAGACAGAGTCAGAGACAGAGACACAGAGAAAGAGGGACAGTCAAAGACAGAGACAGAGAATCAAGACAGAGATACAAGGAATAACTTCCATGGAACCTGACATGGAGAGACAAAGAAAAAGACAGAAACAAAAGAGAGACAGATTGGTAAGACACAGATCTTTTCTCAAACAGAGCTCTAGAGTCACTAAGACAAAGATGGAAAAGACAGAGACACAAAGATAGAGAAGGATACAGGGAGATTGAGACAGGGAAGACCTACAAAGATGAATACAGGAATAGGGAAGACAGAAATACAGAAACAGAAACAGGAAAAGAGAGAAAGTCTGAGACAAGGAAAGATCAAGCAGGGGATCAAGGACAGAACAGGCAAAAAGTGGAGAGAGATGCCAGACAATAGAAAGAAAAAGGATGAGCGTTCACAAGAGGGTGCTGGGATGTATTTTCCCCCAATTTTTCCATCTCAGCAAACGAAATGCAGAACAGATGACACCAATTTTCCAACTGCTGAACAATAAGGTGGAAATATTTTTTTCTTCCTACCCCACTCCAACTTTTCAGTCCCCTAGCCTCCCCTATCCTCCACCCCCAAGCATGGTCTGAAAGCCAGACATCTCTTTGGCTTAGGAAAGCTAACAATAATTCCCACAAACTCCTGGAATTCCAGCTCCCAATACCAGACAATCTCCACCACTGGCACCTTCTCCTAGGACCCTCTCCAAGAGATGTGATATGATACCCCTAACTTAGAAACCTTGGGGCATTATGCTGGTGGAGAGAGGCAGAAGGAAGGGTTCCTACCAGCAGGTCTAGAGTGGAGAAGACTGGAGGTGATGCTCAGGTTAGGCAACCTGTGACTTTAGATTCTGGTCTAAAAACCTTGAAAATTCCTTGGGGGTCCTCCATTTGAGGAATTTAGTCCAGTACATAGCTAGTGCCACTAATATTTTAATACCAACCAAGTTAAGTTAACAAAATTCTGGTCACATTCACGAGAAACATGAGCAATAGAAATGAACAGCTTTTATTGAGTGCCACCACTGTTCTAGGTAAGACTCTCAACACTCTTGATACACACACACACACACACACTCACTCACACACACACACATACACACACTCACACTTGGGCAGAGCTCATGTAATGCATCCCAAATGCTGGAAGTTCACATAGACCTCACATCAGGTATCTTGATGGGTCCAGAATAATAACATTCAGAGACAACTCCCTCATTTTTACAGATGAGGAAAATGAGGTGTATAGAGGTTAATAGGTCTTATAGGTAGAAAGTGGCAGAGACAGGAGAATGCAGGTTGCCCATGAATCCTTTGAGGAAAGGACAGAGAGTAAGGAAATGGGTACAGTAGAATTCAGAAATCAAAGTTGTTTCTACCCAGCTCCTTCTCCTTCCCTAAATCTCTTCTTCCCAATCAAATTCCTGGGCTAGTTTTCCAATGAGTTGTTGCTACTACTGTAGAATGATGTGGAATGAAGCAAATTTGGGTCCAGTCCTAGTCTCAGGATTTGGGACACATCCGAAATTGTAACTTTCAGCCCCCTGCTACCCTCCCTTCCTCCAACTTATCCTCCCAATTACCAGAGCAAGCTGATAAGCTTGCCTGACCCTTGGACACTGCCGATCACTGTCTCTTCCCTCCTTGACACTCTCTTCTCCCTTAGATTTTCAGGACCCCACTTTCTCCTGGCTTTCCTCCTCCCTGATTGCTCCTTCTCTCTTTCTTTTGCTAGATCCTTCTTTACATCATGCCCTTAAACTATTGGTATCTCAGGATTCTGTCCTGGGTCCTCTTCTCTTCTCCCTCTATACTTTTCACTTGGTGAACTCATCAGCTCCATGAATTTATTGATCATCTTTATACTGATGATTCTCAAATCTACTTTTCCTGCCCCAGTCTCTTTGCTGACCACCCATCTCACATCTCTAGCTGCCTGTCTCAAATTGGATGTCCAGTAGACTTCCTAAACTCAATAGGTCTAAAACAGGACTCATTATCTTTTCCCCTAAATCCACCACCTTCCACCTTCCCCATCACTGTAGAGGGCAACACCATCCTCCCACTCCCTCAGACTCACAATCCACAATTGTCCTGGACCCTTCACTCTCTCTCATTCCCATATCCCAGCTGTTGCCACGGCTTGCCAAGTTCATCTTTGCATCATCCCTCTGATATGTCCCCTCTTATACTGCCACCACTCTGGTGCAGGCCCTCATCCCCTCATACCTGGATTACTAAAAGAGTGTTGCCTCAGATCTCTCCCCACTCCAATCCATTCTCCATTCAGCTACTCAAGTAATTTTCCTAAAATGAGGTCTGATCATATCAACTCTACTACTCATAAACTAGTATCTCCCTATTGCCTCCAGGAGCAAATACAAATTGCTCTGTTTGACATTCAAAACCCTACATAAACTAAGGCCTCCTACCTTTCCAGTCTTTTTATACTTTACTCTCTGACACATACTCTTCCTTTTGGTCATGACTGTCTCTGGGCATCCTCAGGTGCCAATCATTTTCTCTGACTGTCCTCCATGCCTAGAATGCTCTCCCTTCTCTGTTCTATTGTCCTCCCTGGCTTCCTTCAAGTTCTAACTAAAATCTCCCCTTATACAGGAAGCCTTCTCTAACACTTTTTAATTCCAGTACTTTATTTCTTCTAATTATTTCCTATTTATCCTGTATACAGCTTGCTTTGTATCTGTTAGATCATAAGCTCTTCGAGGTCAGGTACTGTCTTTTGCCTCTTTTTGTATCACCAGTGATTAGCACAATGCCTGGCACATAGTAAGGCTTAATAGATCTTTACTGAATTTACTGAACTGAAGACACATATATACAATCAATTATTGAGTATCATTGAAATGCAAAGTATCATTGAAATGAGGATGGAAGTCAAAAAAGGTCTCTCATAGCAGATGGAACTTGAGCTGAGCCTTTATAATCTGGTTCCTTCCTACCTTTCAAATCTTAAGTCTCCCCAACTCCCCCCACACATGCTCCTACATGTTCTTTGAACCAATGACACTGGTCTCTTTTCACAAAACCCTCCATCTCCTGATTCCAGGTATTTCCACTGGGCTGTTCCCCATGCCTGGAATTCTCTCCCTCTTCATTTCAACCCCCTTAGCCTCTCTGGCTTCCTTCAAATTCAGCTAAAATCCCATCTTCTGTAAGAAGTCCTTCCCAATCCTCTAATTTTAGTAACTTCTCCAATTTATTCTGTTCTGGCCAAAGTCCCTGAGGGCCTTCCCCTCCTAGACTTATTCTCAGTGCAGGCAAACTAAGTCATCTTTTGCCTCAGTTCTTACCTAGCCTTTAATTACTGAATGGGCATTGCCTCAGACAAACTGAGGACTAGGAAAGACCTTCATTTAAAAAAGCCAAGGTCTCCCACTGCATCAGGGGCCATCACCAGTCATCCTAATCTATGCCTTGCCCCTGGACTCCAAAGACTCCTGAGAAGAGAGTGGGGCTGATGACTCTGCACAGCCCTGCCTTACTTAATCCAACTCACTTGCAAGTCAAGACATCACCCTCCTGATGTCACTGGTCCTCTTTGAGAAGGATGGACAAAGAACAAACAGCAATCTGGCATGGATCTTGCTTGCAGCACTGTTACTTACATGTTGGTTTTCCCATTAGACTGTGAGCTCCTTCAGAGCCAGGATTATTTTTTGCCTTTCTTTGTATCCCTAGTGCTTAGTGTGTACCTGATACATAATAGAAACTTAATAAATTCTAATTGCTAACCTTGAAAGGAGGGAAGGGTTCCAAGAGGCTGATGTGAGGAAGAAATGGGCTGTGTTAATACTTTTCCTCATTAGTAAAACAGAGTTGGACGAGACGACCGCTAGGATCCCTTTCTGCTCCAAATCTATGATACACAGTCCTCTGAACCCAATTGTAAACCAGGGAATAATGCTTATAAAACCTATCTCACATGGTTAATGTGAAGAAATTGCTTTATAAATCTTAAATCACTATGGAATTGGGAGCAACGTGAGAAGATATTTCTACTTTCCCACCATTTGTAGGTCTAATTAATTGATGAGTTCTGTCACATGCCTTTCCCCCTCTCTCCACCAAATCCTTATTTTCAAAACACTGTTCAAGATTTGACATTCTGTATTAAGATGGACTAAAACCACCCAGCTCTCATCACTTGTCACCCTAGCAAGCCATACCCTCACCATTCCACTACTCCCATCAGCCCTCCTCTCTTCCTCTTCTCAACCTTAACTCTTTCCAAAGCACTGAGTAGACTGTCTGCTCTAACTATGATTGGCTATGGTCATTTCACTCTATGTTTCTGATGCTTGTATTTACAAGCACAGCACTGGATACTCAAAATGGCCTGCCCCATCTCCCCGCATTAAACCATAAAATCTCGAGTATAGGAGTCACCAGCATTTTCTCACCTGTTGGACTTGTACACAATCCTTTATTCGGTGGTCACTCACATGGGGTGTTTGAGTAACCAGAAATTCCCAGTGCTATGCTAATTCTCATAGTTACTGTCAACAGTAACTATGAAAATGATTGAGCCTCTACCCATTTCTGCACCAATATTCAACACCAAAGACTTGAAAGAAAAGAAGGGTGGAACACAACTTAATGGTATTCATCTTTAGGTATGTGAGGAATATGGGTAGAAAAGGGATGCCTACAGTGACAAGTGAACAGCTGTGACCTGGAAGCTGTGGTTGGACAGAACCATGTAATATCATGGGCCTATTTAAGAGGCTTTGTAAGGCAAATCCAATGCTGGTGCTAGGTGTTTGGGAAAACTTGCCTCTTAGAATGGGGGGTTTTGATTGGAGACTCAGGGCAGAGGGTCTGAATGTATAAAAGGAAGAACTAAAAGCTTTGAACGTTAGCAATTCATTACAGCTAAGTTGCAGCCCCATTGGGTTCATATGGTAAGGGGATTGAGCTGTATTTTGGATCCTCCTCCCCACCCAGAAATGTAGGAATACCAGCATGGAGAAGTCATGATAAGTAGCCTGATCAGATTTTATAATGCACAGCTTGTCTTTATATTGAGTTTCTGAGCCTCCCTGTAGCAGTGCAAAACAAGAGCTTTTGTCTGGGGTAGGCAACAACATGAAGGTGAGAAGCAACAACCATAGAGGATATCTGTAGACATGATACAGATAAACTGGCAACCACATAGGATGGTCATGGAAGTCACCAAGAGAGATGAGAGCTGGCACCATGAAAGTGGATGAGACCTCCAAGTACAGGAAGAAAAAGACTAAGGCCTGATCTTTAGGAAATGCAGTTAGGAAAAGGAAAGAGGAAAGCCAATAGAAGGGATCTTTGGATAGGGAAGGGGAAATCTGGGATAGTTCAGCATTGGAAAGGCAAGAACAAGGAGAGGATTTCAAAAAGAAAGAGGCTGTCAACAGTGACCAAAGCTACAGAGAGGTCAGGGATGATGAGGATTGGATTGAGGTTTGCTTTAGACAGAAATAAAGTTCTTTCCCTGGACTGCCTCCATCCTCTCCAGACCAACCCAAAAGAATGGAAAAGACTCAAATGGAAAAAATGGGGACACATAAAGGAGAAAGCAGTTTTGAGAATTGGGCCCCCATTTTGGTACCCACACACTACCCAAAGCCAGGCCCCTCCAGATCTCTCTACTTCATCATCACTAGGAGGCAATGGGTAGACTCAGGACAAATCCAAGAGTATTCCTTTGGAGTGGAGATGGAGACTCTGTGCCAGAAGGATTACTCAGGTGGGGAATTATCAAGTCTCCAGCAGATGTCTGCGTTGGACAAGGGTCAGCAGTATACTCTCCTCCTCATCATTCTTCTCCCCACTACTTCCAATCCCACCCCCTCCAGTTTTGCTTTTCCTGGATAGTGATACAGTAGGGACCTCACTTGGAGAGGAAGTGAGGTAGGGAAAAGAGACCATGGAGAGCTGAGCCCCTTGGAGAAGAATGAGGAAATGAGAAGCAGAAAGAAAGAAAAGCAGGAGAAGAATGGGACAGAGAGAAGCGGAACACAGCAAAGACAGTACCTCTCAAAGGTCTCATAAACAGCACTGTTAAGAGGTGAGCCATTATTACAAGGTCATGAATGGGACTTGTTTTTTAACCAACATAGATACAAGTAAATCCTGTCCTTCAAAATAATCCCCTTTGGGAGAAACAATTCAGCACAGGCCTTATTCCAACCACCCTGCCACTGCTCCCAACATAATTGGAGCAATCAGAATTGCTGGAGAGGCTTTTGGAAGCTGTTTACAAGCCACACAGGAGAAATCAGTATCCCTTCTGGAAAGTCACGCCTTATTTTTTCACCAAAACAGCACTGCCCAACATGACCAATTACCTTATTCCTCAAACTTGGCTCCAAATGACTTGTAGCTGTTTCCAAACATCAAATCCACACACCCCACTCCCCCAAAGGGTAAGGATTTGCCATGCCTAAGCCTATACAAAAGAATGTGCCGCAGGCTCTAAAAGCAGTTCCCCCAGCAGCACCTGATCCTGGGTAGCATCGATGCCAAAATGCATTCGGAGCCAAGTTGGGTGAATAACGTAGGAGCTCCGGATAGGTAACACCATGTTCATGAAAACATGTCAGAACTCCTACACTGAATGAGTGCTGTCGCTTTCAAAGGCGTCCCCTTCCCCAGCTATAGATTATGACATTCTCCTCCCCTCTTCGAGGCCTCAGTTTATCTATCTGTAATGTGGAAAGAATCCTAATTTGCCCTCAAAGGGAGGGAAAGGGATGTGAGCAGGGAGCATTAATCAGTGGCAAGCTTTCATATTAAAATCTGATCTCACTGTCTAGGGAAGAGAGAGAACATCAGAAGCTATTTTCAAAAAGGAAGGAGAGGAGAGGGGAAAGGAGGGGAGGGAAGGGGAGGAGAGTTATTGTTTTAACCATCACTCTGCCCCCACACTTGGAACAGCCCCTCACCTAGCCTAGACAGCTAGGAGTAAATAGAAATCTCTCCTCTCCATGATAATGGCCCATCTCAGCATCTCAATCATTTCATCACCCCAGCAAGTCTATCCTCAAACCCCTCCTTACTCTGCCCCCCCCCACCCAGATATGATGAATTTCATTCACTCCTTTGGTATAATCACTCTTTTGAGGCTTTGAGATTGAGGTCTATAACCTAACAGAAAAAGTTAAGAGACAGGTTCTAGTCCTAGCTTGGCCACCAATTGCTATGAGACCTTGGGTGAAACACTTCCCCTTCAGGACATCTCCACTGGGATAGCTCCTTACTTAACCTCTGCTAAATAAAAACATCTTTCTTCTCCCTTAAGATGATTCAGGTTCATCATCTGATTTGATGAAGTGAAATTAGATGATCTTAGAATCTATAAGAGCACTGCATTTGGAATCAGAGGCCCTGGTTCCAACCCAGCCCTTCCACTTACTACCTATGGGACTTTGGGCAAGTAAGTCACTTGAGTTTTCTAGATCTCAGTTTCTTCATTTGTAAAATGAGAAAGTTGAACTAGATGTTTTTTAAGGTCTCCTCTCCTTCTCAATCTATGATCTGATAATCCTCTTAGTTCTAGACCCCACCCAGCTCTGACAGCCTAGAGCTCTCTCTAAGAGATGAAGCTTTAACTCAGAAGATGCCACTGTCCCTCTCTTGCCCCAGTGCCCTTCTCCCACCTGGATGACTCAGGTAAAGAAACTCAGGCCTATAGGAGAGAGAGGCTTCAGGCTCCCTATTGCAGATGAAGGTGAATTCTGAGGCCTCCATGGAGTCCCTGGGGCAGGGAATGGGATAAAAACAGTAACTTACAGGAAGACTTTAAATACATGCCAGGCAGCAGAAGCTCTGTGCACAGAAACAGAACGATTAACTGGCTGATTTATTTTCAGTGAGATACCGAAACCCAATCCCAAAAGCAGCCTGACACCCGGCAGACAGACTACGGGCACCAACCACCTCAGAGAACAGACAAGCCCTAAATTTGTGCAGGATTAGCAAATCCTGTGGCCTTCCAGACCTAACCATCTAAGGCTCAAGGCCAAGAGATGGGCTGAGGAGAGACAGAAAAAGGCAAAAGAAGGAGAGGAAGTCAACACAGGATGGCCCAAAATGTTCCTCTTTCCCTAAAGTTAGTCCTTCCCCAGAGTCCAAGAAAGGTAGAAGTAGAATCAGGCAGTGGGGGCCTCAGGAAAGAGAGGGCCAGGATTGGACCAGCTTTGTTTCAATTTTAGTCCAAACTCTTAATCCAAACTGAGGCTGTCTCCTTTCAAACTCAAGGCTGATGAGCTCAGATCCTCTGTATGTGGTTGGCTGCGGTGCAAAGGGATAAACCTTTGGGCTGGGAGTCAGAACCACTGGGTTCTCTCATATGCTAGGGTTCCATGCCCTCATATGGCCATGACCAAATTACTGTATATCTCTTAAGTGTCTAGGCATCTAGGATCTCCTTCCTGGGGAAAGAGGCATAGGTCTGTTAGAAAAAAACGTGACAGGCTGAATGAGCCAATGCACCATCCTATTACAGCAAGTGCTAAGTTGGCTGATCAGCAGTGGGGCCTACTCTGAGAATGCCTTCCTTCTTCCTTTGGGTGGAACTCCTCTACTTCTGCAGCTCCCTGTGAAGTGAGAGGTCATGCATAGAGGACTGATTCCCAAGGTTCAGGACCTGTTCTTCCCTCTGGCTCTGCATAGGAGCTAAAAGTTAGAGACAGCCCTCATCTAGGACTTTATTGGGGACCTCCTGAGACCCTAGAGAACCTCCTTGTCATCTGCTTTTAATTTCCTAGCCCAGAAGCTCTGACCTGCTTTTACTTTTTTGTGAATTGTTTTTAATTGCCTTGGGAAATGCTTTTACACAGGGGTAGATGAATACATTTTTATTTAATGGATGGTTCCTTTGAATCCTCAGGCTTTGAGTTGATCCATTGCACCAACCAAAACAAGGTCACCTCCTAAATTCAGAGCAGATCCTGACGACCTTTGGTGCAATGAAAAGAATACTAGCTGAAAATATGGAGTCCTAGGACCTCTCATATAAATTCTGGCTCTCTTGATTACCTTCAGGATTTTAAGCAAATAACTTAATCTCTGTGGGCTTCAGTTTTCTCAACTATTAAATAAAAGGGTTGGACTAAGTGACCTCTAACTCTAGGTCTATGATCCTACAGAAACTTCCCCAGGATCATCAGATTGTCAAGTCTTCAATGCTGACCAGGAAGTCTTCATCTTCCCATTTCTTACCATCACACTACAGTACCCCTGACATTTAAAAATATACACACGCACATACACACACACACATATACACACATACTCACACACACACACACACACACACACACACACACACAGAGACCAGCAGTCTGTAGCCTGATAAAATATGTAAAGAAAGGGTAGGTATCAGGGTCATCTGACCCAGAGCACTGATAAATAAAATCAAGAAAAGGATGAAATTCTATGCCATATCTCTGCTATCAAGGGGGTCGCTCAGCTTCCAGTTACCCTTGGGTAAAGAGGGAAAGATTTTCCATGCTCCATCAATTACTACAAGTTACTGACACATTAGTAAGGTGCAAAAAAAAACAAGCAAAAACACAGGTTTAACAAGAAAAAATCTATGGGCAAGCAAGCATTTGAACCAAGATCAGAGCATCACAGGATTTGCAGCTAGAAGAGGCTTAGTTAAAGATCACTAGGTTGATCCCCTCATTTTAACAGACAAAAAAACTGATTTGTCCCAAAGTTAATTATTGCCAGAACCATAATTAAAATTCAGGCCTCCTGACTCCCTGGTCTGCACACTTTGGACTACACCTTGATGGTGTCTGAAAAAACCCTCCTCCCTGCACCAAGAAAAAACTGGTAGTACACAACAAGAGTTCTTAACCTTTTGGGCACCATAACCCCTTTGGCACAAAGCTATGGACCCTTTCTCAGAAAAATGCTTTTCAATGCATAAAATAAAATGCATAGGATTGCAAAGGAAAATAAGTATGTAGAAATACAGTTATCAATTGAAAAAACAAGTTCAGAAATGTGTTTTGCATGACCTGATGTGTGTGTGTCCATCCTTCGTTGCCAAAGAAGACCATGCCATCAGAGAAATAATGACCTCATATTGCTAGCTTTATCAATGGATGGGAGAGGGGCTGGAGGGAACTGAAAAATTTTTAAGTATTTTTAAAAATAAAAATATTTTTAAATAAAAGTAAAAGTTAGTTCACAGACTGCAAGTTAAAAACCTCTGGCTATAGAAGGAAGTATGGCGCCATGGAAAGAACACTGAGAGTCAAAAGATTTAGATGGGGACCTAGCAAAAAAAAAAAAAAAAGTCCTTTACTTTCCTTGGGCCTCTATTTTCTTAATCTGTAAAGTAGGGGAATTAGTTCAATCTTAGATGTTAAATGATCTCTAAGTTCTGTTCCAGCTCTAACATTCCATGTGATTCAGTAATGCTCCTGGCTCTGGCTCGCCCCAGGCTGCTGCCATGATATCCCCCAGTCACTGGAAGCTAACGAGAAGAGAGGGATGCTCTTAAGATAGGGCGGTTGCCTCCAATAAGTTGAGAGGACAGAGCAGAGATACACAGTTAGGGAAAGGAGAGGAAGGAGATAAGAGAGGAAGGCTTCAGTAGCCTAAACTGGAAGAGGTTCCCTGAGAAGAGATAGTCTGAAAGGGGTTCAAGGAAAGGCTCTGAACGTGGGGAATATGGAGAACATAGCCTTTCCTGAGCCAGAAAAGGATGCCAAACACCTAGTCCATGACTATCCTCTTCTGTCTATAGGGAGACCATGCTCTCTAGCTATGTAACTCAATGCCCTGAGAGGCTTTCAAAAATGTATCATTTTTAAATAAAGCTGAGGGCCCTGGCTCATACAGACTGCCAACTTGCCCTGACTCCAAGGCTGGCTCCTCCCTTTCATATCTCTCAGAACAAACTCAGTCCTAACTGGCTCACAGGGATTGGAAAGGAGACATGAATTCTTTCTGGAGAGACAAAGATGGCATATACTAGCTATTGATGCCAGACGCTTAGAGGTCCGGAGATTGGAGATGGATTTGGTAACTGCTCTGCCCCTTTGGTTTCTCCACCAGTGATTTAAGTTCTTGGTGGGTAAGGTCTGAGAAGTATATATAGTAGTTCTAATTTAGTAATTAACCCTTCCAGGAGGCTCACTGAAAGAAATCACCAGACAGACCATAGACTTGGCGCTGGAAGGGACCCTACAGTTTATCTAGTCCTAACACACGCATGCACAGACATTTCATTAGGATGTGCATTCAGAGAATTCTATTTTTTTAAGGTGAACATTTATTGAATAATTATAAAAACCATTTATTCCTCAAAGAAACTCAAACTTAGCTGAACTCATTTAAAACTTCACATTTATTAAACTTTAAAAATACAAACAAAAATGAGAATACCAATTCTGGGGAGACACTGAGGTGTGCCTAGGTACACTCTTAGTACTCTATGCATACATCTAAGAGTTTAAACCTACCATTTTAGAGATAAGGACTCTGAAGCCCAGGAAAGTGAAATTATATGTTCAGGTTAAGAAGATGGGTTTCAGGTCAGTATTTTCTTTCTCTCCAGAGAATTCTTCTATATGCTTAAAACTATATGGGCACCCCTAGTTTGGCACAAAAAGCAGGGGATTTGGAGTCAGAGGACCACCAAGGTCCTTTTGCTAACCTATAAGGTCCTCTTCATCTCTAAGTTCTATGGTTCTATGATCCAGACAAGATGTCTCCTCCCTTTTCTCAGATCAATGGGATTGGTAGGAAGGGAGAATATCTCAATAAAGTTGAGAGATCTCAGAAGAGTGATTTCCCTACTCTCCCAAACTCTGATGGAATGAAGGCTCCTGGAGACAGCTCCCTTTCCTCTAGCCCTGTTTCCAATAGCAATTGAAGGAAATGTTAGTGAGCTGTGGGCGTAAAGGGGGTCACAGAAGGTCCAGGACTTGAAACGGAAACAGTGAGATCACTCATTCATTCAACAAACGTTTATTAAGCTCCTGTTATGTCCAAAACATTGTACTAGATGCTGGAGCCAATACAAAGTTGAGCTAAGACATAATGCTTGTTCTCATAAGGCTTACATCTGGTCTATCTCCCTACTTCCAAAGAGGTTCAAGATTTTGTTTAGTATGCTTTTGCCTGGCCTTTACTCAATTTTCCCTGAGCACTCTTTTCTGTAACTTTGCAGCTTCTCAGTGTCCTATTCCTATCCCTTGATCATCTGTCATAGTTCATCCGAAATCCTTTTAGTATCCAGGGACATCAGAAAAAGTGTTGAGGATAATGGTCTTCCTAAGAAAGAACAAGTACCCCTTCCAAGAAAGTTTCCCCCAGAACCCTCACAAAAAATTTGGAGACATCTCCATTCTGCAGAGGTCAGGAAATTAGCTTTACCTCCTCCTCCCACCCAACTCCACTCCCACTGCCCTCCCCAAATGGGGAGCTGAGATCCGGGCAGGGAGCTTTAGAGATCAAGCCAAACTGCTAATGGAGATTCTGGAAGCTAGAAGCAGGGTGTAAGCCAGAACAAAACCCTGGCAAGCCGAAAATCAAGAGAGAAAGATCAAGAAGGGAGAAGAATGGGAGACAGTGTAAGAGAGGTAAAGGGAGCATGACAGGGCACTGACTGAGAGACTTTGTCATTCTTGACGCTGGAACCTTCTCCTTCCACCCACCTGAGATATTCGGCCATCATAGCTGGGCCATCATGGCCAAAGCACCAGGAATAGCTTCAGACTGGAAAAACCTTCCCAGGCCATCTTGTCCAGGTCTTTGTCCCTAGCCTACACCACACCAAAAGTAAACCCTTCAAAATACAGGTCTCACCTTATCATTAGGGCTAAGATGCCTCCTCTCATTGTCAGCTGTTCTAATACTTTAACTCTTCCTAGTCTGAAAGTTTCCAAGTTGTAACTAAACTCTGCCCCCCACCCAATTTCCATTCATCTGCCTCCATATAAGCCTGGTAGTGGTAGTGAACAGTTGGTCATCACCTTCTGATATTTAAATCAAACATCTTCACTCCTGCCCTCAACCTTCTGTTCTCCCCAAGAAATCATCAACATTCTCTTCTCCTTCCTTCCAAGTTCTATTCGCTGGACTTGCTGAAGTGGAATAGGTTGCCTTTCAAGGTAGGGAGCTCACCGTTCCTGGAAGTATACAAGCAGAAACTAGGGGAGACCACCTGTAAGGGATATAATAGGTATTCCTATAAAAGGTAGGAAGTTGAACTAGGAGGTAGATGGCATGACGGATAGAGCTGGAATCAGGAAAATCTGAGTTCAAATGTAGTCTCAAACACTTACTAGCTACGTGACCCTGGACAACTTAATTAACCCTTGTCTGCCTCGGTGGCCTCAATTGTAAAATGAGTATTAAAAATAGCACCTGCATCCCAGGATTGTTGTGAGAAACAAATGAGATGATGTTTATAAAGTCCTTAGCCCAGAGCCAAGCATATGGTTGTCATTTTTGAGTCAAGTCTGACTCTCTGTGACCCCAGTGGGGGCTTTCTTGGCAAAGATACTAGAATGGTTTGCCATTTTCCAGCTCATTTTACAGATGAGTAAACTGAGGCAAATAGGGTTCAATGACTTGCCCAATGTCATACCACTAGTAAGTATATGAGGCAAGATTTGAATTCACAAAGAAGAGTCTTCTTGACTCCATGCCCAGTGCTCTATCCACTGTACCAACTAGCTGCCCCTTCTCCCTTGAAGTCCCTTCCATTGCTAAGCTTCCATAATTCTAATATCTGTACCAGAACTAATTGACTCATTTGGTATATAATGAAAATTTATTACAGACATAGGTTAGTAACTGTTGTCACTCTCTTTCTCTAAGTAACAACCTAAGGAGGAAAGTAGGAAGTAATAATGTCATGGGTTCATTTGGGATGGTGTCATCACTTGCTAGTTCTAAACTGTCAGATAAGGATGGGTTTCCCCCAACTTTCCCTTAGCAATCACGAGGTTTGCAAGATTCTAAGTCCAACTGGACTTACTAGTCTGAGTCAATTAGGGACTAAATATCATTTCATCATCACCTTTTGCTGGCATATGCTGGAAAATGTTTAACTACTAGCCTCCTGCCATCTCCTCAAAAAATGTACACATGACATACTTTTCAGCTGGATCTGCATTATTCCCATTCTCGTCATTATTCTCTTAAGTCTATATAATCAACAAAACAATTAGCCTAGCCCTATTTGTTTGGAGCATTTGCCAACTTCCAAGGTGTTCATGCTCACACTAAAAAATGAACAATTGACTCTCTGGGTTCAATTCAAGCTGATCCCAAGCACACGCCTGAAACTTGAGGCTTCATTGGTAAAGGTTTTCTCCTGCTCGGGTATGTACATAGAAGGGAAAAGGGTCCGTAGTAGCGAAGATGGACATTTTTCCCTAGTGGAACAGGTGCAGAGGCATGGAGAGCCTTTTAGTACAGTGGTGCTCAATAACTATCGCCACTTGTGTTCTCCTGACAATCCATTCTGTTCCCTTGTTTCCCTTTA
Source organism: Bettongia penicillata ogilbyi (assembly GCA_023548195.1). Lineage (NCBI taxonomy): Eukaryota > Metazoa > Chordata > Mammalia > Diprotodontia > Potoroidae > Bettongia > Bettongia penicillata. The sequence goes on along the minus strand of JAJHZJ010000799.1, from coordinate 3,171,365 downwards.
TCAGCCTCAGAGAGGCTCAGGAAAAGTACTAGCTTTAGAGTCAGAGTTCTAATATATCTGTTGCTTACTACTTGAGTGACCTTGAAATAAATAAATAAATACACCCCCTCTTTCTGAGGCATTCTTTATCTGTAAATGAAAAGACTGGACTAGATCGGTGGTCTCCAAACATTTTTATATCCACTACTCTATCAGTAAAAAATGTTGAGCCTGTGTATATTTATTTATAAAAATATACTTCTATAATTACATATATATTTATTATATATCATATATAGTATAAAGTACAACTTTTAAATAATTATGTACATCATGAATCATAATGTACAAAAATATAGAACCTTATACATTATTTTTAAAAGATTAAGATATAGATGAAATAAAATGTAATCCTAGAAATAGGGAGCCACTGGAGTTTACTGAGCAGTAGAACGTCAGGATGAGACCCCAGATTTAAGAAAATCTCTTTGGAAGCTCTATAAAGCAGAGGGGTCAAACGCAAAGAGAAATAGCGGTCACTAAACCCTACAAAAGTTTCCTTATGCAAGCACATTGACTTAGAAAACTGCACATTAACATTATCTATATTCTACTGTATTTATGTTTATTTTGTTAAATATTTCCCAATTACATTTTAATCTGATTCTTGTCACCCTCCTGAGTGTTGACGGTTGCTGCATGCGGCTGCCATGTTTAGATGAAAAGCAATAAAGGTTTGTGAATTGGGGTGCTTTTGTGTATAGAGAGATGGGAATAAATGTGAGAGATGTGAACATGGAACCAGTAAGATTCTGGGCACTAACGAGATATGTGAATGTAGATCTGGGGAAAGTGATGAGTCAAAAATGCCATGACCATTGTCAGAACCTGGGTAAGCAGAAGAGAGTGGTATCCTTGACAGTAATGGGGAAGTATAGAAGATAGGTGAGCTTGCTCTTGAGAAAAAGAGAATATAGTGCTATCCGCCACCCAGACACACCTACTCTACCTGTGGGACTCACTATGGACACCCTCAAAATGAAAAAAAGAAAGGCAGGGATCTTGGATAAGAGACAATAACAGATCATTGCTGCCATGTTCAGAGTCTGACCTCTGAGGGTACCTATGGCTACCATGAGATGATCTAAAGATTAGGGGGTGGGGGCAGTTTTCCCAGCATCACCTATGTAGCTGCTATGGGTGATTAGTTTAGGTTATAATTTCCCTGAAGGGCTGATAAGTGGAGGTGATGGTTACGTAGGAGAGAAGCCCACCCCATTCCCACCCTATTGGCTGTAGCAGATGGATGGGATGCAACCTATCTTCCCACTCCCTCATTGGTTGATCACATACATACATGGCCTCTTCTGAGGTGATGTCACAGGACCCCTACTTTAGAGACCACTCTCCAAAGATAATCTCTAAGGTAGGGGTTTTTACGCTGGAGTCTGGTCCTGTGGATAGATTTCCAGGATTTCATGAACTTAGATAGTGGGGAAGAGATCACATCTTTATTTACACTAACTCTTAACTGAAATTTTGCATTTTATTCAATTATGAATATATATATACATGTGTATGTATGTATATGTGTATATATATGCATATATTTACATATTCACATATGTGTATATGTATGTGTGTATAAAATTCTGAGAAGGGGTCTACAGGCTTCATGATCCTGCCAAAAGGATCTATGACACAATAAAAAAGTTAAGAAGATCTACTCGGAAGTTCCTTTCAGCTTTAAATTTTCAAGATCCTATGATCCTGTCTTTAAAACCTTGGACAGATAAGTCTCTTATCCTCTCTAGGACGAACTTTTTCCATCTCTAAAATGGGAAGCGATGTTGGACTAGACTAGGATCCTAAGGTCTCTTCCTACCCTAAATCCTATGAAACGCGGACAAAGAACATCTCAAGATGAGGAGAATATGCCTGTACCACTGGGACCCGAGACAGAGAATCCCAGAGGAGATTCAGGAGACTTGGACTCGTATCTCACCTCTGCTACTCACTGTATAAACCTGGACCAGTCAGCCCTCTAACCCTCAATTTGGCTTATCGCTAAAATAAGATGAACTAGATGGTTTCTAAGGTCCCTTCCAGCTCCAAAGGTTTCTGTTTTTATGATTCCTTGTGAGGCATTTTAGGGAAGCATGAGTAAATGAACACGCACTTGGAAGATTTCCAATAGAATCCAGAAGTCTTGATTTTGAGAAGGGAAGGTAGGGTAGGGGGAGGAGACCTCCTAGCCCCTCCCCTCAGGGGTGAGGGGTCTCAGAGTCATTTCAGAAGCCAGTTTCCAAAGAGGCCTTAAATAGCCTGGAGATGAATATCTGGTTAATGTTCATTTCAAGTGTGCTTGGCTGCCAGCCTTTCTCACTGCCCTACCCACCTCCCTCTTCCCTCTGTGGCAGCCTGAGTCACTGCAGTGAGCTCCAGAGGAACTCACTCCCCCTCCTTTCTCCTCCCTTCTCCATCAGGATTTAAATAGAGGGGGTGGGCCAATTCTAGAAATGACGCTCATTCTGATCTGGGGCACATGATCTCAATGTAATCTGGACTCACCATCCCACTGACCTTCCCTATGGACAAAGGGGAAAAACTTCCCCCATCCTATGGGGTTAGGAGGAGGGGGAGTGTGGCAACATACCCCCAATCAGAATGGAGTGGTGTTAAAGGACTTGCTAGCTTTCTACAATTATAGGCCAACATGGGCAAACTCAAATAGAAAAGGGGCCATTAAACCATATAAAAGGATGCCTGCTCAAGCATATTTACTTAGAAAATTGCATCTTAACATTATTTATGTTCTACTATATTTTTAAAAATTTTTAATAAATATTTCCCAATTACATTTTAATCTCATTGGGTCGGCCTTCTTGCCACCATTTATCTGCCACCTTTAGAGCAGAGAAATCTAGATGAAGAAATAGTCCCTCTATCAAAAGAGACCAGCACCTACCCCTTTTCAGAGACCTACTTAGGGCTTTAAGCAACTTTCTGGCCACTGTAGCATCCAAAATTTCTGCTATGAATCTCCTGTGAGCAGAAGCCATCCTTAGATGGGAAAAGTATGTACCATAGGGCATAACTATCAAGGCTAGTCTTCAGCTTGCTACTTGTATAACCTCATCTCTCATCTCTCAACTGAGGGAGGTTGAGCCTTCCAACTCAGATCAGTATGGGACAGCAGAACCTGATCTCAGATCAGCCCTGTCTTCTTGTTCCCTGATCAACACAGAGAAGGGTCAAAGCAGACACTTCTCCCTTACTTTGTGGTCCACCCAAATTCAAGTACCTATAACCAGGCTCCAGTTTCATCCAATCTTCCTTTTCTTTTCCCTTAAAGTTAAACTACTCTACGCTTAATCCCTGATGCATCCTGCCCTTTCCCTCCTTCTCTTCCATGTCAACTTTACTCCTCCATACAGAAGGAAATTCAGCCACAGGAGAAGAAGGCATTGCCCAAACTGAGAAAGATGGAGTTGACATGAGAATACAGGCATCTTCAGCTCCTGGGATCCTCAGAGAGTTGGGGAATCAAGGAGATGAGTTTTGTCCCTAGGATTGTAGACTTGAGAGTAGGGGCAGAGGGGGCTAAAGGCTAAACAGCAGTCTCTGATCATTTCTCCCAGTCAGGAACAGAGACAGCAAGGTGTGGCAAATAGGGTGCCAAACCTAAACCCAGAAAGACCTGAATTTAAATCCTATCTCTCATGCCTACTAATTTCATGTTCCTGGACAAAACACTTAATTTTTTTCTGAGCCTTAGTTTCCTCATCTTAAAAGATCAACAGTGCTGGACTCATTGGTCTTAAAGAATTTTTTCTAGCTTTAAATCTATGATCCTGTAAGTAACAGGAATTAGAACAGTGGTCATTACTTTTGACCATTACCTCCTCCATCCCACACCACCTGTCCCAGGGAGTAACCTTAGACCTCTTATTTTTCCTGCCCCTGCCAGAAATTCAGAACCTTTCAAGAGCAGGCCAGTTTTCCATGCCCTGAATGGAGGATAGACAGAGTAACAAAGAGGAGGCTGTATGTCTCCTCTGACAGAGTTGCACAGTTTTACAAGTCTCCTTCCACCATCCAGGCCAACCCCACCCTGTGCCTAACCAGAAAAGAGGAGAGAGGAGATACCCTCCCCACCCTACTCTCCAATTAGATGGCTGACTCCTCTGTCCCCTCTTCCAGGCCCCTTGGGCATTGAGCCAGGTTCTATATCCCTACACAGGAGACTCTCTGTCCCTTTCTGGAAATAATGACCTTTACAGTAGCCAAAGGGCTCCATCTGTTCCCTTCTCCCTTCCCTCTTCCCCATCCCCAGATGTTAGGAGCAAGAAGGGGAGGAGAGCCAGTGTGTGTGAAGCAGGTCAGAGGATTCCAGCTGAACTCTCTCCCATATTTTCTCCACTCTCTTGGTCTCTTGGCTTTCTTCTTAGACTTCTCTGCCATCTTTTTTTTATTCCCACAGCCATCTGTCTTCCCCCTTTCCTCATAGCTCACCTGAACTTTCTGTCAATTCCCTGATTTGCCCTGCTTCTCATTCCAGTCTTCTCTATTATTATTTTCTATCCCCTACCCTCAATCTTCATCCCTCTCCTCTTCCTCATTTCAGGGAATCCAAGTGAAAATGTGTCCTGAGAGTCAGGGGAATAGCTGCTACCAATATATCTATCTAAAGATTCCTGAAAATAAGTAGAGACCTAGAGAACCAGTCCAACTCAGAAGAAAGAAAATAGGTATGGAACCAACAGAAAGAATCAGCAGGTCAGAGGAGGCTCGGGTTCCTGTGCTCACCTGCTCTGAGTAGGTGTTTTCTTACATCAAGCCTAGCTCTAGTTGATGGAAAATTCCACCACTGCAGGAAGAACAAACCCAATCACTCTCCCAGGAAGAGGGCCCTTCAAACACTTGAAAACAGCAATCATGACCCTCCTAAGCCAGCTATTTTCCAGTCTAAATATCCTCAGTTTCTTTTAATCTGAGAGTTTATCAATACTTTTCTTAAAATAAGAAACCCAGATGTGGTTTGGTCAGGGCCAAAGAGAGCAGGACTGCTGCATTCCTGGACATTATGCCTCTGAACACATTACCTTTTTTGGTTGAAGTCATAATTGTGCTAGCCTGCTCCCACCTCAAAACTGTTGTCATACAAATTACCATCTAGTCTTGATTTCCCTCATCTTTTGCTTATTCAGAATTTTTTTAATCCAAGCATAAGACTTTATACTTTTCCATATTAATTAGATTTGCCCCAACTGGAATGAGGAACAGCTCGAGGTTTGTCAAGATTTTTTGGGATTCTGACTCTATCATCCTATATGTTAGTTATATCTTCCAGGCTTGGATCATAAGCAAATTTGATAATCATTTAAGTCACTGATAAAAAATGCCAGGGCTAAGAATAAATGTCTGGCGACCTCACCACATAACTACTCTTCAAGCTAACATCATGTCATCAGGGACTCCTTGGGTCAGGCCGTTCAAGCAGGTGAATCCTTTAAGCAGACTAATGTCTGCCCACTTATCCCTCCATCTGTTTCACACAAGTACATGAGCATCTTTGGCAATGCTTTTTATTTTTTCCAAAAAAAAATTTAAGTAAACTAACTCCACGCAATTCTAATTTACTGCTCTAGGGACTGTCAAAAAAGGAAAATAATGTTAGCCTGGCAGGAAACCATGCTCTGATCACTGCTTTCTTCTCCAGATATCCAATAACCATCCTTTTAATAATAATGGAATTTTAATAGGAATCAAAATCAAATGCACTGGTGTATAGTTTTCAGATTCTTCTTTTTCCCTTTTCTAAAAAAATAATTGAGACAATATTTGCTTTTCTCCAATTCTGTAGAGCCAATTCTATTCTCCATGATTTTTCAAAGATCATTGACAAGTAGCTCAGCAATCACACTGGTTATCTTTTTTAATGTATACTTCGTTTGGGTCTAGTGACTTGAAATCAAGGGCAGCCATAATTCTTATATCTCTCTTATTTTTTCTGAGTTTCAATTCTCCACCAGTTACTTCCTTTCTGTACTTTTCAATCCCAAGGACTTATTCTCCTTGACAAACAAGACCAAAATACAAAAGTAACAGAGCCAAGCAGCTCTGTCCTCCAATTTCAAATCTAGCACATAATAATAATAGCTAACATTTATATAGGGTGTTATATAGGGTTGCAAAGAGATTTACATTATATTATTTTGTTTGATATTCCCAACAACCTTGCAAGGTAGGAGTTAAAATTAGTCCTATTTTACAGATGAGTAAACTGAGGCTGAAAGTGGTTCAATGATGTGTCCAAGGTCACAATGCTAAATAAACATCTAAATAGAATTTGAACTGAGAGCATCCTAATTCTAAGTGTAGTCTCATATCCACCTAGCTACCGACACTCCTATTTTTTCATGGACCATGGTGATGAGGAAAGAGGGAACCGGTGTCAGATATAGGTACTGAATTCATATTTTGAGACTCACCAAATACTATGTAAAAGGCAGAAATTTTTCTACATGGATTTGCAAAGCTGGTACCAAAAAGCCATAGATAATTATATAATCTAGATATATGATTATATAATCTAGGTAATCTAAATAATCCCAGTATTATTTTCCCCTAGCATAGGCTACATCACAAACCTCCTGCTTCAATGAATTGACCCTTGGAAAGAAGGCAAGGAAGCAGCCCCAATCCCATCTACCTTCCATGCTGTCCTCTCGGTGCATGTTGAAATTGTCATAGGAGTCCCAGCGGATGAGAGGGTCAGAAGTGTTATAGTCCACAGACACACTTGGCCCATTCTCCAGATGTTCCATTCCTGGATGATTGGAAGGAAGGGAAGTAAAAAAGAGATTAACATTTGGAACAAAAGAGGAATACCACAGTATTCCCCTAATGAAGGTTTCTAAGCAATTTCACATTATCTTGAGGCTATAAAGAAGGAAAACAAGGCACAGAATGGGTCAGGGACCCATCCTAGGGTCAATGGCCAAGCTGATGAAGAAACCCTGGAATCTAGGCCCTTAATGCTGTTGATGAAGCTTATACCCAAGTCACATGATGGAGCCCTGAGAAACTTGGAGCCCTCACTGTGGGTAATCCTCTACTTCTGAGTTATTCCAACTCCTTTTCTAAAACAATCATGATGATACCAGAAGACTATAATGGTTTCTGACTGGAAGTAGGGAAAAGGGATTTAGGAAGATTCCTACTATGACTGACTGGGGTCAAAGACTGTGAGAGAAAAATGCTGGTCCTTGTAAGCAGAAAGTTCTCAAGAAATGCTAAATTAAACTAAGCTACGGACTAGAGGCCAGCCTAGAGCAGAGGTTTTCAACCTTTGGCAGTGTAGGGAAACCTATGAATCCCTTCTAAGAATATTTTAAATGCATAAAATAAAATGCATAGGATTATTTTAAAAACCAATTATATTGAAATACAGTTATCAAATTAAAAAAAAAACCTTTGTGAATCCCACATTAAGAATTCCTAGTAGAATGAGAGAAGTGTGAATGCCCTTGGGTTCTCCAACGGTTGTCCCACTCATCCCCTCCCTCATTAAGATTCTTTCTCTCTCTCTCTCTCTCTCTCTCTCTCTCTCTCTCTCTCTCTCTCTCTCTCTCAGCCTGACCAACAGGAGGCCCTCCAGTCCAAAAATATTTCTACAAGGAAGACAATTCAATCTCAGTCAGTCATGCCTACTAATCACCCTTGATGTCCTTCAAGGTATACTAAGTCCTTTCCTCAGCCTATAATCATCTCATCATTTTCTTTCTGCCCTGAGCTGAGAATATCAGGTCACCATCCTCTGCCTAGCAACACTAATTAAAGGCTAATCAGGCTTCTCATCTTGAGACTGAAACATTCAAGTTCTATTCTTCTGTTCTCATAAACATTATTCGTTTGTCCTTCCACTATCTTTATGCCTTTCCTCTAGCCTCTATCTACAGCCTTCTTTATCTGAACCTGAAGATGGACACGGGACTCTGACCAAGGCTGATTATGATAGGAAAACAGCCTAATGCTTCCTATTCTATTTGTCTACTCCAATGCCATACTCATGGGACAGTGGAAAGTTCCCTGGAGAAGTCAGGAATCTTGGGTTGATATCTTAGCTCTGCCACTAATTACACCTCTGGGCCTCAGTTTTCTCATGTGTCAGTCAATAAACATTTATTAAGCACCTAGTGTGTGCCCAATTCTGTGAGACAAGGGGACTGAACTAGATGGTCTCTAATACTCTTTCCAGATTTAACTATCTAGGAAATCTATCTTATCTCCTTTTGTATTATTTTATCCCCACAGTTCAGTCATTGATTCTCATTCAGTATAGTTGGCATCCATTCTGATGCTCAAATATTTATCAGCTGTTCTAACATCTGAACACAGATGTCTTGCATTGGGTCATGGGGCAGGGTTAGGGAGAAGGGGGAGGGAGGCATAGGTATGGTGGAAAAATAAAAGGAGATTATACCTTGAATTTTCTCAGGGCCATAAGAAAATACAAACTCTACTTTGCCATACTCTGGGAACCGATCATCTGGAAAAGAAGAGAAAGAAAGGAAGCCTTCCATCAGCTCCCAGAAAAGGTTCTGAGAATGCTTTGCCCCTGACTTCAGTACAGACACGTCTTGCTCAGCACACAAAGGCATCTTGCACACATGTGGTCCAAAAGACAATGATAGAGATTACTCTGGGGCGTGCTGGTAAATATTTAGCAACTGACTCTCCAGAAAAAAAGAAAAAGAATGAACCCACCACATACTTTTAAGTTTAATTTATGCTATTCATATTTTCTCCATCACCTTCTTAAGACTTAACAATGAACACACTAAATAAATCAACACCTGATTTATAGCATTTGCTGCTTTCTGAGGTATACATGCTCACACTGAAATTTTAACAATAGGTTCTTGACTTTTACTCCAGCACACCCCTGGGATCACCTCTCTTCCGAGTATTTGAATTGTGAACCTTTCCACCATCCTCCCTAGCTCCCCTCCCTGCTCTCCCTGGCATCAGCCCCATTCAGCTAAGGATCTCATCCCAGGTACTGAAGGGATAGGTGTAGGGGAGGATGAAAGAGGGGGTGGAGGCAGGGGATTGAAATAATGAATGGGGATCCAATATCCTGGGTCTGAAAGCGAGAAGTCCCAAAGGGGAAGAGAAAAGGAGGGCAATGGAGAAAAGACATAATAGAAGAGGAGGAATGGGGCAAATCGGGAAAACATAGCAATAAATCAACTTGGCAGAAAAGGAATGAGCTTCATCTCAAACTGGCTTTCCATCCCTCCTCCCATGCCCACTCCCAAGAACCCTACCCTTGAAGGCATCATCGAGGTCCTCCTTCCCAAAGACCACTCCCAGGTCATGGATGGCACAGGTATGGAACTGAACTCGGAATATGACATCCCGGGCTGGGCTTCGGAACTTTTTGTGGTAACATTTCAGCTGGGCCAAAGACATGGAGGGGACGTTGATCAGATTCACTGAAACATCAAGACCACTTTGGGGGAGGGGAATCAGAGAGAACTCCAGGCCAACACCCACAGTTTCCAGAACTCATCTCCAGTTTCAGGAAAGAAAATCTCACCACCACCAGACAAAAATCTCTTAGAGATTACTGTCAGCCAACAAACCCAAAACCAAAACATCCTATGAGGCTTCAGCACAACTGAGGGTAGATTTAAATTAGAGCAAATGGAAATGAATTCTTTAATTATTATAGAAACTACATCATTATTCAGCAGAAAAATTACTGGATTTGGAGCTGGGGGTCTCAATTTCCTAGGCTACAAAATTAGGGAATTGGACTAACTGACTTCTAAGATCCTTTTCATGTTTTAATCTATGATCCTATGACTTTCTGTGGAAAATGCTAAATGACAGGGTGACAAAGAGTGATGCCGTCCCTTATGATCACTGGACATGGAGTTAGAAGTTATGTTTTCTCCAGACAAGATAATATACTATTTTCACATTTGTCTAATATCTAACCCTTTCCAAGCATGTTCACACACATCTCATTTGAACTTGACAACAATCCAGGAAAATAAGTGAGGCATATACATATGTTAAGGCAGATTAAGTGACTTGCCCAAGGTTATTCAGACAATCCAAATAATCATTTTTTTTTCTTTTTTAATGGTACCTGTCATTTTCTTCTCTAAGGGGTTTCCAATAAAAAAACTAACTCTAATTAATGCAAAATGGCACCTTCTCTGCAAGTTGGAGACTAGTAAAATTGCCTGGGACACAAGTGACTTGTCTAGGACAGGACAGGTCAGAGACAGGACTTGAACCTGGGTCTTTAGAGCTCCAAAGCCAACTCTCCAGTCACCAGGTCATGCCACTTCTCAATAGGAATCTATTTCTAGTAAGGAGTATAGTCTCAACTATTGCCTGGATCTCTTGATTCCTCACTCAGGCTTCTTTCTACTTTCTGCCCTGCCTTTAGGTCAGGAGAAAGGGACTGCACCTGCAGGGAAAAGACGGGAGTGTGACATCAGCAGGGTCCTGCCCACCTATGGAATTTGTGGTTCTCATTGGTTGTTTCAGTTCTCCATCTCCTCTGAGTGGGAAGGAGTAAGAGAAACACCAGTGGCAACAGAAGGATGTGAAGGACAGAGGGACTGTAACCTAAAAGGAAACGGTCCTTACCAGGATGTCTCCCTTCAGAAGCAATCCAGGCTCAATGGTGATACAGATGCTGGTCTGGCTGTCTCCTTGGACGTTGCTATGGAGGGAGATGAAGAGAGAGATGGAAAGAGAGGGAGAGGGAGAGGGAGAAGGAGAGGGAGAGGAAGAGAGGGAGAGAGAGAGAGAGAGAGAGAGAGAGAGAGAGAGAGAGAGAGAAGAGAAAAGAAATGGAAAGAAGGATGGAAAGAGGTGGAGAGAGATGGATAGCAAAAGATGGAAAGAAAGAAATCGAGAGAGGGATGGAAAAAGAAAGGTGGAGAGAGAGATGAAGAGGAATGGAGAGAATGATAGAGAGAGATGGAGAGAGAGGTAGAGAGAGAAATGGAAAGAGAGAAAGATATGGAGAGAGAGAGAGATGGAAAGAGAGATGGAGAGAGAAAGAAAGAAAGAACTTTAGGACAAAAACAAAGACTTCCCACCTCCCTTTCCCACAATATGACTTCTCAAAAGATTACCCAGTTTTTAATCTACAGTACTGAAGTCCACTCAAGGAAAACGAATGAGAAAGAAGAGCACAGATCCATGTGTAAAGTGTATTGTCCTTCTAAGGTCTTTGTAATGTATTGCACTTTAGTGATGAAGAGGTAAATAGCTTCTTGCCCCTTTCTAGTAGTAATGGGGAAGCCTAAGACACTCATCTCCATGGGAAGAGATACATACTAGATTCCAGAAGTGTAGACAGGTTGCATGGCCTGGTATATCCTGAGGAAGGGTCGACAACCTGAAAGAAGCAATAAAAAATAGGTAAGGATGTTCAATAGATAGAGGGAACAGAGAAATTATGGGAAAGAAAACAAAGAGAGGAAACAGAAGAAAAGGAATAAGTAGGAAAGAGGGAGGAATGAGGAAGGAAGAGTGAGAAAAGGAAGGAAAGAAGGCAGAAAAGAGAAAGTAAGGGAAACTGAGGCAATGGGAAAGGTGGAGAAATTGAAACCTAAACTATCAGCCACTGACCTCCTTTGGATTCAAAGTTGGGAATGCCGTGCATAATGACGTGGTGTAGGAACAAAGGCTTGTTGTTCATTTTGATGGAACCAGAGAGAAGCCCACTGAAGTAATGAACATACCTGCAAGGGGAAGACATCAGTCCTTCAGCATGGTCCTTCCTGGGAAGAAGTACTCAACCTATGGCCCCCTTACTCCTCAAACATGGTAGAAATAGGACAAGAGGGGTGTTACTATTATTGTGGATTATAGAATTAGTCACTAGGGGAAAAGTTAAAGAAACTGAGATAGCCATAGCTAAGTGTTCTTGCATCTAAGGGGGAAGGGAGTGGGACAGTAGGACAAAGACACTATCACCCAGAGAGTCCAGTCCTTGCCTCCTCTGGGACTAGAGGCAGTAAAACCTCACAGGAGGGGAATATGGTGGCAAAGAGACAATTGTGGAGAGGCGACTGAACTTTATGGTGATGGAAGCCATCAGAAGATAAAGAGGCTTGACCCTGGAGAAGAAGTACAGCCCTCATTCCCCATGCTACCCCCTAGGATATCAGCAACCTGAGGCAAAGCCCCAGGTACCCACGTGTAGTTATGGCTCTGAATAAGAGGATGACTCTACCTGAAGAGTAAAAGATGGAGGGGAGAAATGTTTAACGAAAAAGCTTTAACTCTCAGGTGGCTGACAACACTCCATTCCATACACACACACACACACACACACACACACACACACACACACACACACACACACTTTGAAAATAGAGCAAGAGAGGATGGATACAACTCAACAAAATGAGGCTTGAGATGAGTCACTGAATAGAACTTTCTGACTTTCAGGGTTACAGCAGGGGTTATTAGCAAGGGAGGATATGGCTTCTCTTTCCCTAGAGATCTTTAAGAACTGGGAGACCTTTGACTCTCTGGCCTAAAAGAAGAAGAATTCCACAGTCTGGAGATAGGGATAGGTTCAAGAAGACCATAAGGTCCCAAGGCCAGTCCAGTCCAAAGCAGTCATTAACCCATCCTCAAACACATAGAGACCTCCAGTGCCCCCTAGTGGTCTGTCCTGAAATACTTTTTCTATGTTAACCAATTATTATTCAGTGCAAATTAATTAAGAAGCTTACAGAAAGCCTTCTATATGCTAGCCACCGTCCTAGGTCCTGGGATACAAGGATAAAGAATGACACAATCTGTCCCTCAGAAACATGCACTCCCTAATGCACCCTATAATGCATGTTGGAAACTGATTTAAGCGTATGGGAAAGGTCTTTCCAGAAGGGAAAGAGAGATCACTCAAAGCTGGGGCTAAGCATCTAGAGAAGCCTTCTATTTACGAGTTGTGTAGCTTGGGGTAAAACACTTGACCTCTATGTGTCTTACTTTCCTGTAAAAAGAAAGTCTTAAACTAAATGATTTCAAAGGTCCTTCGAACTCTAGAAACTAGAGTTAGGGTCAGTTAGGTGGTACAACAGATTGAGCACTGGAGTGGGAATCAGGAACACATCCTACTGAATTCAAAACCAGCTTCAGATACTTACTAGCTGTGTGACCCTGAGCAAGTCATTTAAACATGTTAGCCTCCATTTCCTAATCGGTAAAATGAGCTGGAGAAGGAAATGGCTAACCACTCCAGTATCTTGGCCATGGAAACTCAAATGGGGTCACGGAGAGTAGGATATAGCTGAAAAACAACTGAATCACAGCTCTAACTCTAGAGCTTATGATCCTAGAGAGGGTAGAGAGAAACCATTTCAAACATCAAGGATAGAGCAGTTTGCACAAATGCATGGAAGCAGGAAAGCACAGGATGAGATCAGTGAACAGCGAGTCTTCCAGTTGGGCTGAAACACAAGGATGGAAAGACAGTGGTGCAAAATTAAGCTAGGAAGGCAGGCGAGGGCCACATTGTGAAAGATCTTGAATGTATTCTGGAGAAAGGTTACAATTTCATATAAAACTTTTTTGACTGGTTTCTATAGAGGCAACATCTAAAGCCAGCACGGTATAACTGAAAAAGAACTAACTCTGGAATCAGAGAAACTGGATTCAAATCCTGCCTCAGCCTCTTAGTGTCTATATTGGTAAAAAAAAAAAAAATGTTTGTGTTGAAAAGGCAGGCATCTGTTGTTATGGAAAGTGTTGAGTCAGTAAAATTGTATCGCAATTTCCCAAAGGAATTTAGACCTCTTTCCTCTTTTTTCCAACTCTGAACCAAGCTCACCATCCATGTTTTGTCTTTCCCCAATATACATAATGTTGAAAGCCCTATGGGTTGTCCATTCAGATGCATACTGAAATATGGGCAACGGACATTCTTCATCCATTTTGTCTTTCCTATGTGGATGGACCGGTCAAGTTCCTTTAAATGATTGCAGATCTTTTCAGGAGATTCTTGCAGTCTTGAGTCTTGACGCAACACAAGGACATCTTCAAACACAAACGTCTAGAGGACCTCATCATCTACGTGGAATCCCTGATCAACTTTCAGTGCCCTGAATCTCCTCCATCACAGTGATAAATATCTTTGGTGAGCATACATCCTCTGTTTTGTCTTACCTAATGCTTATCAGAGAGTTATTGAACACAGTTATTTCTGTTGTAGCATCTTCCAAGGAATCCAAAATGGTCTTGAAGTATAGAAGAGAGGCATCTTTATATAAGGCACCATTTTGTTCTGAGTTTAATCTCTTTTTCATAATTAAAAAAGCCATTAAGCACAATGAGATCTTCTACTCTCTACATCTTTTAATCAATTGTGAGATAGTAAGGATTTTTTGATAGCTCTTGCCTACTATTACCTTCAAAAAAGATGCCCTTGCTTTGTATACAGTTAATCCTCATAACAATTTTGTATAGAAAGAAGGGTAGGCGTACAAGTCAGTACTTTAGTTTATTAACAAGGATGAGAGTTTTTTAACATCTTTGATATCTTCCTCTCCTTAAGATACCTTGTATATAAATCAATCAATAGATCTCCTCTGTATGTACTTAATCTAGTCCCATATTTGTTGTTTCAGGGTGATTTCAATATCCTCTATAAGGACTTCAAAGAATGTAATGTTAGGGTCCAAGAATGGTGGTTTCACTATCCTTGACAGAATAAGCCGTTTGTTGAAATGGTTTTTACAAGTCTTTCTCATTTTTCTTCTTTTGAAGTCCTCTTTTTCATTTCATCTTTGAATACTCTTGGGATGACTTTGCTCAGCTGAACATACTGTCAAATTTTCTTTAAACTAGCCTTACTCTCTGCTGTGTCTCTCTGCTTCACAAAATGATACCGTGCATAAATAATATCATGCTTCTTCATAAGATTTCTACAGATAAGTTTATATTTTAGCCTAATGTTGCCTTTGGCAGACAACTCTCTTCACTTGGCAAGTAAGTTAAATGTTTGCTGACTAAGGTGCTTGGTGGGTTCTTTCGGTCTCTCTGTTGTAGCAATTAATTTAATTTCTGGAATGTCATCGTTATATCTGATGTCCTTTCCCATTTTTTATTTGTAATAGCTTTTTTTAAAAATAATTGTGGGTTAAATTCTTTAAATTATATGCCATATATTTTTCTCATCATTTATTCTTTCTTCCTGTTTATTACAAATTCTAGTCTTAGCTCTGACGGCCTGCTGGTCTGACTACGAATAGACAGCCAATTCCGGGATAATTCCCACCTCAGTAATAAGCTTTTCCTGTCCATGAACACGGAATAAAGTTCACTCTTTGTGATGTTATTTGTTGTTTACCATGCCCAGTGCCTTCTAATTCTTCTTTTTTTTAAATTATCAATGAGAGAAAGGTATGACATTTTTAACCAACCTACAAGTCTGGGCCTCTGTCATTTCTACTTTTCCATATATTTCTCCTCATCCTCACCTTTCCCACCTTTGCACTGAAGGCGCCAAGTATCAGAGCAAGTTGGGTTGACTTGAAGGGTCTTATCCATTTCTTTAGAGAATTTCTCTACCAGAGGATCAATCCCCACTAAGCTTTCTCTTCTCCAAACTAAATACTTCTTTTAATGTCACTTAAAATCTTTCTTCAACATCTCTTTAAGTGAGTGGGAAAATCAGCATCACCTCCAATCTGCCTTGGCAGAGGAGAGAAATTGAGGCTAGAAGAGCACCAATGACTTTCCATAGGGCCATTGTGCAAGCAAGTCCACACAAAGTTGGGAGGAATGGGGGGGAGAAGGCAAGGAGATAAGTATAAAAGTCAAGCATCCCAGTGTATCATTCTAGGACTATATTCTGCAATGCTCTGCCCATATCCAATCATCCCCATCTCATTTTTTTTCTACTAGTCAGAGATGCTTCATGTGAACATGATAAGAACTCTTTCTGATGTGATGATATGGCTGCAGTGCTTTACCCTAATTGGCTAATTAATAAATATTTACTGAATGAATGAATGAATGAGAAGTCTACTAAGTGAGTGGCATCAGATTTTGTGTGCTATAGAGCATTACTCTTGCTCTGTTCACAGGCTACTTGACTGGACTGGTTCAGGGACTCAGATACACAGAGCAGGGGCACCTGGTCCATTAACTGGGTGTGGTTGCCTTTGGCCACTGAGCCAGGGTAATCTGATGGGCACCAGCCTGCCTTATTCAGGCTCCTTTCTCTGCCCTTCGCCCACCCAGCTGACAGGAAACCCAGAGTGGCTGGATCCCTATCAGGACCCCAGATCATGCCAACAGGATGTGTGTGTGTGTACAAGGGGACAATGAGCCCTGGGGGGACAGACAGGGTTGCTATGGGCAAAGGCTCTCCTTGGGCAATACTTTTCTCCTTATCCACAATAGAACCACTGAACCAGAGACCTTGAAGAATTAGAGAGAAGGCAGTAAAGTAAGATATATGATAAGTAGACAAAGGTACATTTTTACCTTCAGTCATAAGTACACATGTAAGCAGATACAGACACGCATAAAGGCGTGTGTGAAGAAGAGGGCACATAGCACACAAAGAACAAAAGCTTGTATTTATGCTGTCTCCCAATTACAAAGCACTTGATAGATATTACTTCATCAATCTTCACAACAACCTTGTAGCATAAGAAATGTAAGGTCCGCATTTTACAGAAGAGGAAATTGAGACTCAGAGAAAAACAGAGAGTAGTTATATAGCGCTTGAAGGTTTGCAAAATGCTTTACAATTATGATCTGATTTGGTCCTCACGACAAGGTGGGGAGATGGTGCTCTTATTATCCTCATTTTACAACTGAGGAAACTGAGGCAAACAGCAGTTAATTGGCTTGCCCAGGGTCACATGCATAGTAAGTATCTGAGCTCATATTTGAACTTAGGTCTCCTTGATTCCAGGCTCAATGCTCCATCCACCACACCACCTAGATAACTGAAAAAATTAGGACTTGCCCAAAGAAAGTCACCCTGCTAGCAACTAGATCAGAGCACACCCCTGAGTGCAAGCCAGATGTAGAACGCTCCTTACACTCCACCATCAAGTATATGCTACATGTAATCTCCACAGAGGAACCCCGGATGTGGGATTGTGATGACGTTTACCCACATCATAACCCAACATTCTTCTTAATGCTGTGTCCCTCCAATTCAAGAAGAACACCATGACAGTGAGGACTGCATCTAGGCCTATAAGGATGAAAAGGAAAGGATCAGAGCACACGTCCGGCCCCCTCCTCATGGAGCAATGTGAAGGCTGTTCTTTGATCTGCAGCTGCTATCTTGGTGGCTTCGAGCCAGAGCCTTTGCTCAGAAAAAAAGAGCTCCCCTATTCCCAGCCCTCATCCTCACCCCAACAAAGGCATGCAGACCTCGTCTACTACTGCCATTCTTCCGTCCTGGCTGCCCCCATATGGGCCATGTTGGGAAGGACTGATCCTGAAACTACTTCATTAACCCTGCTTACCAGTTCAGTCCACCATTCTGAAGAAGCTTAAGTATCTCCCCACTACCTGTTCTTAGTGCCCAACCAACCCAGCAATGATGATATAATTAGCTCTCATTTATATGTTACTTTAAGGTTGTATACATTACCTCTGTAATAATACAGGTACAATACAGGTATTATTATTTCCACTGTATATCTCAACTGAGATCTGGAAAAATTAAATGAGTTACTCAAGATAGCTCATATCAGAGGTGGGATTCAAGTCCAATGGACTTGAATTAGACTCCAATTCCAATGCTCTTTCCATTAAAATGCATTGTCTTTTTTCTTTCCTAGAGAGATAGGAAGGCTGAGTTAATAGGTTAAACTCAAGGATTCCTGGCCAGAAGTTCTGCCTTGCTGTTTAGTGTTCAGCAGTTATAGAGTGAAGTGAGAAGAACCAGAGCAGAATGTAAAAACAAATTCTGAAAGAATTCCAATCAATGAAATGAGCAAACATGTTTCCAGAGAACCAATGGTGAACCTGCTATCCACCTCCTAACAAAGGAAAAGGAATCAAGGTGTAGAATGAAACATCCGTTTTTGAGCATGGCCAATGCAGGAATGTGTTTTGCTTGTTAAGAAATTTAGGGGCTTTTTTACTCAGTAGGGGTGAGTGGAGGTAAAAGGTTAATTTTTTAAAATAATATGTAACTTAAAAATAAAGTTCAACGGTATTTTGAGGTCATGCCAATGAACTTGCCGGAGAAGTCAGGTCTACAATGAGTCCAGTAGAACCTACAAACATATTGGAGGCTGGGCACAAGTACTGTTGTGTAGACCACAACATGGCATAGTGAGCAGAGTTCTGTGGAATTGTCAGGAAGACCTTGACTTAAATTCCACTTCCACCACTTACTAGCTATATAGTTATAAGCAAGTCAGTTCATCTCAATTTCCTAATCTATAAAATAGGGATTCCAAGTCCAGTACCTTAGAATACCTATCTTACAGGTTTGTAATAAGGCTTAAATAAAATAATGCATGTGAAATCCTTAAAGCGAAATCAAAATGCACTTTTGTCCCATTCTATCCTGCCCCATCCTGTCCCATCCAATCCCATCCTATCCTATTCTGTCTTTAGCTTTTAGCCACACTCTGGCCCATGCTCTAATTATGGCATTCTCCTAAAAAGCAAGCTGATGTTATCTATGGCATTCTGTGCCCCTTAGTGGATGGAAGCATCATTAGACAGTGAGCCCCTTACCGAGAAGACTACATCTGGAAGACTCCTATGTCTATATTGTCCAAAAGACTTTCTGACCTCTACAGTGTGGACCAATCCATGGTTTCTGCCTTCTTTACCTAGGCTTACCCTCATTTTAACCCTTTCACACATGAAGGACAGTATATTCCCATTCTATGCACCTCCATCGCTTCTATGGACCAAGGTTAACTGCATTTCTTCTTGCATGTAGACTTTGAGACACAAAAACTAGAACTCTTATCTCAAAGATTGGCATCTTTCCCTCAAGTCTGACCTTCTTTCTAGCAGGACTGAGATCTATAGAGCTAGGATGATTCCCACCACTACAGCCTATCTGTATGGATACTAATATGCCTTCTCTGTGTTCCGGAGCACATGCCTCTCCATGACCTGAGTTTGAATTTTGGTTCTTCTGCTGCTTACTGGGTGTGACCTTGGGCAAGTCACATGCCTTCTCTGAGACTCCTGTCTCCCTCTGGGCTGCTGGGAGGATCAAATGTGATACTTTGCAAATTAGAAATCATTTCCTCCCTCCCGGATGCTAATGTTTTCCCTCTCTTCTTTATCTCCAGTTTATCCTGTATATGGTTTGTTTGGACATAGCTGTTTGCAGGCTCTCTCCCCTATTAGACTGAGCTCATAAGACAGTAAGGGCTATTTTTTGCCTTTCTTTGTATCCTTAGTGATTAGCACAATGTCTGGCACATAGTAGGGATTTAATAAATGCTTACTGGCTGACTTGTGAACATGGGTATTGAACACTGCATATCTTCTCAAACTCAGTCAATGGATTGACTAATTTCAACATCCTATTTTTTCTTCCTCTATTTCTATATATTCTTTGTTACAAGATATGGTTCTCTGAGTGGTGGAGTAGGGAAGAAAACACTTGGAAACAAAGGAGACAGATACCCAAAAAAGTTTCTTAAATTATAAAATACTAAACAAATTTTGAGTATAATTGTTTTAATTAATATAGTCTCTAAAAGAATTAAAACAGGAGGTTACTCAAAAAAGAATGGAAAGACTCATAGTGGGTATGAATAGGGAATAGCATGTTATTATTAATAAAAACCTGGTTGCCAAAAGTACCTAATGATTTTTGTGTCCATGACAAATGGTCTGAGGGAAAGAGAAGCTTGCCTGGAGTATGGACACAAGCTAATGGGAGGAAGGATATCATAAAGCGGCTTCTTTCACCAGGAGAAAGAAAGCTCCTCAACACCCTTATTTGAATTATCTTTGTTAATTAAGTGCTGATCTCAGTTGTTCTAGATTGTTTTCACTCTCTTCTGAATTTTCTAACCCTGGGTCAAACTTCTGATCACTCAGAGCTGCGGCAGTCACACAGAGGCGTCCAACTAGCTCACCAGAGGACCCAAGTGAGAGGCCAAACTCATGAGTGTGCTAAAACCAGATTAAAATAGAGCTGGGAAATGTTAAAGAAAATAAATAAAAATACAATATACATAAAGTTGATTTGCGGTTTTCTAAGTTAATATAAGGCCAGCAGGAATCAATTTCTATTGAGTTTGATGCCACTGAGACAACAGATGGACAATCATGTGTTCTATTGATAATAGCTAGCATTTATAGAGTCTTTAAGGTTTGCAAAGCATTTTAAAAAATATTATCTCACTTGATCTTCACAACGACCCTGGGAGGGAGATGCTATTATTATCTCCATTTTACAGATGAGGAAATTGAGGCAAACAGAGGTTAAATGACTTGCTCAGGGTCACACAGTAAGTGCCTAAGACAGGATTTGAACTCAGTTCTTTCTGAACTCTAGGCCCAATGCTCTAGCCACAGCACCATCCTGCTGTCAGAAGATAGAACACCATGTGGTATGAAGAAAGAGTATGAGTTTTAATGTCAGAGGACCCACATTTGAATCTCTGCTCAACTACTTATTCATTTGTAAAATGGTGGATTTGGGGCCTCCAAAGTCCTTTCTGTTTCAAAGTCTACAGTCCTATGATCTAAGTCTATGGGTCATAGTTTGCTGACCCTGATCTAGAGGAATGCCCTCCTCCCCAAATACTGTGAGGATTCCTTGTAGGGGATTTACATGCAGTCATGGATAGAAATGCTTAGTACAAGAAATCGTGGAGGGGCTGCCATTTGTACCATCAGAAAGAGTGTACACATGGATGAGATCATCCATAGAGCTACTGGAGTGGGGAAGAATTATTATCATATGAGCACCTACCCACAGACTGAAGTCCAAAGACAGAGGCTTGGCACATACATACATACATACATACATACATACATACATACGCAGGGCAGTCCATTCTGCCCGGCATCAGTGGGTAGTGAAGCCCATATGTGTACACGCCAACACATGTAAGCTCAAAACCAACCTCTTCTGGGATGGCTGCCCCACAGGAACCACTTTATCCTCGTAGAACCTCTTCATGGCAAATCGATCCAGGGCCTGGTCTGCGCTGTGGGGAGAAGACAAGAAATGAGAGGAGACTGAACCCCAGAATATCAGGGCGAGAGAGGCCTTAGGGATCATCCAAGGGTCTAATCCCTTCATTTTACAGATGAGAGAATCGGCCCAGAGAAGACATGGAAGTTTCTCAAGGTCACATAGTGTTGTCTCCTAATCCAGCTCATGCCACCATCCCAATAGGATGGTCTCAGGCTAGCAGGCTATCATAGAGAGCATCCTCACCTGCATGGAGGAGTAGCCCCTACTGCAAGCAAAAGAAGGCTCCCTATGCAGAGAGATCTTTATGGGAAAAGATTCTCCAGCCTTGCTGAGTGATCCAGGATACTGTCTCAGGAAATACAAAGCTACTTCAGAAGACAGGGTTTGGTCAAGTTTTTTGGAAATAATAAAATCAGAATCCCAGGAAAGGCAGGTTATACGCAGGTCATTATGTCCATCCCTCTGCTTCCAAGTAAGTATGGAAGTGTCAAAAAAAAAAAATACCGCAACTTATCCACTGGCATTTTATTTGCCATTTACCTGAGTGGAAAAGGGGGGACAGGTAGGATGACCTCTCTCTAGAGGACCCACCTGACCTTAAATTCTGTCTTTATAGGTTTCTTTTTACCACCATCCCCACATCCCTGTGTCCTGCCATCCCACCTTCAATAAGGAAGGTTACCCATGAACTCCAGATGTGTAGAGATCAGGAATCAGGATCACCCTCCCAAGGCACTTATACAACAGATCCCTTCTTTAGACTGAAGATCCTTAGTCACTGCCTAGGTCACTTTCCTCCCTTCCACCTTCCTCCTGTGGGCTTAACCTCACCATCATCTCCAATGCTGCTCCTACAAGAATCTTCCCCTTCCCACCTGTGCTCTCCAGGGCTTGAAGGCCTCTAAAAGACCCTCCAAATCTGCCTTTCCCTGACTTTTTCTTTCTCTCTCCTTTCCTAAATCATCATCAAGTAGGTCCCAGGGGAAGAAATAGCCTTTTTCTCCTGCTCTCTCAGTTTAGGGGATAAAAATCCTGAGATCCCTCTTACCTGGCAGAAATATTGCTGTAATGCATGTAAGCAGCAATGACAACTCCAGTCCTGCCTCGGTTTCCCTGAAAGAGTCCAAATCACAAAGGCATTCACTCTTAAGGCCAGAAGAAACACCTTAGTTTAACCCAGTCAGGAATTTCTACATTAGCTTTGCCAGTACAGCTTGATAAGTTCAAGACACCTGAAGAAAAGAATGAGAGGGCCTTTGTGGTGAGGGGTTTAGGTGGGCAGAAAAGAGAGAAGGAACTGCAATGGGAAGGGGGTTAAAAGCCCTTCAGACCTTCAACAAATAACAGGCAATTGATGAACCACAATTTTTGAGCCTCCCACTCAGATACATTGTGTGCCAGCCTGGCATTCTCTTGTGGGTAGGGCACACACATATGCATTATCAGAGAAGGAAGCACAGATACAGGCTCACTTACACACACACACACACACACATGAGTACAGGCAAACAGAAACACAGACATACAAAAATACAAGGGCACCCAGACATAGACAGAAACACAAGTATCCCCAAATCCAAGTATACACCAAGGTACAGGAACCCCCAGACAACAGGGAAAGAAGCACACACAGGCACAAGGAGATATGCTCTGACCTTGTTGTGCAGGACCACAACATGGTGGGGATCGGCACTGAGCCATGTGTCCATGGCCTTGCAAACGCTACAGATCTTTTCCAGGGCAGGAGTGTGTAAGTCAGGCCAACCAAAGTCCAGCACCTATACGTAGAAGAGAAGAAAAATTAGGCAACGGGGCTGAGAGGGAAAGTCAAGAGTGATGAGAGGAGCTCACCCTATATTGTTTCACCAAAATCATTCAGTGGCTGTCGTAAGTAATGTACTGATGTAGACATCTCTATGATATCTGTCTACAAAGACTTTTTATTATACTATGAGGAAGGGAGGGAAGAAGGAAGGGAGGAAAGAAAGAAGAAAAGGAGGAAGGGAAGAAAGGGAGGAAATGGAGGAAGGAGAGGAGGAAGGGTAGAGAAAGGGAAAGGGGTAAAAGAAAAGAGAGAAGGAAGGAAGGAGGAAGGGAGAGAAGGAACAAAAGAGAGGAGGGAGAAAGAGAGGAAAGGAGGGAAGGAGAAAGGGAGGGAGAGAAAAAGAGAGGGAGGGGAAGAGAGAATGAGGGAAAGAGAGAGGGAGGAAGGGAAGCCTCCCTGGAATAGAAGGATAGAAAGAAGGAAGGGAGACTTCACCTCCCAAGACCTCATTTTTCTCATCTGTTACATGAAAAAGTTGCTCCAGATACTTCATCATTTTCAGTTCTAATAGCATTGTGTCATAGAAAGACAACTTGGATTGACCACTTGGTCAAAGGACCTGGGTTCAGATCCTGGCTCTGAAACTTACTATAGGTATGACCTTGCTCTAGAAAGTCTTCTCATCTGTGAAATGAGGGAGTTAAACTAAACGATCTTTAAGGTTTCTGCCAGCTCTAAATCTGTGATTCTACATAAAACTACAGGAAGAGCTTTCAGATCATGGAAAGCAAGATCTAGAAGTAGGTGTCTAAGGAAGCCTGAGTCCTGACTTCCTCATTCCTTAAAAATTTCCTCCCGTCTCACAGGTGATTGGCCAGACCTCAGCATTCCCATGGAGGAACCTCTTATTGGATCCTCAATTCCAGAGAGGTCACCTTCTTCCCTTTCACCTTCCTCCTATGCCACCCCCTATGCCTGGAGGGGCACTGAGTCAGCCTACCCTGAGATCCAATTGGAAGATGACTGAAGAGGAGCCCTGGTCAAGACACCCAGCACTGAATGGGATCTGAGAGGACTGACCCCTCTGCTGATTGCTTCCTGTGGCTCACCAAGGTGTCAAGAGCTGGTGCTTAATCCCAGCATTAGGAAGTTCTTGGGAAAGCCAAGCAATAGCCTGTGCCAATCTCATGGAGCCAGGACAGGTGAGTCAGGCAGATCAGCTCGCTGGGCTAAAGAGTAAGAGAGACCAGAACTCCTGAAACTAGATTGAGCCTTGAAGAGCAATGGTCTCATGGTAACCAACAGGAAACTCAAGCTGGTACCTGTTCCAGCGCACAACTATCTTACAACTTCCTGAAGTCTAATCAAAATCCTACCCCCTGTAGCACAAGGCTTTTGTTTGGTCTTTGAACATAAGCTCTGGAACGCCACAATGAGGCCCTAAAATAACGGGGAGGAGGAACATCTGGACTCCTTCTGTCTTGCACTAAGGTGGAGGGGGAAAGAGGGATGATTTAGTGATTTATCTGTAGCACTGAGATCTTGGATTCCTGAGTCTTGTTGTCCCTTTTTCCCAGTTATCTGTGATGCCCTAACCTGGCGCAGTCATGCCTCGGTTCATATCTGAACGTTGGGGCAGAACGCATCCATCCCCCCAGATTCTTCCTGACTCGAATTCTCCATACTGCTGCCTTTCTTGCCTTGGCACTCCATCTCCCTTCACCCCCAATCTCAAAAGAGACAAGAATTAAGTGGTTGTAAAGACTTCCAGATGGTCTCCTCTGCTGACTCCCTCTGGAGAAATGAGCAGAGCTGAGCACAGCTACTATGCTCACCTTCTAGCAGCACGGGCTTGCAGGCTTACCTTGGAGTGGAGCTTTGTGATGTCATGTCTCCGCTCAGACAGGTTGAAAAGCTGCGGGAAGAAAGAGGAACAGAGGGTGAGGAAGGAAAGGAACGTGATTGTAGAAGGAAAGCTGGAGGAAAGCACTCATTCCTTTGTTGGCCCTCCATCTGACTGCCTTCAGTAACACCTCTCCTGCTCCATAATGCCAGCCCTTCTCTGATCCTGCTAGGGAAGAGAGAGGACGGCACAGTGCCCAAAACCGCCTGCCGGGATCCATCAAACTAGATCTGCCTCTGTCTCTGACTCTCTGTCTTTCTCTCTGTGTCTCTGTCTCTGTCTCTGTCTCTGTCTCTGTCTCTGTCTCTCTCTCTCTCTCTCTCTCTCTCCCCACTACCTCCCTTCCTCCCTCCATCTCTCTTGTCTCTTTTTCTCTATGTCTCTGTTTCTCTCTGTCTCTATCTCACTCTCCCTCTCTCCTCTCTCTCTCTTCTCTCTGCCTCCCTTCTCTCGGCTCTTCAGCTCTATATCTGTTTCTCTCTGTGTGTCTCTGTCTCTGTCTCTCTCTCTCTCCTCCCTTCTCTCTGTCTCTTCATCTCTATCTCTCTGTGTGTCTCTCTGTTTCTCTTTCCCTTTCTCTATCTCCGTCTCTCTCTCTCTCTCTCTCTCTCTCTCTCTCTCTCTCTCTCTCTCTCTCTCTCTCTCTCTCTCACACACACACACACACACACACACACACACACACATACACACTCACACACATTAAGACATACATTAAGTAAAGGGAGTGCTGCACACATAAATTTGACCTCCAAGACATGCTCACTTTCACATCTTCATACCATCATGATTCTGCACCATCTAACCACACCTGCAAAAAGACCCACATGAATAGACCTGCACCAGACATATGTCCTTGTACCCACAATCCCCTGCCTCCTTTCACAGTCATGAGACCTTCTTCTCCATACAGTTCTTAATGCAGAAGCTACAAAAAGTAGTATTAACAATGATAATAACAAGTGTATATAGCGCTGTAAGCCTTACAAAGTGTTGAATATATATGTTCTCATTTGAGTCTCATGACATGTGAAATAGGTGCTTTTGTTTTCTCCCTTTTACAACTAAGGAAACTGAGGCAGACAGGGGTTAAGGCACTTGCCCAAGGTCACATAGCCAGTAAGCGTCTGAGGCAGGATTCAAACTCAGGTTTTCTGATTTCTAATCCACCTAGGATACCTAGCTCTCAGGTGAGATGATACTAAGGAGCTGACCCCAGTAGGCTGGAAACAGCTCACTACAGTTTCTGCTTTTGTGAAAACGATCTTAAGATCATAGATTTAGAAGTAAGAGGAACCTTGGGAGGCTCTTAGTTCAACCCTCTCTTTTTACATATGAGGAAATTGAGGTACTCTAAGGTTAAATGATTTTCTTTTTTTTTCTATTCTTTAAAATAATATTTTATTTTTCCTAACTTCATGTAAAAATAATTTTTAACGTTCATTTTTTAAAATCTTGAGTTCCAAATTATCTCCCTTTCTTCCTCCTTTTCTCTCTTCCTCTCTCCCTGAGATAGAAAGGAATCTGATATAGGTTATACAAGTGCAATTATGCCAAACACAAGGCGAAATGACTTTTTCAAGCTCACACAGAAGGTATCAGAGGTGGTGTTTGAACCCAGGGCCTCCATCTCCAGAGTCAGTGTAGGCAAGAGAACACATGAAGGTCAGATAGACAGAGGATCAGCAGGGCAGGCAGATAGACAGAAGGACCAAAGACCAAGCAGAATCATGGGCTCTATCAGCTGCAAAGGACCTTATAGAATTGAGCTTGTGGCTGGAATTCCTTCCACATTATCCTTAGTGGCAGGAAGTCTGGTCATCTAACTTTTACTTCCATACTTCCAGTGATGGGGAGTTCACCATTTTACAAGGTAAAATTTATTTTTTCCTTGCAAAAATTCCACTTCTTTCTGGGATGGATCTAATTGTTAGGCAGTACTTCATTAAACTGAGCTGAAATCTACCTTTCTAAAATTTACAAACATCGGTCCTGCTCTTTGGAATCACAAAGAAAAAGTCTTATGGGAGTAACTCACATTGATAGAGTGCCTTAAGATGCATGAAGTGCTTTCCTCACAACTACCCTGCAAGCTCAGTAGAACAAATGTTTTTATCCCTGTGCTACAGATGAGGAAACTGAAGCTTGCCCCAAACCCACAAGTTCCAGGGCTAGAACTCAAACCTAGGTCTCCTGACTCCAAAGTTCACTGCTCTTTCCACCCAACCACACTTCCTCATGGAAGTTCATCCTTGAAGCCAGCAATGAGGTCCTGTTCCCAGTCCATCAAGACTTCTCCCAGTTAAATGTCCCCAGTTTAGGAAGGGTTTTACATGAGCATTCACCATTCACCATTTTTGTCCCCATACTCCAGACTAGCTCTGAAGAACTGACTCTAAACTTTGGGGAGTTAACAAGATAGCTGATATCAGTCTCAGGAGTTACTTATAGGACAGAAAGTAAGAAGGGGAAAGCAGCAAGCAAGCAGATAAGGCACCAGCTTTCAAGATGACCAAAAGACAAAGTGGACCAAGTCTAATGAACAAATAAAAGTGTGGACAAGATTGCCCTCCCCTCACCAGGTAATTGCCCCCATGTTTGGACTTGAGCATTTGGGCCACCTCCCGGATGTTGTTTCGGAAGTTCTCTTCATCGGTGGTGCTGGGGAAAGAGACGGAAATGATCCTCTCCGTCACGTACACAAGGTCCAGTTCACAGCTGTCCTCCATGGTCTGGCTAATGCTGATATTCCTGAGAAGACAAGGAAGGGAGGGGGGAAGGCAAAGGTCAAAGCTCAGAGATTGAGATTCTCTAACGCCTTTGAGCTACCGTAAGCGTCTCCTCCCCACTTTGGTCAAACAACTCAAGAGTACTACAGGCCAAGGTGGACATGCCAAGACAGGGCCCCACCTAGAGTTCTCCTAGGCTTGACTAATATTATGCGACATAGTAGAGCTTGGGAGAGGCAAAATATTATGGGGAGAGGGCCAGAAATAGGAGGGGACCTGGAATGGGAGAGAAGTTAGATGGCTTGAAAGAGACAAGGGTTGGAACAGGATAGGTAAAAGAAATGGGGTGGGGCGGGGCACTGAGAGGAAATAACAGGATGAGGAGGTAGGGACACAAGGGAAAAGGCAAGGCCTAAACAAATGTCTGCACAACAGGCAAACTTTAGGCTTGTCACCAGCTCCTTGGTCCTGGCCTCTACCCCCTGGGAGTTCCTGGGGTCAACTGCAGGGCTAGAATTGGCCAGGAATCCAGATATAGAGAACTTTCTCTCTCAAGGCGCTGAGATCAACCCTCCTGGCTGTCAGAGAAAAGGCCTGAGGGAACTTGGGTGGGGCAGGCAAGGTTAGATAAGGAGAAGGACTCAGAAAAGGTCAGTGCTGGAGAGGGGTAGGTAGTATATGCTCAAGGCACCTCTTGAACTGAGCTTCCTGTTGCTCTCTCCCCACCCCCCAGGTACCCACCCACACGGCCTGCTATGGAAAAGAGTCCTTTTCAGGGAGGGATGAGCGACACCCCTCACCTGGGCCCCAGGTAAGCCAGACCACAGCTTACATTCCACCGCTCTTCTCGGCAGCCTCCGGCCCATTGTTCCTGCATGCCCCTGCCCCCCTCACCTCACTGAGGCTGCTTCTTGGCAGTCAGATGCCTTATTCCTAAGGACAGTGAGAATGAGACAGAGCTGAGTCGGAGCCCATTGGAAACAGGAGGGAGGAAAGGGGCCTCTCACATGGCAGACAGCCACGGCACCTCAGTACTCCCAGATAAGAGGGTAGCTGGGAGGTTTAGCCCTCAACCACCAATGTTACTGCCCAGAGTTGGGGCTGAGAGAAAAGGCAAGTACAAATAGAGGGGAGAGTTCCTGGGTGTAACTTCAAGCTCCACCCCCAGATTCCAACCCAGTCCACCCCCTCCTCCTGCCTAAGTCCCAGTCGCCCAGATATTCATTTCTGTATCACTGAAATGTCACAACATTATATAGGTAGCAACGTTCACACTCAGGCTTCCTGCCCTCAGTGAGATAAAGGTGAACATCCACCTAGAAGGTGGAAGAACACAGAAGTTTTCAGGTTTTGTGAGGCTCCTAAAAGTTCCAGGACCTGAAGATGTGCTACTGGTCTGAGAATCAATCATTCGACCAATCAAGCATTTATTAAGGACACTAGGCACTGGCCTAGGTACCAGAAATACAAAGAGAAGGAAACAGTCCCTGCCCTTATAGAGCTTAGAATCTATGCTTCTAAAGCCAAGGGCCCATGTCCATATGAGCCCAGCTCTCCAACTGGAGGTTGGGAATTAAGGAGAGAAGTCTTTCCCTGAAGCAAAAATAGGGTCCGAGAGAGTATGAGGAAAAGGCTGTTGTAGAGAGACCCCAGGAAGTCCAATCTGGGTATTTTTCAACTTTTATCTCTGTTCTTGGCCCTTTCAAGAGCACTCCCTGAAGGCTGAGGCAGTGTCACCAAACTCACAACTCCTTCTAATCATCATCATCAGTTATATACTGACTTAAGGTTTGCAAAGTATTTCACAAATATTTTCTTATTGGACCCTTACAGCAGCTCTGTGAGGTAGATGCTCTTAATATCTCCCTTTCACAGATCTAAAAACTAAGGTTGAGAGAGAAAAAGTAATTTGCCTTAGGACCACACAGTTAGGAAGTACCTGAGGAGGGATAATGAATTCACATTTTGCTGCCTCTTGAGTCAACCAATCTAACCACTGTGGGATACTGTCTCCTTATTAGGCCACCTCCATTAAGACATCTCTCTCCCTAGCCCAGGGATGGTTTTGTGGGTCCTGTTGCTTAATTCAGGTACCAGGAGGCCTGCAGAATTGAGACAGCACAAAGTAAATGCAGGATGAGCAAATTTGGGATATTTACCCCAAACATTCAAACGGACTATCTGTGCCCAGCCTGTGGTACAGCATTTTGAGCTCATATTGGTTTGATCAGCCACAGTCAGACACACTGAAATTTCACTTAACAATGGTGATGTCATTTTGGTCCTCTTGGAAGACGAAGGACAACAACCATCAACCAGGAGGCCTGTTGTAGGTCTCCTGGATCAAGGTTCAAGAAGCATACTTAAAGGTCAAAGAACACAAATTCATTAATTTCCTTCTTCTAGTCAACAATGCTTAGCTGACTTAGATGTGCTGTGATCTTCCAGGTAATGCTTTTCCAACCCACCTGAAACTGGCTCTTTCAGCTCTGAAAAGGCACCTGGGTAGTGGATGCAGTAGATTAGCAGAAAGCTCCACTCCTTCTGCCCAAGAGGAAAGGGGAGGGGAGGGAGCATGCAAGCAGATGTAGATAACTGCCTTTGGAGAATTGGTTTGTATACAGTAGACACTCCCTAAACCCGCCCCCCAAACCTCAGATACACATCCAGTTAGGATGATGAGATGCCTGGATAACATAGGTATAATTTTTTTTTTTTGTCTTCCAATGTTCTTGGCATCTCCCAGGTTTCCCCAGCAGGAAAAGGATGATATGGATGGATTTCAAGACAGCTAGATGGACAGGGTTGACTCATGAACTCCTGAATTCAAATCCTACCTCAGATACTAATGGTGTGACACAGAGTAAATTGTCTCTACTTTAGTTCCCTCATCTGTAAAATGCAAATGATAGCAACTACCTAATAGGGTTGTTCTGAGAATAAATTATCAAATGAAATAACACTGCAAGCCTTAAAGTTCTATATGAATGCTAATTACTCTAAACTCTTCCAGGTGACTGTAAAATCTTTGAGTGTAGAGATCCAGGGAGTCTCTTATTTATTCTTGTATTTCCCCCCACCCCAGGACTGAACACAATGACTGATAAATGAATGAATGTATATGGCTCCTGGAAGTCCTTGGAGAGTTCAAAGAGGTTTGTTGATTTCAGGTGGAAAGCAAGAAGTCCTGAGGTCAATCCATAATTTACCATGAGTCTTTAGCCAAGTCCCAACCCTTCTCCAGAACTCCCTTATCAAACAAGGCTAAGAATTGGTTCATTCTGTTGCTCCCTTCACAACCAGGAATGTCCTAGTATCAGTAGTATTAATATAAAAGTGACAAAGTGATGGGAGTCATGGACAGAGAAGCTGATAACCAAGATATATGGAAGTATAAGAGGGAGAACAAGCTTAATTGAACCTAATAGGAAACTGGAATCCTAGTGAAGACAAGGGACCTCACCCATTCCTCTGCCCAGCCATTTGAGCTTCTCTCCTGTGATTAAGGCTCTCCAAAGAAATAAAGGTTATACATAGCCTCCCAAGGTAGAGCCCTGTCCTGGCAGCAGAGAAACCCTAGAATCAAGATTTAAGTGACCAAGCCTCAACAACCTTCCCACAAATATTTTTTCCCAGTTTTCCTGGCGTTGGCATACCTGACAGTCTGGGGCCGGAGCTGGGGGCTCTTGGTGATTTTAGTGGAGCCCTAGAAAACAAGAAAAGAAAAGCAAAACCAAGTTATCCAGCTGACCATAAGTGAAGACCAAGAACTGATGAAAGAATCTGGTCCAAATTCAGATGGCCCAGAAAGACACCATGTCCAATGCTAAGATGCCATCCTGTAGTAGTCAGGGCATTGCACTTGCAATAAGAAGACCTGGGGACAAGTACTGGCTCTTTTGACACTTAGTAGTTACAGGATTTGGAGCAAATGGCTTCTCTGTGACTCGGTTCTCCCATCTGTAAAATGAGACAATCAGACTAAATGGCTGTATGGAAGGAAAGGATGCTGGATCTGGAATTTGAGGTTCTTAGTTCAAATTCTACCTCAGGCTTTTAGTATCCCTATAACCTTGGACAAGTCACAAACCCCTATGCCTCAGTTTCCTATATCTGTCAAGTAGAAATTAGACTAAATGCCATCTGAGGTCCCTTCCAGCCCCAGATCAAATCCCTCTTCCACGTGGCAGTCTTCCTATCCAATAATCACATGATGTGCAATGAAGACCCTTCAGCACCCTTCTTGCTCTGTGCCCAATGCTGCCCAGTTTACCAATGTCCTCCCCAAACTATGGTATCCAAATCCAAGAACAATGCTACAGATGTAGCCTCACCAAGGCAAAGCACAAGACAGGACCACCCCCCTCCCATCTCACACATACTAACTCAAGGTCATCTCACACATACTAACTCAAATTAAGCCTACAATCCACTAAAAACCCCAGATTTTTTTCAAAGTTCTATCTAAACTGTGCCTCTCTCACCCCTTCCACACTTGTGAAGTTGAAGTTTTTTGAATCAATATAGAAAACTTTACATTAGATGATTGGTATGATGGATAAAGTGCTGGGTCGAGTCAGGAAGATCTGGGTTTAAATCTAGCCTCAATTACTTACTAAAGCTGTGTGACTGGACAAGTCATTTAACTTCTGTCTGCTTCAGTTCTCTCCACTGTAAAATGATGATAACCATAACAATGCCTACCTCTCCAGGATCAACTTAAATAGTATTTGTAAAGCACCCAGCATAGCACACGTGCAGCAAATGCTATCTGTAGCCTTTCAAGTCCTCTTTGGATTCGGACACTGTCATGCACAGCATCCCCCTCCCAGACTCAAGTCAAATGTAAATTTGATAAACATGTTACCTATATTTTTATCAAAATTACTGGCAAAGGAGCCCAGTATAGATTCTGTTGCCACCCCACTACAGACTTCCCTCAAAGTGGGCCACTTTCAAAGGCAATGAGCTTCCTGTCAGTGTGTGTGTATGTGTGTGTGTGTGTGTGTGTGTGTGTGTGTGTGTGTGCAGAGACTAGATGGCTGTTTGTTAAGAAACAATAAATCTTGAATTTACAGCTGGAAGGGACCCTAGATGTTTCACATATGGGGAAACAGAGGCTCATAAAAACAAGCTCTTGTTTCATTAAGCCTAAAACCCTAAAAAGCATATAGATGGATGTATGATATGTGAACCAGCAGCAAGGAGTGGTTCTGTAAGATTTCCAAAATGTCTCTTTCTATTGCCTGTCCTCCCAAATACATCCTCTTCCTTCCTCACTCCTCCATGCATTCAATTCCAGAACTATGTGCTGATGCTAATTCGGGGGAGCCTAGCCTAAGCTCAGGTCTCAACCCACCTGTGCCCAAACGTCCTAGATCGTGAAATATAACTGACAGGGCAAACAACCAATCACTCAACGTACATTTACTTAGCTTTAGCCACAGCCCCTAAGAAACATATATTCTATAAGAGCTACCCATGGTAATTATACACCCTTTAACTCCGGAGGAAACCCCTAGCCTTGAAAGCCCTCACGCCTGTGTCATTGCACGGACCAACACAGAATCAGAGCTCATAAAATCCCCCGTCCGAGGTACTCAGTTCCTAATTTAAGGTTAGCATTTCCTCCAACAGTGAGCATGGAGGTGCATGGGCCACACACCCCTCTCCCAACACAAATTCCCCAAAGGCATCTGCTCCCATTCATCTGCTCACGTTAATCTAAGAGTTTCTCTGCAACCTAGCTTTCCCAGACCACCAAACCCCAACCACCTCTAGCCTGAGGCAATTTCAATTTGGTCAAAAAATCCTTTTAGGATTATGAGATCTCAGAGCCTCCTACCTAAGATCAGGGCAGCCAGGCTGAGCCTACAGGGGCCTCGGTCCCTTACAACAGCAAAAACTACAGGAAATGGGGCAGAAAGTCATTTCAATGTAAGGAAGATTAACAGTTCTATCCAACATGTAATTTGTGTAAATGGTGTATGAGGAAGAGTCATGGAGATTCTTCTCTAGAGCTTTATGGAAAAAGGGTTGCTACTTAAAGTTCTGAGTTCAAATCCACCTAAAGTCAGAGGCTTGCTGCCCCAGATCATAACCTTATAGTTTTAAGATGCCAAATATTTTCCAAATATGAATAAAAAGCATAATAGTAACATATAATAAACAAAAACACAATAATTATAATAACTCATTTCTATAATGTGTCAGAATTCACTGTAAGCTAGGTATTGCTAATAACATTTGCTCCTTTTTACAGATGAACAAACTGAGGCAGGGAGAGTTAAATTGACACCTAAGGTCACACAACTGGTAAGTACCAGGACTCAAACCCATGGCTCTTTCTCTATACTAAGCTAATGTATAAGGCTTCATCTCCTCAGTGCTTCTGCCCCCTGGCCATGATTCACACGCATTCAGAGGGGCCTTAAAGGTACTATCTGTAACATTAAGCTTCCCAGCCCACAATAAACTATGCATGAATGTAGATCCCATTATAAGAAGAAATAAGCATTTATAAAGTGCCTACTGTATGCCAGGCAAAATGCTAAGCGCCACACAAATATTACTTCATTTTATTTTCATGATTACCCTGGGAGGTAAGGTTATTATTAGTACTACTGCTAATAATTAATAATGATATTACTTGGAAAGTGCTATTATTCATTGAAAATACTGAGGCAGGCAGAAGTTAAATTATTTGACTAAGGTCACAAAACTTACAATATCTGAGACCAAACTTCAACTCAAGTGCCCCTAGGTGGTGCAGTGGATAAGAGTACTGGGTCTGGAGTCAGGAAGACTCCCAGTTCAAATCTGGCCTCAGACACTGCCTAACTGGGTGACCCTGGGCAAGTCACTTCAGCCTGTTTCCCCTCTGCTTCTTCATCTGTAAAATGAGCTAGAGAAGGAAATGGCATACCACTGCAGTTTCACTGCCAAGAAAACCCCAAATGGGGTCATGAAGAGTCCAGCATGACTGAAAAACACCTAACAACAAGACTTCCTGACTCCAGGGCCAGCACTATAGACACAGCATGACAACTACCTTTAACGTACATAAAGAAGAGAAATGCCTTCCATGGCCCCCTAATTTTGAACCAAAAGACCTGGGTTCCAATCCTAGCTCCTGCCATTAACTAGCTCTATTTAACCTATATAACCTAGCTATATTAGTCATTTACTCTCTCTGGGCCTCAGTTTACTCATCTATAGAATGGGAAAGAGTGTTGCATTAGATAATCTCCAAGATCTCTTCTAGCTCTAAACACCTATGCTCCCATGACTCCCTCTAGTCTCATAAAGGGGAGACACTGATTCCTTCAAAACTAGCAATTCCACAACCCCCTGTCACCTGATCCTCCATTTCAGCACAAATGCTCTTTGGTTCCTTACTCTGCTTTAGGAATCTTCTTCCAGAGGCCCCCCACCAATTCATATTTTCTCCACCCCTAAGTCTGGGTGTTCACCATTGAGACAGATTGCTCCTTTCTAGACCCACGCTCAAGATGCTGCCTTTGTCCCTTCCTTTCGGTCTTCCTTCTGGTCTAAGTTTCTGGTTTCTAACCCCATCCTGGGCCCTGTCCCTCCCCAGCTACATATCTCTTACTCCTGAGGAGGCCCACCCACCTCCAATTCCTCAGAGGAACATGTTTAAGGACCAGAATCCTATTGGGGGAGCCCCAGCTTTGACTCCTCTTCTCCTCTTAGTAATACAAATAGAAATTGGTGGAGTCTTTTTCCATTTTCAGTATAAATCTACCTACTTACAAATCCTCCCACATACATGATCCAATGAGAGACGAGATAGGAGTAAGAGAAGGAAACTCTCCGATGTTTAAAGGGGAAACTGAGGCACAGAAAAGGGTAAAGGGACTTACCCCAATCACCTAGGAAGTTGAGAATAGTCAGGTTTCCATTCCTGGCCAGCATACCTGGGACCCTCCCCAGAGAGCCTGCCTAAGAAATTGGCTGCCCCTGCCTCAGCTGAGATGCTCCCTCCTGTCTCTGGAGAACAGAGACTCTTCTTTCCAGGACTCCAGCACTCAGGAAGGAGGGGGGGAGGGAGCTAAGAGGCCTGTTGGCACCAGAGAAAGTGCAGCAGCCGGGGCAGGAGGAGGAAACAGCCAAGCTGAACTGTCAGAATGGAAAGTTTCTTTGTATACACAACCTCTCTGGTCTTGAGGATTGGGACTTGCATGGGGCCAGCCAGGAGGAGCAACGAGGGAGGGTTTGGGTTGGGTTTCCAAGCCCCAAACCAAAGCAAGAGTTTCCAAAACCACCACCACCCCCTATCAACCCCACCTCCAGCATCTCCCCGTCCTTCTACTCATTCAGGGGAACACAGAAATCCAGCACCTCATCCATCTCCTCCTTTGTGGTCCCTGAAGAGGAACTGCTGAAACTTCCCATGCCCTCACTTGGGCGTTGGGCCTCGGGGGCTGTCCCTGATCCACAGAGCAAAGTGGCTTTTTATCTGCTGCTGATCTGAAGCCACTTCTGGGCTGAGCCGCAGCAGACGCTTTGAAAAGCTGTTGACTGTGACTGTGGCTGTGACTGTGGCCGTGGCCGCAGGGGTGGACAGAGTCCCAGATAATGGGTACCAGGACGGGTGCTTTAGAAGAAGACAGCATAATGAATGGGAAGGAGATGGGGATGGGAGTCAGGAATGAAGAGGGAGGAGGGGGCTACTGAAGGAGCAAGGGTGAGGATTAGGCAGCAGACCTGGCTCCTGTTTTCTTCACCTCCCTCTTCCGGACATTACAACACACCACATTCCTCAGACTCCCCACCCCAGAAAAAAAGCCAAGTAAGATAAATAAAAACCTGGCCCAAACAGAGTCGAGGCCAAGTGACCTCCAGGGATGATAAGACTACAGCCAAGATCCTTTTGATAGGTTGAAGACCCTGAGGAAGTTGCCATGGGGATGAGGGGGTGGGAGGGGGAGAGCAGAGGGAGGGGCAGCTGTGGGGGAGGGGGAGGCAAGGAGGAGGGAGGAAGAGAGAGAGGGAGAGAGAAAGAGAGAGAGAACGTTCCAACCAGGAGCCCAGGACAGTGATCCAAGTCACGCAGAAAAGGCAGACAGACAGACAGACACACAGAGAGATGGGTCCCTGATGAATCACTAGGCTGCCTTCTCACTCAAAGCTTCCTGTTTTCTGCAGTTTCCACCATGTGACGGGTGTTGGCAAAGAGCCGAACTGCGTGGGTATTGTGTACATTTGTGGGGTAAACAAATACATGCCGGGGTGTACACATATCCATGGGCATGACAAACCCACTTCTGGAAGCCTATAAGCTGGAATTACTATAAAGGCAGCCATCCCTCTGGCTGGTATAGAGGAATTTTGTAATAAAGGATGGGGTGGGTGGGACTCCAGAAATGATGATGGAGTTGATACGTGCAACTGAGGACAGAGAGATGAAGCCGGGGTCTAAGAGTCGATCAATCCACAAGCATTTATTAAGTACTACTGTATGCTGGGGAAAAAAAGACAAAAATGAAACAATCCCTGCCTTCAAGGAGTTACCATTCTTTTGGGCTGGGGAAAAAAACAACACGTACACATATAAACAGATACAAAATTTATGAAATGTAGACACAAGGTCATTTCAGCAGGAGAGGAGCTGGCTGCTGCATGAAGAAAAGCTTTGTTATAGGAGATGGGGGTCAGGAGGGAGTGAGTCTGTGGCATGAGATCCTTGCAAAAGCATGGAGAAAGGAAATAGAATGTTGTGTATAAGGAATGACAAGGACAATTTGGCTGGAACATATAGTGGATAAAGGGGAATAGAAAGAGCCTCAAAACTATTAATGCCCTACTGAATTTCTAGCATTCATCATCCCCAAAGCACACCTGCTCCCACATCCAGGAATACTCCACAGAATCAATAATACTTAGGGCTGAAAATTAATAGTTCTGACTAATAACACGTACAATGTGCCAGCCACTGGGTCACTTGACATATATAATCTCATTTGAATCACACATGCATGAGCTCAAACATACCCAAATGTACTTATACCACCGTACGTTCACAAAGGCAGGTGGATTTACTGAAGACACCAAGAGCTGATGATGCTAAACTGTACATTCCTGCACTCAGTCATGTTCGTAGGAAGGCACATAAGAAAGAGCACCTCACACAGTTAAATACAAACATATGCAACACTTCATGATCACAGATGGGTTAATCCATATGTAAAGTGGGAAAGTCAATGCTGACCTGTTCCTCTGCCCAGCCAAATCAGGAACCTGCTGAAGAACAGGGACGTGGCAAGTATACTCCATGATCAAAATCATCCTTTAAGTACCACTCAACCCACTGCTTTTGAGTTTTCTATTTTCTTTGAGGATTTGGAAACACTTTGTTGACATGATTTTGTTCTCAAGATCATAGGATTTTAGACCAAGAAAAGACTTTGATGGTCACAGGATGACACGTTCAAAGCTGGAAACTCTGTTAGAGGCCATTAAATTCAACTTTTTCTTTTTTACATATTAAAAAAACTAAGGCCAAAAAGGTTAATTGATTTATCTACAGTTACACAGTTAGTGTTTGAGGTAGGATCCAAACCCTGGTCTTCCTAAGCTGAGTCCAGAATCTATCCACTAACTGCAACATGCTCCCCTCTAGCTTTCCCCCATAGAGAGGAGGAAAATGAAACCACAGACATCTTGACAATCCCAAGATTACACATGTAGTAAGCATTAAAATCAGGATTTGCACCCAGGTCCTCCTAATATAAGCAAAAACCTAGTGCTCTTTCTACTACAATACACTACCCCCTTGAAACTCCTAAGTCATGGAACATAGGCTCCTCCCTTATTAGGATGCTCCTATGATCATTGCTTCCATTGACAGGATAGACCTTTCCCAACCACACGGATAAATTAGGTTCTCTCCTATGCTGAGAGTTCCCCAAGGAAAAAGACTCCAGTATCATCCTAAATCACCCACTATCTCACACCTCTAACCTTCAGGAAATTCCCTTCAATCAACACCTTATCTCCATCCTTCCCTCAACATTTCCAAGCAATTTCTTTGGAGTTCTATCTTTATTATGCTCGGAAAACTACTTACTTTCTTCCATAGAATAATTCTTTGGAGACTTAGGATGATAGCATTCCTGGATCGAGAGATTAAAGGCTACTGACAGATCATCTTGTCACCTTACAGATAAGGAAACTGAGGCCCAGAGAGATAGAATTACTTGTCCAGGGTCACATGGTTAGAAAACAGTAGTCAAAATTCTAAAGCTGGTCCTCTCACCATAGGCCTAGGATTCTTTCCACCCAACAACACTACCACTTTTTCTTGGGTAGTTTTCTTCCCTTTCCCAACAGCAGCATGATGGTAGGAGCAAAGCAAATAATGGGAACATGACAAGTCAATGACAAATCTGGGAATGAAATCAGGAATCCCATTTCCTGCCCAAGTACGTTCACGAGATGAGGAAAACAAAACAGTTGGAAAGGAAAGGCAGTATCCTGTTAAAAGAACAGGCCCCGGAGTCACCTGGGTTCAAACTCCTCCCCTGATACTACCTGAATGCCAAAGACTCTGGGCTAGTTATTTAAACTCGTTAGGCCTCAGTTTCCTCATCTGTAAAGTGGGAGAAGTAGAAATTGGGCTAGCTATCTCTGAGGTCCCTTCTAGCTTTAGAGCTATGATTCTATTAACCATTAGAGGGGTCATCACCAGAAACTGAGCCACATAGAAGGGACAAAGCAAGACAAGGGTACAGAAGGTGTCATCTGAGGCTCCCAAACTAGGTCATTAAAGAATGGACTCTGAAATTAAGGATTCTGCAATCCTGTTTCCATTTCTGTGCTTCATCTGCAGAGCAGTGACTTCCCTTCCCTCTCCCCACATCCATCCCAGCTCAGGCCACGCCTTTTCCTCACTCCTTCCTCTCCACTAACTTGGATTTTTCCAAAACAAACTGCGACACAGCATAGCATTTGAGAAATCCACTCCTTACTGACTCCATTGGAGGATGGCAATTTTCTGGCCTCTTTGTTTCTGAGGGTGTCACTCAGAGATAAGAGTGTGGGTTCGTCCTTTGTTGCCGAAGAAGACAATGCCATCAGAGAAATAATGACATGACTTGCACTTGACCTTGTTTTGAGTGAGGGAGGGCTGTGTAGGTCACCAGCCTCACTTCTCTCCAAAGCCATCTGAATCCAGTGACCTGATATTCATCAGGATGACTAGAGATAACCCAGGATGAGGCAACTGGGGTTAAGTGACTTGCCCAAGGTCATACAGCTAGTGAGTGTCAAGTGTCTGAAGTGAGATTTGAACTCAGGTCCTTCTCACTCCTGCACTGGTGCTCTATCCACTGCACCACCTAGTTGCCCCTAGAAAGATAAGAGTACAACCCAACTGACACACTCAGTCTCAGGGAGAAGGCAAAGTTGAAACTCAAATGGTATTCCTTTCCTTGGGACGAGAAAACCCAAATCTCCCAATCCACTGGAGGCATCCTAGAGGCAGGGGGACAAACATGTTCACTAACCTTAGGAAGAAAGGCTATAATTTGAAAGCCATGCAATCTACAAGTGAGACACAACTGGAAGAGTCAGAGAACATGTGTTGGAATCCCAACTCTACCATTAACTATTAATTTTCTAATTAATTTCTTCTTACTATCTAATTTCATTTCATTTCTTTTGGTCTTAAGTTTTATCATCTGTAAAATGAGAGGGTTCACAGATCAGAGATCAGAGATATGGTGTCAGAGATAAACAGGGATTACCTTTAAGTATCTTTCCATCTCCAAACCAATGTACTGCTGCTCACTTATCTTACCCCTTCATGGATTCTCTTGGTTAAAAGGTAATCTTGCCCTTCTCTCTGACTTTGGGCAAAATGCTGTTCTCCCCCTTTTCCAGCCAAGTTCTGATTTTCAAAAAATAATCTCCAAAGAAGGATGCAATATAACCTCCTTCCAATTCTTTTGCTAGGTGACTCATTCCTCGATGTCAGGAAGTTCTTCCTAACATCTAACTGTGCTTTTTTCCCACTGCAGTTCCAACTCAGTGAAATAACATGAAGAGGTTGAGAAACAAACAATGTAGAATGTAAATGATGGTTTGTGAGCCATCAGTACCTAAGTACCTAAGAATCAGGGAAAAGGTCTGGCTTACACAAAAGCTTACAGGTGCAAAAGTCAGACCCAAAGTGATAGAGAACCATCAATTTCCAGTAGCCATTACTGAAGTCCAGAGAATAGATCTTGTGGGGCTAGGGTTCTGGGGAACTGTTTGGAGGGAGGATATTAGTACCAC
This sequence comes from Bettongia penicillata ogilbyi, assembly GCA_023548195.1. Lineage (NCBI taxonomy): Eukaryota > Metazoa > Chordata > Mammalia > Diprotodontia > Potoroidae > Bettongia > Bettongia penicillata. Next base: position 3,130,482 of record JAJHZJ010000799.1, on the reverse strand, counting down.
ATAAGAGCTATCTCAAGAACTACAGGGGGGCTCTGGTCTCCCAAACCTCCTTCCATAAACCCCACAAAAATCATACCTCCTATTCCCAAGGCTACTCCCAATGGGAATCTTTGAACCCCAAGTTCGACCAACCCCAGGAAGCAGGGGTTACCTTAGCCAGAGTCTTCCTCACTCACTCCAGCAGCATGCATGATACCCCAAGTCTGAGCTTTGATTCAGTTCTTTGTAATGCTTCTTCCTTCATGGAATTCAGAATAGGTCTCCAGGGCCTCCCCAAAGCCCCACAGGGAGAAGCAAAGCACGAAGCAAAGCTTTAGCTGCCTCTACATCCCCCGCCCTTAGCCCTCCTCCCAACAAGTCAGGCAGCTGTCAGATGATAGAGCCTCGTGCCATTAACGACTACCCCTCTGCCAACTGCCAAAACCACTCCCTGATCCTCTGGGGATGGGGAGAGACAAGAAGGAAGAGAGGTCACTGTTAAAGAAAGCCCACCTCTGGGAGTTCTGTCCCTATGGGGTAAAGACAAGACAGTCTCTATCCCTCAGCAAGGTCCAAGACAATCCCACTCTACCTTTTCTCTGGGTCTGTTTTCCTTTATGGATTTCCAATGATCGTTAAGGAATCCAAAGCAGATCCAGAAGAATCCTAGGAAGCTGTGAGCCTCCATGAGACCCATCAAATAGCTATCCCCTCCCCACATCACATAAAACAGAGACAGCTGCCACCTTTCCCTTCCCCACAAAGAGATAGACTCCATGACTCACTTTGGTGACCTATCCCTGTATCTTATGACCCCCCCCAAGAGTCAGGAAGTTCTTCCTTATCTAGACCCAAGTCCCTTCTTCTGCAGTAGAGGCCCATTTCCCCTCATCCCCTCTGTGTAAGAGAAGAAAAGCACATTGTTTCTAGATGGTACTCCTTCCTTTCCCCCCTGTCCTGGGGTTAAAAGCAGAGGTGAGATGGACCAGTGAGTAAAGTTTGCAGGGTAGGCTCTGGACACCAGGGCTCCCTTTTCCTCAACTGGCTACAGGTAAAACCTGAGGGTAAACTAAGGTGTCCATGCTTTCACCTCAGAAGCAAACACAACAGTTTGTAATCAGAGGACCAGAGGATTTTGAGCTAGAAGGATGCCTCCTATAATCCATTCCTTCCGGACAGATAAAGAGTGAGCCCCTTTTAAAATCAGATGCAACAGATCCGAGCTTCAGAGCTGCCTTTGCCTCCCCACTCTCCCATTCTGGGATTCCATCTGCCAATGGACCTTGCCTCCAACCAATCTCAGCCGACATTGCCCTGATACCTGAAGTCCATTCTCAAGACTTACTTCTTGCTCGAGGCTCTTGGGTGTACTTTCACCTCGAAAGGCTCCTTTCCCCTATGGAAGAAAAGAGAAAAGGAAGTCAGAGAAAAAAAGATGAAGGGAAATCAAACTTTTGTTTGCTGGTCTGTGATGATCTCAGATCCAGCCAATGCCCTTCAGAAATCTAGCAAGGCTTTTGGTGATCATAATAAGAACAGCTAACATTTACACAGTGCTAACATTTATCTAGCCCTCTAAAGTTTGCAAAGCTGTTTACATGAGCTGTCTCATTTAGTCCTCCCAACTAATCTGGAATGAGGTGCTATTATCCTCATTTTACAGATGAGGAAACTGAGGCTGTGAGATAAAGTGACTTGCCCAAGGTTACATTGCTAGTAAGTGCTTAAGGTAGGACTCAAACGCAGTCTTCCTGACTCCATGTCCAGTAATCTAGCTACTAACTGCCCACCTCTCTTGCCAATCCAGACAAATGGGAGACCTTCCTGCATCTCCCTAGGAAAGATGCCTTCCGTCATCAATTTCAGTCTCTGTCCACAGCCCTTTAACATCAAGAAATGTCTCCTGCCACCACCCGCAATCTTCCTTGCTGCAATATCAGCCAGTTTCTTTCCTTCCTTTTTTGGTGCAGCACTGGGGAGATATCTCATTACTAAGTATAAAATGTTTTGAAAAGACCTACTGGCTTTCTCACTCTCTGCATATTTCATAAAGAAAGCCTGATTAACCACTTGCTTGCAGCAAGATGTTCCCCACAGGAGTTTCATCTCCCTTCCCCCACCCCATCTCTTTACCTGGCTCTTTCTCCTGCTACACATTTCTGATTTTACTTGGAATGGTCAGATAGCCAACACCGAGCATCACCTATATCATGGCTCCATTCCCCCAAGTCCCCAAGAAGGAACCCTGGCCCAAGGTGCTGTAAAGATATACTACAACCCAAACACATACTTTGGCGTGGTGCATTCTTGCTATCCAGAATTCCCTCCCCAGTTCCTCCCAGCCAGCACTGCCATCACTCACCGTATCTACTACATTCTTCGGCACACTCTCAGTCTTAATGGGCTGTGGACAAGGACAGAGAAAAGAGACAGCATGAGCTCTGCAAGCAAAAATTCTCCACATGTACGCTTTTGCCAGAAATTATGTTGGACTGAGTACATCATCATCCTCATCATCCATAGCACCTTAAGGTTTGCAAAGTGCTTTATAAATGCTATTCCTCTGGATCCTCACAAAACCCTGGGAGGTGGGTGCTAAAGGAATCTCCATTTTACAGATGAAAAAACTGAGGCACACAGAAGTGAAGTGACTTAGCCACTGCCCTACAGCTAAGTAAGTGACTAAGTTCAGATTTTAACTAAGGTTCTCCTGACTTCAAACCCAACATTAACAGGGCAAACCCAGGCTTCCCACAAGGGCCTCAGAAAAGTTCAAGTTGTTCACAAGGGAGGGAAACTGAGTTTGGTCAGGTCACACTCACCTGTTATTCCCAAAGTCCAGGATTCCCAAATCAACCAGAAGTCCTCAGGCTAGCTGTCTAGTCAGTCAGTCAATAAACATTCATACCAGACACTATGCTGAGCACTCAAAAGCCTTCAAGATCTGGCTGGGGCCCCCCTCTCCAACCTTAACTCCTAATGCCCTCAGCTCCAGCCAGAAGACTGGGCTGGGGCCTTGGTCACATCTTCCTCATGCCTGACTCCCTCCAGCTACAGAGTGGAGGTCCACTTCCCTTCATCCCATCCTCCGTGCAAGAAGAGTCGCTCATCATCACAAGTTTCCTAAGGAAGGTGAATAAAATGATCTCCAACTCTAAATCTGTGATCCTTTGATTTTTTTTTTAATCCCATCCATTAATGGTCTTTCCCCTAATTCCACATGGACAAAATTCCATCCTATTTTCAGTCTAAACAAAGAGACTTCCACCACATCCCTGGATAGGGCATAGAATGATTCTCTTCTAAGAAAACAAGTTTCCAGTTCCTGGTCTATCTCCCAACTCATGTGGAGACCACTGGCCAATCATCTGGAGCCTCAGTTAGCCACTCTGTATAAAGGGAAGGAAGAATTTTGCCTCTCTGGCCACTCTCCCTCTCAAGGGTTAGAGGAAACTAATTGATCTAAAAAGTAGTTTGAACTCTTTGTAAGAAACAGGAAAATCAGAGATCAAGTATGAGGTCAGGAGAGCATCTCACTCAGAGAACAAGAATCTCTCTCCTTCCTCTCATTTCCACCTACCCCTTTCCTCCATCCATCCCTTACTACAACCTGTTGGTGATTAAGGGGAGAGAATTTCTGCCTGGAGGCATGGAAATGGATGTGAGAACCTCTGGGCTACTCTCTCCTCTACATTAGAAATAGGGCCCCAGGTAGTAGAAAATCTGTATGGGAACAAATCCTTGACTTATCGTTAGATGACCTGGATTTGAATTCAAGTTTCCTCATCTGTAAAATGAGCTAGAGAAGACAAGGGCAAAACGCTCCAGTATCTTTGCCAAAAAATAAAATAAAATGGGATCACAGAGAGTCAGATGTGACTGAAACAACTCACAACAACACAGAGAGGAGGGATCCAGAGAGGAGTAAGAACTTGAACAAGGTCACAACGCTATTAAGCTGTACAGGAACATCTTTGGGGGGGAAGGGGAAGGCAATCGGGGCCAGATGACTTACCCAGGGTCACAAAGCTAATGAGTGTCTGAGGCTGGAGTTGAACTCAGGTCCTCCTGACTCCAGAGTCCAGTACCCTACCTACTGTGCCACCTAGCTGCCCCTCGGGGGCATGTTCTAAAAAGGGATCTCCCCACTAGGCAACACTGTCTCTCAAACCTAACGGACTACACAATGACTCCTTCTCAGGAAATAAAAGCAGAGGTAAGTTTTCAATTATGTTTTCCAGATCCTCTTAACACTTCAGTTTCCTCCAAACACCAGTCCTTACAGCATATCTAAATTCTAGTTACTCCTCAGACCTCAAAGTTCCCCAGGAAGCCTTCTCCTGACAGCTCCAGCCTGCACTTAACTCTCCCTTAATGTAGGTAGCTCTCAGTCTGGTACTTAGCCCGGCACTGCAATTTAACAATTTAACGTGTGTGTGTGTGTGTGTGTGTGTGTGTGTGTGTGTGTGTGTGTGTGTGTGTATCTACTCTTTCCCAATCATATTCTAAGCCCCACAGAGCAGGGGTTGTGGCATCCTCCATAACTCCTGCCTTACCCCTGTGCATATGGTAAGAATGATAGAGAATTAATCAAACCAGAAGTGAATGCCTGAAATCTTCATCCAGGCTCCTTGAGCATTCTGAGATCCCAGCTGAATCAAGGATATGGACTTCTAGTCTCCTAGAGCCAATCGTGCCTTCAAGTCAACGAGCATTTATTTAGGACCAAAAAGGAAAAGACAGTCCCTATCCCCAGGAAACTCACAGCATGCCGAGGACTACGTACAAACAAGCTAGATGCAGAATAAACTGGACATAACCAACCAAGAAAGCACTAGTTTAAATTAAAGAGGGTCAGGAAAGGGTTTTGGCAGAAGGTGGAATTCTGGTTGAGACCTGAAGCTAGTCAGGGAAGAGAGAAGTCAGAGATGAGGGGAAGAGTTCCCGGAATGAGAGGCAGCAAGCGAAATGCCAGGAGTAGGAGATGGGCATCTAGTGAAAGGAACAGCTCAGGAAAGGTAGGAAGGGGCGAGGTTATGGAGGGCTTTAAAAGCTAAACAAGGGATTTCACATTTGATCCTGGGGGCAATGGGGAGCCCTGGAGTTTGCTGAATAAGGTCCGATCTGTACTTCCGTAGATCACCGTTGTCTCTATGGCTGGGGGCTCCTCACCGATCCCAGTTCTCCTTCCCTTATCCTCTGGGGTCACTCAAGATGCCCCAAGGCTAGCCATTTCTCCTCCAGAGCTAGCCGTCACTCCCCCACACCTTTGCTCCACCCTCCTCACCCCACCCTAAGTCTGGCACGCTCCCCAATCAGGGAGTCAATGTCAATATTAGAAACCACAAGACTCAGCGGGGCCACAGAAACTATTCTCTGCCTGCCAGCAATCATCTGAACACCATCCCCTCTACCACCCCCACACAAGGCCCCCCCAACTTTCTTTGGTGCCAACTGGATACCAGCCACAAGTTGAAGCTTGCCAGAGTTGTTCAGGATGCTTTATATTCACTAAGTTGAGATATTTTGGGGGCTAAAAAAAAATGTCCCCAAACCCACCCAACCTAAACACAGAGTTTTCTTACAATGTTTGTAAACACAGCCCAGTATGCGTGCTGGGCTCCCTTCCCCTCCATTCTTTTTCCACGATTGCCCTCACTCTTACCACCAACAAATCTCTTGGGCTTTGAGTTCTGTTTCTCAGTTTCCCTCCTCTATTTGTATAGCCTTCCCTGACGCCAGACCCTGGGGCTCTCAACCTCTCATGGTTATTTAAGGATGAGATCAGTAAGAGAGGAGGACAGACTCCTCACAGGTTGGCCCCTCACCAGGAAGGCATGAAGTCTGGGGTGGCCCCAGCCAAAATCTTCAGTCCCATCTTCATTGGAGACCTGGTGGCAGAGATCTCCTTATACTTGGACAACTGATCAGGCGATCAACAAACATTTATAAAGCACCCACTAGGTGCCAGGCTCAGAATATAAAAACCAATTGTCCCCTGCTCTCAAAGAACTTACATTTTATCAGGTAAGATAATGGTATACATGTAGATATAGAATAAGTGCAGGGTAACTTACAGAAGGTGGGTATAAGTAGATGGAGAGAGAGGAGAAATCAAGAGAGGTTTCATTTAGAAGTGTGCTTGAGCTAGATATTGAAAGAAAGAAGGCACTGTATCAGGGAAAAGAAAGTAAGAAGGGTAGTCAAGGCAAAAGAATGGTGGTGGGAGAAGGAGTGTGCTAGGTAAGAAACAGTAGGAAAGTCAATCTGGCTAAGAGGAAAGTACAGGAAGGTTTTCTAATCCCTCCCTCTTTTGCCCTTACCTTCTCATATCTCCCTTTAATTCAGTAGTCTTTGTACCTCGAGTCTTTCAATCACCTGTCTATGAGTCTTCTTGTGGTCTAGGAGCACCTACAGACTTCTGTGCCCATACCAGGCAGGGCAAAAAATACCCAGTTAAGAATCTATGTGCTATTTCATCCCTTTAAAAGCTCAGTAGAAGAGATGAAAAGGACCAGAGTTTGACACCTTCATTCTGCAGATGAAGAAACCTAGTTCAGAAAGATAAAAGGACTTTTGCCCAGGGTCGAACAGCTAGTTAATGGTTACCGACTAGACTAGAACTCAGGTCTCCTGACACCCACTCCGGTGAACTTTCCACTGCCCCACAGCTGTCTCCCATCCAGCCCAGGCCGGCCTGACCAGGCCAGGCTCTGGCTTGGCTGTAGATTATATTATCTGGTTGTTTACTTCCTTTCTCTCTGTTGCTAAAAAGCATGTGAAACGAGACAGAGCCAAAGCAGTGACCCTGACCACCTCACTGCCACCCACCCCCATTCACACTGCCCTATCCTGGGGGCAGGAGACATTCCCCACTCTTAAGGTCAAAGTCTTGGCCTCATGGGATCCTGCTACTTTCTTTCCCAAGCTAAGTGGAGCTGAGTCATCGGTTCTTCCAGTGTCTTCAATGCTCCTGCCTCCATGTTCCTAATCCATCTCAACCAAACAAGGAACTTGTCATGGCATCCAAGAGACTTCCCAGCATCTCCTCTAAATCCCTTTTGCTCCTGTTCTGGTCTCAATGAAGATGGTCCCTTTGGAACAATCGTTCTGGATGCCAAAGACAATATTTCAGCCCCTCTTGTCAAGCCCACTTCAATCCTGCAACAAGTACCATTACAAGAGCAGAGAAGATTGGGCTTAGACATACAGAAGGACTTCCCAAAGTGGATGTCCAGGGGCCATAAGGGTGCTTTCTTGGAGACTTAATAAAAGCTAGCTTTTAATAGTGCTTTATGGTTTGCAAAATACCTTGTAAATATTATCTCACAATGACTCAAGCTCTTTTATTATTCCCATTTTACAGATGGAGAAACTGAGGCAGCCAAAGGCTAATGGACAGCAGCTGAATTTGAACTCAGGTCTTCCTATTCAAATGTAGGTCCAATAATGTTCTATCTTCCCCCCCTAGACTTTTAGTCTTCCCACAGTCCCCCACCCCCACAAAAAATAATTAATCTGTTTGGTTTAGAAGAGGGCCCATCATTTCGACAAAGAGATGACAGAAATGGCTTACTGGAAGGCCCAAGAGTTCTCAAAATCACTATGTAAGAAAGATCTGAGTAGCATAAAGAAAGGGTGGGCTGGGAAAAAATGCATCTGTGGGTTGATAAGTGTTTTGAACTAGGAGAGAAAGCAAAGGGCCACATAGCCATGCAGGAGAGGGTGCTGGGGAATGATCCCAGAGTTTGGGGGCTACAGAATGCTCTCAGACTCCTGAAGAACATTCCGTCCAGAAATTCCTCACACCCTCCTTCCCTGTTCCAAAACTGCTCCCTCCCCACACTGCCTCCTGGGAGCACCGGAATTCAGGCCAAGACAGCCTGCCAAGAGAACCCAGCCCAAGCATGTGACATCACAGGGCCACCACAGTAATGAACTGTGAGGTCAATGGCTTCTCCAGCCAATCAGGAGACTGAAGAAAGGGGGAGAGGGCCTATAGGGTGGGAAGGGGAGTGGCACTGGCACAGGACTACTCAGCATGGTGTGCCCACATCAGAAAGGATGCTGTGCTCTTTGAGCAAAGCAGAATTGAGACAGCACAAAGTAAATGCAAGATGTGCAAATTGGGGATATGCACCCCAAATATGCACACAGACTATCTGTGTCCAACCTGTGGTAGACCATTCCGAGCTCATATTGGTCTGATCAGCCACAGTCAGACCCACTGAAATTTCACTTTACAATGGTGATGCCATTTTGGTCCTCTGTGAAGACAAAGGACAACAACCAACCAACATATATATAAGTATATACATGTATATAGCATGTAATCATGTATCATACACACACACACACACATCCTGGATTATTTAGTCAGGACTTGAATAGAGAGTGTGCTAGGGGTTAATTTGAAACTCTTAATTCTATTTCCTCCCAATCACATCTTCTCCCAACCTTACTGGATGTTACCCTAGAGGGAAAAAATGGCATGTTAAGCTCCTAGGAAAAATGGAAAGAGCTTTGGCAAATACAGTGATCAACACTAAATCTTCCACTTACTAGCTTTAAAGTGGAAAGAGAACTGGATTTGGAATTAGAGGAATTTGGTTCTAACTCCTCCATTAGACTGTGAACTTCTTGAGGATCATCTTGCCTCTTTCTCTATTCCCAGAACATAAAACAATGTTTGGCACACAGTAGGTGCTTAATAAAATGTTTATTAACCAGCTGAATTAATCTGCAGTGCTTTTTATGTTGTTATATTGGACAACTAATCTTACTGCTATGGGCCTCAGTTTCCTCATCTATAAAATTCAGGAATTAGACTAGGCTGTCTCTAAGGTCGCTTACAGTTAAAATGTATGACCCTAAGGGATTCAGCACCCCAGTTCCTGCTGAAATTCTGGAGTTCTGTGCCTCCGAATACAGAGGGTGAGAACTAGGAGAGACCTTGGGCAATCATCTAACCTAACTCTGTAATTTTACACACATACACACACACACACACACACACACACACACACACACACAAACTAGAACTAAGACCCAAGTTTTCTGACTCTATAACTAGATTCTTTTTCCTTCAACAAACAACTTCCCCCAATCACCTTTCACATTCACCAGCCTAGGCTGGCTCCCTCTGGCAGGCTTTTGCCCACTGGCCCTGTTCCAGGCTGGGTTATTCCAGTCACTTTCTTTCCATAATCCCTACTATAAACTGTTCTTTCTCCCATAAATCTTCTTGATTCTTCCTTCAAAATGCTTCTAGGTAAGAACACTTAATCACCAAAAGAAAAGAGGTCAAAGGATACGAATGTGTAATTTTCAGAAGAAGAATCACAAACAGCCAAAGGAAAGAAAGAATGCTCCAAATTATTAATAATAAGAAAAATGAAAACCAATGCAAAACTATCCTGGCATTTCACCTCATATCCAACAAACTAGAGGCAAAAGACATAAACATCCAATGCTGGATGGACTGTAGAAAGACAGGGATACTAATACATTGTTGGTGGAGTTGTGAATTAGTACAATCATTTTGGAAAGTGACTTTGGAATTTAAATCACGCAAATAAAGGGATTAAAATGTCCATACCCTTTGACCCAGAGATTCCACCAGGAAAGTATATCCCCCAAAAAAGGGAGGTGGGGAGGGGGGAGACACTGGCAAAAAAAGAAAGCTCCATATTCACCAAAATATTTATACAATTTCTTTATTTGTTGTAGCAAAGAATTGTAAACAAAATCACTGCGCATTAATTGGGGAGTGCCTAAACAAATTTTGGTACGTCACCATAATGGAATATTACCCTGCTGTAAGAGATGACAAACACAACATAGTGAGCGAACTTGTATAAACGATCTGTACCAAAGTAAGAAGAGCCAGGAAAATATACACAGAACATAATAATATATACTACAACAATTCAGGTAGAAAGAATTACAACCACAAAGCAACAGAAAGCAGATACTACAAAACTGCCAAGCCCAAAATTGGCCCCTAAGAACGGATATGAGAAGACACTTCCCTCGCTCTTTAGCAGAGGCAGGCATCTGTGGATTTAGAATACTATATGCATCCATTTTTTTTTCAGATGTGTTGATGAATCTTATTGGATTTTTTCTCTTAAAAAATTCTTTGGTATCAAAGATGGCTTTCTAGAGAGAGGCATGGAGAAAGGGAGAGATATGGGGGAGAAAGGTCACCAATATAAAAACAAAAGATATCAATAAATATTTTTATAAATGCCTATAAATTGGGCCTGACTCTATTTATTGCTCACAGCCTAGTCTAGTTACCTTGTAAATGGACTCTTCCAGTCTCTTAACCTTCCAATCTATCCTGCCTACCAAGACCTGCTAGATTTTTTTTTTTTTGAGACTCAGTCTCCTTATGTTGCCTGGACTAGAAGTATGGGAGCCATTCACAGCCCAATTCCACTGATAATCTGCTTTGACCTACTACATTTTCCCAATCTAGGCTGGTTTGCCCCTTCTGGTATCCTCCCCACTCCCTTCCTAGTACCATATTGGTACAAGCCTAAGTGCAGATGCCAGATTGGCTTAATTCTGCACTCAGAATTCCCCAACTCAAGAGATCCTTCACTCTCATCCTTATTTTCCTGGTAGCATAGATCCCAAGTGTATGCCACTGACACCCAACCAGCTACTTCATTTTAAAACAACCTTCCTAAATGGCTTTCATCATGTCACACCCTTACTCAAGAATCTGTGATGACTCCCTGTTATCTAATGTATTAAGCCCAGAATCCTGCTAATAGCATTGGAAGAATGTTGTGCATGGCATAGATGAGAGTAGATTATAGCTTCCAATGTGAGTGGGTGGAGAGAATGCCACCAGGATATTTGGGAGAGTAGATAATAGAGAGAGGGCTAATGAAAGCTCTTTGAGGACAGGGACTGATCCATTTCTTCTTTGTATCCACAGTACCTAAAATAGTGTCTTACACAAAGAAGGCACCTAATAAATACTTACCAAGTTGAATTTAATTGACATATATTGGATGACATTGGATTGAACTGAACTGAGTTGAGCTGAGTTGAACTGAACTGAATTGAATTGGGTGTATCTTGGATTGAACTAGCCTATTACCATCAGTAAGGAAAAGTATTGTAAAAGAATGAAAGACAAAGGCAAAAAGACAAAGACTGAGGGTGGGGAAACTCCAAGCAGCTGCCTTGGGCTTTGGTCTTGGGTCCTGCAGGGTGCTGACCCTCTGCGTGAGAACGCGTTCACAGATATCTTCTGTGTCAGCATGGAGTACCCTGCACCACGAGCTCCAGAAGAGGAGTAAACAGTGACAAATGGCCAACAAAGCTTAGTCACATTTGACTACCTAGTCTGAGTGGCATGAGCTGAGCTCATTTCCAATGTCCCAATCTCAGAAAAGAATGCAAGGCACAGACATCAGGCACCAAGCACGTAGCAAAAAAATGCAAGCCTCTTTACCATCATCATGTTCTCCTAAAAACGATGGCAGAAGTCCTATCTCTTCAGCCAGGCATTGGGAAGAGGAAAAGCAAAATGCATTTATTTACATTGCACCTACTATGCATCAGGAACCGTGCTAGGCACTTTACAAATATTATCTCATTTGCTCCCCACAGCAACCCTGGGTGCTATTATTATCCCTATTTTACAGTTGAGGAAACTGAGGCAAATCTAGATGTTAAATGATTTGGTCACCCTATTAACAAGTATCTAAGGCCAGATTCAAATTTAAGTCTTCCTGACTCTGACAATGGAAACAAGTGGTACTAGGGAATGCTTTCTTTCTTCCATCTCAGCATTCCATAGTTCCCCAGTCTCTCTACATTTCTTAAACTGGACACTGCTGTTTTTCAAGGTTGCTATGTATGCAAACAGATTTCCCAACTACTCAACAATGTAACCTTTGTTCCATCAGGTCAGTCTACACACTGTTCCCTCCACCACCCTAGCCATGGACCTTCCCAGACAGGAGTGTTGGATTTGGAATTGAGAAGATGAGTTCAAAGCCTATTTAGTCACTAACTAGTCATGTGACTCTGAACAAGTCACTTGACATTTCTCAATCTCAGTTTCCTGATCTATAAAATGAAGATAATAAGAGCACCCACTTCTCGGGATACTTTGTGAGGGTCAAATACGAGAATATATATAAAGTCTTTGCGAATTTTAAAGTATGATTTGGACAACTGCTGTCTTATCACTGTTGTTGCTACCTCAAAGCCCTTTCTCCTGGTGTTCCCCTCATCTCGGATGTTTCTTCCCCTTCCACTACTTATATAAACTCTACTCATTCATTGGCATATGTCCATCACGAAGCCTTCTTCAACTAATCAGCCTCATACTGATCTCTTCCACGGTGACTCCAGCACTGTATGACCATGGATAAGTCACTTAAATGCGCAGCCTCTTTTTTTAACCTGGAAAATTGGGGTAAAAAAATACTTGTAATCCCTTACTCCCAAAATTATTGGGAGGAAAGCTATTTGCAAATTCTAATGCAGTATGCAAAAGTCAGTTATTATTATATAAATATAAGTTTTCCTAATTTTCCTCTATTTTAATATTTTTCCTTAATTTTTTAACATGCTCTGCTTTAACCCTTGGCCTTCTCATTTTCTCCATCACTGTGACTATCATCTTTATGCAAGTGTCCTCCAAATCTACACAGGAAGCCTCAGTATCTCACCTGAGCTCCAGTCCCACCTCTCTAAATGCCTGCTGGGCATCTCCACCTATATGCTCCATTGGCTCCACAAATTCAATATGTTAAATACTGAATTCATTACCTTTCCCCCTAAACTTGCCCCTTCCCCCCACTTCCCATTTTTTTGACAATACCATCACCTTACATCACTCAGGTTCACTACCTTGAAATCATCATTAGCTCTTTCTTTCCCTGCATCCTACATATCTAATAAGTTTATATATTCTGTTAATTTTGTTTTTTAAGTACCACTCTCTCACATCTTTTTCTTCCTCTCAACACTGCTACCATCCCAGCCCAGGTGTTCATTATCTCTCACTGGGGCTGGTATAACAGCCTCTTCATTGGTCACCCTGCCTCCAGTCTCTTACTTCTTTAATCCATCCTTAGGCAACAACCAAAATAATCTTCCTAAGGCTCTGGGCCTATCACATCATCCTCTTAATCAAAAATCTCCAATGGCTCCCCATTTCCATAGCATTAAAAACCAACTCCTTGGCCTGGCATTTCAAGCTCTTCACAGTCTGATTGGGTTCTTTCTTCCTCTCCTTCCCTTTGGACACTTTAGACTCTCATTAAACTGGACTGCTCAATATTCCTGAAGTAAGCTGATCTTCTACTGTCCTATCTTTGTGCACTGGAGATCATTCCATCAACATCTCTATTGTTTGAAATTCTCCTCTTTCTTCAAAGGCTAATTTAGGTCTTCCCTTCTCCATGAAGCTTTCCATTATATATCCCAATGGAAAAAAAAAAAAAAAAGATGGCTCCCTCCTCTAACTCTCCAATGCCACTTTGTCTAGATAGCTCATCTGTCTCCAACACTCCCAACACCCTTGTGTTCAAACAGGGCTTTATCTCCTTACCCATCCCTCCATTTCCATTAATAAGCTCTTTGAAGTGATGGACTGTGTTATTTTTCACATATCCCCAGTGCCTAGTACTGTGCCTTTCACTTAAAAAACGTAGGCTCTTTAAAGGCAGAGACCATTTTTGTATTTAGATCCCTAGCACCCAGTAGGTGTTTAATACATGCTTGTTCACTGATCCATTTACCATGTATTTCCTAAAAATATGACACCAAGAACCAAACTCTTCAAAAATCTATTATTACATCTGCGTGATTACTGTACACCTATTATGTCTCTAGCACTCCTTGCCTCATATTTGGAAAAAAGTTATTCCTACCCTTGGACAGTCAGTAAACATTTATTAAACATCTAACTATGTATCAGTCACTGTCCTGAGTATGGTGATTTCTCCATGCTCTAGTACATTGTTTTTCTGAATTGCTCTGGCTAAAAAAAAATTCACCACTTGGTTGGCCAAGCCTGTCAAGATGAGCATTTCCAAGCTAAGCTGGGTTGGTTCTCAAATGACTTTCAAGGATAACACAAGAGACTTTTAACAAACACTCTGTTCCAAGGCCCAATATTTGAAGTCTTCCTGCCTTGTTAGACCTATAGGACCTTTCATTCTTCAGAAATAGCTTTCTAAAGTCCAATTTGACCACCATGACACAGTGAGGTGTCAGAGAAGGACTTTAGTGGACATGGATATGATGGATATGGATATGGATATGATATATGGATATGATCTGACCAGAACTGAGGGAAGTAGGGATCTGTGGTCTGCATGCCTCATGCATATTAATGAAGCCAAATTTGCATTAAGACATTTCTATGACAATATTGCTTAGACTGAGCTTATGACCAGTGAAAGCTCCTAAGATTTTTTTCTATGAATTGTCAAACCAGGCTTCCTATATCTTTTACTTTGTGCCATTGATTTGTTTGGTCTAAAGTGAAGATATAACATTTGCCCCCAATTTAAATTTCACCTTGTTAATTTTAGCCTATCATTCAAGCCTGTCTAGATCAATTTTAGTCTTTATTCTACCCCTACCTGTCTTATGATCAGCAAATTTAATACACATCTTCTAATAATTCACTCCTAAAATGTATATTAAGTGCCTACAATGGATAAGGCAATGGGTGTTAAGGTACAAAAGTGAATATGGCACTATCCCTGCTTTCAAAAAATTCATAATCTAGGAAGGGCAATAAGACACAAATACAAATAACTACAAAATAAGACAAAATGTTGTAAGCGCTATAGAGGTCCAAAAAAGGATTATGGAGCACGGAGAAGGACAAAAACAGGAAGAGGATAGAAAGCTTCCTGGAGAAAGTAGCCTCCCAATTGGGTCTTAAAACATGAATATGAATAAAAAAGGTGGAGTTTGAACAAAAGGGCATTATGAGGAGAGGACATTATCATAAAAGTGGGGAAGCCCAGAACTTTGGGGGAAATCAAGTTGTCCAGTTTGGCTAAAGCATAGGATGTGTATGGGGAAAGGGTGGAAAATAATCCAAGAAGAGTAGGTTGGTGTCAGATCATGGAGGGCCTTAAATGGGGGACTGAGTTTGGACTTTATTACTTATGCTTTCATTTCCAGGGTGATCCACAGGAGATTTTTGAATGCAATAATAATATGACAAGATCTCTTCTTTCTTCCTTCCCTCCTTCTTAAGAAGATTACTCAAGTAGTATTACATATGGTGAGTGGAAGAAGCCAATTATGAAAGTATTGTCATGGTCCAGACAGGAGATGATCACATAGGAACTAGAGTGGTTAGAGTAGCTACGGAGGCAACGACTATATGAGACACTACAGAAATAGAATCATAAAGACTTGGTGACCAGTTGGACGTCACAGGCTGTTACCAGATGATTTGCACGTATCCTTCCAGCTCTAATAATCTATGAGTCAATAAGCTCGCTGGCTTGTACGTCAGTCTGCTTTGCTTAAAGAAGGCAGTAACTGCAAGAGGTTAGCTGACTGACAGAATTCAAAGTCAGTGCATGGTGGGTAGAGAGGTCAGACCACCACTGCAAGGAGTTCTCCCAAAATGTCCAGGCCATGCAAACAGCCACTAATCTTGGCTCTGCCTGTACTTTCCACTGCCCCTAGCCTTTCTTCTTCCATTGTTCCCATCTCCAAGAACAAAAGCATAAGCACACGAAAATATATTCAAACCTGAACACGAAGGGCCAAAATGGTAGCCTGGTTATGCAGTTTCTACAATGCCTGATTTAAGGCATCCTGGTTTAATGTAAAGAGCAAAGACAGCCAGGAGGTCTGGGACAGAAGAAGACTTGAGGCTCTAATTCAGGGCTTGTTTAATTAAGGTCACCCAGAAAGCAACAGGACAAGGAAACCAACCCAGGGTCTCAGTTTCCCTATCTGTAGAAAGGAGTTAAACTGGATAACTCCTAAGCTCTCTTCTAGATCTAACATCCTATACTATATTATTGTTCCTCTTAAGCCTGTTGCCTTACTTCTTCTGGCTCTGGATCACATGGCCACAGACAGAATAATTGGGTTTTTCAGGTATAACAAGCATCAATTCCCAGAGCAGAGATTCCAATCTCCAGGTCAGAAGCTGGAAGCTGTCCAGGAGAGATCTGGTAGCCAGATGACCTTGGTCACCAACCTCACTGGATCTCACACACACACACACACACACACACACACACACACACACACACACACACACAAACATGCACCCCTATTTTCCCAGAAGCCCCTACTGACTGATTTTTTCAAAAGGCTGAGAAAGGCCACATTAGCTCTTCCCAAAGACCTGGTCATTTCTGTAGTCCACAAATCCTTTTTTTCTATGTTCACTCTTGCTGGTCCCTGAAAGGAGGAAGGTGGCCATGAGACTCTCCCTTCTCTAGAACTCAGTTGATTCCTGCTGAGTAAGAAGTTGAAGATTAAGCCACTTTGCCCAGGCTGGCCTGCAGCTTGGATTCAGGGTGGAAAATGTGCCTAGCTGGCAAGACCCAAGCGGAACACTGAGATCTGGGCCAGAGAAAGAAGATCATCCCCTTCTCCATCTAACCCTGGAACCCAGCGGGTAGAAGAAGTATAAGAGGCAGGAGGGTTAGGGATCACAGAATCATAGATTTGGAAATACAAAGGACCTTAGAGATCCAGCAAGTAAACCCCCCTTGTTTTACAGATAAAAGAATTTGGGACCAGAGAGGGAACTGGATTATCTGTGGTCCCATAACCAGTGAGAGGCAAAACCAGAATCTGAACCAAGAGTCTCTGTTTCTTAAATTTAGCATTCCCAGAAGCAGCGACCAGAAATACTGGCCTTGCCAGATATCTCTACAAATAGAAGAGACAGAGACAGCTAGTTAAGGAAATGTATGGAACAAGGGAGACTTGAGTTCAAATCCTGTCTCTGGTACCAGCTGAGAGACCCTGAACAAATCACTTAACCATCTCTGTGTCTCAGTTTCTCCATCTGTAAAGTGGGGCTAATAGCACCTACCTCCATCAAATGAGTCAACATATGTACATGTACTTTGTAAACTTTAAAGTGCTCTATAAATACCTTCTATTATAATTGTTATTATTAGAGACAGAGACGGAGTCAGAAGGGTAAAGAATTTACCCTTCTGGATGAGAAAAGGATGAGAAAAGATAATTCCCTAACTTTTCCTCTCTCTCTCTCTCCTGAAACTGTGCAAAATCCTAGAACTGCCTAAGAAGAAGCAGGTGTTCAGCATTTGCTCAGAGAAACCAACTCTTTCTCCATCTTTCCCTCCCTCCTTCTTTCCTGCTCACTCCACTTACTTTGATGTCAGAGCTTCTGGTGGCCCACGTGTGCTTTAATGAAATGCCCCAAACCCTTGACTGCACTGGAGATGTGAAATCTCTGGAACTGTGACCTTGTCTTTCCCTTCCCCCTACCCTGGAAATGTGGCAGGCCCTGGAAAATGTCATTATGAAGAGAACAGGAACTGCTAACCTGAATAGCTTGTGGAGACAAGGTCATTAGTCATGAATAGCCCACCTCAGAGTGTGTGTATCTAACATCCAAAAGGGTCCATGTCAAAATTGCCTTTCAATAGGAGCTTCATGGAAAATCAGACCCTCACACACACATCCTCTCCCTCTCCTTATTCTTCTCTCTCCCTAACCTCCATCCCTCCAGCTGTCATTACAGCCTATGCCCCTGATCCCTCTATTTCCAAAAACAAAGGCTCAGTAATGAGGGAGCTGAGACTTTACTACATCCCAGGCATCCAGCCTCTAGCTGGCACTCCCTTGGAACCTTGGACCACCCAATGTTCCCCTGGGTTAGGCAAGGACATTCCATTCTTGAGGGGAGGGGGGAAAGGGAGGAGAGGAAAGGAGAGAAGAGATGGCTCCATTGGAGTCACAGGAGCTTGGACTATATCTTTCTTTCCTCTCTCCCTCCACTGTCTTACCTCTCCCATCTCTTTTCCAAAACATCCCCCTAACATCCTTCTTGGCAGCCCAATTAGTTCATCCCAGCTTGGGTCAGACCTTCAACTCAACCCCATAGCTAATGCTGCCCTCTAATGCTGTTGTATGACCAGCTCCATAAGGAGACTTGGTTGTGCCCAAACCCCGCTGCGTGTGATGAATGCTTTACATCTGGAGGGCACATCTGGGTAGAGATACAGCCCTTTAGTGAAAAGTTAAGGATAGGGAGGGGGAAAGGAGGAGAAGAAGGGAGTGTTACTGAAGCAGACAAGCAAATATGAAGATAATTAAACCTCAAGGGCTTGAGAGACCCAAACAAAACAATAAACCAGTGAAGGAGAATTCAGATTCTGAAAGCAACTTTGCCACAGCCCTAGGAAAGGCTGGCCTACCCCTATCATAATAACTTAGCTCTCCAACAACAAAAACCAAATTTGAAAAGGCAAGAGGCAAGAGAGCAAGGCCCCACACTGACCAGTACCTGCCCAGTATGGCCCCATTCCATTTCAGAGACCAGGCCAACGTCCAAGCCACAGTATCTGACCCTTCCCTTCTTTGGACCAACCACAGAAACAACAATAACAATACTATGCAGCCTTTTATGTTTTTCAAGGCACATTTACTTGAGCTGAGCATTGAGTTAGGGTGGAGTATACATGACTGTCCCCATCTGACAGATGGGAGGAAACTGAAACCCAAAGGAAACCAGAGAATCCCAGGTTTGAAAGGGACCTCAGCTCAGAGGTCATCTAGTTCAAAACATACCTGAACAAGAATTTCCTCTCTCAAATATCGCCACCAAGGGTCATCCACCCTTCGGCTGAAGACTGCCAATGAGGAAGAGCCTACTCATCCCATCCCACATTGGGAATTTCTTCCCAGCATTAAGTCTGATCCCTCTTCCGTGTGACAGTCCTTCAAATACTAGGAGATGTAACCCCAACCCCGGATTCTCTTGTCCAGGCTAAATATCCCAGGTCCTTTCCTGCAATTTGACCTTGACACCTTTCAAACCTTTGGTGTTCAAACCAGCTTCCCAAAATAGGGCACCCAAAACCAAACACTATAGTCCTGCTCAGGGTCAAGTTTCCAGAGCTATAACTAACAATGTTGGCACCCAGGGCAAGCTTCACAAAACATAATGGGGAGAAGTGATACAAAACCCTGAAGTAGATTTTTTTAAACATACATAGTAGGGAGCAAGGAGAATCCAGGGAATCGACTCTCAGTCAGGGCAGATCCCACCAGATATCACTCTGTGTACGGGAAAGAAAGACCCAGAACACTCCAAGACCTAGGACTGGGAAGGCCAAGGAGGTCAGCATAATTGACTAGAAGATGGAAGGAGTGTTCCATGAACAGGGCAGGTCCACTCTAGGGAGGAATTGTTATGACTGTTGGTAAGGAAGAAACAGTAGCTTCCCATTTTAACTAGTTTTTCTTTCTAACTAGGTGCCGAGTCAGTTGTTTTTGCATTGCTGAAGGATAAGAGTTTCAAATAACCCTCCAAATTTCAGTGCCCTGAAACAAAGACCAAGTTATCTCAAACACCAACCCCCTTGCTCCAGTTATGGCTCTGTCAATAACAAAGCTGAGTCTGGAGCCCAGGTCTCCTCAAATGCTTCACAGTACAGTGCAAAGAATACTGGTGGCTCTAGAAGTCCTGGTTCAAACCCTTCCTCTGACACTTACTACTTTGTACAATCTTGTCACTTCCTCTCTCTGGGCCTTAATTTACTCAACTGTAAAATGAGGGGATTTGACTGGATGACCCCTGGGGTCCCTATATCTTTTTTTTTCTTTTTCTTTCTTTCTTTCTGTCTTTTTTTGGGGGGAGGGGAAGGTAATGCGGTTAAGTGACTTGTCATGAGTCACACCGCTAGTAAGTGTCTAAGGCCACATTTGAACTCAGGTGCTCCTGACTCCATGGCCATTGTTCTATCCACTGTGCCACCTAGCTACCCCCCTAAATCTCTTATCTTAAGAATTCACTGAGCTTTGACTATGAGCCAGGTACAGTGCTAGCCAACGAAGGCAAAAACGGAAGATGCAAATGACAAGGCTCCTGCCTTCCAGAAGCTTATAATTTAGTATAAGCAATCAAAGTCACACTTACAAAACCACAGCAAACAATGCAAGATGATTTTCCTAATTATGAGAAACAGATGTGAGATAAGGAAAGAGTTCTTTAAAGACAAGATGGAAAAGGCTTAGCCTTTGAGGGGTTTAAGTCTCATCTTTGCTACTAATTCACTGCATGACCTTGGACAAGTCAGCTTCCTATATGTAAAATGGTGGAATGTTTGAGGTTATTTTTAGAACTGTATGCAGTGAGATCACCAGAGGGATGAGATTCTCAAGGAAAGACTCAAAAGTCAATGCCAGGACTCAAGTTTAAAGGACTATAGTATTTGGATGGATGGCAGGGACTGGAGGATGGCTAGGGGAAAATGCATCCTCTATTTCTCTAACACTGGGTGGGTTGGGTATATGGAGGGATATTTTCTTTAAAAATAGTTCATTTCACGAGAATTATAGAATCATAGCTCTAAAGCTGAAAGGGACTTTAGAAGCCATTTAGCCCCTTCCTTTCATTTCATAGGTAAGAAAATTCAAGCCCAGAAGTGTAAAGTGATTTGCTCATATTATACAGATTATAAGTGCAAAGGAAGGATTTGAACCCAGGTGCTCTGATGCCAAATCTGACACCTTCTCTGCAGCACCCTACTGCCTCAGATCTTCAAGGCTCTCTATTTCCCAGCCTCAAAGCCTCAAACTCACCACCCTCCTCTTCCTCCTCCTCTTCCCCAAGGAATGAGTGTCTCTTTTGTTACTAAAAATCTCCAAGGAAGATCTTTAAAGCAATAGTCTGACCACGTCACCCTCTTGCTCATGTCTTCTGTTGGTTCCACATTCCCCCTACAATAAAATATAAACTCTTTGGCTTGGCATTTCAAATCCATCCCTAATCTTTCCAGGCATATTACAAATCATTTCTTTTCAGGAACTCTATGTTCCAACCCAATTGGGAAATGTGCTCCCTCCTCATCCCGCTACTCTCAGATTCCCTTGTCTCAATCAGGCTCAATCGGCAGGCTGTCTTTTGTCTTCGACAAATTAAGTGAAGACATTTTTACTGACCCCAGGCTTTGCATAACAGCAGAAAAGGCCTGTCTTTTTAATACAGACTTTTGGCCAGTATCACTATATGGCATCAAGACCTGAAATATCACTGCCTTCCAAGAAGTAACAGAGGAGCATCACTCAGAGGACATGAAGAAGTGCATGGCTGGCGGGGGGGGAGGTGCAAGAGGTCCTAAGTAGAGGAACTGTGAAGATGAAAAAGGGAAAAGGATGCATTAAAATATACTCTACAAAAGGGAAGATGGACTGGTCACATGTGGAGAGTGAGGGATGAGAGATGCATGGTCACTAGTGGCCCAGCAATGTCAGGAGAAACTGAGAAAGGTCTCCAGTATACTGGGTCACTCCCTGTAGTGGAATTTGGGGAGGACATGGATGAGTCAAGCAGGATGAACAGACAACGAATGGTCTTCCTGGGGCAAATACCCAAATTGAGGAAATCACAGTGTCATTCAAGTTTTGAGGTTTCTTTATCTGTTTGTAGGATCTATTCCCCTTCAGTAAAATGTAAGATCCTTGAGAGCAGAAACTCCTTTTTTGGTCCAGTCTTTGTAGCCACAATGCCTTACGATGCTTAATGAATATGAGTTGGACCAGACTGGAGTGAAGGAAATGCCCCCAGCTACCATCATCCATCCATCCATCTTCCCAAACGTGACTGCCTTCTGATACAGCTTTAAACTCATCCAACCAGTCACAATTATTCACCTTCATTAACAAGAACACCAGCCTAAGACCTAGAACCTCATCTGTGGAGAACCGATATAGATGGAGAGAATGAAGCCCAGAGAGGGGCATGCTTTGGCCCAGAAAGTTTCAGTCAGTCAGGAATAGGACTGGGAACAGAAACCCAGCATCCAGGCTCTCCCCAATCTCACTGCCTTCTCTCCTCTCTGCAGCCCCTCCCCATTTTCCTACAGCCTGATCCCACCCCAAGGTTTCCAAGACCACATACACATGCAGACCCCCTTCCAGTCTCCAAAACTCAGCCTGTCTCCAGCTGTGGTTTAAAATACAGGGGGAAACATCAACTTGGAAAACTCTTGGAAAGAACAAAGAATAGAAATGGGGTATCTGAGGACAGGGAGGAAGAAGTCAAACGGAAGGGGCCCCTCCTTCCTAGAGAAAAGCTGGTCCAAAGCTGGAGGCCCCCTTCTCCCCAGCCCAGAATTCTGGAGCCCAAAGTACACGGAGTATCCTGCATCTCTCCTGATAGATTCCTGGTGGCCCGAGTTAGTGAAGCAGAGGGATGTAAAATTTATAAATCCAATTAGGATGTGGTTGTGGGGACCCCTAACCAGGAAGGAAATAGAAGGATAAAAACAGAAAATGGCTCCATGGGTCAGGGAAACCTCTAGAATCTAAAACTTTTCATTTTAAAAGATTCCATTTAAGTCATGTTACCTATCACCTCTGTTGTAGGGGGACCTCAACTCCAACAACAGCTTGGAGTCAAGAAGACCTGCGTTCAAATCCAACCTCAGACAGTTACTAGCTGTGTGACCACAGGCAAGTCACCTAACATCTGTTTGCCTCAGTTTCCTTCTCTGTACAAAGGGGATAATAATAATGCCTACTTTCTGTGAAGATTAGTGAGATAATACTAGTAAGCTTAGCACAGTGCTTGGCACATAGTAAGCATAATATAAACATTCGCTGTGATAATAATGACTATTATATTAAATATAACCATTATTAGTCAGAAAGGGTCTCTCCAAGGATTCTTAATCTTTTTTCATCATGGACTCCTCTGGCAGCCTATGAATAATGTTCTCAGAATAAAGTTCTTAACTGCATAAATACAATATATAGGATTACAAAAGAAACCAATTACACTGAACCATAGTTATCAAAATATCTTTTAAAAACAAGCCCAAAGAACCCCAACTTAAAAACATTTACTCTAAAGTCCAAAGGAAAGAAGAAATCACCACATCTTCTGTTTCAGTATTTTTCTGGCCCTTAATAGAAGGCTCAAAATGCAGCAGTAACTTGGATGGGACTAGTGAGAAAGGAGACGTTCCCTTGTGAAGTTTTCCCTGGAGACCCCATCCCTGGGCCTACAGATGGCCACAGCAGAGTGGAGGAGTGCCTCACAGGCTGCATCTCATCAGACGGGGGACTGTGATTCATTTCCTCCTAATCCAGGCTGTGGTCAGAGAAGTCACCAGCCTCTACTCCCCATCCAAATATCCCTGCACATCCTCTCCCTACCCCACCCCTTTTCACACATCCCCAAACAAAGTAGACTTGACCTCAGCAGGCAGCTGAGGGAGGGGACCAGACAAGATAAGGAAAAGACTCTTACTCACCACCAGTTCATGGCTAGAAGGAGGAATGCAGGGGGCAGCCACCTACACAAGAGAAAGGACAAGGTTAAGTTCAGTCATCAGCATCACTGGTCAAAGCCAGAACCAATGGAGCCTTCCAAAGCGCAGCTCATCTATCTCCCCCACCTCCAATCCAATCAAGTCCTTCTCCAGGCCCAGTCAAGTGGGTGTGTGGTTATCCCTGCTGAAAGCTCTTCAGAGAGGGAGATGAGATCTCCTCCTGAATCCCACTATCTCCCACTCATTATGATCTCCAAGAGTTCTTCGCCTTGTCTCTACCCCCTCCAGGGGGATGATCCCACTGAGCAGATAAAATGGACTCCCAAAGCTCTCTCTTAGGCACTGACAGAAGTCTGGAGTTCCCATCCAAGCTCAACCTTCCACAAGCTCCTGAAACTCTCTGAGCCTCGGCTGTCAGTCTCTTCTGGAAAATAAGAAGGTGATTGCAGACCAGAGGTTTTTCACCTGTTTTGTGTCCTGGCCCCCTGCAGCAGTCTGGGGAAACCTAAAGACCTCTTCTCAGAATGAGGTTTTTAAATGCATAGAGTAAAATATACAGGATTACAAAGAAAGCCAATTATATGAAATAGGTATCATTATATAGGCTCTATATATGTTTTATATATATACACATATGTATATAACATGTGTGTATATATATACATATATATATATAATTTGTACATAAAATATGTGCTTGCCTGGTGGGATATATACATATGTAATATGCATATATATACATAATATGTACATAAAATATATAGATATTTTAAATGTTCACAGACCCCAGGTAAAGTACCTTTGGCCTTACTGATTTCTCAAGTGTCTTGTAGCTCTAGATGCATGTGATTCTGGGAAAGATGCATTAAAAGAGCCAATGAATGACTTCTAAAAAACCATTCTGAAAAGTGTTATACACATGTAAGAATAATAAGATTATAGACTTAGAGTTGGCAGGGACCTCAGAGGCCATCAAATCCAGCCACCTCATTTTACATAAGAGGAAAATAAGGCCCAGAGAGAGAGGCTGAGGGATTTGTCCAGAGTCCCACAAGTGGTAAGCAGTGGAAGATGGGGGCAAACTCAGGCCTCTCTCTGCTGCCCCACATCGCCAGGATCATTAGCCATAGTAAAATTCAGTCAGATTGAGAGTGAGACAGAAGGAAGAAAACCCAAGCATTTGTTAAGCACCTCCTATCTCCCAGACACTGCACAAATAGGCCATTTGATCAGGGGGAAAGGAGGGAAGAAGAGGAAGGGAGAGGAGGGGAAAGAGGGGAGAAAAAGGGAGAGGGTGGGAGAGGACAGGACGGAAGGGGAGAAGGCAGAGAAAGGGAGAGAGAAAGAGAGAAAGGAAGACAGAGACATACAAAGAGGCAGAGAAACACAGGGACAGGGAGAGGGAGGGAGCTCTCCACTGCTTGTGATAACATTACCCCCGCCAGTTAGAGCAGCCAAGCCATTATCCTGACAATTAGCAGGGCCATTTATCAGAGACTCTCGACTTGTTCTTTATTTCCAGCCCAGGACACGTTTTTCTTGGAGCTCACTTCTCAACCTTGGCTCTGATTCCCCAGGCCAGCCGGCAGAGAAGGGGGACGAAGGGGGAGACTTTCTCTCTGGCAAGCGAGCCTAGGAGCCAGCGCTGGGCACAAGCTGTGGCCGGTCACATCATAGGCAACTGCCCTGCCTCAGCCTCAGCACCGACCTCCAGCTGAATGTCTGTGAGACAAGGGACAAAAACAGGCAGATGTGGAGACGGGTGTGAGCCCATCCAACTCAGCTGCTGTCCCAGCATCCCAGGCTCTGAACAAAGCAAGGGAAAGGTTTCCTTTTTATTCCAGTCCCTTGGACCTGTCCCTCCAGCCTGGTCCCTGGAAGATCCTACTTGGATCTGACCACTGACCACAATCTAGATCATGCCAGGCAAGCACATTAAAGAGACCCAGAGCAGCCCCTACACCAATGCTGACAGGGCAGACCCCACACATTGGTGGTACTAGGTGACTGTGGGAAGAAATCAATGCAAAGAGCCTCTGTCTAGGCATCCAAAACTCCTCAGTTCTTATCTCAGCCCTGCTACAAGCTCACAAATGTTCAGTGATCACCCAGCTCCATCCATTTCATTTTAAACTTGAGGAAAATAAGACCTAAAAGGGTAGTTCATCAGAGTCACACACTCAGTAAAACGATAGACTTGAGACACCAGCTCAGCCTTGTCCAATAACTGGGACTCCAGGGCAACCCGTATAACTGGGCTATAGTTTCCCTTTCTGTGCAATGAGTTTCCTCCAGAGAAATTCTGTGAGACCAGAAATCAAAGGGACCTTAGAAAAGGATCATCATCCTTACTATTCATGGTACTTGCTCATGAATAAAGGCACTTAGGTAAATGCACTTCCCAAAGAATAAAGATCTCTCTTTTTTTCCCCTTTTGCCTCTAGGCTGAGGGCTCTTAACCTAGATTATAGATTTCAGGGGAACCCATAAACTTGGATAAGAAAACCATCACATCTTTATTGTCACTAACCTGTAACTGAAATTTAGCAAATCCATCAATTATCGAAAACATTCTGAGAAGGGATCCACAGCCTTTAGCACACTGCCAAAAGGGCAACACAGAGACAAGATTAAGAGCCCCCAATTTAGACAACAGGTCAGGAAAAGAGCCAAGTGTGGGAGGGATACCCAGAAAGGTAGGTAAGAAAAGGTCTGGGGAGTTAGGAGCTGGCTCTAGCCTGACGCAGCCAGATCAGACCTCTCCACCCTTTTGCCTAGGATGGCTCCAAGTGTGTAGGTGAAGCCCATTTCGATAGACAGCCCCCTGCTCTGTCACCTCCTTTCCTCTGTCTTTCTCTCCCCTGGTCATGAAGAACAAGTTTTGCTAAGAGCAGCAAACCCTACAACCTAAACTCTGGGTCTATGAGTTCTAATCTTAGCTTAGGTCAGCTATCTAGGACTCATTTTCTCCCTTAAAGAAGCCTTTGACCATACCACCACCACCCCAACCCCCGATCCCACTACACCTGGGGAAGGAAAGAGTGGGGCGGGAGGAGAGGAAGGTCTTCCAGGATCACTCTCTAAGTTAACAGCCCACACCTTCCAAACCAAAGGACAACAATGAAGTCAGATTTTAGAAACCACCCCATCTCCCTGAAATCTCTTTCTATAAAGATTACTTTTACTCTTGTGATAAAATGAAGATTTTTTTTAAAAATCTTGGGGATTTGGAGATGTCACTATAGTGCAGTCATGAGAAGAATATTAGATTTGGAGTCAAAGAATTGGATTCAAATCATAGCTCTGCTTCCTCCTACCTGTATGGCCTTGCTCATTTCCCCTCCTCCTCCGTAGGCCTCAGTTTCCTCCTCTTTACAATGAGAAATTGAACTACATAAACTGTTAAGGCCTTTTTTTAGTTCCAAATTCTGTGAGTTGGGATTGGGGAAGATGACTTTATTTAAGGTGGGGGCAGGGGAGAGGGATAGAACAATAATAGAAGTCTTCTGAAATGGGTGGGAAAAAATGGATATCTCATCTTAAAAAAGAAAGATGAAGGGACTGTCTCCAAGGTTGAGAGCTTGGCTCAAGCGTTCCCTTACTCCATTTCTCCAGGATTTCTACTGAGATCTTAGGACAAAGTATCTGAATGGGGGGTGTGGGGAAGAGAGATGGGGCAAGGCATGAGAGGAAAGTTGTTTTAGGAAAGAGGTGGTCCCACAGAGAAGATAGAGAGTGACCAAGGTCAGGCACCCAGATGTCTGGGTTCCACTCATGACCCACTGCTCTCCAGCAGTCTTCTCCATCCCTCCACCCTACAGCTGTGCATTCCATGCTGGCCGGACCTCCGGCTTTGTTTTCTGTTTGGGTGTTTCTTCTCTTTCTTTTTTTTTTTTCTTTTAATGGAGAAATGTTTCCTTAAAAGGCCCTCTCCTTCCCTCCGGCGGCTCTGGCCCCTGTCCACCCGCTCTAAGGGCTTAGAATGTGCCAGGGAGGGTGAGGGCCCCCTGCCATGCTGGTGTTCTCTGTTTCACATACTCCAGGGGTGCTTGAGAGCACGTTCAGGCATCCTGCCTCTTTTGGTCCCGTCCTTTAAATCCTTCTCCAGGCCAAGGGTGGCACATAACATTAAGCTATGGGGTCAGGGCTAGGAGAGGTGGGAGCCTAGAGTTATACTTGCTCAGTCAGACACCACCCCAAGGAAAGTAGCATTCAAAGGATACCCAGGTCCTGGCTCTAGCCCTTGAACCCTGAGCAAGACTCTTCGTCTAGTTTGGGTCTCAAATTGGGGACAGTGTTATCTCTGAGAACTGGTCTTCCCTCCCTTCTTGGCAACCACCAGTTAAGAGGGCATTGAGAAAAAGCCAGGAAGAAAAGGGAATTCGACCACTGAGAAGGCAGAATAATCCTAAACCACAGCAGGAGCCACAGTGTTCAATGTCAACCAAACCATCAGTAAATACGTACTGAAAGCCTCCAGACACATGGCACTGAATACAGATTCAACTCAGAAGACAGAGGATTGGTCCTTAAGTGTTCCTAAGCATTCATGGTCTGAAGGAGACAAATATATAGTAGAAGATCTGGGAGACAGAGCTAAGAACCTGAAAGGGGGCAGAGAAAAGGCTGGGGTACCCAAGCCTCCGCAGAAGGAGGGCAAGGATGGACTCTCTAACATGTTTAGTGGTAGGCAGCAGCTCCCTGCCCTTCTCATCTTCCTCCACTTGCTCTCAGAATCTCCAAGCCCTTTCCATACAAGGGGCCCCACTCACTCTCCAAAAGACACAATGAGAGGGGCCTGTGTCCCAGGCCAGAAGGGATGCTTCTGGAGCACAATCCTGCATCCCACCTGATTCGACCCCATCCTTGAAATACAAGGCACCAGAGCATGATGTCTCATCTAGTGATCTAGATCTGGACAGAGGAAGGACGGAAGGAAGGAAGGAAGGAAGGAAGGAAGGAAGGAAGGAAGGAAGGAAGGAAGGAAGGAAGGGAGGGAGGGAGGGAGGAAGAAAGAGGAGAAAGTAATATGCAGAGAGGGAAGAAAGGAGAGAAAGAGAATTGGAAGTGAAAGAAAGTATTTCTTAAACACGGAGTGACACACAAGGAAACTGAGGCTCAGGGAAGTGATTTTGACCAATATCACACAAGAAAGTCCTCTGACTCCAGACTCACTGTACCCCACTGCCTTGGAACATGAAATACAGAAATCATATCTGGAAGGGGATCTTAGAGATTGTCACTTCTAACTTCCTCAATCTAAGGAACACTCGCCCTTCCACAATGACCCCAGCATGTAATGACTCTTCTCCCTGAAGGGTACCCACACCCACAGGCCTGAGACTAGACAGCTGAAGAGGGAAAGGGAAGTCGTCTCCCCCATCCCTCAGCATATATTTTCCAGCTCCTCCTCACACTGCTCAGAAACAGACACCCATGTAATGCACAGAGCTTGGGGCCACATGCTCAAGTCCATCTCCTACCCTAATCCCTCACCCTTCTGAGGAAAGGAAGTATTTGTTTTCCCTACTCCTTCTTTTCTCACTGTCTTCTCAAGGGGAGCCATTGAGATGAGACCTGATCCTCCCACCATACTACCACTAGCAATAATAGCTAGCATTAACACAGCACTTTTACCTAATTTGATCTTCCCAACAACCCTGGGAAGGAGATGCTATTATTATTATATCCATTTTACAAATGAGGAAATTGATGCAAGCAGAGATTAAGTGACTTGCCCTTGATCATAGCCAGTAAATATCTGAGACTATATTTGAACTCAGGTCTATCTTGACTCTAGATCTAGTGCCCTATTCTTTGTGACACCCAGTTGCCTTAGTCAATCAATCAATCAACCAATTCACAAGCACTGGACAAGTCAAGAACTAAAGGACCTATGCTAGGAGCTGACACAAAGTGAAAAGTAAAATAGCTCTTGCCCTCAGGACTTACATTCTACTTTAAGTGTACATACTTGGCATGGTGGGTGTGCTCAGACACAGCCCTCTGGTTGGGGCTACCTGGGAGTTAGACGTAGAGGAGGGGCTTTCCCGGTTTCTGAAGACCCCTAGTTGCTATATAGTGCTAAGGTGCTGAGATGAGGATGGGATTAGGAAGAGCCAACACAACTGTCATTCTTTATGTGAAAAAGCAAAAGAAAGGGGGAGATAGTGGGAGTAATCAGAGCCAAGGGACTGGGAAATTGGAGGATCCCCTTCTTGCCTTGCTCCTCCATGTGCTTCATAAGAAGGGTACTACACCCCAGCTGCCACACTCAGTCCAGCTTTGTGACAAACCCAGGATCTGTCCACTGGTTTCCTTTCCCTTCCAAGAGGAGCCAGCCTTCACCACAGTTCCACCCATTCTGTTCATTCTTCTAGGCCCGGGACTAGAGAGCTGGCTGCTTGCTATCTCTTGAATCTCTGTGCTACCCTCAGTGAGTCTAGAGATGCCCTGTCAACTGAGGACAAGAGAAGATTGAACCTGATTTCATGGGCATCCCAGAGGGTGCTACCTGATTCACACACCAGTCAAGGGTCAAACATCATTTTGATAACAAAGAAGCCTGATACATCTAATCCCATCAACATGCAGGCAAGTACAGACTAGAAGTCCTCTATGAAACTTAAGCAGCTGGTAAGTGGAGGTACAATGGACTAGAAAAAAGAGAAAAGAAGAGTTTTATATGCAACAGGTAACCTTGAAGGAGACAGCAGGTATTCTAATAATAAACAATGATAGGGTAGTGGAAAGAAAGTGAAGGA
Source organism: Bettongia penicillata ogilbyi (assembly GCA_023548195.1). Classification (NCBI taxonomy): domain Eukaryota; kingdom Metazoa; phylum Chordata; class Mammalia; order Diprotodontia; family Potoroidae; genus Bettongia; species Bettongia penicillata. Next base: position 3,100,238 of record JAJHZJ010000799.1, on the reverse strand, counting down.
TCTGCATTCAAACCATGACCTGTGTGACACTGGACAAATCACTTGGCCTTAATATACCTCAGCTTTCTCATCTGCAAAATGGTAAAGTATCAACCTTTCACCTCTAAATCATAAGCTCCATTCTTATGTATCATCCTTCTCTGCTTACCCCTTTGTCTTAACTTTGACTAGATCCTGAGTTCAAATCCCCCCCACTCTGATTTTGAAGGGAATACCTTATTCCCATGTTTTACAGTTGAGGAAACTGAGCCTCTGAGATTGGTTTTAGAGTTAAAGAACCGGGGTTTAAATTCTGGATGTGCTGTTTATGTGACCTGAGAAGGCACTGCTTTAAATGTCTTCATCTGTAAATTGAAGATGTTAGAATATGTGATTGGTAAGGTCCTTTCAGCTCACCTAGGGGTGAGTTAATGGATAGTGTCAACAACACCTCCATTCTCTCACCTGTACCTCCAGTCTCTGAGACAGAAGGGAAGGAGGAATAACAGTATCTTAGAGTGGCTGCCATGGCTTCTGTCACCCCAGCTCTGCTCCCTCCCTGGGCCTCTCCCTCCCAAATATGCCTGGCCCACTCACCCCTTCTGAGCTCTGGGCCTCTGTTTGCTCTTTCCTTCCCTTATATAGAGTTCTGCTGTGGTACCAGGAAAGGAAATTCATAGAGTTCCTGGAGGCAAGACAAGGCCTGTTCCCAGGGACACCTAGAGCCAGGGAGGGGATGTCCCAGCCCACAGCTTCTGAGCCAAAAGGCCCCTGGAGAGGAGCCCTGACCCTTTCACCAGACAACACAAAAGGTGGAACTCAGAACAGGGGTGAATAGAGGGAAAAGAATTCCTGAGATTTGTGTAATGCCTAAATGGACAGAAACCCCAAGGCATTTCCCCAGTGTCCCCACCCACTCAGCCCCTGCTCCTGGCCTAGCCCCTTCTCCAATATTCTCCCAACTCCCACTCCCCCCCCCAAACCCCCGACTCTGATATGTAAAGCTCTCCAGACAAGAAAGTTTCTGTCCAGAGGAATACTACCCACACTCCATTTCAACCTCAATGCCCAACCCTGACCCAAGTGCCACTCAATAACCTATTCAGACCTGAAGAAGAAAGTTCTGGGCTCACCTAAACACTTGTGAGTGACTTTCAGCTTTCAAAGGCCAGCTTTGAGATCAGCCTGACTCAAAACAAAGGCAGTGGAGAGGAAGCTGCCTCTGGAGCCAGTCAGTCACCTCCTACCTGTGTGACATTTCTGAGACTTGGGCTTCTCATTTGTAAAGCAAGTTGGACCAGATGATCTCTAAAGTTCCTTCCAGTTCTCAGAAGCCTATAAAGGTGACAGCAGAGAGAGAGAGAGAGAGAGAGAAAGGGGGGGGGGGGACGACAAGGGAGACGGAGAGGGAGAGGGAAAGAGACCGAGAGAAAAAGAGAGAGAGAAAGAGAGAGAGCTACTACTGTGTCACTCCAATTAGGGAAACACTGCTTAAGAATAAACCCCAGAGTGTCTTTCCTATCTCAAACCTAGCCCATCAGCATTTATTAAAAGTTTACCATATGAAAAGCCCTGCTTGAAGGTTTGAAATACAAACATATAAGCAAAAACTAGACCTTGCATTCTGCCAAAGGGGTAAGATTGTATACACCTAAATATATAGGGTCATGGGAAGGGGCTGAGAGCATCTTCAGCTGGGTGGGAGGAAGTAAAGTTAGAAGATGTTTCCCTTACGATGGGAAACCTGAGCCAAACACTGAAGGAAGAAAAGGTTTCTAATCCAAAGGGAGTCAGTGGAAAGTTCACTGCAGATGGGGAAGGGCAGCCTGGGCAAAAGGTCAAAGATGGGAAACAGAATACACTGAGCAGGGAACAGCTGATCCAGAGTGGCCAGAACAAAGTCCGTGAGGGGAAGTAAGAGAAAATAAGTCTGGAAAACTAGGTGGAAATCAGATCTTGGAGGGTCCTAAGTGGCAGTCTGGGGCACCTGCATTGTGCCCTGGAGGCAATAGGAAGCCACTAAAAGATTTCTGAGCAGAATGATACAGTCAGACCTCTGTACCTTAGGAACGTCCATTTGACAGAAAGTCGTAGGATGAGGGCAACTTTGACAACACCCACTCCTAGGGTTCCACTTAAACCCAGGCTTTCAGTTTATGCCCCATAAACACCCACCCCTGCCCATTTTGGAAAAGTCCTTTTTATGAGCCATCTCTCCAAAATCCAGACTCCTTTGTGCTGAGAATGAGCCCAGGCTGGATAAAAACCTTGTGCCGCATGCCTAACTTCTATCAGAGGAGAAGGCAAAGAAGAGAATCTGGAGCTCGAATTTTGAAAAGAAAAATGTTACGATTGTTTTGACATGTAATTGTAAAAAAAGTAAAATATTAAATTAAAAAAAAAACCTTGTGCCATATCCCTCACAAATCTATGCCCTCTTTATGGGGTCAATCCAGGGCTTAACTACCTATCTCTGAGGGAGTGCAGGACCCAACTGGAATGAAAATAAAGAATGCGTGTAGATCATCTGGTCCCAGTCTCTCATTTTTTAGAAGCAGAAAATGAGGCCTACAGAGGTTAGGTGATTGTCTAAAGCTCACAGGTAGCATGCAGCAGACCTTCTATTCAAACCCAGAGTTTCTGACTCCAAATCTTTTCCTTTTACCACCATCTTTTTTCCAAATATGGAGAGTAAGAGAAGACCTTCTCGCCACTCTGAACACTCTAGTGTTGAAGAGGTAGCTAGACAAGTTTGGTCAGATGGTATGGCAGAAGAGAAGCCAAGTACGGGAACAGGAAGGTAGGAAACAAGGCCTGGTTATTTCAGTGGGTCAATTCCAATTTTGTTTTCTTAGGTCCACAGATTAAGATTTGGAAGGAATCCTAGAAGCCATCTCATCCAACTTCCTCATTTTACAAATTATAAAATTTATACCAGGAGAGGATTAAGTAACTTGGTCATGCAGGTAAGTGGAAAGTAGGTTGCAAGTGGAAAGTAGGTAAGGTAGTAAGTGGAAGAGGCAGGATCTATCTATTCATTAATCCATCAAGTAAAGATTTATTGGTCATTTATTTGCTGTAAGACTGTGTGCTAGAGCCTGTGAGAAATACACGTTTCCAATCTTCCCAAAGCTTATACTCTAGTCATACACAGAGATCACTACACTACAAGGTGGTATGTGATAAGAATTGAGGATTCCCATCTCCCATCTGCCCACTTTTGACCAGGTATCATATGATAAAAAAGGTACAGACCTAGTTCAAGATGAGTTCTGAATCCTCTTCCTGGGATAAGAAGTTGGGAGTGGTGAATCAGGAAAGCTTTCATTGTAGCAAAAGGCATTGGATTAGACTTTAAGGGATGGGTAGGATTAAATAAGGCAGAGATGTGAAGGAAAGGACATCCTGGGTAAGGATAGAGAAGGAGGCAAGAAAGAATAGTGTGATTTCCAGGAAAGGATCACAGGATTTGGAGCTGAAAGGAAACTTATGGTCCAAACCACATTATTTTAGAAATGGGAAAATTCATGCCCAGCAAGGGGAAGTAAGTTGGCTATAGTCACATGGGCCTAATGGCAGAACCAGGAATCAAACCCCCATCTTCTGTCTCCGAATCCACTATTGCAGATGACTTTGGTTATAATTTGGACTACGTGTAAGAGAATGATGACGAAAGACCAGAAAAGAAAAAGAGATTGAGGACAGAATATTGGAGGGCCTTGGAGAAGAGTACGATTCTACTTGATTTGGTCAAAAATGGAAATCCCCCTAAAAGCTTTTTGAGTAGGGCTTGTTTTCATGAAAAATCTCCAACCTTAGATCTCTCCTGGGTAAAACACTTATGTCATATCTTGAGTCAGAGTAGAAAGCTGGCTGGTCCTGCCCCATTTTTCTGTCCCTGGGTTGGCCTTTAGAGGATAAAATATCTGACCCAAAGCTTCACTGAAAGAGCAAGTCAGGAAAGACTTACCCAAAAAATAATCTGTGAACAATGATAAAGAATCAGGAAGCAAAGGTCTCGATGCCCCAAAAGAAGGAGACAAATGAGATTTAGATCTGACCACAGAGTGGAGAAACTCGAGGGGCATGCTCTATTGCTAAGCCTTTGGGAAGCCAGGATAATTGGAACCAAGGAGACCTCAAACTAGAGAATTGAGAAGTAGAGGACTCCCATCCCAAGTCCTAGAAGATGTTAGAGGAAGGATGGATTGTCTTTTCAGGTTGAGGAAAGCAAAGAAGCTTTCATGGAACAGGTAGCATTTGAGCTGAGCCTTAAAGGATAAGTAGAATTTCATTGGATAGAAATTCATGATTGGGATACTAAATTCCATCCTATGGAAATCCCCCATTTTCTACTGCTATCTCCCATGCTGCTCACTTCACTCCATGGCTCCAGTCTCTACCTCTTTGCCAGTTTGACCAATAAAGATGACCACTTCACTGATTGGTGGGGACCTGCCTGGACCCCAACCATCCTTTTCATTTCACTTCAAGCTCTCTCTACTCTCAAGTATCCTTCCTCTATCCCTACCAACTTACCCCTATAAACCCTTCCTATTCCAAGCTCTCTTTTCTGTTTTGTATTCTCTATTACAATATAAGCTCATTGAGAGGAGGGACCATTTTGTTTTTCAGTCTCCAGTAGCTATCACATAATAAGCACTTGATAAATGTTTTATCTACATAATTCTCTATTTCCCCTAACCTATTCCAACACAACACAGACCATAGAACCATCCCTGCCTTTCTAAGACACTTCTTTCCAACAGCCTTATTAACTCCTTGAGACCAAGGCAAGTGTTTTATACTACTTTGGATCATCTCAAAGTGCAGCAGAGTACTTTGATCAATAAATATCTATTGATTTTAATAAAGGCAGTGTGAGATAGTAAAAAGAACACAGGATTTGGAACTAGGGAGAAAGGGGATTCAAACACCAGTTTTCACATTTGTTAGCTACATTATTCCCAGAAATTCACTTTCCCACTCATTTTTAAAATAGCATTTTTAGACCTGCCCTCCCTACCCCACAGGGCTGTGGTAAGAACTTTACGTAAGTCAAAATACTATATAATTGTATACAATGTTACTGTTGCTGTTGTTATCATTGATGGATCTTCAGAGGAGGGCATTGTACATCTTTGCTTGCCTAAATATTTGAGGTGACAGTCAAGAAGTCCTTCCTGGTGTCTAACCTAAACCCCTTCTGGAACACACGGGACCTGTCTCTTCTCATGATGTTGTGAGCTTTCCAAAAAGAAGGAAGAGGGTGACACTCCAACTCTATCATACTGTTTACTAAATAAGTAAAATGTATATCAGTCCTTTCCTGCAATGATCCCTTCTCGATTCCTTTACCCTCAGAGATAATTCCATCCTTCTACTTACTTCCGGATAAAACTATGGCCCAAGTAGGTAGTACCTATTTGAAATACAGAAAGACTAGAATGCCCTCCATTTTGAGACCTTCCCTCCCAACATGGGCCCTGGAACAGGCAAAGAAGAGGGAAAATGGAATTCTCCCCTCTAGGATAGAAAACTGAACTCCCAAGAGAAATTCACCATCAAGGCAGCAATAGGTTGGCAGGTGGGGAATAAGGAGGATGAGGAAATTGTCATTGTCGTCGTGTCTGTCTTTTGTTGCTGAAGAAGTCCATACCATCAGAGAAATGATGACATAACTTGCATTTGACTTTGTTTTGAGTGAAGCAGGGCTGGGCAGGTCACCAGCTTCACTTCTCCTCCAGAGCCATCTGAATCCACTGACTTGATATTCCACAGGATATGGAGATGGTCCAGGATGCACTGAGAGATGAAGGTACTCACTTAGGGTAAGGCAATGCCCATTCATTGAATAGGCCTGTTTAAGAAGTAGCCCGGGCATGGCCCCTTTAATAAGGGCAAGAAAAGCAAAGACGTCAAGCTGGGTGGGAAACAGCAAGAGTAAATTTGGATGGCCAAAAGTTGCCCAGTTAACCTGAGTTTTACTGCCTCCTTTCCCTTTCCCTTTCCCTTTCATTTCCTTTCCCTTCCCTTACTTTCCTTTCCCCTGTCCTCTCCCAAAACCTTAAACCTACTACACTCTGAAGCTGGGACTTCAAGGGGCCCCTGCCAAGGGCTCCTGGACCCCGCCTTGTTTTACAGTGATTATCAATAGTAAGGATAGGGAAGTAGTAGTCAAAAGTGGATTCCAGCATAACCTTGGCCAAATCCTCTCCCCTCTCTGCCCTTACTCTCCTTTATTAGTAAAAACGAAGGGATCAGAATAGATCCAGTTCAAATTACATGACATCCTGGGTGCTGTCTACCTTAAGACCAACTCAATGATGGAAGAAGAGGAACCCATTTGTTCTAAAACAGGAGTGTCTAGACAGGATCACCAGCTCCCTGTGGCCTGAAGCCAAACTCAGCAGCCTACAGAAGTTCCTAAAGGTAATATCTCCCCAACCAGACCAAGTCCAAGAAGGAAAAGGCAAAGTGATAGTCCACCCAGTCCGACACATATCCCTGGAAGCTGTGATAACTATGGAAGAGGCTGTCCCAGACAGAGAATCTGAATTCCTGTGATCCTAATCCTGTTTCTTCATTCATTGTGAGGATCACTGTGACAAGGGACTTAGCATTTCTGAGGTTTCCTTTCCCCCTCTGTTAAAAGGAAAGATTCCCAGCTTCTTCCAGCTATCTCCCAGGGATGTAGTAAGATTAATTATGAAGATATAGTTAAAATTCTCTGGGTTATCTAGAAAGGTTTGTAGAAGAATATATGAGGTCCATAGTACAGTATAGAGGTTAGACTTCCAGCAACCTTATCTAGAAGACAGGCCTGAACTGGGAGATAAGGAGGGGAAAAATTCTGAATGGCAAATAGTTATCACAAAGCTCATGCATTTTACCTGGTAGAAAAGGCATTGATCCAAACAATTCTGCATAAAATAAAGCATAATACTAGAACCAGAAAAGTAGTATGGTAGAGTGGATTTAGGCTGAGTCAGAAGTGTTGCATCTGAATCCCTGCCTTACTATTTCCAACCAGTGTGACCCCGGACAAATCATTTAAACTCTGGGCTATTTCTACATGTGTAAAATTAAGTGGAGTGGCCCAACAGGGTCTCTTCTTTCTCTAAATCTTACAGTCCTATGACTGGGGTCTGGATTGACACATAGATGGCTAATACCTGAGAAAGGAGACAGGACAAACTACCTATTTAAGGGTCCATTGATCTAGTGCCATTTAGAGTAATATAAACAGCCCTACACACCTCAATAACCCCTCAGGACATCACTGCCCAACAAGAGCCTGGCATAATAGTTAATGCTCCTAAGGACAACCCTGGGGTATTGAGAAAAGACTAAATTACATTTAGAATTGCAGGGTGGAGGAGTGGAAAAAGATGTGAGCTGAGAAAAAAAGAGGCGTGATTTCAAAACCTGAGTTCTATCACCTGTATGACCTTCAGCCTGGAACTCAGCTTTCCCATATTTTTCCTCTAAGGTCTTTTCCAGCTCTAACATTTAGGATTCTAAGAAAACAAGGGAACAGTATAAGTAATTAGCATGTCTAATTAAGATCAGGACCCAGGGTAAGGAAACCCAAACCCAATTTGGCTTTGATGGTGAAGCATAGGATGGAATGGGAGCTCCCGGAAGCAGAGGGCATGGCAACCAAGTTCAATGGAGCTCCCGGAGATACATCTGTAACTATCTCAGGAAGTCGCCCTGCATCTCCCAATTAGCCTGCAGCAGAGATCTGAACAGCAGCCAGCACGGCTGGCCAGAGAAGGCCTATATGTCACGGAGAATTGTTTGGCTGCCTCTGACGCATATCCCTCCCTCCCTCCCACCCACCCCGCCCCACCCCTCAGTTTCCCTTCTATCTCCCTGTTTCTCCAAGGACTTCAAGGAAACCAAACCTGAAACTAGGTCTGGGACAGGGAGGGGAGAACAAAGATGAAAGATTGAGGAGTGCAGGGGGAAGATTCAGGTTCATGGTGAATTCAGAAATATCATGGGTAAGATTTAAAACCGAGAAATTCCATTGACATAGGACAATCCAGTCACAGGACCTCAGATTTCAAAATGGAAGGGAATGTAGGGATTGTAGAGTTCAAGCTCCCAGTTTCACTGATGAGGAAAAAGAAGCTGAGATAGCTACCTTACCCAAACAGAACTGGTGTATGAGGCAGAATTTGAACTCAGGCCTTCCTGACTCAAAGTTCAATAATCTAGCTGGCCACTGAATCAAGCTCTGAAATACCCAGATAACAGACATAGTTTATATTTTTTAAATGTTTTGCTTACATTATATCATTTGATCCTCAAAACCCTGTGGGGATTCTTGTAGAAGTATTACCGCCTCCATCTCACAGATGAGGAAACTGAGAATTCAAGAAGTGACTTGTCCAAGGTCCCACAGCAAAAAGTGGCAGTCAGACAGGACTCAGCACCTAGGTCTTGTGGCTTCGAACGAGTGTTCTTTCTACTCTGCCACTATGTTCTCGGATGCGCCCTGAACTCACGTCCACCCAAACAGCTGGTCAGTCATGGACACCTGAGCCCTCCTACACCCATGCCTACACTCACAAGGATATGATTTTCCTTCCTAACTTGCACCACTAATAGCTAAAGCCCTTCTCTGGAAGTGAGAAGGGGAAGTGGGCTTGTGTTTTCAATAAATCTGGATAGGGGTCAGGGGGGCAGACAACAGGAGAGGTGAGGGAGGAGGGCGGGGACAAAGGAACACTTGCCCCTGGAATACGTCCACCTCAGGGCTTATGCACTGAAATACCTATGCATGTTGTTCATATCCTGTGAGACATAGCGCAAGTGAATTAGGACACGCTGGGGGCCCCCTGGGGTCCTTCTATCATTTCTGAGAGGTTGGGGAGAGATTCAGAAGGGAGGGGCAAGGACTAACTAGGCAGATGAGTGACTGGGAAAAGTAAGGAATGGGGTTTAGGGGATTAAGAAATGAGGAGGAGGGAGAGGAAGGGGCCTGGGAACAGTAGCCAAAGTGAATAGTCAGAGAAGATTGTTCCTAACAGAGAACTGTTCACTGCAAGACTATATGTGGAAAGGGAGAAACCAGTCCAGGGAAGAGGGATCCAGGGGAGTCAAAAAGCAAATTTAAAAACAGGGATATCCTCAAGTGAAAATCAAGGGTTAAAAAAAATTGGAAATTTTGAACTTTTTGAGTCCTGCTTCCTCCTTGAGTGAAGAACATTATTGAGGTCTATTGCGCACTCTGGGATGGGGGTATGAAACCGGTGGAAATGGGGCTGTGTCCAAGGCGATGGTAAGGGGACTCTAAGCCCAAGTCTCTATTGGTGTGGAGTGAATGAAGGTCTTCCCTATTCTTGTTTTACCCCCTAACTCCTCAAGGAGGGCAGAGAAGGGTCAACCAAGTTTCTATGACTCACCACCTGGACCTATGGGCATTTCCTGCTGGCCTGAGATGTCATAGCTCAGCCTGGAAGGCAGCCCTTGCCCTTCGTGCAGATATAGCCTCATCATTCAAAGTCTGCCACTGGCTTCCTCAGCCCTTTCTTTCCTCTCCTCATCTTCACCACTCCTTATGAAAGGGTTGGAGTGGAGATGAGGGGAAGTGGGAATGATCACATGCTCTTCCTTGTTCTCTGGAGTCAAAAATCCTCCCAGCCCACCACCTCTGAGTCACTAGGATTAAAACCTGGGAAGAGTCTGACCCTCCAGCTTTTCCTGATTAGGGTCTCACCCGGGCAGCTCTTTGTCTCTGCTCTGTTCTGAATGCTCCCTGAGCTGCTTGCAATATTGAGACTAGAAGTCACCCAACTGCTCATCTGCCTGCCTCCAAACTGGAAGGTTTCTCCACCAGCCCATGCACAACAGAGATGAATCTTGTTTTGAAAGATCTCCCTTCACTCACCCCCATTCCCTCCAAAGAGCCTCCTTCATCCTCCCAGCCCCAGTCAACACTTAGGATCTGGGAGGCCATGCCTCCCCTCCTATTGCAGCCCCTCACCCTTTCCTTTCACACAGTCTTAAGCGGAGAAGAGGTAGGGCTTGTGCCTTCTACAGCATAGTTCTTAACCTTTTTGCGTGTCCTAAATCCCTTCTGTGCATCTGTGAAGCCGATAGACCCCTTTCCAGAATTTTCTAAAAATTCATAATCAAAGAAAATAACATATTTCAGTTCGAGGTTAGTGAAATCAAAGATGTCATTTCTCCCTCATCCAAATTCACTTCCTGAAATCTATCCTATTCTAGTCTGAAAATCCATGTACCTATCTTCTCAACACTGCACCACGTGGTTGTTTGCCCTTCGTTCTCGAAGAAGACCATGACATCAGGAAGGTGATACCATGATTTGTTAATGAAGTGGATTGAAGTGAGGGAGGGATGTGTAAAGTCACAGCCTCACTTTCTCCTCCAGAGTCATCTGGGTCCAGTGGCCACATATCAGTCTGGATGACTGGAGATGGCCCCCCAATTCTGCACCAAGAGAAAAAGTGAAGGAGGCATGCTGAGGATGCCACCAAGCTGAGGCTAGCGATTGCAGGTGATGAAAGACCCTCCTTCAGGCTAAAGGAATCTGGGGAAATTTCTTTCCCAGGATAGCTCTCTGAAACATCTTCTCTGAGAGACCTTCAGTAAAATGCAGGCCTTCTGGGGACAGCCTCTTCTTTGACCATTGGCTTTCTCTGTATCCCAAGCACCCAGTGTGGTGCCTAAATCCATGATAGGAACTTAATCAGATTATTGAACCGAGCAGACAAGTGGGCATCTGATGTGGTCCTCTTTGGACTAGAGGACATCTAAAGACGTGAAAAGCCAGTACAGCTCTGCGGGAAAGGAAAAAGAAGGAGGCGCCCGGGGAGGGAGGGGATTCTTGGGATCCCAGATGGCAACTACAGACAATCCTTCCCTTCTCCTCCTCTTCCTTTGGAGCTCCCCCTTTTTCCCACCCCTCCTTCACCTCCCTGCCCTCCCTCAGCTTCAACCCTGGAATCCAGCTTTTGGCGGGGGCCCTGCCTCTCCTCCCACGCTTGACTTGGCAAGCAGAACTGCACCAGCTTCAGAGGCAACAAGGACTAAAGCAGCTCATCCACCCCTGACAAATTCTTTCCAAATCTCTTCTGTCTCCCCCTTCTCCTCCACCTTTCGGCCATGCATGGCTCAGCCACACTTGGAGCAAGCATTGGGAGCAGTACCCTGGCCTCCCTCTGATGACAGCCTCAAAGGCTGTCATAACCATAGGCTTACAGACTACCCAGGATGGCCAAGGGAGATCATTGAGGTAGTATAGTAAGCAGATAGACTGGAGTCAGGAAGTCCTCAATTCAAATCCTACCATTTATGATTTGGGGGACGCACAGGCAAACCCTCTGTTTCCTCATCTGTAAAATGGGAATGATAAGACCTACCTGGTCGTGAAGATCAAGGAAATAAAAAAGGAAAGTGCTATGCAAACCTTAAAGCTGTTATTATCCCACCAGGCTTTATAGGCATTGTCAGCCAATCAAAAAACATTTATTAAGCACTCACTATATGCCAGGTACAAAGCTAAGTACTAAGAACACAAAGGAAAACAAAAGACAATACCTGGCGGAATTCAACGCTCCAGGGGTTGTTAACCTAGCATCCTCAGACTCTCAAGGCCTCTGCAAATAGATTTCAGAGTCCATAAACTTGTTGAATGGGAAAAACATTACATCGTTATTTTCACTGACCATTAACTGAAATGTAGCATTTCCTTCAATTATTTAAAAATGTTATTCTGAGAAAGGGTCATAGGTTATACCAGATTGTCAAAAGGGCAGTCCATGACCAAAAAAAAAAAAATCAAGAATCCGGTACTGTCCATTCTTTGAGAGTAGGGATTTTCTTTCTCTCAGCCCTTAGGAGATACTGGATTTGAAGCCAAGATCTAAGTGCAAATCCAATCTCAAGACACTTATTAACTATATGACCCTGCGCAAGTCACTTAACCTCTTAACTATTTTACTGGAGGTGTCTCAGAGAAGAGGTTTCAGAGAGCTGTCCAGGCAAAGAGATTTCCCCAGATTCCTTTAGCCTGAAGGAGGGTCTTTCACCATTTGCTATCAGGAGTTTCCCCCTTACACTAGCCTCAGCTTGGTGGCATCCCCAGGATAACTCTTTTACTCTTTCTCTTAATACAGAATGAGGGGAGGGGGATTTCCAGTCATCCTGATCTACATCTGATCACTGGATCCAGAAGTCTCTGGAAGAGAAAGTGAAACTAGTGACTTTGCATAGCTCACCTCACTTAAATCCAATTTACTAGTCCTAAGACCTCTTCCAGGTACTAAGACCTTCCCAGGTACTAAGACCCTCCCAAAGTATTACATACCTAGTAGATGGTTAGTAAATATCCATAGATAACAAATCACATGTATATAGCACTTTAAAGTCTACAAAGCATTTTCTTCAAAACAACCATATAAGATTGGTAGAACATATCTCATTATCTCCATCTTACAGGAAGGAAACAGGTGAAATGACAAGCCCAGGGTCAGTGTGCGAGCTCAGATTTAGACCCAGGTCTGTCAGACACTAAGTCCAGCCCTCTTTCCTATACGTTATGACACCATCTCTTAACTACCTGTTTCAAGCTGGATACCCTCCCAACAAGGATGGCTTTCCTTGTCTGTACATAGTAGTTGGCAAGAGTCTCCTCTATTAGAATGTGAATCATTCTTTGTATGTCCAGTGCTTAGCACATAGTCTAGAACACAGCAACTTAATAAATGCTTGTTGACTAAGAAAAAGAGTCTCTCATGTCTTCTCCAACAGTTAGAACTGGAGTACACCCCAAAAACTGTCATCTGTCTGTCTTTCCTTTTTTATCTAGTCTGGGCCTCAAGACAGGCAGAGGGATAGGGCCTTACTGATTCTCTAGGAGGCAGGTTTCTTATCCTGAGGAATTTGGGGAGATTAGGGCAGAAATCTGAGGGATTGGGAGAGAAAGATCTACCTGAGGTTGTAAAGGCATTGAAGGCCACATGAATTCAGGACTCTGGGGTTCACCGGTTTGTGCTACATCAGACCCTGCTATGAATCATTGTGCCCCATGACTTGGGCTCATAGGATGGGAGGTGACTAAGAGCAATGGCCCCTGATCCCATCAAAGTTGATGATGGTGCCGTCTCTGCGGTGTGTTCTCTCCAAAGTCAGTTTCATGAGCCCTACCCCTTACCATAATCAGCCAACACCCTTCCTTGCCCCCATCTCACTGCCCACATCCATGGATGGATGCCAACAGAGTACCCACTAAATATTCCCACCCAGCAACATCTACTTCCCCTAAACTGAGTCACATACCCCACCACCGCCCACACCCACACCCCAAATGGGGAAGAACCCATCTCTGCTTGACCATCTCTTCTCTGGTCCCTTGGCAACCCTCAGCTCATGAAGGCCTGTCTTTTGCTGGGAGTCTGCCTGTGATTAGGAACCTAATCAGTGCAACTTCCTGCCAGAGGGAGAGGGAGAGGGAGAGGGAGAGGGAGAGAGAGGTGGGGAGTGGGGAGAGAGGAGAGAATAGGTCAGCTCAAGGTGAAGTTCACTGTCAGGGCTCAAGGGAAGGGTCTGATTGAGGTAAATAGGCAAGAGTTACAGAATATACAGAGAATAGTAACAGACTGTAGAATATTGGAAAAGGCACAAACTGTTTAAATTAGAGGTCGTTGTTCAGTTGTGTCTGACTCTCCATGACCCCATTTGGATTTTTCTTGGCTAAGGTACAAGAATGATTTTCCAGGTCATCTTACAGATAAGGAAACTGAGGCAAATAGGGTTAAGTGACTTGCCCAGGGTCATGCCAGCCATGGGATTCTCAGATTTGAACTCAGAAAGATGGGTCTTCCTAACTCCAAGCCCAGAACTCAATCCACTCCACCACCTAGCTTCCTTCTAAGTTAGAGGCCCTGTGTTCAAGTCCTGACTCTTGTCCCATGACTTGTGGGACAAGGCAATTTAACTCCTCTCAGCCTCAATTTCTCCATTTGTAAAATAAGAGGACTGATCTTCCGACTCTAGAGTTATGATCCTAGGAGCATGGCACAAAGAATGCTGCAGTTGGAAGGGAGCTCATCTAGTCCAATCTTGCTTAGTGTGGGAATTGCTACTCTCTCAGATGAAACTGCTTGCCAAAGTGACTTGCTAAGCACAGTGCTTGGCACATAGTAGACATTTAATAAATACTAGCTGACTACAGTCAGACTAGAATCTCAATCTGTCCATTTACAATCCTTCTAGTGACATTTCCTTTCTGTAGGCACTGGTGAGGAGCACGGGAATCCTTCATGGATGAATGAAAGGAGCCAGGGATCCCTAAGGATGAGGAGGGAGGGAAGAAAATTCTTCAGCAGCTGGACTGAAAATGAAGTTTGTTCTTCTCAACCTAGAACTTCCCAAATTAAACTGAAGGTCCCAGGGTAAAAAGGAGGCTCAACCCAGAGTTTAGGTTGTTGCTTTGGGGTTTTGTTTTGTTTTCCCTCAAGCTGAACCAATCACAATCAGACTCAGCAGAGAAAAAAGGGCAAACCCCTAGGGACTTTTGAGCACTCTGACATCAAAAGAGCATGTAAATTCCGTATAAACTAACGTGGAAGACAACATCCTCAGATTGGAATAAAAGCTTCTGTGAGTAAGCAGGCAGTCCTGTTAGCCCCACCACCTTGCAAGATATAATCCTTCAGAGGGATGTCACAGAATCCCCATTTTACAGATGGATAAATTGAGGCCTAGGGAAGGCAAAAGTCACACACTGTTCAAAAAACACATTTCTTATTGTTTTTGTTTAGTCATGTCCAACTCATTGTGACCTCATTTGGGGCTTTCTTGGCAAAGATACTGGAGTGGTTGGTCATTTCCTTCTCCAGTTCATTTTACAGATGAGGAATCTGAGGCAAACAGGGTGAAATGACTTGCCCAGGGTCACACAGCTAGCCAGTGTCCGATGCTTGATTTGAAGTCAGAAAGATTAATCTTCCTGATGGCAGGCCTGGTGCTCTAACCACTGCACCACCTAAAGCTACATACACCTTGCCTCTGTGTTGTCTGAACGTGAACTTCTTGACAGCAGAGACTGTCTTACTTTTCTAGCCCTAGCATTCAGCATTTTTCAGATTTTTTTTATTTATTTTATTTTTAATTCATGGACTAAAATAAGCATTTCCATTCATAGTACAATTTTTTAAAATAATCTTTGTACACAGCAAGGGTTTAATCAATGCTTTATTCAGTCCTTCATTCTACAGAGGAAGGCCTGGTTTGGAATAAGCACTGGCTCTTAGGTCAGACAGCCTAGGCTCAGATCCCTCTTAATGCCCAGGTAACCTTAGGCCAAACCTCCCTGGGCCTCAATTCCTCTTCTTTCCTTCTGACATGGCTTCAAGATTGAGAATTCGATCCTATGATCTCAAGACTAAGATTCTAGTTTGCTGACCAGTCATGGGTCACTAGTCACTGCCCAGGCCATCTCCTCAAGGCAAGGAGCCAGTATCCTTCCTCCTTGCCTGAGAGATGCTCCTCAGGCTTGTGTCCAATCCCAATCCTAACCATCCTTCCAACCTCCTTCATGAAGCATTATGGACCTGTCCAGCCCACATTTCTTTCCTCTGAATGTATCTAATTTAGCGCTTGATTATGTTTTGTCTTGTGTGGACCTTTGCGTGATTCATCTTCCCTAGCTAGACTATAATCCCTGTGAAAGCAGAACCCATACTGCTGGACCACAGGGTTAGGCACAGACATTTGAAAACATCGGTCATTTCATCAATGTGGCTGGTTATTTTGCAGCCCCTCCAAACCTGGTCTTTCTCAGCTAACATAGCCAAGAATTAACACCACACAGTGGTCAACCTTCTGGAGAGAAGTCTCTCAGAGCTGGGCTTAATTGCCCCTGATAGGACCCCAAGATCGTCTCTCCACTACACTGAGTAAGTAATTGACCTCCAGGTTGGTATTTAATAAACATTTGTTGGTCGACTGACTGATTCCACTGAGGTATCTCTGGAGGCTCAAGTCGGAAATGTGACCCCCTGTGAATGAAAGAGGGCTAAAGGGAAAAGTCATTTAGAAATTGGGATGAGTGCTGAGGAAACAGAGTCAGGGGTGACATAATGGATAAAATATTCCTGGCTGCTAGCAATTACCCAGAGTCTATCCTGTTTCCAAAGCTACCTAATTAACATTCATAGACCACTTTAACTATGTTATACCATATCATTCCCACAATAACCCTAGGAGGTAGGTGGTATTATCATCCCCATTTTAGAGATTAAGGAACTGAGGCAAACAGAGGTTAAGTGACTTGCCTAGGGTCATACCACCAGTAAGCATGTGAGGCAGGATTTAAACCAGGTCTTCCTGATTCCAGGTTCAGCACTCTATCCACTCACTTCACCGCCTAGCTATCTTTGCTGAAGTAATAGCATAAAGGTTGAAGCTTAGACACCAAGAGAAAAGGATCTAAGACACAGAAATTGGGAATACTGTTCTCATTCATTGGGGATTCCCTATCTTTATAAGCCGACTTGCCTAGAAACAGGGTCCTAGAAACAGACTCTAAAAGACCCTCGCCAGCCCTGGAATTCTCATATTCCGTAACTCTTACTTAGGGGTGGGATATAATCCAAGAAGGAAGACTTTAGTTGATTTATAATAGTGTTTCTTGTTTACAATGCATGGCAACTTTCTCAGACCATTTTATAAACACAAATGCTAATGGACTCCCTGGGCTGGAGAGGGCCTCTGGAGGTCATTTCATCCCTTCCCCCTGTCCCTACCTCACTTCTGGGACAGAGACTGAGTAGATGTAGCCATGGAGGAATCATCGATGATGAGATGTTTATTAGGAATAAAAAATAGCAATGTCTAGAAACAGAAGGGGCCTTAGAAAACAAATGGCACATTTTACAAAGGAGGAAACTGAGGTTTAATGGAGAGAAGTCACTTGCCCAAGATCGTAGTAAATGGTAGAGCTGGGATTCACATACAGGTGTTCTAACTCCTAGTCAAATTCTCTTTCTATCCCCACCCTTCCGTAATCACTGAGGCCTGAGAGGACTTGGAAACAATCAGGTGCTAGGCAGAGCCCAAGGCACCAAATTCTGCTCTAACCATCTTCGTCTCTAACTATCTCATCCCTCAGTCAACAAGTACTTAGCACAGTGAGGTGATAATGGAGAAAGAAAATTCAGATCCTGGTCCCAGCCCTCGAGCAGTTTCTAATTTAACGAAGAAGCCCAGAGTAAGGCAAGCTAAGCCACTACCCAGCAGTAGGTCAATGTTAAATGGTGGTGTGCTAGAGGTTTCAGGAGTTTGGAGAAAGGAGAGGTCACCTTGGGCTGGAGAAGTGAAGGAAGGTTTTGCCAAGGAAGACTAATGCAGCAGGGTGGTACAGAAAGCATCCCCCTCCCCCACTCTTTTTACCAGACCCCTTAGGGATACACTGCTCTCTCCCTACACACCCATCCCCCACTTCTGTGCCTGCTCCCAATCTCCCAGCTCTAGGCCCTAAAAAGGCGTGTTTACACAGTCCCAGTATGGCCCTCAGAGGACACGGTGCCAAGGTCTAACTTCGGCTCCTGAATAGCCCATGTCCAGCCTGGCTAGAAGATACACCAGCCCAGCTCACCCTCTGATGTCTCCCACACACCACCACCACCACCCCCCAGCACCCATACACAATTTCAGGCTCAAAGACTAGAAGAAGGCCTGGTCAAATGGAAACAGTGATGAATTTGAAATCAAAGGACCCCCTACTCAAAAGTTGGCTCTGCCAGTGTTGTATGACCTCAGGTAAATCATTTAACCTAGAGAGGGAGCAATTCCTCAGTTTTCTTTGCAAAATGAAGGGATCGGACCGAAAGCCTTCTCAATCCCTTACAAGTTCGAAATCTATGATTTATGAATATCAAAGCAAAGAGGAGAAAACAGGAAGGCTGAGATTCCTGGGGGAAACTGATGGCAGGAGCAGAGGGAAAAAACTGGAAAAAGCATAGGGGCAGGTGGGAGGGGACAGTCTGGTGTCCTGAGTCATAGACACAGGTCTCTTCTCAGAGGCAGACATGACTACTTAGCTCCCTTGGGTGCGTCCAGCCTGGTCCTCTGCCTACCCTAGATTCCCACCCCAAGAATGGAAAAGAACGTGAAGCCACTTGGGTGGTGGAACAAGGAGAGGAGAAAACGTGACTATGCATATTGGATGGGGGAGGGGGCAGAAGGAGGTGGGGCATAGCCCACAGGTTGGCAATCCAGCCACCCTCATTTCAGCTCCCTTGTGCCCAACCTTCCCAGCACATAATGGTTTGGGGGAAAGCAGGACGCAGGAGCTAGATTCCCAGGGCCGAGAGGAAGAGAGGAAAAGGGAAGTCAGCTGCTTTCCATGCCCAGGCGCCCAGTTGAACTGACTCTTACCCGGCTGCTTTTCCTAGCATGAAGTCTGACCCCAGCACACCCCGACACCTGAGAAATCTCCACTGCAACTCTCAGCTGGGATCAGAAAAGGGATACAGGGACACAGCTTGCCCCCTCTCTACTTCAGATGCTCCAGGTGGAGAAAAGAGAGACTCACTTCACCAACTAACCAAGCCATGCCCACAAGCTAAGCAGCCTGAATATCACAGAGATTCAATCCTCTCTCCAACCACCCTGGGTCATCTCTGTGGTCCTGCTCCCTCATATATCTAACCTGAACTGTTCACTTTGCCTTGAGATTTCTTTCTGTTATTCTATCTGTGTGTGTGTGTGTGTGTGTGTGTGTATCTGTCTGTCTCTGTGTGCCTCTCTCTCTCTGTCTCTCTCCCCTCATCTCTTCATTACATTCTCACAGAAGAAGGAACAGTTCCTACTTTGCCTAGCCTCCTTCAGAACCTGGGAGAGATCTTTGGGAAAAGGCAGAAGTCAGAAAAATAAGGTCTTACCAAGGTCCCTTCCATGAAGACCTTAACCACTTTAAAGAAACAGAGAACGTTCTCAAGATCACAAGGGGAGGGAGGCGGGGAGGTGAAATGGCTTTGGGAGTAGTGCAAAAGATTGAGGCTCGATGTCAAGGAAAGTTTTCCCTAGAAGATTGTTAGGTCTTAGAGAATAAGTTATCTGTCCATGTGCCGGGAATGGGTGAAGGGCAGACCTTAGAATGGGGAAGGACATCTGGGATGCTCCCTGGCCTCACCACTTGGTCCCTCAAACAAAAGGAAGGAATGAGGGGACATGAGGAAGGAACAATACGCAGCATAGGACAAAAAGAGGCCTGAGGGGTGGGAAGGCTGGGTCTCAAGAAGGGAATCAAGGGTGGAGCACAGGGTCCCAAAGAATGCCAGAGACCCACCCAAGGAGACCTGCCATATGAGTCATTGACCTTTCAGTGCTCAGCATACAATAATCACCCATTTGGGAGGAGCCAGAGAGGACCAGCAGAGAAGTTGATGGGGAACAGTAGTTTGGGGAGCAATCTTGGATGGGCAGGAGTGGCAGAGTATCTGAGAAAGTAGCTTCTCCACTCCTCTGAAGCAAGCAAGAGTCAGATAGAAAAGGACTTACCTCCAAGGGCTTCCTCCAAAAACCACACCACCAAGATTATCGTCATAATAGAGCTCACCTTTCATTTAGCGCTTTACATCCATTATGTCCCAACAACCCAGGGAGGTAGATGAAATTATTTTCTTTATTTCACAGATGAGGAAACTGAGGCAAAGAGAGGCTAACTGATTTTCCCAGGGTCACACAAGCTAGTTTCAGAGGCAGGATCTGAACTCCAGGTCCAGAACACTAGATCACTTCTGTCTCCTAGCAGCCTCATGACCATCACAGCCGTATAAACAATGTCCCCTCAAGGGATAGCACAAGAGATTAACTGCTGGACCCCCAAGATCTTCCTGTCTTGCCCCTCCCCCTCAATCCTATCTCCTCTATTCAGCAGCTCATATCCTGTCTAAGCCCGTATGACCAGTTCTCACCCTGGGTTGAGAAGGTAGGTCTAAACCCAAAGGTTGGATGTAGACTTAGGAATCTTACCCTGTGGTAACAGCCACTCTCCCTCTAAACTTCCACATTTCTATCAGGTGTGGGCACCAGTACAAACTAACATGAGACTAATGAGGTCAGTGTTTATATATAGGCTGCCTTCCCCAAATTACCTCAGTTTCTCATCTGTTGGTTTAGGATGGGCTAGAAGGTCTCTAAGGTCCTGTCCAGCTCCACATTTATTATCCTATGATCTTCCTACATGGCATCCATTCTGACGGCCCTGACCTATCTACCATAGGTAGAAAAATTCTGAGAGAGACAGAGAGATAGAGAAACAGAGAGACTGATAGAGACACAGAGACAGAGACAGACAGAGAGACAGATGGGGAGAAGGGAGAAAGGAGAGAGAGTCAAAGAAAGAGAGAGAGAGACAGAGAGAGAGAGACAGAGAGAGAGAAGGTTGGAACTGAAAGGGACATTGGAGACCCATTTTGCATTATTTCACAGAGAAGGAAACTGAGACCCAGACCTGGATTTTTTTCATTCCTCCATCTCATTTTCTGAGAAAGATGCTAATTATGGAAATTATAGGATTTCAAACTGGAAGGGACCTTAGAGGTTATCAAATACAACCACATTATTTTCAACAAGAAAACTGTGGCCACAAGATCACTTTCGCCCTTCAATACCATTCGAGGTGAAAAAGATGCCACATTCAGATCCCCCATCAAGAGTGAGGAGGCTGAAATTTAGAGAGTAGTGGCAGCATGTATACACGCTCCTTCAACAAGTACAACTACCTGAGCTTAGAACCCAGTCCCTGTCTCCACCCTTCACCCCACCCATCAGCCCTGATCTTTCCACTGATAGAAGCCTCCCCAACATATTCTGAAGTCTACACTGCACTGAGCTGGTGTTCTGAGGTCTCTCTCACTGCAAGTTGATTTGGAGACATGATTAGTGCAGTTTTTCCCAGTTGCCAAAATTGCTGCTTACAGCTCTGGCCAGAATCCATCTTAATTCTCTCTCCAGACTACCATTCCTGCCCTTTACCTTTATCTTGCTCTATTCTCAGTAAAGACCATAACTGCTGGTGAACAGTTACAGCCACAACAAGAATTAATGATGGTCACAAAATGTGAACCTCCTCCTTGAATGCACACACACACACACACACACACACACACACACAATTAACACACCCATTTAGCAATGAAACTAAAACTTTCAATTTATATTTTTAAACAAATCCTCCCCAACTAATGAGAAACACTGAATCAGGGGTAAGTGGCGCACATGAAGATATACAGACATGAGGAATTTCTGAAGCAGGGAATTAAGAAATAAAGATCGGGAGGGAGAGACATCAAAAAAACCAGGAGGTCCAGACTCCCACTCCATATAAGTAAGCTACAGTATCTTAACTCCTATAACTCTCAGCCTCTTAAAAAGTTTTGTCTTCTTTCTACCTTGGAAGCATGGTAGATAGGGGCTTCTAAGTCAAACAAAATACGCTGAAATTCCTTGCCCCCTTTTGTTACCCCAGTTGTTTTTCTGGATCTCTGTCCAAAATTCACAGTTGGCAGAATAAAGGGAGTATCAGAACCCGGGGTCCAAAGATCAGAAATGAAGGTGGAGACCAGTCAAGCTTCTAGTTCACAGAGACCTCGTTAACTCTTCAGGCCTTAATCTCCTCATCTGTAAAATGGGAGGGTGGGAACTCTCAAGTCTCTTCCATCTACAAATCTATCATTCCATCACTCTAGCCTCAGATCTCTGCCCCTCTAACCCTCTCCATTGCAGCATTGTGACCTTTATTCTTCCTCTGAGAATGGGGTCAATGTGGATGAGGAAAGGGCGGGATCCTGTCCAAAAGGTGTTTTGAAATCTTCAGGTGATCAACTCAAACACAAAGCTTTATTAAACACCCCCCATGCGCCAAGCCTTAGGTGCCAGGTATGCCAGAATAGGAAAGAATTAGACAATACCTATGAGCAAGGATCTTGTATTCTCAGATGGAGAAATGAGGGGAAGGGGTGGAGAAGTAAATGGAGCTATTGTTGTGATGGGACCATTTGTGGAGGATGGAGGAATCAGCCCTACTACCAAGATTGAACCCAAAGCTCTCCATGCTCCCATGTCCCAGGATAGAGTTTTCTTGTATAAGGAAAGGGGCCCAAAGAAATATCAAGGAAGAAGCCAGAGGGGTTATCCCCTACTCCTTTTCCCTGACCAGAGAGCATCCTCCCCTACCTCAGCCAGATACATCTCTAACATGATCACAACCACCACATCCTCCCAGACCCCCATTTCTTTGACAAAGATGGTGGGGAATGAGAAGGAAAGCTCCATTTCCCAGATGATAGAGAAAAAAGGGGACCCAGAAATCCTGATTCCCAGACTCTGCCTAGCCATCTGCAAGCTACAAGTCTCATCCCAACAGCTGTGTGCCCTCTACTTCCAGGTTTTGGATTCTCACCATGTACTGTTCCTGCCTCTTTCCTTTTATCCTAACCCCCTACCCTTCACTCCACCCCATTCCCTTTTACCTCCCATCCCTGAGTCTACATCTCTAATCTGAAGACCAGTGTATTATAGGGGGAGCATAGTGAGTTCCTCCCAGCCATCCCCCTAACCCCCCCAATTTCCTCTTCTAGGAACAGCGACCTAGCCTAAAAACATCTGGGCTGGGGCAGCTCTGGCCCCGTTCCCTGGATGGGGGGTGGGGGTGGGGGAGACCCAAGTTGTTGGGGGGAGGTGAGAACACCCAGCCTGAGGTTAACTCTCTCCTGGCCTTCTTGGCCAAAAAAAAAATGTATGTGAGAGGTGAAGAACTAGAGCACTGGAGAGTCAGAAAAGGGGAGATGAAGGGGAGAGGGTGGGGAAAGGGAGGGCAGAGAGGGGGTGGGAAGGCAGCTGCATGTATGTCTGTTCATTAACCACCTGGATTAGCCATTTCTGCCCAGAGGGGAAAAGAAGGGGGCAGGGTTGGAGAACGAGAAGGTAGCCGGACACCCCCATGCCAGCCTCTGCCCTTTGGCAAGGGACCATGGAACCGGGCATCTAAACTGGGCAAAAGGCAGGTGAAGCTTATGGTTAACCCTTTCCTGTTCCCCTTCCCTAGAATTCCTTCCTCCCTGTCCACCCTGGCATAGGGAAGACTCCCTTCACCCGGAGTGGGTCATGGGTCGGATATATAGAGGGAACACTCAATTCGGGGATAGGAGTCCTCAGGGTTCGAGGGAGGAAAGAGCCTAGAGGTGGGAGTGCAAAAATAAGTCAGGAGTAGACATTCACTACGCCTCCTCAAAACGGTGCCCTTGGGCCTGTGTGGAACAAGCAGGCATGGAGGAGGAGGTGTCCCATCTTTTCCTGTGTGCATCAGAACACAGCCCCTCTCTTCTTCTGGGCTGGATCCCAGCAGTCATAGACACTACTAACTTCCCCTACCAACAAAACTCCCCTCAACTCTCAGAGCAGAACCATCACCCACCTTCACCCACCCTATCCTCTCCAACTCGAAAACTTGTGCACAATCTCTCTCTCTCTCTCTCTCTCTCTCTCTCTCTCTCTCTCTCTCACACACACACACACACACACACACACACACACACACACACACACCAAACTTGACCCTAGCTATCCAAAGTCCATATTGTGGAAGTGGTCATCCCACCCAGAGTCTGGGGAATGAGCAGGTTGATCTCTGGATAGACTTGTCCACCCTGGTGACCTGGGATCTGAGAGGCCACTCCCAGCTTCCCTAGGCATTTATTTTCCCAGGGCAACCTGGATGCTACCACCCCCAGCTTCCTCATCAGCTCTGCCTCCACCCTTCTGCCTTTCTAACAGCCATACCCCCTGACCACTCACCTTTCCAGGCAGAGGAGCCACTGGGCGTGGGTGGGTGTCTAGGGCTGGAGCTTTCCAGGGGGCAGCAGAAAGAAGGGGAGCTGGATAAAATGGGGAGTGGACAGCAGCAGCAGCAGCTGGAATGAGTGACAAGCTAGGATCCAAGGATGAGAGGAGGGTGAGGAAGGGAGTGAGTGAATCTTGTGGGGGAAGCCGAGCAGGGAGTGGGAGCAAAGAGCAGAGTTGATCCCAGGTCCACAGCTGAGAGCAACTGAGAGGACAGACCCGTCTGCTTGGTCTCCCTTCTCTCTCTGCACCGCCTCCTCCACGCCAGCCAGCCAGCCTCCTGTTCTCCACCTCCTTTAACCCATGCACAGCCCAGACCTAGCTCAGGCCAAGGCCAATGCACACGCCCAGCTCAGTCCCAGGGGGCAGAGGGGGGGCCATGTTATTCATCTCAGACCACTGCTGCTGCTTCCCTACAACAGAAGACTTACATTCGAGGACAGGTTGGACTAATAAAAAGGGGCTAAAAAAGAACCAAGGATGCCTACAGAGACCAGGCCTCAGAGCCTTAGACATCTCAGGGAAGGGACCTAGCAAAGAACTGCTGGGAAGTGTCCAAGGTCAGCAGAAGTAGGGAGGGGAAGCTTCGTGGGGACTTGGGGGAAATAAGCTTGGATAATAATAGGAACACACATTTCTATAGAGTTTCAAGACTTTCAAATCATTTTCCCCAAAACAACCTCAGGAGATTGAGCATTATTACCATTTGCCAAAGATCATGCAGCTAGAAAGCAACAGAGCCAGATCTCCTCAATTTCAAATGCAGGGGGTGCTTTTTCCACACCCCCAACCCTGACCTGCCCTCTATACAGTGAAGCTCTGCTGGAACAAGGGAAGCGAATAAATAGTTTTTATTAAGCACATACTGTATGCACCTGGCACTGTGTCAAGTGCTTTACAAACAACCATTCCTAAACATGGCCACGATTGGCTACAGGAAGAGTCACGGGTGGTGGGGCACACAGGGAAGGGAAAAGGGAGGAAACAGTCCAACATTTATGGCTTATGCCTCCTCCTACTTTCTCCTCAGCCTTAAATTGCCCCCTGGTGAAGGCAGCATATTATGGCAACAGTGTACTTGACCAGGAAGTGAGGGACCTGGGTTCTGGTTCCACCTCTGCCACTACTTTGAAGTCAGTCGGTTAATTTCTCTAGATCCAAGTTTTCTCATCTATAAAATGGGTATAATAACCCCTGCCTCCTTCAAGGGTCTGTTTATAAGGATGCAATGAGGCAGTACATGTGAAAAGTCAAAGTTCTATAGCAATGTAAGGAATTATCATTATTATAGCATTAAACTTTAAAGGTAGGGTCTCAGAGCATACTGAGAGTCAAGGTCTGGGCTGGGGGAAGTGGCCGTCTTCCAGAATGGGTAGGATACATAGAAGGAATATACCTAGCTAAACTCACTCACTGGACACCCCACCACCAATCAGCAGCAGCTCTCCCACCCCGAAGATACATTTTGACCCTCCGTGAGTGCCTAGACTGGACCACCCCATCTGGGGGGGTCCCAGCAATGCTCAATTCACTTCTGGCTCAACTCACTCTCTGGACTTCTTCCCCACTTCTCCCCCAACTCCACTTCCAGCTCCCCTTTATGTACTATCTTCCCTCAAACCTGGCACTTAAGATGGCCAGAGTACATAATAAACAGTTAATAAGTGCTTTATCTATCTATTTATCTATCTATTGATAGAGGTCAGGAATGGCTCTTAACCTGAAGCCCATGAACTTGGATGGGGAAAAAAAATATTTCTTTTCACCAATCCTCTAACTGAAAGGTAGCATTTCCTTCCATTATGAACAGGCAACAACCATGATTCTGAAAAAGAGGTCCATGGGCTTCACGGGACTGTTGCCAAAGGGAGCCAGGAGCCCCTAAAAAGCCCTTGCTCTAGATCCTGTGGTAGCAGTCAGGATTTGAGAAGTTAAAATCCCAGTCCTCTGGATGACCTTCCATTTCCCCTGTCAAGCTCAACCTCAGTTCTCATCCTCTGTCTTCACCCCAGATGACTCCAACAGGTCCCCAACCAGATATTTGGTAGCTATGGCACAGTAGAAAAGTCTATAATTCAATTCAACACAATAAGGATTTATGAAGCACCTATTGTGTGCTAGGCACTGAGGATTGTTAGAGGCAGGATTTGAATTCAGCTCCTTTGACTCTAGAACCATTGTTCTTTCTGGTATATCAAGTCGTCTGTCCCAAAAGCTGAGCAGCACAGTATAGTACTGGGCCTGGAATAAGGCCGTTGTGTTCTCTCATCTTTCAATCCTGTTTGACTCTGTTTCCCCATTTGGGGTTTTCTTGGCAAAGATAATGGAGTAGTTTGTCATTTCATTCTCTAGCTCATTTTACAGATGAAGAAACTGAGGCAAGCATGGTTGTCATTTGCCCAGGGTCACACAGCTAGTAAGTGTCTGAGGCCAGATTTGAATTCAAGAAGATAAGACTTCCTGAGGCCAGGTCCAGCACTCTAACCACTGTGCCACCTAGCTTCCTGGAATAAGGAAGGTCTGAGTTCAAATCCACCCTTATATATTAACTAGCTTCATGACCTTAGACACGTCGCTTAATTTATGTCTAATTTGTAAAATGGGGATAATAACAGCACTTACTTCCCAGGGTTGTTTGAGTACAAAATAATACTTGTAAAGTGCTATATACGTGTTAGCTGCTATAATTATCCTCCTCCTCATTATTATCACTATCATCTAACCCCCAGAGGCTCCTGTGTCTACCTGTGCCTTCCAATCAAAGAAAATTCTCTGTGGTGAGTTCTTAACCAAGAGTTCGTGAACTTTTTTTTGTTGTTTTTTTAATATTTTGTTAATTGAGTTTCAATATGATTGATTTCCATTGTAATCCTATGTTATTTTATGCACTTAGAAACATTATTCTGAGAAGGGGTCCACAGGCTTCCCCAGACTGCCAGAGACGTCTGTGATACACACAAAATGGTTAAGAAGCCCTGGTCTAGACAGAGATGTGTGAGGTACAATCTCCGCAATCCTTGCACAAAAATCAGAAAATAAATGGCATTTCCAGGAAAATTCAATAATTCCAACTTTGATATCTGTCCCTCACCATGCATCCCCTGCCTTCCCAAGTCACAGGTCTTCTTACTCTCTGGCTAAACCACAGTATCCACTCTACCTAGTCGTTTCCAACTATCTTATTTCACCTCATCACCCTGGAGCTTTCAGAGGTCCTGGACTATTTAGGAGAAAGTTTACATTAGATGATTTCAAAGGTCCAACAGTAAGATTCTGGGACTCTGGGACCCAGTAGAACACTAGGTTTTTTCCAAGCATCAAGGGCTCTCATAACTTGGGGATGGGGGGAGGTCTCAAAAAAAAGCTGGTGTCAGTATATCATTTCAGACTCTTCATGATCTCATTTGGGTTTTTCTTGGCAAAAATGCTAGAGTGGTTTGCCATTTCCTTCTCTGGCTCATTTTACAGATGAAGAAACTGAGGCAAACAGGGTTACGGCTTGCCACACTGCTAAGTGTCTGAGGCCAGATTTGAATTCAGGAAGATGAGTCTTCCTGATTCCAAGCCCAGAACTGCCCCATATAGATGCCTACTAAAGGTTACTTTGATGGCAGTAGTAGTAGTAGTAGTAGTAGTAGTAGTAGTAGTAGTAGTAGTAGTAGTAGTAGTAGTAGTAGTAGTAAACAATAACAACTCTATTTTCTGAGTGCTTTACAAAGTATTTTCCTCACAACAACCCTGTGTCGTGGGTAGTTCAAGTAATATTATCCCCCATTTCCCAAATGAGGCTTGGAGAGATAAGTGATGTGCTGGCATTCACACACAGCTGCTAATAAAAATACCTGACAGTAATACTATAATCGTTTCAAAGCATGGGTTCTTATCCTGGAGTCCACAGGCCCATAGACAGATTTCAAGGAGTCTGTGAAGTTGGATGGGGAAAAACAATGAGATCTTTA
This sequence comes from Bettongia penicillata ogilbyi, assembly GCA_023548195.1. Lineage (NCBI taxonomy): Eukaryota > Metazoa > Chordata > Mammalia > Diprotodontia > Potoroidae > Bettongia > Bettongia penicillata. The sequence goes on along the minus strand of JAJHZJ010000799.1, from coordinate 3,072,411 downwards.
TAACTGGTGTCCTTTGCAATCCTATGCATTTTATTTTATGCATTTAAAAATATTCTGAGAAGGGAACCCTGGGCTTCACCAGACTCCCAGAGGGGTCCCGAACCCACAAAAGGTTAAGAAGTCCTTCTTTAACATTTCCAAAGCACTTCACATACAGATCGGCATCTTGGCATGTTGGGATCATCCTGCTAGATAGGCTCAAATTCTGCCTTTGACGCTAACTATGGACAAGACACACTAGCTCTGAGGCTGGATTTCCTAGACTTCCTTAGTGCTAACTGATACTCTCTTTCTCCAAGACCAAGTCGCCTGAAGACTTGGACCTCGATCCTTTGCTGCTAAGTCTAATGTTTCTTTCTTTTAATTACACTACCCTGACAAAACCCTTCCCTTGTTCCTTCTTCCCCAGACCAACAGAACGCTCCTCATCCCACCTCCCTCCTCCCTCCCTCCCTCCCTCTCTCTCTCTCTCTCTCTCTCTCTCTCTCACACACACACACACACACACACACACACACACACACACACAAACACACCATGCTTCTGCCATCATCGTCATTAAAAATAATTTATTAATTGCTTAATTACAAACAGAGCTGTACCAAAAAAAAAAAATCCCTGCCCTCTGGAAGTTCAGTTTGAATGTGCTGGAACATGGAGACAACAGGAATGAAAACATTTGCCTAATACCTCCACGGACTGTGAGGAATTCCATCATTCTTCAGCTCCAGGGCAGACAGGGATGGGGGATGTAGGGGGGAGGGGGGAAGCTCTTAGGGGCCCCAGCCCCTCCCACGAAGCCTTCAGGGTTGAATCCTTCCTTCCCACACCCCCTCCCCAACCCCAACCAAATGTCATGGGCAGAAAAGAAGTCTAAGAACACCTGGTCATGGAACCCAGGTGTCCATAGTGTTAGTCATCTAGACCCACAATGTTTCCAGATACTACAGAGAAAGGAACCTGGAGAGTCACAGATTTTCAAAGAACAAGAGCAATGTTTCCAACAGCTGCCCAACACAAAGCCCCCCCACCTCGCCCTGCCATCTCCCACCCCCAGCTTTCCCAAGAGATCCCATCTTTCCATCAACTCTACTTCCTCCTTTCCCCTACCCCCCACATATATACATACAGAGAGACAGAGACAGAGAGAGAGACAGAGAGAGAGAGAACTGCTTTCACTTCAGGAAAAGGGGACTCCAAGTCTTGCTGTCCCTGAGAATTAATTTGCATTTCTCCCTCCCCTTCTCCTGCTCCACCTCTCTCCCCTCCCTCTCAACCAGTGATGACTCAAGATTTCCTGGGCCTGCCTCTCCCCCATCTCCCTCTCCACCTCTCAAACCCAACCCAATCCCCTTTTCCCTCCTCCCCCTTTTTCTCTGCTGCACCAAATTGCACATCTGGTTTCAGTTGTGGTTGGTCCATTCGGGGTAGGCTGGGTGGTTTCTCATAAAAGTGAAGAATCGGAGACCAGTGGGGCTGGGGGAAGGGCAGGAGTGGGGGGGGGAGGAGAGAGAGAGGAGAGAGAGAGAGAGAGAGAGAGAGAGAGAGAGAGAGAGAGAGAGAGAGAGAGAGAGAGAGAGAGAGAGAGAGAGAGAGAGAGAGAACATAACCAGAGAGGCCAGGATTTTGTAAAAAGATGGTCAGAGACTGGATAGAGATAAGAACATATAGTCATGGAGTTTCAGACCATGCTAAATCAGAAGAAACTCTTGGAGAGGCGGAAAGGCAGAAAAGAGGCTGAGATGGAGACAGAAAAAGGGGAGGAGAAAGAAAACGCAAGAAAGAAACAAAGAAAAAAGCAGGGGGCAGTGAGAAAGTTTAGGACAGAAGGTTTCTGTTCCCCAGCAACTTCCCTGGTGGGTGTTCTGGCCCAGCATCCCCTGCAGCTGCCTGCGGGGCCCTAGCCTTCTTCAGTCTTGATGAGATGGCAGGCTCAGAGGTCAGCAAGGGTGGCCAGTCCTTGGAGGAAGGACAGATGAAGAGGGAGACACTAATGTTCACCTGCTTTTCCACGCCAAGGACCGCCAGTTCTCTGGAATCCCAGATCTTGTCAGGACGTTCCTAGACCATAGCCCTTATGCTCTCAGGACCAGGAACTTGACCTATTTCTGGCACTAATAGACAACTGGGACCACCCCTGAATCTCCCTAATGTCCCCAGGAGCTGGCCATGTTCTCCTATGGTTTCTGACGCTCCCTCTGCTTCCCCCTTATCCATTGTCTAGAGAGCTGAAAAGTATTTCTCAAATTGAGTGCTGGTGGTAAGTTCACTGGCTCTCTTGGACAGGATGAAAAAATATAAGCAAGATAGTGCTTCATAGAAGCAGTGAGTCAAGAGACCTGGATTGGAATACAGATTCTGCCTCTGAATGGATGTGCAATTACAATCAAGTCACATAAATTTCCTGAACCTCCATCTTTTCATCTAGAAAATGAGGATGGTAACAGTACTTCTACCAGTTACCTTCTAAGTATGTTCTGGGGGTTGGGGGGGAAGTCCTTTGTAAACCAGAATTGTCAACATTGTTACTATCCCCAACCTCAGAATTGCACAGGTTGGGGGAAGAGGGGAAAGGTGAACCTCAAATGAAGAGGAAGTGGAGAAAAACCATGGAAACTTAGTAGCTGTCGGTTTATCCCACAGTAGCAGGTTAGCATCCTGGGAGTAGAACCAGGGACCAGGAGAAGAGGAAAGCTGCTGTTTTCAAACTGTTCCATGCCTCCTCTGACTTGGTACCCCGCTCCCCTCGAGCCATCCTGCTAAGCTTGATCCTACCTGCCTGACACAGATGGTGAATGACAACCTTCACTCACAATGCTTCTCTTTGGGGGCCAACACATCACCCCGCCCCTCCTAGAACTCCCTTTGGAGCTGCTTTCCCCCAGCATTCTGTCCTTATTGCCTGTCTCCAGTCCCTCCCTTTCCTTCCTGAAGCTTGGATGCCAAGCTCTACAGTCCTGGTCATTGTTAGCTTCCTTTTCCTATTTGTCATCTATAAAGTACATCGACTGACACAAGGGCACAGACACCCTCCCATGAGACTGAAGGACACTCTTACACATATATTTGCATAAATATTTGCAGCTCCTTTATATGTGGTTCAGGAAAGTCTCAGAGTTTATCTGATGTCTTCTCAGCTCCTACCCCAACCCTCAACAAAGGAAAGTTCTCATCCCTTCCACATCTGAGTTTGGTGAATGCTGAGAGAGTAAGACCAGGATCAGGGCAGTACAGCAAAGGTGGGAGGGGGAGAAAAAGGGTTAGGGGAAAGTGGACATTAACTCAAATGTAGCTTGTCATCTGCTTCTACTGGTATCATCTACATCTTCCAATCCAACTTCAGTTACTACCCTCAAATGCTATGATTTTAATGCAAAATTCTAAACCAGAAATTAAAGATATGGTTTGTGAACACTAGAAAGAAAAGCAGTAATCACTAGAAGCTAGCATAGGTTCATTATGAACAAATAATATCAATTTTTTATAGAATTATCAAGCTGGTAGACTGGAAGGATGCCATAGAAACGTCACATTTTTATTTGATCAAGGCACTCATGATATCCCCAGGGTATGAAAGAATGTTAACTACAGTACAGCTACGTAGATTCATAACTAGTTAAACAACTATTCCCAAAATATATTGAATATTGGACCAATATCAACCTACAGGGGGGTCATATGGAGAGGGAGGGAAGTAACAAGTATTTATTAAGGACTTACTATATGCCAGGCAGTCTGCTAAGCTTTTTACAATTATTATCTCATTTGATCCTTACAACAACCCTGGAAAGTAGGTCCTATTGTTATTTCCATTTTACATTTGTGGAAACCAAGGCAGACAGAGGCTAAGTGACATGCTCAGGGTCAAACTGCTAGTAAATGCCTGAGGTTAAATTTGAATTCAGGTCTTCCTGACTCCAGGTCCATGTGCTCTATCCACAGCCCCACCTAGCTGCCCCTGGAATATTCTAATGTTACCTAAATTGCAATTCTCTCCTTTTGCTCCAATCATTCCCACTCCTCAGAAATGTCAGTTAAATGAATCTCCATAATGACTTTTTAACCACCTTTCTCCATTGTTTGGAAGGCTTTGATGTTTTTCAGCACCTTCCAGGGGAAAGTAGTGCGTGGGAGGTCAGATTAGCCTAAACTTCCCCAAATTTGGCTATATTCACATATACATCCCTTTAGGTTTAACCAGCAGCTTTAAGGGAAGCCACCTCCTTCCCAAAAAGATAAAAGAATTTGAAAGATAAAAGAATCTGCAGGTTGGATGCCCTCTCTCTCAGGAAAGCCATCTGTAGTGTCTCAGTAAAGTCCTGCCTCACTTTCTCTACATCCACTTTCATTATTTCACCCAACCATCCATTTGGAAGAATTACACAATCTTGATGTGACTGTGCCCTAAAGCCCTTCTGAGGCTTTGAGGCTGGCCATACATCCCTTTGAAAAGTCTAGGAATGCTACCTGAGTAGGTGGAAGAGACAAAGACCTTGCCCTGTGGGCTAGATATGTCTAAGTAACTTTTCCCCACCCACTTATCTACATAAGAATAAAAAAGATTTAGGGTTTGAAAACTGAGGATTGTCAAATTCCAGAGCATTGGGCAAATAACCATTACATGATTTATAATTTAGCATTCAGTCATTAAAATTAGGAGGTACAGTATATGAAATGTCTAGCATGAGCTAGAATGAGTTCTCCCACAGAGACTCCCAAATCCAGTGGAAAGGAAGTTTAATGCAAAGAAAAGATTTGTCCCAAAAGTAGCAGATGAGTAGATCAAAAAGCATCTTAGCCAACACTTGGGGAAAACAAGATAAAAAAAAAAAAACAGCAGATAAATCTGCTCATCTCCAGAAATTGTTTCTTTCTTTTTCTAAAAGACCCTTACCAATAAAAAGCTCATGGACTTTGTCCAGTCGTTGTTCAGCAGTGTCCAACTCTTGGTGACCCCATTTAGGGTTTTCTTGGCAAGCATACAGGAGTGGTTTGCCACTTCCTTCTACAGCTCATTTTACAGATGAGAAAACTGAGACAACAGGGTTAAGTGACTCACCCAGGGTCACACAGCTAGTAAGTGTCTGAGGCTGGATTTGAACTTAGAAAGGTGTCTTCCTGATTCTAAGCCCAGCTCTCTATTCATTATGCCACTATGGACTTTAAGCATAAGACAATACCCATTCTTCCCTTAAGGAAGAGATAGCCAAAGATTTCCGCTGAGCCAGAATCTGAAGCATTCACCCAAACAACCAGCAGTATCCATCAGCATTGGTGGAAATTATGAAATCACTGAAGGCATAAGCTGCTCCTTCACTCCTCTGTTCCCTTCATTTGTGCCCCCAAAGACTTGCTCCTCTGTGCTTCCTCGGACCTCAAATGTTCCCTACGTATGTACCCCTCCCATGTGCCTTCCCTATGTGTTTCCACTCTTCATAGTGATGTTATGTTTATTTGTCGAAAAATGCTCCAGGTTTATGGGGTGAATGTTTTATTATTTCTTTTCTTATTATCCCTTTTGATTAAATGCTTTTGTTGACACTGTGTCAACAATTGTGCCCCTTAAAAGCAAAAACATCAGTAGGACCCTAAGAACTGTGGTTCTGGGGGACATGGAGCCACAGAGTATCTTTAATACAGGGAACCCTTCCCTCTCAGTCAGGGAGTGCTACTACTAGATGCTACAGTAATAATTTACATTTACTGGCTAACAAAGAGCCTTCCTTCAATTTGGAACAATTATGTCCCAAATGTCACTAACCCATCGCCCTAAGGATACCACTACTAAGCTTGTACCGCAAAGAGATCAAAGAAAGGAAAATGACCAATATGGACAAAAATATTTATAGCAGCCCTTTTTATAGTAGCAAAAAAAAAAAACCCTAGAAACTAAGGGGTTGCCCATCTATTGGTGAGTGGCTAAATTATGGTATATGAATATAATGAAATATTATTGTACTGTAGAAAACAATGCAATGGAGTTTCTAGAGAAAAAAAGGGGGGAAAGAACTGTATGAATGGATGCAAAGCTATCAAGAGCAAGAATATTATGAAGAAAACCAACTTCAAAAGACCTAATACTCTAGTCAATATAATGACAAGTCACAATTTCCAGAGGAATAAAGAAGAAATATGTGACTCCCCACCTAATAGAGAGATGACGGATTCAAGATACAGAATGAGACAGACATGCAGGTATTTAATTTGCTTGATTATGTATATTTGTGGTGAGGATTTTCTTTTTTTTTCTTTGTTCAGCATGAGGGGAAAAAAAAGAAATACTTGTTGATTGGGAGAGAGAGAGAGAGAGAGAGAGAGAGAGAGAGAGAGAGAGAGAGAGAGAGAGAGAGAGAGAGAGAGAGAGAGAGAGAGAGAGAGGTGTTTCCTTACAACAAATCTGTATGTACACACAATATTGTGTTAATAGCACATACACTGTCAACATTTCACAGATAAAGAAAAGTAGATTAAATGAGATTTAAAATTTAAGGGCAACTAGGTGGCACAGTGGATACAGTGCTGGACCTGAAGTCTGGAAACCTGTGTTGAAATCTGGCTTCTTACACTTACTAGTGACCCAGGGCAAGTCATTTAACTCTCTGTTTGCCTCAGTTCCTCATCTGTAAATTGAGCTGGAGAAGGACATGGCAAAGCACTCCTGTATCCTTACCAAGAAAACCCCAAATGGGGTCATGAAAAGTGAGACAAAACTGAAAACAATTAAACCACCACCAATAAAGTTTAAGAGACTCCACGTAAGTATCAAAGCCAGACTTGGATTTCTGGACTCTAGGACCCGTCTTCTTTCTTCTACACCCTTCTGACTTTCTAATTAGATTGTCAAATTAAGCTTCTCAGGCTATTTATTGTACATTTCCATGACTTCACTATACCCTAGTAATTGGTTAGGCATTGATCAGTTCACTGCATGACCAGAGTCTGGGATAGATCTGTCCTACAGTCTACCTACCTTAAAGTATTAGGGGTAAGTATCTTTTAAGATCTGTCCAGCAAGCATTTGGCCAATGACAGTGGGACAAGGCTAACACTTTTCATGATCAACTACTGCCCAGATGAAACTTCTTTAAGAACATTCCCCCCTCCCTTTTCCCTGACCTCAGGTTCATCATTCTCATTAACAGTCTGATTTCCCAAGTACCAGCAAGGAGATGGCATGCAGATTAGGCACGCCAGTCACCAGAAAGGCATATTACTTATTATAAACTAGTAGAGTGGCATTCTAGTTTACTACTCAATCCCTGGCAAGTTCTGAGACTGGAAAGCTGAGGACCAGATCTGAGATAGGGTCACAGGATCATTGGATGGGGGGAAAACTGGCCAAGGTTACATAGCTAGGAAGCATTTGAGGCTGGATTTGAATTCAGGTCTTCCTGACAGCAGCTGTGCCTTCTACCTTCTCACTTCAAGGACAGATTTAGATTTGTTGGAAATCTAAAAGGCCATGTAATACCTTATTTTAGAGATAAAGAAATGAGGCCCAGAGAGGTTTATCTTTAGTTTCACTAACCTCTAACTAAAATTGAGCATTTTCCTCAATTATTTATTTTTTTTTTTTCTGGGAAGGGGTCCCTAGGTTTCACCAGACTGCTTACATGGGATATAACACTAAAAAAAAAAAAAAAGGTTAAAATACCTGCTATAATACCATCTCTTAACTAAAATACCATCCACCTCTAATTAGTTCCATGACTCTAAGGCTCATGACCTCTTATCCTTAATCTGTGTTCCTCTTGGGATGTCCCAGTCTGTGAAATGCAATGGGATAGTGTACAGAGTGCTGGACTTGGGATAAAAAAGAAATGGATTCAAATCCGGCCTCATATATGTTCTAGGTATGTGACCCTGTGCAAGTCACTTAACTGCTGCCTACATTTCCTCATCTAGAAAATGGGGATGATAATAGCACCCATCTCTAAGGATTATCATGTAGATAATATGGGATATTTTTGAAGTACTTTGCAAACTTTAAAATGCTATGTAAATGCTAGCTATTACCTTTTAGGCTCAGGATCAGGTGGCCAAGAGACCTTGATGATGGATCTGAGCTTGTTTGGAAGAAAGCTGAGGACAGTCAGAGCTTAGCATCTCAATAGAGTCTCAATAAACTAGGGATCCAGAGAGTCATTTTAAGGTTCCTGAACTCACAAAGGAGTCATCCTGAGCACACACACCCCCTGCCTTACAGTGATATCCATCCCGCAGTCAACATAAGAGGAACAAGCATTGTAATTTCACAACAGATATTTTAATTTCGTCCCTCCTCTGGCTACTTCGTGGTGATAGTGAGCAACTGGTCAAATCTTCCTCCCCATAATAACCCTTCAAATTCTTGAAAACAGTTATTTCTCCTCTTTTTTCTCTCCTTGAGGCTACAGGAACCATACTCCACAATCTCAGAGCTGGCAGGGACCAAAGAGGCCAGAACAAGAACAAGAATCTCCACTACATTATAACCAACAAATGGGTCACCTAACCTTTTCTCACAGACCTCCAGCAAGGGGGAAACCACTCACTGTCTGCCAAAGATGTCCATTCCACTGGTGAATCATTCCAATGGCTAGGAAAGTAAGATGAACTGTTTGACCATGGAAAATTCACAACTTCTCTGAACACTGGTATTTTTGTGTATTAAAAAAAGAATAAAATAATAACGCCTCTACTACCTACCTCAGCTTTGTCATGAGGCTCAAATGAGATAACACATATAAAATGCTTTGATTTTTTTTTATCAGTACTTATCCAATTTAACTCAAAGTTCTACCCTGTCAAGATTTTTTTTAGATCCTCATTCTTTGCTCTACGTCACCTATAGTATGGAATATGCCATATATAACTTATCCAAATCACTGGTAAGCATATTAAATAGCACATAGCCAATCACAGATCCCTGGGGTACTCCACTAGAGACACCCTTGCAAGCTGACCTAGAAAAATGAAAGATTGCTCTTCAAAGCCAGCCATTCAACCAGTTGTGAATCCACTTAGCCATGCTGTCATCTAACCCACACCTCTCAATCTTGTTTATAAGAATAGCACTAGAGACTCTCAAATGTTTTGCTAAAATATAAATAAACTATAGCTATCATATTTCCCTCCTACCATTCTAAGAACCCCATCAAAAAGGGAAGTGAGGTTAATCCACCATGACCCATTACCAAAAAATGGATGTGGGGCTCAAAGCCTTCTCTTCTCAGTGTTCAATACAGTCACATCTTTTAATGGTATGTTTTGAAATTTGGCCAGGAATGGAAGTCAAGTTCACTAGCTTATAGTTTCAGACTATATACTCTCTTGCGTTTTTTTTATGAAAACCAATGTATTTTATCCTTCCCCCTCAATTCTACTGCTGCCCTCCCATTCTCCAAGACCTTTCTTTTAAAAATTTTTAAAAATTGTTTATTAACGCTCTTTGTTATATATCACGTTCCCAATGACTTTCTCTCCCCGGTGGAGCCCCTCCCATGTAACAAATAACTACAGTCAAGCAAAACAAATCAATATAGGTCATGCCTGAAACTGCCTCTCTTCAGACCTCTAGGCCACTCCCTGCCCAGAGGTGGACAGCGTCTCCATGTTCTTAAAAAAAAAAAAAAAATGCAAAGGCTCTGTAATCATATTCCTAATTCTTCCAGTACCTAGGGATGTAGTTCCTCTGGGTTTGGTTTCCAGATTACGGGTAAGGTAGAAGTACTTTCTTACTATCTCCCTAATTATCATAGGTATTAACTTCCAATTGGCCATTTTTGTCCTGTTCTTTCTAATCCTGATATTATTCTCCTTGGCAAAAGAAGAAAAAAAAAAACAGTTGAGCATCTAACTATGCCTTCCTTTTGTTATCTGTCACCATGGAGAGGCGCAGTCCTATCCCTTCTTTGAGTCTCTCTTTTTTCTAATATAGCTTTTAAAAAAATATTTTGGAAATAGCTTTCCTCTCCAACCCTAGATCTCTTACTCACTACCTGTATGACCTTGGGTAAGGCACTTAATATCTCTGGCTTTCAATTTCCTCATCTTTAAAATGAAAAGGTTGGAGGAGATGACCTCTAAATGGATGACTCTCAGTTCATTCTGGTCTTTGATGTTCTCCTTAACACTATTTTGACAGGACAATATACACTATGCTTTTATATTCATTCTCCATTACCTATCTTTGATTCCATCTTCTGGTTATGACTTTTTAAAATGTTGGTCTATTAATTGTTCTACTTCTTTGGATTATTCCTCCCCCCTTTCTCATTGGAATAATTTCATTCCTAAGAGTTTCAAATCCCTCTGGGATGACTCCCCCTAAAAACTTTTAATCCATAAAATTCTACCTTTTCTTTCTAGGAATCCTATGAAACCTACTCTCCCAAAACCCAGGGAGCATATTAGACTGTGCCTGGATTTCCTTTTCTCTTTCATAAATTTAAGATGAAGTTCATTTCTACCCCAGCTTTCACTTCTTACCTGTTAAGGAGAATTAGACTCAGAATAGAAACCCCTCTCATTGGCTCTACCTCCTTTAGAAGGATGGCAAGCTAAGAAACGAATAAATGCTCCTTTTATGAAGGAGAGAGCCAGCCCCAGTCAGGATCAGGATAACTGATGCACCTCATCGGCATTATAGCAAACCGTTGTGCTGAGGCTGTGGTCTGTTTCTCAAATACATCATTCATTTTTCTTTCTGTCCAGATGGTCTGTAATATACTCCAAAGAGAACATCACTGATTTTGCTTCCAAAATTCCTCTTCACGCAAATGTTCCTTCTTTTCCTCAGTTCACAGATTTCCCCACTGTAGGTCTTGTCAGGAAACAGCAGGAGTTTTCCCTTCTTTTTACCCATCCTTCTTTCTCTGCACAAGTTATGCCCTTGCAGGGCCACATTAGAGTCATGGGTTCTATCTCACAAAATCTATTACAATAAGGAATGTCAAACTTGCCTCCCTGCCTTAGGAGGGATGTCCTAGTCATCCATAAGTTGTGTGCTTACCTGGAAATATCCGAGTCCATAAATTTTAGAGCTGCTTCTTGTGTTTTGTCCCCTGTGAATTTCTGAGTATCTCTTTTGCTATTTTCCTACACTAAGACTATTCTCTATGGTGGGTAGACACAAAGATCTTTTGTGTCCCCCCCCACCAATTCCCCATCTTTCCATCCCCGTTCCTTTTCCATTTAAAGCCCTTTGGAAAGTAATACTCTATTCCTAGCTCTAGTCAGGGATCATCCATTCCTAGCCAGCTATCACTTTGATATTTTGTGGTGGCACCTGGTAGATAGAGAGCGCTGGACTTGAGAATCAGGAAGACCTAAGTTCAAATCCTGTCTCACATACTTCCTAGCTGTTTAACCCAGAACAAGCCACTTACCCGCTAACTTCCTCAATTTCCTCATCTATAAAATGGGGATAATGATAGTACCAACCTCACAGGGCTATTGCGACAACTGAAATGAAATAACCTATATAAAGTGCTTTGCAAACCTTCAAGCACATAAAAGTTAACGATAATTATTCAAATCTCACTCTCAGCCATCGTTTGCCTAGATAGCTGTTTACTTCCCAAATCCTCTTTTATCTTCTAAATCTTTCACTTTCAATGGAAAATGATGGATAAAACTCTATCTGGACCTCTAAAATCTTCAGATCCTGATCCAAAATCTCATAATCTTTAGCAATGCGTTCTAGATTTCTCTTGGCTGTATAAGTAGTATCTCTGTGAGTCCTAACAGATTGACATGTCTTGGGAGGGTCTCTGTCATGTTCGGGGTACTTCTCAGGGAAGACAGAAGACTTTTCTATCATTATCATCATCATCAGGTCAACAAATCTCTGCCTTGGTCAACAGTCAGCGCTTCTAACCTTCATTGGATAATGAGGAATTCACATCTCTTATAGAGAAAAAGCAGCTGCTTCTTCCTCAAAGGGTCCATCTTCCTCCTCTCTGGGAATAACCTCATATCCATTATTCAGCCTCCAGTATTTGATGGATCCTTTCTTTCCTTTTTTTCTCTGTAGTACATTCATCTATCGTCCAGCCTGACAAAGGTTAGGATTCCCTTCCACCTCTACAGACCTGTCTTCTTGGTTTTCAAATGAAAGCCATCCTCCTGGTTTTATTTGGTTTGGCTTCATTCTTCCTTGTCTCCTCTTTCGGAAGAGATACCAGCCTGCCCTCTGAACAGAGCTGACCATCCCTTGGCTATGGCCCAAAGACTAACATCAGCACAATCTCCCAGCTCACACTCCTTGCTGGAAAGATCCTTAGTCCTTTGCTGTTCTTGCCGGTCACTTTTTTTTAAGTAATATTTTATTTTTCCCCAATTACATGTAAGAAACCATTTTAATATTCATTTTTAAAAATTTTGAATTCAAAATTCTTTCTCTCTTTCTTCCCTTTCCCCTCTCTGCTATAGTAAGCAATCTGACATAAGTTATACACATGTGATCATGTAAAACATTTCCATATTAGTCATGTTTTGAAAAAGGACACAGACAAAAAAACACACCAAAAAAAGTGAAAACTAGTATACTTTGATCTGCATTCATGCTCCATCAATTCTTTTTCTAGACATAGTATTTTTCATCACGAGTCCTTTGGAATTGTCTTGAATCACCGCATTGCTAGGAAGAGCTAAGTCATTCACCGTTGATCATCTTGCAAAATTTGCTGTTACTGTGTGCAATGTTCTGGTCTTTCTCACTTCACTCAGTTCATGTAAGTCTTTCCAGGTTTTTCTGAATTCTATCTGACCATCATTTCTTATGGCATAGTAATATCTCATTATAATCATATACCACAGCGCAGATAGGTCCTTTTTCCTTTCTTTTTTTCTTTCATCTCTTTGGGATACAGACATGGTGATTGTAATCTCATCAATTCCCATGGATTCAATTATCATCTCTATGTTGATAATTCTCAGATCTACTTCTACAACCCTAATCTCTCACCTAACAGCCAGACGTGCCTATCCAACTGCCTATTGGATATATTTACCCGGATGTTTCACAGATACCTTAAATTTGACAAGTCCACTGAACTCATTACCTTTCCCCACAAACCCTACTGTCTTCCTTATTATTGCTGAGAGCACCACCACCCTCCTGCTTACACAGAATTGAAACCTAGATGTTATCCTTCATTTCTCACTCCCTCACCCTCCACATACAATCTGTTGCTAAGTCCTACTAATTTTACCTACATGACTCCCCTTCATATACTCCCCCTTCTCTCCTCAACCCAGATAGCATTCTGCAGGCTCTCACCTCATGCCCGTACTGTTACAATTACCTGCTGGTAGTCTCCCTTCCGCAACTGCCTCCCCATTCCAGTTCATTCTTTACTCAATTGTCAAGCTGATCTTCTTAAGTAAACCATTTCATCCCCCTATTCAGCTCTGTTTGGCACTTAAAACCTTTCATTATCTCATCCCCTTTTTACCTTTCCAGTCTTTTTACACTTTACTTACCTCAACACACTCTTGTAATTATGTGACATTGCCCTCCTTACTGTTACTCACCCAAGATATCCCATCTCTAGACTCCTGCCATTTTCACTGACTCTACCCCATACCTAAAATATCCCCCCACCTCATCTCTCTCTGCTTCCTGATTTCTCATTTCCTTCAAGTCCCAACTAAAATCCCCCCTTCTACAAGAAATCTTTCTTGATACTTCTTCATGCTAGTACCTTCCTTGTGAAAGAATTCCAATTTATCCTGTATAGAGCTTGTTTGCACGTATTTGGTGGCATGTTGATTCCTCCCATCAGACTATGTTCCTTGAGGGCAGGATAAGCTCTCTGTTTTTGTATCTCCTGGGAGAAGCACAATGCCTGGCCAGCATTTAATAAATATTTATGACTGACTGACTGCTTACACATTTCCGGCTCATTGCCTTAGAAGGAGCTCATTCCATCGTGAAGCAACTCAAATTGTTAGAAAGTCTTTCCTTATAGTGAACTGAAATCTGTTTTACTCTAATTCCTGCTCGTTGGTCACAGTTCCCAAGTATATAACTGCATCAAATATATTTAATCTCTTTTCTACACAGTTGCCCTACTGGGTCATAAGTCCCAACAGCCCAAACCTCAACTACTTCAATATTCCTTCATACAAAGGCCTTTCCCTCCTAGTTTGATGATTAATTTTCTAGTTCTCAGATTTGGTTTTGGCTTTTGTTCTTTACACTACCCTTGGAGAGCACCAAAAGAAGGAGAGAGCCTGGGCCCCAAAAAGATGAAGCTGTGGTTTCTGAAGGAGAACCTCCAAATTGAATACAACATTCCAGATGTGGCCCGATCACACTGTAAAATAGTGTTCTTACTTTCCATAATATAGACGCTCAACAATATTCCTACTAACGTAGCCCAAATATAATACTATAAACTCTTGTTCAGATTTTTGGTCTACTAAAATCCATTTTTCGTATAAAACATCAGAAAACAAAGCCTCTCCCAATTTTTTCCTGATAGAACTGAAGTTTTCGAACCCAAAGATGAATCTTCACATTTTAGCCTGTTAACATCATCTTTTGATTTCATTCAAGGAGAAGATGAGATAAGGTGGCAAGGTCTGTAAGTCAGGATTATAAGGGTAGTTCGGTTCCAAAGGGGGAAGATGTGACTATTACAGGTAGAGGATTCCCTCTGGATGATGATTGAGGGCGATGTTTTTAGGAGGGTTACAAGGCCCAACCTCAGGGAGCAATGTAACTATGGGGAAATGGCCATTTCCAAGAGTCATGGAGGTATGGAGATGGATCCACACATCTGGATTCATCCCCACATCTGCATCTATCTCTATTTTAGGCAAGCATGGGAGAAAGTATGGCAAAAAGTCAACATCACTAGACTTGGAGTAAGGAGACCTGAGTTCAAATTCTAAGCCAATGTTCTTTAAGAGTGTAATCTTGAGTGAGTCTCTGAGTCTGAGTTTCTACACAAGGGAAATAATAATAATAAAATTTCTACTACCTGTCTCTTAGAATTGTTATAGAGGCAGCTGATGTCTAAACCAGTGGAACTGGAGTCAGGAAGACTTGAATATAAAACCAGCCATTACTACTTTGTGACCCTGGGAAAGTCATTCAGTTTGCTTCCATTTCCTCAACTAAGTAATACAGTGGACAGAACAGAGGCTGGAGTCAAGAAGGAAGATAAATTTAAATTCAGTCTCAAACATGTATTACTTGCGAGACCCTGGGCAAGTCATTTGACCTCTATCTGCCTTAGATTACTCACCCATAAAACGGGGATAATAATAGCACCTACCTCAGGGTTGTTGGGAGATATTTGTAAAAGTATTTAGCACAGTGCCTGGCACATGATAGGTATTATATAAATTCTTATTTCCCTTATTCCCCACCTTGTTGTGAAGAAAGCACCTTGAAAACTTAACGTGCTAAATGAACATGCTTTATCATTATTCCGTTCTCCCGGTCAGACATCATTGCCCATCCACAAAAGCTGTAAGAGGGAAGGGAGAGATGCCTGAGCTTTCCTCTTAGAGTGTTCTATTACTAGGCTCATGTCTCCATGTTAGTGTGTTACCCCAAGGGTACTGGGATCTGGCAGGGGTGAGCAGGACAGAGCTCAGGCATGGGGTGAAGAGAGCTACGGAGCCTGCTTCCATTCAATCCCACCCCTCTCCTCTTCATTTCTGCCCCCCAAAACTCCTACAGTCAATTGTTTTCTTAGGAACATTGTGTTCTCACCATGGATCTTGGTTCAGCTGTTCCCCTGCCTCCCCCTTCTGGCTGCTCTCCAGCTGCCTGTTTAATAATGTACAACCAATTGGCCATTAACTGCAGATTTCAAAAAAAATGAAAAAAAGTTGGATTTTTTTTGTATCTGTAGTTGTTGGTGACTGAAGAAAACAAGTTTTGTCTGGCTCCTCTCCAGCCCAATAATAGCCTGCCATTAATAAGAAAGCCTAGAAGTTGTCCCCCCACCAACATACTAATCTAGGTCTGTCATGCTATCCTTCCTCCTGGGACACTATCCTCTGCTGGATCCCTAACTAGGGAAACCAGCAGCCCTAACCAGTGAGGAGGTATGGGGAGGTATGGGAGAATGGAGTGCCGGAATGTGTAATGAGCTAAACTTCTCAGTCCAGGGAGAGAACACAGCAGAGACAGTCTCTTCACCTCACCTCTATGATGCTTCTGAATGATATCCTTCCCCCAAAACCCACTAACTCCCAGGAAATCTGCTCCTTCAGAAACAGTTAGGTAAATCTGGGATGGAAGAAAAAATTTCCCAGTCTAGTTCAGGCACCTGGTACCAGAGTCTACAGAAAAGGGCAGGAGATGGAAAACAAAGGTTAAACAAACATATAGGACTGAGATTGATACCCATTGGTTCTGTTCCCTCATGATGGATCTCCTAGCCTGAGTGTCCAATGACTTTCAAACTACCACCAAGACAAGGAAACAAAAAGCAGGTAAGAAAAGGGAACTAGGACATGGGCCCTCTCTTTACCATAGTCTCCTTTAATGGAACTGGAGATGAGACCTAGGACATGACAGTTTTTTTCCATAGAGAAGGTTTAAAATTATTCTACTTGGCCCCAAAAGACAAAATCAAGAGTAACTGGTGGAGGTTTCAAAGAGGCTTATTTAGTCTAGAAGTAAGACAAATTTCCTTAAAATTAGAGTTGTCCCAAAGAGGAATGGAAACGGTGAATTTATCATCACTGGAAACCTTCAAGCAAAAGGTTTGTGACAGGAAGTACGTACTGGAAAGAACAAAAAATGGAGAATCTATAGTCTTGGCTAGCTTCTGCCACTAACTGTAACACCTTGTAAGGATAATTAGCCTTCTCTCAGCTTCACTTTTCTCATTTGTTAAATGACAGCGTCAGACAACATGATCTCCAAAGACCCTTCCAACTTAAATATTCTGTTCTCTATTGTAGGGTTCTTCCAATGCCAACATGCTATGGTTCTTCTCTAGGCAGAGCAGTCGCCTTTCTTTATACTCTATGATTCCATCAACTTTCTATTATTCTATTTCCTAAAATTCTCTATTCTAATTTTTCTCTAATATTCTATGATTCTCTTCCAGGTAGACCAGTCTCCTTGCCCTATACTCTATGATTCTGTGAACATTATCATTCTGTATCCTAAAATCCTCCATTCTAAGCTTCTGTCTCCAGCATTCTACGATTCTCTTGTAGGCAGGGCAGTCTCCTTCCTTGAAGATCTCTAAAGCTCCCTTACCTCCAGATTGTTATGTTACCTGAAAACAGAAAGTTGGGTGAAACAGACTCAGTTCAAGGAGTGTGTGATTCTATTTTTAAAAATTCATTGGAATTTATAGTGTTCCTCTCTGCCTCCCTTATTTGGAAAAGTTTCCAGGAAGACGTGAACTCCTGGGTCCTTAAAGACTTGGGCATCCTTGCTAATTGATTTTTTCTCCTTTAAGCTCCATGCTGGTGATTTTCTTTGAGATGTTACCCAAAGGTTCAAATGGAGCAGACAGAAGGTATGAAGTTGCTGGGTGTGTATCCAAGCACCCCCTTCTCTCTGTATTTATCACCTGTTCTTTGCCTTGTCTTCTCTCTACACACAGTAAGCTCTCCTTATCTTTTCTGACCTCCAGCTTTTATCCTCCTTACTCTTTCCTCCTTAGCACCTTCTTCTCCACCATCCTGTCTCTATTAAGCACCCTCTCATCAGTCCCAGACAGGGCTAATTGCCTTTTTCTCTCTCCCTCCTTCCCTTCCTATTTCAGATCTTTCTTCTACAGCCATTGTCGCCAAAAAGATTTCCCTTTACTACTGACAAACTTCCAGGTAACATCCCATCTCCCACTAACTAGAATCCTCCCCACCACACACACACAACCGCCTTACCCCACCCCACCCCCAGCACTCACAGTCAGCGCTGGACCTGTGTAAAGGTGAAAGTGGGTCCACAAAAACTCTGTGTTCCCAACAGTGCCTGGCAGGGTCCCTGTGAGTGTTTATTTTGAGTGCCATGAGGCATCTGGCTAATAATAACACATTCCTGGGGAGGAGATAAGCAGCACCCAAACATCCCCGGCACGCTCCTGGACACAATGTCTCACCCCTGTGGATTTTACCCACCCGCAGAGCTGGCTGGGGGGCAGAGGGAAGGGAGGGCATTGAGGTGGAGAGGAGAACCAGATGCTGGCACCAAAGAAGACATGGTCAGACTGAATTCATTGCTGCTGCCCCCAACCCCGCTTTGTATTACTAAGGAGTCCCAAAACCTCACTGTTCTAAAGCGTTTCCTCCATGTAGATCTGGAAAGAGGGGTGCTGCTCCACTCAAGGAACCTACTTGTATTCAGAACGATTACCCCCCAATGTGGAATGAGTGGGCACATGGACCCTCAGTCCACCCATGATCATGTACATACACACACACACACACACATGCTTAGCAACTGTGTGACCTCAAGTCAGTCAATTCTTTTCCTTGTCCACTTTTCCTATGTCCACTTTTCCTATGTCCACTTTTCCTTGTCCACTTTTCCTATGTCCACTTTTCCTTGTCCACTTTCCTATGTCCACTTTTCCTTGTCCACTTTTCCTATGTCCACTTTTCCTTGTCCACTTTTCCTATGTCCACTTTTCCTTGTCCACTTTTCCATCCATAAGATGAAGGGAGTTGTTCTTCACAACAGCCCTGCAGGTATTATCTTCATTTTACAGCTGAGGAAACTGAGGCCCCAGAAAAGTAAGTTAATGTGACCACAGTCACACAGTCAGTGATTTACTGACCTGGGACCACAACTGCAGAGTGTCCTGACTCCTAATCCATTGGGATTTCCCCTATACCATCCTACCTTCCAGAGGTTCCCCCAAACAAACAAAGACACTTTCCTAGGTTGAAAAAAGTTGAATTTGGTATGAGTACATTTATCCTGCAGAAGAGAAGATTGAGGGATAAAGAAGTGGAAGAGGACAGAATAAAATATCTTAAACTATTTAAGGGGCAGTCGCATGGATTGGACTTGTCCTTTCAGGAGCCGGAAGGCAGAACCAGGAGCCATGGGTAGAAGTGGCTAAACGATCAACCTCAGATTGACATCAGAAGAAACATCCTAACAATTGGCGCTATCTCAAAGTAGGACTGGCTGCTTTGAGAGATGGTTCGATCCCCCTCCTTGAAGGACTTCAGCAGAGGCTGAGCAATCACTTGCCAAATGTTTTAGTCAAGACCCTCTTCTGAGTATCGGGTTAAATTAGATGGCTGCTGTGGTCCCTTCCAACTCTCATATTTTGTTATTCTGAAAATGAGGCTAAAATCTATGCAATCAATCTATTTCACAAACCATAATATTGAGACTCAGAGAGGGAACATTTAATTCGACACACTTTCAGGAGCGTCAGGCAAAACACAGAGGAAAGAACACAAACCTACGTTACACCAAGCAAGAGAAAGAGATCTAAGGGAGGAGGGATAGGATGGGATGGGATGGGAATTTTGCAGGCAGAGGAATACAGTATTAAAGAGACTTCAGAGGGGCCCTGGCATAACTAGTAAAGCAAAGAAGGAGTCAGGACCTTGGCTGGCCATGAAAGCACTAGGAGACAAGGGAGGATGGGGTATTGAGGGGAGAGCAGTCACAAGAGAGAGTGAGTCTGTTCCCACTAGGACCTTCACTCCCCTTGTGCCCTGCCTGCCTGACCCTGGCTTGGTCAGCTGGTCGGGATTCCCATAGCTGTTATAACCCCTCAGTGGACTCTGGATCTACTGAGCAATCCTTAGCTCTGAGCAAGCAGAAGAGCCTTACATGGACATTTCAGGGACATGATATTTCTAAGATGAGCCAGCAAGGAAGAGGATGGAACAAGCTGCACTTTTCTGTCTGTCCCTTCCCACATGCTTTCTGTGCCCCATCCCACAGTTCTCAGAAAGAGGGTCATCTTCCCATATCAGTACCCCTCCTGCATTCCACCTCCTTGTTTAGCTCGCAGAATAAAGTCAGGGGCTGGGAGAAGCAGCCTACTGAGTATGCAGAGGAGCAATCTGGGAGAAAAGGTTGAAGAAGGGGAGGGAAATAAGAGAAGGGATGGCGTAGCTTGAAGAAAATTGACAGTACACAGTCCTTCACACTCTCATCAGACTGGGGGCCCCCACCCCTGCCCAACTACAGCTATTAGAAAAATAAATACATAAATGGATAATGTGGAAGAGAGAGACGGAGAAACGGAGACAAAGAGACAGACAGGACGAGGGCGGGGGCAGCATATAGGAAATCAATCAATGAATCAACATTTATTAAGTGCCTGCTATGTGCCAGGGAGGGATATGAGACAAGATAAAGGTAGAAATCAAGATTTGATAGAAAAAAAATAGATACACAAGACAGAGGCTGGAGAGTAACTAAAGAGATTGATAATAACCCGACAACAATAGTTATGCAGGTAGAAACAAAGATGCATAAATAAGGCTACATAGAAAACTTGATCAGATTCCAAAAAAGAACAAAAACAAGGAAAAGCCTGGAAACTAAACCCTGGAAGGACTAGGGATGATTCAGCCCAAGAAGAGAAGGTTGTGGGAGGGAAATGAGGGGAAGGGCTGTTACCAAATATGGATTTAATGTCTCTGCAGTATTATTAAAAGAAGATAGTAAAAGATGAAAAATGACCACAGCAAGAAATGAAACTTTATATACTAGCAATGCAAAGAATCTTAGGTCCACAGACCCACAGCCTGAAAAATGACCCAAGAAGACTCTGACGTGTCCGCTGTGGAGCCAGAAGGCAGAGATTGGTGGGATGACATCTGGAGAGTGCTGCTCATCTGAGGATTCTAATTTTATGATTCTTAGAACACAGAAACATCTTCTACTGGAGGTTATGAGTCAAAGAAAGGAATGAAAAAGGGAAATTGGAGCATTCCACCTCCTCCTCCCCTGATCCCCACCATCTATTTTTGGACCAAGGCTGTTTAGGCAGAGAAAAGGGATAACCCCGAGAGTGTTCAGTCAGTCCAAGAATTCTAGTCTCCCAAGATTTCTGCTGTCCTCACCTTGCTTCTCCCTCCCCCGGCTGTGTTCCTTATTCTCAGGACCTAGACTAGAGAACAAGGAGAGTGGGATTAGAACCACTGTCCAGCTAAGCAGAGGTCAGAAATTTCAGCGCTCACCATTGCTAAGCAAGTCTAACTGAAGGAAACAAGGGATGGACCCAGGGAACGGAACAGGACAACAGGAGACCCAGGAGCAGAGATGGGTAAATAGATGGGTTTCAACATCTTCCTCTCTAGGAATGCAAGGGGGAGGGGAGAGAGGTGGGGGATATTGTAGAGGGGAGATGCCTAGTCGCTGAGGTCATGCCCTATTCCTAGCTCCAGCCGCCTGGGCATTGCTAATGTAAGCAGTGGCCAGGCTTCCAGGGACTGGGGGGGGGGGGGGTGAGTGTTTATCATCCTCACGTGGAAGGGGGCAGGGGTTGCAGGCAAACCAGGGCCAGTGTAAGGAGGCTAGAGATAGCAGGAAGAGGAGCAAAGGCAGAGGGGAGGCCCCAGTGGTGGGCACCTGAGAACCCCTCTACCAACACAGTTCTCAAATACAGGATGGATACTTATATCCCTTGTCCTCCACCACACACACGCACGCACACACACACACACACATATTCTGCATTCTGCCCATGGGTAGAAATAGAATGTGAGTTTTTCCTGATGTCCAAGAGTCAGAGAGACCGGCAGTTAGGGTTCATGGGTGTGAGATACTGGGGGAGGAAGGGTGGAGAGGGGAACAGATGTGTTTGCTGTTACACAGAAGAGTAAATGCTACCTCTTACTAGAAGGCAGACCAACAAGGAGAACTACTATGCAAGAAAATGGGGTTTTCTTCCCCATTCTCTGGGCCTTGGTATGCCATCAGGGGTCCAGAAAGGACTGGCCCTCCCCCAGCCAAAGTTCATCTATTCTTAAAGGATCTCCAGAGAAGGAGATGATCAGACTTCTCTGGGGCACCTGTTCCAAAGTTCCCTGCGGCTTATCACCAGGAAGCTGATGTCCTGAGAGTTTGCCAGACTCACTCTTGTGGAAGTTTTAGGTCTAAAGGGTCTTGAGTTATTCTCATTGGAGCTAAAAAGGTTCTTGCTACCCTTCTATGCAATAAAACGCCAGAGACTTGAAGGTTCATGGAGGCAGGGACTGTGACTTTTATAAACTCTATATGCCCTTCATCCCCCATCACAGTGTGGTCTTTGTAAACATTTGTTGAATGAATACTTGTCCTCTCACATGAGTCCCTGTCCCTGTCAATGCCTCGGTTTCCCTTTGTGAGAAACTAAAACACAATGCATATCCTCAAACTCCAAATTTCATAGGATGAGGGGATCAAAGAATTTTGAGCTAGAAGATACCTTAGAAATCGTTTATATTTAAAAGACCTTGAGGCTCAGAGAAATTAAGAAACCTGTAGCTTCTTCAGCTCCGTGGGAAAAGTTGAGAAGGTTCTCCCTCACCCTACCTGCTCCATCACTTTGAAGTGACCCTGGTATTACAAACTTCCCCCTTCCTCATCCCAGTTTAGAGCCCCACTTCCTGCTTGGGCCTGAGTACAATTATTCTGATTGATCACTTTAGAAGTCTGAAAGAGGCTTAATTAGCACTCCTTTCCCTGCTGTCCCCTCCTCCCCACTTGCACACACCACAGAGGGGAAGGAAAGGAAGCCCCAGAGCCATCTTAAGAGGAGAGGGAAGGTCAGAGTCTCTTTTCCTACTCCCTGGGCAGTTCCAGACATTCTGTTTCTAACCCGAGGAGTGAGAGTCACAGTAGCCTCTCTTTAGATGGTTCTAAAATCCATGTTGGGTTTGACCCCATAATCAGTGAGCTCCCTTCCCATTCCACTGTTGGGACAGTTCGAAACCTCCTTCTCCATGATGCCGACTTCAAGAGGGGCTCAAGTAAGATAAAAAATGTAAAAGTGCTTTGTAAAAAGAAAAGGTTATATAAATATAACCTATTATTACATGCAGATTATTATTGCAGATGGACAATGAGCTGGGTCTAGAATTGAATAGGAGGAAGAGAGTGGGGCTGTACTGCATGCATGTGGGAAATTGCACACTGATTTTAACAATCCCGAGCTGCTCCCTGACACAAAAACCCATGCTTTTGATACCAATGTTCTCCCAGTGGTGCAAGACATGGAATGCCAGAACAGCCAAAGAATCAAAATCATGGCTCACCCAAAGAGCAATGGATAGATCTAAGGTGGACATGAGGAGCCTTCACCAATGATCTACAGATAAAAAATGGCACAAGGGACAACATCCACTAACTGCAGGGTCAGAAAAGGAGGCAGGGACTATGCCTTTTCTAAACCGTATACATCCTTCATCCCCTATCACAGTGTGTTATCTGTAAACATAGAGAGTGAAGGATAATAAATAGACAGCCTCAATGTTGCTTGGACCCCCATGGGACATTAAAAGACCAAGAGTAAAGAAAAGGTCCCCATCATTTTACAGACCAGGAAACTGAGGCAAGCCTAGAGGGGTTACGTGACTTGCCCAAGGTCACACAGGTAATAAATGACACCTGGAGGATTTGATCAGACTCAGAATCTCAGTTGGAGTCTCAGGGACCATCCCATCCAAAGCATGCTTAGAGAGGAATCCTCTCCTCACCATGTCCACCAAGTGATCTTCCAACCTTGCTTGAAGACCACCAATGACATGGAACCTACTATGTTCCTGCAGCAGAGCATTCCATAGATCGTGATCTGGAGGGATTGTGGCAGGACATAAATAGGACAAAGTATGGATGAATTCCAATCTATATCCATGGAAGGGAGAACCATATTGCTTACATCAGAATTCTCCAGAGTATTGGAATATCACTGTTTGCT
This sequence comes from Bettongia penicillata ogilbyi, assembly GCA_023548195.1. Classification (NCBI taxonomy): domain Eukaryota; kingdom Metazoa; phylum Chordata; class Mammalia; order Diprotodontia; family Potoroidae; genus Bettongia; species Bettongia penicillata. The sequence continues at coordinate 3,048,568 of JAJHZJ010000799.1, read as the reverse complement.
GGGCTTCCTCAAGTAACTCAGCCCTCTCAGAGACTTTATTTCTTCACCTGGAAATAGGGATAAATACTTGCACTAGCCAACTCTCAAATTTTACTATAAGACTCAAATAATAGGGCAGACAGAAAAGTATCTGAAGGGCAATCACAAGCAAGAGGGATTCAGCCTGTTCTGCTTGACGCTACGAGACAGAACTTAGAACAAGGGGTAGAAATTGCAAGGGGGGAAATACTAAAAAAGAACAGCCAATAAGATAAAAGGGATTGTAGGGTAGCACTGTATGTACATGAAGAAGGCATTCATCTTTTCGGAAATTTATGAGGCTGATGGGCGAGGGGAGCTTGGTGTAGAGCATTTGGGGAAGGGAGGAAGGAAGGGAGGGACGGAAATAAAGGAAGAAAGAAGGAAATGAAGAAAAGGAGGGAAAGGAAGGAGAAAAGGAGAAAGAAGAGGAGAGGAGAGGAAAATGGAAATTTAGGCTTGATGTAGGAAAAAAACCTCCTCACAATTGAAGTTATCCAAAAGTGGAATGAGTTGCATCCAGAAGTAGTGGGTTGCTGTCCCTGAACGTCTTTGAAGTGAACGGCCACTTGCTGGAGGTGTTGGAATGGGGAATCTAGGTTAGGTACAGGTTATACTGAGAGCTCACTGAAGGCTCTTCCAATTGAGATTCTACAATTCTGTGAAAGTGTTTTCTTAATTTCAAATCCCCAACTCTGTCACTTACTACCTTATCAAAGGTAAGTCATTCACCCTCTCTGGGCTGGCATCAGTTTCTCCAGATGTAAAATAAGCTTCGATGAGATCATCTCTAAAGTCTCTTCCAACTCTAAGTCGGTGAGCATATAAATGTATGGAATTCTTATTAGAACAGGATTCAGGCAGTGCAGCCTCTAGAGAGTGCATGTAATTTTTTTTTTTTGATGGAGGAGTTTTCATCATGCCCCTCAGATGACATTTTAACAGAGTATTACCTCCTCAATGCAAGGCCAGTCTGGGTGCTCCGACGTTCACTCAGTGCACAGGTCTGACACCTTCTACTTTAATGCCTGGTTCAGCTCTGGAGGAAGCAGGCCGGGAGGTTAATCGGTGACTTGGCTCTCTGCTTGACTGCACCCCAAGGACGCACACCCCTCCACTCCTAATGACCCCCTGCTAACATCCCTCAGGCTTCACAGCCCTACCTCAGGCCACCCAGAGCAGAGTCAATGATCAGCCAGGTAAGGAGGACAAAGGAAGGAAAAAATTCACAGAGGCAGCAAAAGTCCAGGAATGAGGAAAACAAGGAGAGCAGTTCTGGAGGAGACTGGGGAGATTTAGAAATGTGAGTGTGGGGTGGGTGAGGCAGTCATATCTCTGTGAGTGAGGGGTGAGGTGTATGGGCACCCACCATCAGGCTGGTCTGTACAAGAAAGGCAAATGGAGACCAGCACCCGTTACTGTGAAACTTCTCTGCGTTGAACGTTATTTATTATTGGGGGATGTCTGGAGGCCAATTTATTGGAAAAAGAGGGGTCCCAGGGCTAGATTGTTACTGCAGGGATATTAGGAAGTTTATAAGGATGACTGGTTCTGGTTCTTTATCTTCTAGAGTAGCCAAGATCCTGGACAGGGGAGAAGGCTATGCTTCCAAATGCATCCAAACAAAAGACATTCTAGAGTGACCATCTTTATCTTCCCTCAGCCATGTCACTTACCCTGAGTCTCAGTTTTCTCATCTATAAAACGGGGATAAAATAAAGCAATACTTGCATTGCCTGCCTTACCAAGCTATTATGAGACAAGCGCTTGGTAAATGTTTATTCCTCCCTTTCGCCTCCCTAACACAGAGATGTACAGAATACAAAGAGAGTCCCTCCTAGGATGAACAATTCCTTCCCCCAAGAGCTGCTGGCAAGGGAGGGGGAGGTACAATTGCTCATTAAAGATATCCAACCAGAAGAGGAAGTAGCCACCAGGATGACCCCAGTAACCAGCTCCACAAGGGGTTGAGGGTGGGAGAAGGGAGAGGAGGAAAGGGTGGGATTTGCTACCCTAGCCACGGACCCATAAGCCTCAAACTTGGAGCCAAAGTCAAGTAGGAGTAAAGCATCTGAACACCTCAGGCAAGGTTGGAGAGATTATGCACAGCATGCATATGTCACCGTGTGTCAGTCTGCCTAAGGCTTAGAGCCTTCACTACAGCACCTGGGAACTGATTTATCACAAAATAAACACATGGGGAATGTGATTTTCTAGCATTAAGGATATGTGCACTTAAGAGATGTCACACTAAAATATCTATTATTGTGCCCACCACTACACACCTGAGCCCCTGAGTTACTTCACTAACTAGATGACCCCAAGGACAGGGCTCTCTGGCTGTGGCAGAAATTGGTGTGAGAAGATATTCGAGCCAAGCAATGTTTGCTCATGGGTTCTCTCTTAGGTCAGATTCTTCTTAGAGAGTCTGGTCTGACTATTCCTCAAATAGCAGGATGGTAGAATTTAGGGCTGGAGGGACTAGAGGGTACAGATTATATAGTTCAACTGCCTCATTTTACAGATGAGAAAATTGAGGTCCAGAGAGTTTAAGTGCCTTGCCTTTGCCCACACTCGCAACTATTTCTTGTCTAGTGGGAATCAAAAAAAAAAAAAAAAACTATTGAGAGAAGCCACTATGGGGCCAAGACATCCCCCTCCCCGAAACTTCCTCTCCTCCTCCATCAGAGAAAGGAAAATAGTCCCTCAGGTGTTGGGGAGTAAATCAAGATCCTAAGAGGTTATGAAGTAGGAAGATGAATATATAATGTATTTGTATTTGTGAGTACACACTCCTTGCCTCTGCCACTCTACCCTCCTTCTGGAGAAGAGGGTGATGTCTAGGCTATTGCAGGGGTTACCAGGAACCTCATTCCTCTGATATCAAATTCTGTGTTCTTTCCACTAAGCCAGCCTGATTCTGCTTGAACTAGGGGCCAGAAGAATGCCACCAGCTATGTGCCACTCTACCCATGTGCCTCGTGGCCCTCCCATACCACTGCCCACTGCCCTTCCCTGCTCCTCCCCACCCAAACAGACCCACAGCCTTCTCACACGCTCCCTCACACTTCTCAGTGGGAATTCTGGGGCCTTTGTTTCCTCAAACATATTTCACCATGTTTCGTGTTTCAACATGATCTTGGGGATTTGTCTTCCTTCTTTCCCTCCTGTACACTTTGCCTTGGTTGGGTTCTCCATTGCTCTATCATCTCCCTGTTTTGTCTTCCTACCCCCACCTCCCTCTTTTTTTAAACTCCAGGGGGTCTCTCGGATACAGCAAAACCCCCAAGTGATGTTTACATAGCCCCAGAGTCAGAAATGCTGAAAAATATGAGTCCTTTTCGAGCTGCATTCCTTGGGAATGAGAAGCCATTCACAGCTCAGACGTCACCCTCTCCTCTAGAAGTGGGGCGGAGCAGCAGGGGCAAGGGAGGTGTGTGCACAAATACAGACTATGCTATACATTCATCTTCCTACCCTACAACTCCTTGAGGTCTTGCTTTGCTCCCCAACACCTGAGGGACCATTTTCCTTTCTCTGATAGAGGAGGAGAGGGAGTTTTGGCAGGTTAGAGGAAGGAAAAATCAATCCCACACTGGTAGAATTTAGGGTTTCTCTCAAGTCGCTTAGTTGTTTTTTGTTTTTTTTTTTACCTCCCCACTAAACAGGAAACAGTTTCCTCTTGGGGGTCCCCAATCCAAGCCACTACCACCCCACCAACTGCAATGAAAACGGGACCCCCCCCAAAAAAAGACAGAAGCATCTTCAGAGACATGAGCTATCATCATTAATCAGCAGGTATCCATATGGATGCAATTCATTCACTACTCTATCATGCATCTTTTTTCTCTCCTAGCTAATAGATTTTATCCTTAGCATTATCTCTCTTGATCTATCAGTCAGGTTAAGGAAACTAGGTTGATTCTGCTCAGAGAAAAAAAAAAGAAGTTAGAGGAAGAAGCAAATTAAGAGGCTTCCAAGGCTCTATTTATTAGGTAAGGGGACAATTACACTAGCTATTTTTTAATTTCAGTGATGATAGAACAAGGACCTTCTTAAACCACAGCAGCAGAGTTCAGGCACAAGGGAGAGCATCCTAACAGTGAGGAAATTCTTCCTTATTTTGCAAGCATCACATTATACAAAGTGCCTTGCAACCACAAATTGAGACAAAATGTGACTTACTATAAGATGGTGGATCATAAATGTGACTTACTATAAGATACTCAATCATAAGTATTAAGCACCTACTATGTGCTACTACTACTGTACTAGGTCTTGACAAAGAAAACGACCTGACCAACATGGTCCCCGCTCTCTAAAAGCTGTGATGCTGGGAGATAAAGATACAATTTCTTTTAGAGTCTTTTTGTTTTGTCTTGGGGTTTTTTCCCCCTTCATTTTAAAATGGGGCATTAGAGGGAGACAGGGGATTTGTGCAAGCAACAGAGCTTGATCCATACTGCCCCAGGCAACCTTCACAGTAACGCCGCTCATCCCCAGGACCTAGTTCCACAGCCATCAGCGGCAAAGTTCCCTGAAATCCACAACTAAACTTTTTCCTTTATTACTCCTTGCTGCATAGATTTAAAGACTATGTGAAAAATAAAGAAGAAAGAAAAGGCGAAGAGAAAATTGAATACGTGTCTGAGATGCAGGGAAAGATAAATAAGGAGGAGATGATTTTCGAGTGATGAAAGATGAGTTTGCATGTATCCTTTCTTTTCTTTTCAAGTCTCAGCATCAAAATACCATCAGTCTGGGAAAGAATGAACAGGCGGCTGCTATAGTGGCTTTATCATCTTTTGTCTTTCCTTGGGGTTGGCAGCCCCAGCTCAAGAGAACTGAAACAGAAAAGCCAAGTGAGAGGACATTGGATAAAGGGGTAAATGTCTTCCTTTTCCTCACTCCTCACTCTTTCCTGGGACAAGCAGCTGTAGGAGTCTTTCATTTAACTCTCTGTCTGCCCTGGCGTGAAGAGGGGTTGTTTCAAGATAGAAAAGGTGGGGAAGAATTGGAGAAAATGTTTTTCTTAATATTCTTCTCAAAATGTTTTTGAAGAAAGGGTGTGGAAATGGCTGGAGGAGAATAGATAAAGATGGAGCAATAAATACAGTCGATATGTCAGATGCAGCACACTGATTAATAGACTGAAAGAAGAAAGATTTGAGTTCAAGTTCGGACTTATTCATACTATAAAACTTAACTTCCCAATGCCTCCAGGCATCTCCCTGACTAAAAATTACTTTCTAACTCCACACTAATTAAATAATAGGTCAAAACAAACAAAAAAAAGTCTTATACAAATAAAAAAATTATAATCAACTCTATTTACACAGCACTTCAATGTTTACAGTGTACTTTCCTCAGAATAACTATGTAATTAGTATCCCCATTCTCACACTCATTTTACAGAGTCTAAATGACTTGTCTACAGTCAGAAAAGCCCTTAGCAAGTGTCTGAGTCGGGACTCAAATCCAAGTCTTGTGACTCCTAAGGTTCGCTAAAAAAGGCTAGGAAAAATAGAAATCTTTAACCAGCTAGGTATGCATGTCCATTACTCATAGAGGCTAGTGCAGTTGGGAGATGAGAATAAGGATAAGATGCTAGAATACGAAACAGAAGGAGGCCAGGGAATCTCTTTTGCTGAAGATGAATGGTTGAAAAATAGGATAAGATCAGTGTAGGTGTTATTATAACTATATATATACATACATACATACACACACACATAACTAATAATTTAAAGACTCAGGGATTCTCTGTTGATTTCTCAGTCACATCTATCCTAATAGACAAGACTCTCCTCAATGACCTCCAGGACCTTCCTCTGACCACCTCCCACCCATTCTCTTATTTCTGCCAGGGCAGGACAGGAAGACACAGAAGACAAAAAGAAACTCAGAGACAGATTTGTGGGGGAAATAGGATCAAAACTGGGATCCAAGGCCTTGCCTTTGAATCCCAGCTCTGTTGGGCAAGTCACTTCAACTCTCTTGACCTCAATATCCTCACCTGTCAACTAGGTGATTGGATGAGATGATATCCAAGATCCTTTCCAATTATTATGTGACCTACCTAAGATTTCTAAAGATGGGAGACATCGCTGTAGGGGCAAGAGAAATTCCCCAAATAGGGATTGAGTTAAAGGTGAGAATTGGGGGAGAGAGAGAGAGCAAGGAGACAATGTGGTATGATTGCTGAAGGCCAGGATTTAGAAATCTGAACACCTCTGTTTAACTCCATCTCTGCTAGTTACGAACGGGGTGAACTTGAGCAAAAGCTTACTGGTTTGGTGCCTAAAGAATCTGAGTTCAGATCTCAGCTTTACTACTTATTATCCATATGCCCTTAGACAAAACTTTGCCTGTGGGCCTCAGTTTCCTCATGTGCAAGATGAAGTGGCTGGATCAGAGAGTCTCCAAGGTTCCTTCCAACTGTTACGTTGGACATATATGTTACATGTTCCTCATTTGAGGCTAGACTAAGAGATCTAACACCTCTAGAAACTATGATCTAAGTCTTTGCCATTGCTTATTTCTCTCTTATTCACTGTCATTCCTTCTAAGACCCATCCCTTCACATATGCACTTAAAACTTAGCCTCAAATTTCCATATGCTACCTGGGGGTACCGGGTTGGGTCCAAGTTCTTGCCTTCTCAAAAAATCCTAAAACATGGACCAGAATGCCTACTACAATTAAACCAGGCAGCACAGTAGAAAGGAAGGAAAGCAGTATAAGCCTGAAAAGATATCATTTCCAATTCTGTACATCTCCAGGCTCTGTGACTCAGTTTCCCTTTGAATGCCATAGGGCTGAATCCTAGAGACAGCTTTGTGGTGGAGGGGGGTAGATGTGGCAGAATTCAATTTGGAGAGTTTCCATGGGATGGGTTATAATCATGGACTTAGAAGAGGTGGTGAAAGTGGGCTGAAATTACAGTATAATGGATAATAACAGCAATAATATTAGCTTATATTTACATGACAATATACAAAGTACTCTGCTCACAAATTCTATGGTACAGAAAGTGCAAGTATAATTAATCCTCTCTTTTACAGATGAGGAAACTGGGTTACTGAGTGGCACCAAGATTTGTCCAGTCATTTGTCCAGGCTCAGGGGCTTGGACCTTCTACTCTTTCCGTCATGCAGCAGCCATAGGGGAGAAATCACTAGAAACGAAGAATAACACTGGGATGAATGAGAAAGGGACAGTTTTTCCTCTCCTTAACCAGAAAACCCTCAGAAAAGGGAATACAGTTTTCAAAATGAGAAACTCTTTTCCCCAAAAAGATACTCACTTCCTCTAAACTTTCTGGACAGGACCAAGTTCCAGAGACAAGGATAAACCCTGGAGGGTCTTCTCTAACTAGGGAGTTCTAAAAAATGTTTTAAGAGTTCTAAGACACCAGGCCCCAAACACAGAGCATTAAGGGTTCATCCTTTGAATGTGAAAAAAAAAAAAGTTAGAGTGGCTTAAAAGAACTATGGCTTCTAGAAATAAATTTGTCAAACAGGGTAGAACTCAGAAAACTACTGGGTCTGGTTTCCTAGGAGAGAATGGCCCTTGAAAGCATGCCATGTGTCTGTGAGACTGTTGGTCTGTTGGTCTGTCCCTCTCCAGGTACCTCCTCCAGCCAATAACTATATACTCAGACTCTTCTGCTTTTCCTGGATGTTCCGACCTTTCACCGTCTTCCTTTAGCTTCACCTGCATCTATGCCACCGCTGAGATGGGAGGGGGAGGGGAGAAAGGAGAAGAAAATGTAGGCATAGATCAGAAGAAAAAGAAATCTTCCTGTGATTAGAGAGTAACAGGAGGAAAGTGGGGTATGGCTGGAAAGGATAGAAGGTGAGTGACAGGACAGGGACCTTGGGATGGCTGGGATATCATCATAAAGTCAAGAGAAACAGGTGCAGCCAGCTTCATCAAGGGTGATTAGTTTGCAGAGATAAGGCAAACAGGAAGAGTCTAACCTTAAGAGAGAAAAGGTGTTCTGAAGGGGCAGAAGAAAAGAGGAACATGTTAAGATAAATGAGAGACACATTCCTACTTCCGAATGAGAAGGAAAGGGCTGGGCAGTGAAAGTTGAGAACTGAGAGGCACATTCTCTTCTGAGCATGAGAAGGGCCAGCAACTGAGTCCACACCTGCCCAGTATAGCTCTCTGAAATGCCTTATTACTTCCCCCTTCCCATAAATCTCCACTCACCATATTTTTGGGGGCAGGCTCCTACTTTGGACAGTAAGTGAGGCTTGCATCTAGCTTGGGGTGGTCAAGGGAAGGGCTGGGGCCAGAGAGAGTGGTGAAACGTTACGGAAAGATTTCCTTCCAAGCTACCCTGAATGCCATAATCCATCTCCCTGTCAACACCTTCCCAGTATCACCACTATCATCACTTCAGAGAGACAAACAGCTAGTCCATCAATCCCTCCTGTCTCAGACCTGAGGAGATGGGAAATAGAGGAGCTGTCAACCTGGCTGGAAAACAGACCCCTTCCCTCTTTTCCTGCCTCACACTCCAAGTTTCTAACCCCACTGAATAGGCCTCCTTTATGTTGTGGGGAAACTGAGGACCTCTGATGTGGTGACTGGAACAAAGTTCAAATCAGAGCAGGATAAGGTCAAAGGGTTTTACAATGCCCACCCACTTATCACCCACCCTCCCTCCCATTTAGTCTCTGCTCCCCACATCTGAGTTTTTGAAGCTTAGGTTGACCCAAACTGGCACCTGGGGGGGGGGGGCGGGAAGAGGGCACTCAACAGGAACCATTTCTACTTTAAAGAGCTGCCACTTACCTTCTGACCATTTTCCTCCAGCCCAACCCCCCCCAGTAGCAAACGTGGAGAAATACCACCTCAAGAGCCTCTCTCCATCTCCCCTTCCCTTGGCGCCCCCTCCCCCAATAGCAAACAACCCAGGCACTGCTCCCCCCGGCCTCCAGTTACGGTTCTCCCTCCCCCCAGTCTCTGCCTCCGGCCACAGAGCCGGCCCACCCTCGAACGCCAGGAGCAGCGAGGAAGCCCCCCAGTCTCTGGGCCGCTGCCAGCCTCCAATGCAGTGGCCTTCACCTTGACCCCCTGGTCCTCTCTCCCTCTCTCTTCCCCCGCCGCTTAGCATAAACAAAGGAAGGAGGGGGGCGGCCTGGGCACCGCCCCCGGCGCCTGCCTCCGTCTCCCCCAGAGTCCAGAGAAACCCAGCCCAGCCTCTCCCCAAGAATTCGCCTCTGGCCGCCGGGCCCCCTTACCTTGGCCTCGCATTTCCGATGACAGGAGAAGCCGCAGACTGCAAAAGAGCGAGACACAGAAAGAAAGTTTGTAGCCGCGAGCTGTGAAATGGAAACTCGGGAGAAATCTCCTCCCACCCTCGCCCGCAAGGCCGAGAGCAGGAGGGAGGTGCGGGGAGCGCGGAGCGCGGAGCGCGGAATGGGGAGGGGGCCCGGGGTAGAAGGAATGAAGAAGGGTGATTTGTCGGACTCACCCCCGAGGAGCCCGGGACCGTGGGGACGATCGGAGACCCCGCAAGCGGACAAGCCCCGTGCCAGGAGCAGCTTAGGGAGCTGCGAGCGCCCTGGCAGCGGCGACTGCTGCTGCTGCTGGGGGAGGGGGCCCAGCTTCCCACGCTGGCCGGGGGCCAGAAGCGGAGGTGGCCGAGGGCCTCAGGTGTGGGGCCCCACCCCACCCCACCCCCCTCCGCTGCCCCGACCACAGACCGCCCGCAGCTGCCCACCACCTCGGGTTCACACTATACCCCGGCCCGCCAGCCGCTCCAGAACTGCCCCGAGATCCCACTCCTCTCTCAGTTCTCCCTCTCCCCTTCTCCATCTCCTCTAGGGGCTCGACTTGGCTGGGAGAAAATCCAGGCACAGCAGAGAAACTTACAAGTTCAAGGGGCTCTCAGCACTTACACCCGGCCAGCCCCCTCCAAGGGACCCGAGGACAGACCTGGGAGACACACGCCACACACAGTCACACGAGATACCCATAGGTAGGCACCTGGACACAGACTGAGAGGCACATGCACGCTGGGCCGCTGCCCCACAGCACACTCATACACTTACAGGTCTCTCTTTCCACCCTCCCACTGCCAGAAGCAGGAATCAAATTTCCTAGCGGGTTCCCTTCTGCCTGGAATGTCCCCAGCCCACCCTGGGCCCCCAGCCCCCACCCCCAGTTCCTCGAGGGCCCAGCCCCACAGCCCAGTTGCTCAGCAAAGGCATTCTGTCATTCTTCCCCTCCTTCTAGGCTCAGGAGTGGAGAGGTGAGGTTTACTGTCTTGGTTATTTGGTGTTGGTACAGCTAGAATCCAAGGGAGATGGACAGAAATGAAGATGTTGTGGAATGAGAGACTGCTGCCCCAGCTAAGGTGAGCCCTCAGAAGCTAATCAATCCTCAATCCTCTTCCCTCAGGAAGAATCCTTCTTCCTCAGGTATGGGGCCCGCCCCCTACCCACGCCCCCCACCCCACCCCTCACCCTCCGCTGCCCGGACCACAGACCACAGGAGCTTCCTAAGCCCCCTGTGGGTCTACCCCTCGGTCTCAGTTTGGCTTATCATACCCCTCTAGGGAAGCTCACTTCACTTCTCTTAAAAATTTTTGTCTTCTTGTTACATCACAATTATTTCTATGTATACTCCTCCTTCTCCCCGTCCCCACCCCATTCCATAACCGTCTCCATTAGCAAATCAAAAGAGTCAAACAAAACTAGCCGATACAGCAACTGTCTGTTCACATGTGACATCTGGAGTCATTTGACAGCTGGAGTCAATCACCTGACCTCTGGATACCCTATTTGGTCATTACACTTACTTTGAATTAAGTGGTTTTTCTGTGGTGGTGTTAGTTTACAATATTGCAGTTACCATGCATATTGTTCACCTGGTTCTGCTCATGTTCCCTGTTCATGCAAGTTTTCCTGGTTTTTTTTTCCAGAATTCTTCAAATTCATCTTTTTTACAACACATGAGCTATGTTCCTATTACTCGCTTTGTGACCCCGTCCAGGTCATTACTCTTTTTCTCTTGTTTAAAATGAAGAGAAAAATAGCATCTACTTTGATCTTGAGGATCAAATGAAACAATAGGTGAGTGCAAAATACTCTGTAAACCTCTAAAACCTACTTTAAATCTTTTATTTATTTATTTCTCTTTTTGGTTTCATTCTCCCTCCCCCAAAAAAAAGCATTCTGTGGATATTTTGGTTTCTTGTCTTTGGTTCCTGTAGGGGAAATACCCAGTAGGGGGGTCAAAAGGTTTGAATTTTTCTCAAGTAATTCCAAATTATTTTCCAGAATAATTGGGTCAATTCACAACCCCAACAATAGCTTATTGGTGTGCTTGATTTCCCACACTCTTGAGCACTGACTATTTCCATCTTTTAGTATCTTGACCAATTTAAGGGGGAAAACGTGAAACCTCAGAGTTATTTTAATTTGCATGTCTTTTATCACGAATGATTTGGAGTTACTCTCCCATAAAGTTACAGATAGTTTGTTGTTGCTGGGTAGTTTTTTTTTTTCAGTCATGTCCTACTCTTTGGGATCTTATTTGGGGTTTTCTTGGCAAAGATACTGTAGTGGTTTGGCATTTCCTTCTCCAACTCATTTTACAGATGAGAAAACTGAGACAAATAAGGCAAAGTGACTTGCCCAGGGTCGCACAGCTAGTAAGTGTCTGAGACTGGATTTGAACTCAGGCATGGTACTCTATCCACTGCACCACCGAGCTGTAAATAGATAGATAGTTTTACATTTCTTGAAAATTTCATGTCCTTTGTTCAAGTCCTTGGCCCACTTTATGTATTGGGGAATGGCTCTTGGTCTTCTATATTGATATCCCTCTCTCCCCTTCTTCAGGGGTCAACATTAGGGCTTTGGTTTCTCTGTATTGTCCAAAGGAAGAGGAGAGAAGAAAGGCTGGAGTTGGGTGTAACCTGGAAGGGTGTGACCAGGACCTAACCCTGGCCGTGGTCCCTGTGCTCCAACAGCTATTTCCCAGCTTATGTCCAGTTTCGGTGACTCAGCTCTGTAACTGGCCAACATCCTATACTGCTGAGCAAGGTTTTCCAGACCTCATTGCACCACCCTTGCCCTGCCTACTACTTAGTTCTTCGCCATCCCCTTGTCACTCCAAAGTATGCCTCAGAACTCCCTTCCCTCCACCACTCCTCCCCCATCCCCAGCGCTTGAACTTCTCTTTCTGACCCGGGTAAGCTTAGTGACTGAGTCCCTCTCTCTGGGTGTGGAGTGGAGGAAATAAAAAGGATCCTAGAGTCCTCCTAGACAGGCAGACCATCCTGTCTCTCCCCTTGCCTTCGAACAGGACACCTTCCCCTAACCTGGACTAAGAAGGAGGGATGCTCGCCTGTCCTGGGAGATTGCTGGAGAAGTGGTAGCTACTTTATTTTTCTTCAGTCTTCTATTTCTTCACATCCCTAAGAGTCAGGAGGTTCTCTCTGATGTCTGATTTGCAAATATAGGATCATGGAATTTAGAACTTGAAAACACATCAGACACCATTTTAGCCCAGTTCCTTCATGTAACAGATGTAGAAACTGAGGCTTAGCCCAAGGAGAGAATTTGGCCAAGTCACCCTAGCGGAGCTGGGATTTGAACCCCAAATCTCTGTCTGATTCCAGCACCACACTGACTCTTGCCTCCCGCTCCACTGTGCTGCCCTACGCTGGCCCACAGTATTCAGGGCACCATTCGAAGCAAACATTTATAATGCTGAGCTAGCAAAACAATGTGAGGGTATCTAGAAGCATGTCCTGAAAGACCTGAAACACCAAGGGAGAAGTCAACACCACCACTGATCCATCGAAGAAAACACAGACTGCCTGATTCCAACTGGCCTGCTGTTCCCCAGGGAACCAACCACCTGGGACCCTGAGGGGTCAGATTGATTGGAGTCTGGGGTTCGGGTTCCAGGGATGAGAGACATGACCAGGCATCCAATCATTCAGTTATTTCTTCAACAAACAGTTATAAACAACTACTGTTTATCAAGCACTATGCTGGATGCTGAGATGAGGCCAGAATGTCCTGGCTCAGCATACCTTATCCCCCTTCATTCTAGGGTCATCCCTCTTTTGATGATTTCTTGTATGTAGCTTGTTTGTACATAGTTGTTTGCATATTATATCCTCTATTAGACTGGGAACCCCTTGAGATCAGTGATTATCTTTTACCTTTCTTTGTATCTGAAGCAATTAGCACAATGCCTGGCACATGGCAGCAGCAGGTGTCAAAGTGGATAGAGTGATGGCCCTGGAGTAATCCAGCCTCAGACACTAGCTGTATGCTCCTGGGCAAATCACTTAATCCTGTTTGTTTCAGTTTCCTCATCTGGAAAATGGGGATAATTAGAGCAGCATCTACTTGCCAGGGCTGTTATAAGGATCAAATGAGATAATCTTTGTTTAAAAAAATGTTTAGCACAGTGTCTGGCACATAGTAGGCACTATGTAAATACTTATTCCCTACCTACCCCAGAGTTAGTAGTAGAAACCAAAAGTAGGAAAAGAAGCCAGCCAGCCACCCCCAGATCACAAGTTCCTTAAACTCATTCCTCTAGAGCCAGCTCCATAGTACACACATCAGTCATCCAGCCTTGGGGCCCTGCATCTCCAGCACTCCACCCAAGGACAGCGGGACAGGGAGGATCCTGGCAACCCTTGATTAAGACACTCAACCTAACTGCACAAGCTGTGAACCTAGCCCTCTTCTGCCCATTCATTCACTGGCTCATTTGTCCTACTTTGCACCACAATCACACACCAGCCATTCTTACTTTTCCCTCCTTTTCCATCAGAATTACTACCACTTCTGCCTCTTTCAAGAATGGAGAAATCCCAGGCTGTCCTGACACCACCACAGCCACCCCCATCATCACACATTTATTAAGTGCTCACTACATACTACTCACTGGAAGAACAGATACTCAAATTGAAGCTCAAATACTACGGCTACACGAGAAGACAGGACTTGCTGGAAAAGATCCTGATATTGGGAAAGATTGAAGGTCAAAGGAGAAGGGGATGGCAGAGGGTGATAGATGGTGTCATGGAAACAACGAACAAGAGCCTGGACAGACTTCGAGAGATAGTGGAAAACACAGAGGCATGTCGTTCTATGGTCCATAGGGTCAGAAAGAATGGGACATGACTGAACAAAAAATACCACATGCTGGTCGCTATGCTAACCACCACCTTCTAAACACTTATTTAAAAAATCACAAATACTGGTAGAGCAACACAAAACTGACCTGCCCTCCCCCTAACTTCTGCAGTCTTTTTGATAGCCCCTCCTCTCAATTCCCAAGGCTTATCACCTCCCAGTCACCTCTGACTCTCTTCTCTGCACCCACTGAATCAGTTGACAAGCCCTGTAGATTCCCTCTCCAATGCAGCTGGTGTCTGTTCCTTCTCCACTCTCATCTGCAGTGGGAAGAGGACCAGGGGCAAACTCTAATGCTTGTCCTTATCTGCTAGGTGGTAAGGCAGAGAGAGCACAGACAGGATAGAATCAAGAAGACAAGTTCAAATTCAGCTTCAGATACTTACTAGCTATGTGACCCCTGGCAAGTCATTTAACCTCTGCCTCAGTTTCTTCATCTGTAAAATGGAGATGGAGACAGCACCCTCCTCCCAGAGTGGTAAGATCAAATGAAATCGTATTTGTAAAGTGCTTAAAACAATGCCATTACATAGCAGGTGTACTCCCCTCCCCGCCTCCTCTCGCCTGGACTGTTGAAATAGTCTTCCAATTGTTCTTTCTGAGTGGCAGCATGGTGTATTACTGGGCATGGAGTGGGACAAAACCAGAGTTTGAATCCTGCCCTGCTATTTACCAGCTTCAATGACCCTGAGAAATCCCTTTAACCCCCTAAGCCTCCACCTGTAAAATGATGATAATGATACCGTCTTCCCAACCTCAAAGGATCATGGTGAAGACCCAATGAGAATAATACACACAAAGAACTTTGTAAACCTTAAGGCATTCTACACACCTGTCAGTCATAATGAATCTGTTCTCTTCTACCCATCCTTTCACACCAGCTGAATCACCATCCCTAACTAACACCACATTCATATCACTCTTGTATTCAAAAATCTTTCCTCACTCTCCATCCCCTACATGCTGATATAAAGTATAAAGTGCTGAGGCTGGCCCTTAAGGCCTGTCCTTATTTGGCTTCCATCTACCTCAACCATCTTATCTCCTAGCATTCTCATTCATGGGTTAGCCAAACCCAACTCCTCTCCCTTCTCCGTTCTCACCCCAAACTTTCCCAATCTTCCTATCCAGACGTCTGAGCCTGGAATAGGTTCTTCTCAAACAATCATCTGCGTGAGTTCCCCTTCCTTCAAGGTCTTCAGACAGATGCTGGAAAACCATTTGTCAGCTATGGTCTGGTGGAGACTCCTTTCCAATAGCGATTGGACTACATGGTCAAAGAGGAGAGTCTCTAACAAATCTCATATTCTGTGATTCTATAATCTTCTGACGTCTCTCCCTCCATCCAAGGTCCAATTCAGGAGATGCCCCCTGCATGAATCCTCTCCTGCCTGTTTCCCTATCCCAATGTGAAACTGACCTTTTCCCTCCTTATATCTCTCATGATACTTTGCCTGGACTTCTCCTTTGCTCTCTACCACCCATCCCCATATCACAGTTTCTATTTGTGTATATTATTGTTCAGTTATTTGAGTCATATATGACTCTTCATGATGCCATTTGGGATTTTCTTGGCAGAGATACGGGAGAGGTTTACCATTTCCTTCTCCAATTTATTTTACAGATGAGGAAACTGAGGCAAACAGGGTTAAGTGATTTTTTGCCTAGGGTCACACAGCTTGTAAATGAGTCCACATTTGAACTTAGGTCTTCCTACCTCTTAGCCTGAAGTCCTATCCACTGATCACCTAGCTGCTCCTTATTTGTGTATACTATCCCCTTATTATATGGTAAACTAGTTTAGAAGAGAAGCTATACTGTGCCTTTGTACTTTCAGGCCTAAGACATGGACATTTAATAAATGTTGGGTGAATTGAACCGAGATTCTTCTTCCCTTTAAGGATGTGGCTTATAAAAAGGGGAAGAGGTTCAGTGGTATTTCCTTTATGAAAACCTCAGAGATCTAGGGAATACCCGTTTTGGGAAGGACCTGCGGAAGGCCCTTCTCAAACCAACCACTGGGTTACACAAGTTCATCATCCCCATGACAACATGCCAGGCCCAAGCATGGACACAAGCATGTTCAGATGATCCTAGGGCTTGGGCTGCAAGGTTGGGGTTGGCGGTGGCTTAGTGCAACCTCCTCTTTTTACAAACAAAGAAACTATAACTCAGAGAGGAGAAAACACTTGTCCACAGCTACAAAGCTAGTAAGGAAGGCTGAGAGAAGCTCAGGTTGTCCAATTTTAGATCCAGAGCTCTTTGAGTCAAAACCCGAATAAAACAAAGTTCTTATCCTAGGAATCCTGGGTAGACCCTGAGAAGTCCAGAACAACTGGTAAATCAGTGTGCTCTGCTGTAATAAAGTGTTTGACAGTAAATAAACAAGACCCTTGGAAAGCTGGAGAACAATGAGAGAAAAACAGGGAGGAGACCCCAGGTCAGTCCACCCCATCCCACTTGTCCCCTCCCTTTTCTTCCTCCTTTTCTTTCTCCTCTCTCTCCCCTTCCTTCTTTCTTCCCCTTCTCCTCCTCTCCCCTGTCCTTTCCTCCTCTAGTCTCATCTCTCCTTCTACCTCTCCTCTCCTCTCTCCTCTTTGTTCGCTCTACTTCTTCTCCCCTCTCCTTTTCTTTCCTCACTTCTCTCCCCTCTCCTCCCCTTCCCTTGGGACTCTGCCTGAAATGACCCCTCAAGCATACACTCTCAGGTAACATTGCAACTTCACAGCCCTTAGCTCAATCATCAGCTGGGCTGCCACATGTTTTGTTTTTGGTGGTGGGGGTTGGGGTGTTGGGGGGGGGGTACTGATTTCCTGCCTCCTGGGAACACAGGAAGCCTGCATTGTTGGAACCTAAATGGCTCTTTCCTCCTCAGTTCAACCATCGGAAAATGAGCAAATAACTGGCTTGCACCTGATTCCACAGATAACAGGAGGCTTGGCTCAACCCTGTCCTTTCCCTAGGGTCCCACTGTCCCAGAGCATGGAACGACACAGCTTCTCTCCCCCTTCCTCCTTCTTTGGTCTTGATGCATCCTCTCCAAGGCCCCTGTCACTCCTGGGAAACAGAATACCACTAACTTATCTATGGTTAGCCAAATGGGGAAGGAGGCTGGGAGTGGATACTGTATAGTTCTCCTCTTTCAAAATGCTCAATATTGTCATTGAATAAAAATATACATAGACACTTCATGGCTTAACTCCAACCCAGCCTTGTTGGGAGGGCCTCACACACTGTCGGTCATGGGTAAAATTCTGGCCCTTCTCAGTCTGTAGGGAGATGGTGGTTGGATTAAATGATCTCTCTGGTCCCCTCTAGCTCCCATATTCTGTACACTATTACAGAGGCAGCTCACCCTATAGACCCAGGGGAAAGGGAAGGGAGGTGGAACAGAGGTTCTAAAAATCCCATGTAAACTGAACACTGTCTTCATGTTGCCTAAATAAATAGGATATGTGCCTCAGTATAACAAATAATCAAGCATACCTTCTGCGAAGTGAATAAAAAAGAGAATGTCTCTCACATATGGGATACATCGATCAATGTATCTCACACATATGCATATGATTATTGTTCAGATGTCTGTAGATACTATTGATTGATAAAATACAAAACCACTTGAAAACACTGTTAAATTCAGAGTAGGTTTTCTTTTGTTATTATGCATTTTTTTCACGAATAGATGATACAATAGAGAGGGAGTATGTCCTAATGGATAGGAGCTTTGGGGCCAGGAGGACCTCGGTTCAAGCCTCTCCTCCAACATATACTGGTTGTGTGGCCCTGGCC
Source organism: Bettongia penicillata ogilbyi (assembly GCA_023548195.1). NCBI lineage: Eukaryota > Metazoa > Chordata > Mammalia > Diprotodontia > Potoroidae > Bettongia > Bettongia penicillata. Next base: position 3,030,579 of record JAJHZJ010000799.1, on the reverse strand, counting down.
AATTCACTGAACCTCTCAATGCTCTAGGTGACTTGCTAAGACCATAAGCTGAAGAGAAGCTGCCCACCTGCATTAGTAAAAAGAATTTCCTTACCTCGGAAGCTTCTTCCTCCCCTATATAAATGAAATCACAGGTCCAGCCCCTATCCTGAATGAGATATCACAATGTGTGAGCGAGGAGGGTTGGGGGAAAAATAATCCTCCATTCACCAACCCTGGGCTTGAGTCAGACTTCCAATGATGTGCAGGATGCTTAGGAGGGACCAACCCCATGCCAGGATTTCCCTACTATTCAGTCATAGGATCCCCTCCTTCAATAAAAAGGAAGATATGAATGTAGCCAGACTGGACCAAATGAATGGATTCCCTCTTCCCAGCCCTCAGCTTATGTGAGATCATTCATGCTTGGAAGTCCAGATTCATGGGTTCAAATCCCACCTTAGACACTTAGTAGCTGTATAGTCCTCTAGGCAAATCTTAATCTCTCTGAGACAGTTTCCTCAGCAGCACCTATCTCACAGGACTTGCAAGAACAAAATAAGACAGTAAATGTAAAACTTTTTGCAAAACTTTAAAGCCTATAAAAATGTCAAATGCTATTATTTTTATTTTTTTAATTCTTACCCAGCCCTGGTATTTTTGGAAACTAGAATGTGAACTAAAGGGAAGATAAAATTAATTCCATGCTGGATCTAAACCTAGCACCAGACTTGAACTCGAAGAACAGGGGATAAGTCCCCTTTCTAAGGGGTTTTTCATAAGATGAAAGCTAAAGCAAGGGGGAAACTGAGGCTCATGTACCTCCAGGGACACCTAAGCATCTTCACTCTCCAACAAGGACCAGGAACCGTTAACTAGAAGAGCCCTGAATCTGCACTCAGAAGATAAAAATCACACTCCCCATATTCTGAGAGGTCTAATCCAACCTTCAGTTTATAGATGGGGAAACACTTAAATGACTTGCCCAAGGTCACATAGTTACTAATGAATATCTCAAATCTGAGATCATAAGAACAATAGCTAGCATTTAAATAGTGTTTTGAGGTTTACAAAACATTTTACAGATGTCGTCTCATTTGATTCTCACTATAAGCCCGTAAGAAGAGTGCTATCGTAATCCTCATTTTATGAAAGAGACGAGAAAGTTTTATTTGACTTATTCAGGGACACACAGCTAGCCCCACTTACAAATAACAATTTAAATTCACAAAGGGCTTTATGAATATTGACTCATTTTATCCTCACAATAACCCCAGGAGGTAGATGCTGTTGTTATTACTACCATTTTACAGATGAGGAAACTGAGGGAGATGATGGTGAAGTGACTTGACCAAGGCCACACAGCTAGAAAGTATCTGAGATTGAATTTGAACTCAGGTCTTTCTGGACCTGGAACTTCATGTCCAACATTTTATTCACTGAGCCACCAGCTATGAGCCAGAAGACACAGACTTCAGTTACAAGTCTGTCACTTATTCCCTGAGAATGTAAGGACCCTTATGCCAGGCACCAAAGAAGTCTAAAGTCCTGATCTTGAACTCCAAACAACTATAAGTCATTATCTAATTCTTCCCTCTCTCTCTTCCTTCTTTATTTCTTTCTTTCCTTTCTCCTTCCTTCTCCCTCCCTTCTTCCCTCCCTTCTCTTCCCTCTGTCCTGTCTCCTTCTTTCTCTCCTTCCTTCCTCCTTCCCTTTTTCCTTTCCTTCCTCTCTCTCTTCCTTCCTCCCTTTCTTCCCTCCCTGCCTTTCTTCTTTCCTTCCTCCCATCCTCCCTTTCATCCTCCCTCCCTTTCTTCCCTCCTTCCTTCCCTCTCTTTTCTCCTCCCTCCCTCCCTCTGCTTTCTTCCTCATTCAGTACATACAGTGTGTGGATTGGGGGGAATGCGAGAGATACAACGTTGAGAACCCATCTGCCCCTAGCCTCCAGGAGCTAGAAGTGAGAAGGATGACAAAGCAGGAACAGATACCTAGAATATGTGGTCCCATTCCTAAGTGCACTTGGGGAGGTGCTGGACAAAAACACTTAGATAAGGATCAATAAGTGTGAGGCAGATCATGCTCAGTGACCCGTGGGCTGTGACTAATTGAGGAATTCAGAGTGAAGCAAACATTTATTAAGCAGCTATCATGAGCGAGGATCTGGAGACACTGATGCTGGCCGTGATGGCTCTGCCTTCCAAGAGTATCCTTGTTGGAGCAAATGCTTTGGATGATTCAGTGGGTACATGGGCAAGTACAACACAGGTCATGATGTTCTGAGGGCAAAGGAAAGGTCCAAAAGGCTCTAGGAATATCTGAAGAGGGAGAAGCGAGGTGATGGAAGTAGGAAAACGCTGGATCTGCAGTCAAAAGACCTGGATCCAAATCTTGACTTTTGCTACCTGTCTGACCTCAGCCAAGTCAAATCATTTCTTTGAGCCTTAGTCTGCTACTCCATAAAATGATGGGATTAGGCCAGTGGAAAGAGTGACAGGTTAGGAATCAGAGGATCTGCATTCGAGTCTCAGCTCTATCTCTTACAACCTGGGTGACTCTGGACATATTAGAGCTTCTCTGGACCTCAGTTTCCTTATTTACAAAAATAAGGGAGGTACTGAACTAAGTGATCTCAAAGGTCTATTCCAGCTCTAGATGCTACAATATTTAAAAAGTGTCCCCCACAATGCCTGGCACATAGTAGGTGCTATAAAAATGCTAGCTATTATAGTTATTATCAAAAAAGGAGGCAGGGAAGTAACACAGTGAATAGAGGACTGAGTCTGAAGTCAGGAAAACCTGAATTCAAATCCTGTCTCAGACACTTACTAGCTATGTGATCTTGGGCAAGTCACTTAACCTTGTGGGCCACAGTTTCTTCATCTGTAAAATGATCTGGAGAAGGAAATGGCAAACTACTCTCTTTGCCAAGAAAATCCCAAAAGGGGTCAGAGAGTGGAACACAAATGAAAAACAAACAGGTGAAACAATCTAACCTTGCCATTTTAGAGATAAAGAAACTGAACCCCAGAGAGGCTAAATATTTTATCCAATTCACCCAGATAGTAGAGTGGAAAACCAGGATTCGAGCTCAGAGGATAAGAGGCAACAAAGGTATAATGGAGCGGGGGGGGGGGGGGTGACCTACAGTGGGTTTGAAGTCAGGTGAGAGGTGGGTTCAAATCCTGACTGTTCTACTTACCAGCTGGATGACCTTCTTTAACCACTCTGGGCTTGGTCTCTAAAATGAAGTTCTTGAAGACAATTTATAGATTCCTTCTATTTTCTGGTCCTAAATTCCAATAACTCCATGTTCAGAGTTCAAAGGAAATTTGCAACTAATTTCATCAGCCCTCGGTGCTGATACAGATTAGCGCACCTGCCCTGCAACCTGCGGCTTTTAGAAAGTGGCATGGACCCAGAGGGGTAGAAGGGAGTTGTTGAGGGTCATCTAGGTAGTGGAGGGTCACGCTAAAATAAAAATAAGTACAAGGTAACAAACAGCTACGGGGAAGGCACGAGCAGCTGAGATCAGAAAGATTTCAAGCCAAGGCAGCCAGCCCCTTGAGCTGGAACTTAAAAGAGGTCAGACACAGAGACCGAGAGAGGGAGAGAAAGAAGAGTGGGGAGAGAGAGATGAAGAAAGGAGAGAGAAAAAGGGAAGAGAGAAAGGGGGAGAGGGACACAGAGAGAGGGACAGACAGAAGGAAGGAGGAAGAGAGAGGAGAGAGGGGGAAAGACGACAGAGAAGGGGACAGAGATATGAAGGGAGAGGGAGAAAAATAGAAAGAGAAACAGAGAGAGGGAGAGAAAGAGAGAGAGGGAGGGGAGGCAGAAGCAGAGGGGGAGACAGAAAAATTAGAGATAGAGAGACAATGGGGAGGGAGTGAGGAAACAGGGAGATGAAAGAGACGAAAAGATGGAGAGAAAGATACAGGGAGAGAAACAGATACACAAAGACAAAGAGCAAGGAGAGAGGGAGAGGGAGAGAGAGAGAGAGAGAGAGAAACAGAAATAGGAGATATGGAGAAGGATAGAGAGAGAAAGAAGAGAGAGATGTGGAGAGAACAAGTTAGAGACAGAGAACAAAGGGGGATGGAGAGAGAGAGGAGGAAAGTGGAAAGAGAGAGAGGAAGGGGGAAAGGATGGTAGAAAAATCAGAAACAGAAAAGAAGGAGAAAGAGAGGAGAGAGAAAAGAGAGAAAAGGGAGAGGGAGAGAGAGAGAAGAGAGAGGGAGGGAGGGAGAGGGAGAGAAGAGAGGGAGGGAGGGAGAGAAGAGAGAGAGAGAGAGAGAGAGAGAGAGAGAGAGAGAGAGAGAGAGAGAGAGAGAGAGAGAGAGAGCTGAAATCAAGGAAGCACAACCTGTCATGTACTTGGAGGTCCTTGTAGAAATGTGTCCTTTATTTTTCACCCCCTCCCAATTCCAAAATATTTTTTGTTTGACATTTCCACCCTTTCCTCTTCTTAATAAGTTAAAGGAGGTGACAAAACAGCTTGCTAAGATGACCAGCCCATTTCTGGCTCCCTTTTTATCTTTCAGAGAAAAGAGTCAAGGATCTGGTATGACTCAGTCAGTAGAGAAGGTTGAGGTTTAATTCAGTCATGGTCTTCATCTCTCTAACTTACTTTTTTGGGGGGAGGAATGAATTTTCTTATTATTATTTTTAAATTTTTCATTAAAGACAACATTTAATACAAACACCAATTTAACAGCAATCCAACCAAAGACTGGGCTAAATCTGCAACCCAAACCCCTAAATTAGAACCATTTACAGCCATCTGTTTCTCACCTCCAAGGAGAATAGGACCCAAATGAGCTGAAACTGCAGCTGGAGGGAGCGCAGAAGGGCTCGTACTTTTCCTACTCTGAGGATTGGATTGGAAGTTGGGGGGAGACTGTGAAATCTCATTATACTTAGTTCCTTAAAAATAGGGGAAACCCCCTCTGTTTGAGCCCAAGTCAGCACCTGCCAACACACCTAGAAAACAGAAGGGGAGATCATAGAATTTGAGTTGAAAGGGTCCTTAGAAATCATCTGGTCCAACTTAATCTCTTTTTACATTTAAGAAAACTGAGGCCCAGAGAGAGACAACTATTTTTACAAGGTTGAGTAAGAAAAGTAACTGTTAAGTCCAACCTTCCTCCACTACACCCAAATGCACAGTGACCTCAGGAGTGCTGAGTAGCCTCTGGAAGTCTTTAAGCACCAAGAGCTCTAATTCTGAGCTAACCAGCAAGGACACAAAGAGGAAGGAAACAACTGAGTACAAAATGGAATGGGGCAAAAGGTGAACCAGCCCCAGAGAGCTGCCCACCGCAGTGGGGAGGGGAGAACAGTCACAGAGATGTCTCTGAGTCACCTAGTTTAGGAGTCCTTCAGGCACACACCATGTAACCCTTTGAACCCGGGATGGCAACAAGGAGGCAAACGGAAACCTCACTCATTTTTCCCATTCCTCAATGAAGAAGCTGTGGGGAAGGTCCCTGACCTTTTAAGGGTAGATATATCTTCCCTGGAGAGAAGTCTGCTGGTTAGGCAGGGCAGTGTGGGAAGGGAGAGGCTCTGAGAGGGGCAGGTCTCGGGCCTCAGAGTTGGCTGGCTGGTCATTCTTCTAGTGTTTGCTCTAGGAAGTAGCCTTATTGGGAATTGTAAAGATTGTAAAGAGTCAGAATGACCAGGGTCTACACTCAACAATGTCTCTGCACACTGGCTGCCAATGGATTTAACTAGAGGACAGATGGCCATAACTCCACCTGTCATGGTAGGGTATGGTGACACCAGGCATAATGACCAACCATCTCAAATGACTCTGCCCAACGAGCTGGTCTTGTAAGAATGCACCCAGCCTGCTTTACGTTGCACAGCTGCGACTGAGTAATTCTTTTCTCCATTCTGTGCCTCAGTTTTCATTTTCATAGGCACAGATAAACATCCTGTGAGGGACAGAAATAGAAGTGAGAGAAGCAGGAAGCCCATCTTCGCTGGGATTCAGGGTCCTGGTTCCTTATCTGTAGGGCTTCCTTATTTTCTAGCCACAAAATCGTGAGATCAAATCACCAAACCTGTTAGTATTCAGTTTCCTCCTTTGTAAAATACCTGCCCTGTCTACAAAACTAAAGGAGAGAATGGATATGAAAGTTTGATAAATGGTAAAGAGAAACAAAGACGCGTAAGAAGACCAAAAGGTGGCACATTTGCTGTTATTAACAAAATCCCAGTCAGGAGAAGGGGCTTTGGACTCCACTCAAACTACTATTTATTTATTAGAGACTGAATAATTAATAATTTAATTATTATTTTGCTCCTTGCTACCTGTGTGACTACTCTACCTTAATGGCTTCATCCTGAGAGAAGGATTTGAATTAAATGACCTCTAAAATCTCTTCAAGCTACAACATTCTGAGCCTGTGATTGCTTAAATGATCCCGTGATGTCGGGCTGCCGGACTGAATGACCTCTGACATGTCTTCCACCTCTAACATTCTATAAACCTTTAATTGCCAACCTCCCCCACCCCTACCCTTAATCCCCAGCTAGGTTTTTTTTGTTTGTGGGGGAGGGGGGACATTTGGTTTTTGTTGTTGTCAACTACTTTGTTTTAAGTTAGAGCTTCCTTGGAGTTGACTGCATGGAGCTGGTAAAGACAGAGCCCGTGCCTCTTCTCCACCTTCCTTTTAACATCAAGGGCTCCGTACTGAGCAAGGTCTTTGAGGGAGGAGTACCAGTTTCCCCATCTCCTCAACGCCACTGTCTTCCTACCCCCCCCACCACCACTTCTCTTACAGCCCATCCAGGAGTGGCCAAACTAACTTGACTACCAGCTTCCTGATGATTTCCAGTTCACGCCAGCTATATACCAGGCTCTGTGCAAGATGACTTCTGGGGCAGAAGCTGAAACTTCAGGGACATTCACCCAGAACTTATTATCCCACCACACTACCCAACTCCTTTCTTTGCCAGAGGTCCTGACTTAAAGAACTTCTCCCCCTACCCCCACCCTCCACCACCACTACTACCCAGGATCTGCATAGGAGGCCAATGAGACAATGCGGGGAGTGGGGAAGGGTTGAGGGCTAGGTAGAACACTAGGAGAAGGGCCGGAGAGATTGCCAGGAGAGGGGCAGGGGCTCATGGTCTCATATCTATACAATTTCACATTAAAATAATTCAAGGGGTAAATAATGCAAGAGTGGCAGCCGCTATACAGTTGTGACATCATTCTTAGGGCTCTAAGAATTCCAGCCTCCCACCCACACTTTGTGGAAGGACGCTGCCACCATGTGGTCACTATTAGACACTGACAACAGAAACAAATAAAGGACCAAGCACTCTCTATGTTGTGTCGTGATGGGGACAATGATCTTTTTGCTTCCAATTTAGTTCAACAAAAATGTATTAAGTGCATGCTATCTGCATTGATGCTGTTGGATCAGGGAAGATAAACATTACCAAAAAAACAGCCGGTGACTTCAAGGAGTCTATTATCAAGTGGGGACAAATACACTACAAGTTATAATATGAGAAGTATGAGATATTGTGGTTGGAGCCAAATCTGGTCTCAGATACTTACTAGCTGTGTGACCCTGGGCGAGTCACTTAACCCTGCTTGTCTCAGTTTCCTATCTGTAAAGTAAACTGGAGAAGGAAACGGCAACCCCCGGTTGGTGTTGTGTTTGTCCTTCGTTCTCGAAGAGGACCGTGACATCAAGATGATGACATGACTTGCAGTTGGCATTGATTTGAGTGAGGGAGGCTGGGCAAGGTCACCAACCTCACTTTCTTCTCCCAAGCCATCTGAGTCCAGTGGCCTGATACTCATCAGGATGGCTGGAGATGGTCCAGGATGCAATGTGAGACCCTGGCCCTTTCAGGCTAAGGTCTTATAGCATTCTCTTTGAGTGAGATACACCCATTCAATGTATAGGCTTCTTAAAGTAGTTACTCAAGGAATGGCCCCTTTAATAAAAAAAAATCAAATGGGGAGGAGAAAACCCTAGAAAACCCCAAATAGGATCATGAAAAATAAGACACAACTGAACAACAAGTTCTAGATGGAGTACTGGAAGATCTGAATTTGAATACTGCCTCAAATGTTTCATAGCTGTGTAACTCAGACCAAATCTCTGAGCCTCTGCTTCTTCATCTGTAAAATGGGGATCATAATAGCCCCCATAGTCACCGTGTTATTGTGATGTTCAAATAAGATATTATTGGTAAAGTACTGTAAAAACCTTAAATTGAGAACCAGATTTTATCAGAGGGTAGGGATCTTTCATCTTATTAATTCCCTAAATTCCCTAAAATTCCTACCTCTCTTGAATTATTCAACTGTTCTTCCTTAACCATAATAATTCAGATATACATAGTGCTTAAAATTTACAAAGTTTTTTTGTCTTATGAGTATTTATCTCTATTTTACAGATAAGGAAAGTGGCTTAGGGAGTTTGAGGTCTGCACACAGTTACACAGCTAAGTCTTCTGTCTAGTGTTCTTTCTGCTAAAACCAAACCACTTCCCAATTCTACTCAGGTGACCTGCCCTCCCAACCCTCCAAGATGGGCAAGGCATAGCAGACCCAGCATGAGACGGGGATCCAACATGTAATAGTAGGGAAAGCATGATCTCATTCCCTGAGGAGAAGAACTTACCTTTGAGAGCCCAGAATGTGCCCAAATCACCCACAAGCCACCAGTCCTTTACAAAGGAGTCTGTTCCACCCCGTCTTGTCCCCTCCTCCCCAGCCTTTCAATGTCCAGTGTCCCACTCACCTTTACAGATGCTCCCCTCTCGAGTGATCACCTGCCGGCAGATGCCACAGGGCTTCACCTTTTTGAAGGTCTTTACTTTGAAGGTGTGAGTAGTGGGTGCCTCCAGGTCTTCAGGCTGTAGCAAAGAAAGGGGCAGAGTTCTTAGGTCTAGGCAGGGGATAATCATATGGGGGAAGGACAGAGGAGGTACCTGGGATAATAAAGCAAGGGTTGGGACTGGGAGCAGTGGGAAGGAATAGTGGAAAGGAGCTCTCCTTACCCATTCTCCTGCCTGGCTGTTCTGGAACCAACCTGCTCTCAGACCAAGCGGAGTAGACAGTCACTGACTAGTGAAGAAGATTGAATTTACTTCCTATCAGAAGACCTGTGTTCAAATGCTGCCTCCACTACCCGTGTGACCTTGGGTCAGTCACTTAACTGTCTCAACCCCCTTCTCCTCATTATAAAAACAAGGGGGTTGAACTCTAAGATCTCTTCAACCTATGACCTGACTGTTCAGTCTTAACAGGCTTTTAAATAAGAACAAGGATTTGTTTGTTTGGTTGGTTTTTGGGCAGAATGGGGTTTATTGATGATGACATTTATTACAAACACTTTCCAAAAGTAAAAAATAATGAATGGTTAAAAATGAAGCTACAACTCATGTTTCTGTAGCACCTTGCAGCTTGCAAAAACCCTGTGAGGTAGGTGCACCAGCATAAAAATAATAATTAATTTTTATATTTAATATATTTAAATTATATAAATATATTTAAAATGTTTAATTTTAAAGATATTTAATGTATAAGTATATATTATCTCGTATGCTCCAGGCATTGTGCTAAACGCTTTACAAATATCTCATTTGAACCTCAAAAACCCTGGGAGATATGTGCTATTATTAGCCTCATTTTATAGATGAGGAACCTGGGGCAGAAAGGTTAGGTGACCTGCCCAGGGTCACACAGCTAATAAGTGTCTGCAGTCATATTTGAATGAAGGTTTTCCTGACTCCAGGCCCACACTGCACCACCTAGTTGAAGTATTATCATTCCCATTGGACAGATAAGAAGACTGAGACTCAGAAAGCGTAAATGCCTTGTCCATAATTGTACAGTGGAAGCCAGGATTCCAACCCAGGTCTCCTAACTCCAAGTCCAGTGTACATGAAGACCTTCCCTCAGTTTCCCTCTTGAAGCAAGGGAAGGAGGAAAGTTCCCACTTGAAGAGGGCTCAGCTATCCTTACAGACACCTAACTGATGAGAAGCATCACATGTAAAAAGGGTTGGTTCCATTGACAGGGTTTGTAGGATTTAGAGCTTAGAAGGGACATCAGAGGTCATTTAGTGCAATAAGAGTGAGGCCCAGAAAAACACACAGTCCAATACACCCCTTTATTTTACAAAAGCGAGGCTCCACACGTTACCCAGTGGGCAGAATCAGAATTCAAGCCCCAAAATCCTTCAGATTCTAAATATAGCACTCTTTCTATCAGAAGCTTTGGTCTAAAAACTCTGGATCTCCTTCCATAACCCAAACAGATCTCTCCTGCGCTGACATCCCCAAATACCAGATTCCAAGACTTTCCTTTGGAAAGCATTATGGTTGTGGGGAGTGGAGGTGGGGAAAGAACAATGGAGGCTTAGCGCTGGATTCAAATTCCACTTCTGACCCTTGCTCCCTGGGCAACCATAATCAGGTCACAACATCATCTATAAGAGGAGAGGCCCTTTCGCATTCTACTTCGAAGTTCCCTTTCCTACATCTCCCCTCCTCTCCCCATGGTAAGAATCGTCCTTCCCCTGTCCATTCTTTTCATTTCCCAGACACATCAGTAGGGGCCAGCAGAGTCTTCTCTACCAATACTTCTGGGGTCCAGCTCAGAGCTAAATCTCCCCTCCCATCCCCACCACCCTTCCATACTGAGATTTTCCGATTGCTTCTCAATTCTTTCTTTTTTTCTAGTTAGTTTCCACATCCTCTTTAAGCTTGTAGAGGCTCTTCTAGTTCCTCTCAATGGATCATTCCCAGATGAAGGGAAAATCCCAAGACGGGTGGAGGAAGGAAAACTTCTTATGACTTTTGGAGAAGGGGTGGAGTCCAGTGGAGCTTCAGCCCACCCCTGTGTCTCATAAATCCAGAGTGTCCCAGGATTCATCTCCCAAGATTGTCTGGCCCAGAGCCTGGGTAAAAATCTGAGTCACAGACTGGTGGACACACAGAGGGAGGAGGGGGGATGTGAGGGTAAGAGACAGAGCCAGAAAAGGGGGAAAGTCAGAAAAAGGAGACAGAGAGAAGGGTAAAGAGAAGCAAACAGAAATGCTAACAAAAACAGGGTCAAAGGGAAAGGGAAAAAAGGGTCAGAGAAAAAGGGACTAAATACTTCAATACTTTCAGTATGTGTAAAGTTCCTCTACTCATATAGATCACATCCCACTCAAATATTAGTAGCAAATAGTCTACAAGAATTACAATAACTATAAATAATTAATATTAATGAAATTTAAAGAAATTAAATAAAAATAAGAAAATTAAAAATTCATTAAATAGTCATTAAATGATGTTAATAACAATAATAAAATAACATTTTACCATCTTTGGGGAGGGGAGGGAAAGAGAGAATTTGGAACTCAAAATTTTCTTAAAAACATGTTAAAAATTTTTTATATTTAATTGGGGAAAAATAAAATATTTTTTAAAATAAAATAAAAGCTAGCATGTATGGAGTACTTTCAGATTTGCCAAGGATTTTACAAATATCTCATTTGGTCTTCATGACTACAGTAGGAAGTAGGTGCTCTTATTATCCCCATTTTACAGATAGGAAAAAATTCGTCCCCCCTATAGATAACAATGTCTAATTAACGTAGCATTCTAAGATTTTCAAAGTGGTTTACCACAAAGTGGTTTATCAGTGGTTTATCACATTCAATCCTCACAACAGCTCTATGTGATCAATTCTATTATTAGCCTCATTTTGCAGATAAGGAAACTGAGGCTGAGAGAAATTAAATAGAAGAGGATCATACAGTTATGGAAGTCTTTTCTGGATTTGAACTCAGCTCTTCTAGACTCCAGAGCCAGGTGATCTAGGTGATCCCAGTGCCACCTAAATGCCTGACCTCTCCAGACTTAATAGGCTGATCTCCAAACAACAGATATATTGTCCATCACTGTAGCTTCGAGATCACACTCCACTCCAATGGCATCTCCTTCAAGAACCCAAGATCATCTTCAAGGTATGACAAGGCATTGAAATAATTTAGAGGAGTGATATATAATGATAATGATACATAAGGACGGCTAGGTGGCGCCATAGTGCATAGACCTTGCTTTGTTCCCTTCTTCTTCCATCTCTAAAGCTGTCCATTTCAAAGAGGATGCCCAGTCAGCCCAAAATAAACAAGAGGCAGCCTAGAACCATGGCATGGTATGGGGAGGGCGGTGTTGGGCAATGGAGGTGAAGGGAGAGAGAAAGCCTCTGGAGCTCAGCTTCTGGAGTAAAGGTGGAGATGACTAAAGAAAACTTTAGCCCTGATACACCCCACTTCAAGAACCCTGGAGTCCTGGCATTCCAGTGACCACATGTTGGCATAAGCCTGGGGAGATTCTGTCCTGTCCTTTCCTGACTAAGCTCATCTCATCACCTTCTCCAGAGCAGTTCACATGCACCAGTCCATCCAGTCCCATGATTGCCATAGACACATCCCTGATAAACAGACACTATAGCCCACAGCCCACATAACCACAAATCCGTAAAATGTTAGAGCTGGAAGATACCTAAAATTGGATATCTTAAGCTTTTGTATCACTGACCTCTTTGGCAGCTTGGTGAATCCTATGGACCCCTTCTCAGAACAATATTTTTAAATGAATAAAATACACAGGGTGACAAAGGAAACCAGTTATATTAAAATAGTTAACAAAAAAAACCAAACCTTTTTAACAAGTTCATAGATCTCAGGCTAAGAACCCCTGCCTTAATCAGAAGACCCATATTGGAAATCTGGTTCAAATACTTGCAAACTGTCACACAAGACAATTACCTAGATTTCTCATAGCCTCAGTTTTCTCATAGGTAATAGTTCTTGCGCAACTTCGCTCACAGGGGTGTTGGGAGTAAAGTGCTTTGTAAATTTTAAAGCACTATCTATATGTGAGCTATCATTATTAATCTACTCAAAGGATGGCTAGTCTGGAACTTAGTGGCAGGGGTTGGAACACTCATCATCCTGCCAACCGTTGAACAGAGAAGGAAAACAGAGAAGGAAAACTCAAAAATGAGTATCAGACTTCAAGCTGATGCAACCAACTTGTCCCTTTCCCCACACCCTCAGCTTAAGAATGCCCTTGCCCAAGAGCAGTGGACATAAATCTTTGAGATCAAATATGTCTAACCCAAACTCCCTAGGTTCTGAAATTTTCTCATCCTTTCCCAATCAGCCAATCTCTAGGCCAAAGTCCTAGCACTCCCCTGGCCTCCTTGAACCTTGACCACATCCTATCATGGCCAAGAGGTATAGGTAGACTTGAGGGAGACAGAGTAGAACAGTCCTGGGAAGAGGAGTTGATTATGAAAAGTGATAATTAAATTATAAGATATGTCTTGATGAGTAGATGAGTCCTCAGCCATAAGGTTATAGGATTTAGAGCTTAAAGGGACTATCTAGACCAGGGGTGGGGAACAAACTGCCTTGAGGCCACATGTGGCCTTTTAGGTGCTCAAGTGCTGCCCTTTGACTGAATCCACACTTCACAGAACAAATCCTCTTAATGAAAGGATGTATTCTATGAAGTTTGGATGTAGTCAAAGAGCAGCACTTGAAGACCTCGAGGGCCACATATGGCCTCAAGGTTGCTGGTTCCCTACCCTTGACCAAGACTAACTTCATAATTTTATAGATGAAAAAAACTGAGGCCAGATATTATTATTAACAGTAATAATAACAGCTGACAGCTACATGGTGTTTGAAAGTTTGCAAAGTGCTTTATATCCAGTAGACATTGGAGGCAATATGGAGGTAAAAATTCCTGGATTTAGAGTCAAAAGGCCTGAGTTCAAATTCCAGCACTACTACTTATTACCTGTGTAGCCTTGAACAAGTCACTTAACTTCTGTGGCCTTAGTCTTTTACTCTTTAAAATTAAGAGGTTAGCAGAGATCCCACTGCTAGGTACATACTCCAAGGAGGTAAAAGATAGAGAAGTCCCACATACAGAAAAGTATTTATGGCAACATTTTTTTATAAAAACAAAGAACCAGCAACCAAGTAAATGCCCATGAGCTGGGAAATGGATATATAAATTATGATACATGAAGGTAATGGAATATTACTGCACCAAAGAAACTATGACCATGAAGGATGTAGAGAAGGGAAGACTTATGTGAACTGACAAAAACAAAAGTAAGCCAAACCAGGAAAACTATGTAAGGAATGACTACAATAATTTAAATGGAAAAAGAAACAACAGTAACAAACAAAAACCGTAACTTGAATGCTTTGTAGTTACAAGGACCAAGCTTGAGCCTGAAGATGAAATAAGAAAAGCATGCAGTCCTCCCATCTTTGCAGCTACTGAGGATTTGGGGTGTGGGACCATGCAAATAATACGGATTCCATTAATGTGTTAGTCAGTTTTATGGAATTGCCTTTTTTTCTTTCTTTTTCATTCTTTATTACTGGGACAGCTCTCTGGTTAGGTGAGAGGAAAGATATATTTCATAATGAAGATGATATAAAATTAAATTTTCTTAATTTTAAATGAAGGGATTGAATGAAATTTTCTGACTCCATACTTTCATTTGATTCTCAAAACAATCCTGTGCATCAGTCAATAAACATTTATTAAGCCCTTGCTAGGTACCAGGCACTATGCTAACTGCTGGAGATACAGAGAAAAGTAAAATACAGTCCCTGCTCTTAAGAAGCTCATAATCTAAAGGCAGAGACAACATGCAAATTACTATGTACAAACAAACTACAAGTAGGATAGATTGGAAATAATTTGACACAAGGAAGGCACTAGAATTAAGAGGAATCAGGAAAGGGTTCCTTAGAAGGTGGGATTTTAGATGGGATTTGAAGGATGCAAATATTCTTGTTGCCATTTTACAAATATGGAAACTGAGGTATAGAGAGATTAGAACACTTACCCAAACTATCATGAGAGGTTTCCTAGTTCTTTGATGGAATCTCTCCTCTCCTTCCTCCCTGTCTCTCCCAGCCAAGCCTGCACACCAGATGTTTGTTCCCAGTAGTGAAGGCAGTGGTAATGTGGTTGAGGGTGGAGTCACATTGGGAGTCTTGGAAACAGTGTGTTGCTATGAAAGGATGAGAGTGTGTTCCTCCACATACCATCCCAATCCCATAGTGGGACATGGTAGGGGGTGATGGAGGAGAAGCAATGTCCCTCAGTCCCCAAGTCCCCTGCTGGCTCTTCAGTCTGGCTAGTCATTCTTTTCTCCTGTTTCCTGTGGCTAAACACATATTGCTGAGCCCAGCCTATATTAACTGCAGACAGAGCAGTCTTGAGATCAAGGGGTTCTCAGGGGGATACCTCGAGAAAGTGAACTCCTCCACTGTCCTGCCACCAGGCAGGGTGGTCTCCCTTCCCTCCCAGACAGACATTTTTCAATGAGCTCCAGGAAAGGGGAGAAACTAATTTTCCTCCATTGCCCTCTAATAATAGTTCACATTTTAAAGGCATTTTAACCAAGCACTTTCCTCACAAATACTGTAAGGTAAAAACACATACATAGGATATTATCCTCATTTTTACAGATATAAAAACTAGCCCCCAGAGAGGCAAAGTGACTTGCCCAGGGCCACACAGCTAGTGTTAAGGATGAACCAGGTTTCAAATCTGAGGCTTCTGACACCAGATCCTATGTTTTGCAGAATTTTAAGATCAAAAGATTTAAAAGTAGAAACATTAGAAATCATCTGGTTCAACTCTTTTATTTTTCAGGTGGAGAAACTGAGGCCCAGACAGAGGAAGTGACCTTGTCTAAGGTGCCTCTATCTTAAAGGAGAGGTTAGATTCCACTAGGTAGGGATATCAAAGAAGGGATTTTTTTGCTCAGGTAAGAGTCAGACCAGATGGCTACCCAGTTAATAGAAGCTGTGATTTTTGTTTCTCTACTGCCTCATCTAGACTAGGGTTTTTCCTGTCCTCTAAGCTTGGTCATTTAACTGGCTTGCCTTCAGGGGTAAAGCCAATTCCCTTCTCTAGGCCTCAGTTTTCCCCACATGTGAAATAAATTGTCCGGACCAAGTGAGTTCTAAGGACTCCCCCAGTTCTGACATTGAACTGTAGGATACAGTCCACCCATCGCCTTCAGCCTTCTTACTCAAGACTAAAGAAGGGCAGAGGGCTAGGAAGAGGAAAAGGAAGCGCTATTTCTTTCTGGGGATTAAAATAATTGGAAACATTTGGATTATAATTTTTTAAATGATAAATAATAATAATGGTTGGCACATAAAAGTACTTTGCATACTTTATCTCATTTGGCCCTGAACATAATGGAGCATGAAATGCTTACGATAAGAAGCTCACAGGCCTTTTCTCTTTTTAAAGAAAAAAAATTTCCAAGAACCATACAACAGGAAGGTTTTGATGTAAAACCATCTGCTGTGTCAAATCAGTACAGTTCCTGAACCCGAGGGACAAAGTGGAAGGGGTGGGAAATCTCAAAGACAAGAACACTGCGCATTCCGGACTCTAGAGGGAGCTGCGGCTTCCACAGAGACTGGCCCATTCAAAAAATGAGGCGGGAAGATAAAGTTTCATGAGGGCTACAAAGTATCCAATTGGTCCTAAGGCTTGTTTGCATTTTTTTTTTTTATGGGAGGGTAAGGGTAGGATGGAGGTGGAAGATTTTTTTTTTTCCCCTTTCAGCTTCTTAACCTAACAAGAGGTTTCCTGTGTCTGTTTCGCATCAAGTACACGAAACTTTTTTTTGTTTTTTTGCTTTAATGTTAAGGATTTCTTCTGTTATCATAGTCTTGCCATTTCTCCTAGGGCAGCAAGATCTCAGAGATGCATGATTCCTTAAAGCTCAGATCTCTGCTTTGTAATGAAAGCTTTAAACATTTCCTGGTAAATTCAATTAGCAAATTTCTAACTATTGCCTGATGTACTTCCAGATTTGATATGGAAATCATGTTTTTATGAGCAAACCAAGTTATACCTAATTCCTTATTTTTTCTAAGCTGCCAAAGTCCCTCTGGATCTAAGGCTAATAAAAATCCTGCAGATATTCCAATTTTCCCCAAATTTCCCATAATCACCCCCCCCCATGCCCACACACACATAAATACTGTTTGGACACACCCACTTTCTCTGTCCATGTTTATTTCTTTATTTCACACCCCAAATCTAATGGACCAGACCATTCAGCAGAATGTATAAGCTCTCTGGGGGTAGGTTTTGCTTCTCATTTTATCTTTGGCACATTGTAGGTGCTTAATAAATTGTGATTGATTGATGGACTCTCTAATGCCTAGCACAAACACCAATGTGCTTAATGCCTGTATATCAGTCCCTACACTAAGCACTGAGGATACAATTTGGTTGGAACATGGAATGAATGAAAGGCATGAAGAGTAGTAAATATAATAAGCCTGGTAAAGCAAGCTGGAACAAGGTGGTAAAGGGCTTTAAATATGCAATAGAGGCGCTTGTATTTGATCCCACAGGTAATAGGGAACCAGTAGAGTTTATTGAGCAGTGGAATAACATAGTCAGATCTTCCCTTTAAGAGTATGCCTTTGGCAGCTGTGTTTAATAAATGTTTACTGGATTGAATCAAAGGGGGAAGGGAAGAGGTAGCAAGAGGGAATACACTGGTCCATTAGGGGAGGCTGAGACTAAAATGAGGTGAAATGTTGGCCTCCTAAGGGTTGGCAAATCATGCTTCGAGACCAGGCAGAGCTGTTACTAACAACAGTATATTTTAAGTAGACACATCAGGAAAAAAGTATGTTAAGACTTCATAGCCCCACTTCAAGCCACCAGAATAGAAGAATGGGGCCAGAGTGACGTCAGACAGACCCTAGACTACCTAGTTCTCCAGGTGAGCCCTGATTTGTGCCTAGATTGGGGAAGAGAATTGATGTTTTTAAGGTGATTCTCTGTTTCCCCCATTCATCCTTACTTGCGTTAAAGCTTAGCCATGAGCCAATCAGACCTGTTGCTACTCATACAGTACATACACACACACACACACACACACACACACACTTTCTCAACAAGTACTCACTATATGCCAGACATTGCACCAAGTATTAGGAATGCTAAGAAAGATGAGGGGATAAGGGGACACTGGGAGTAGAGGGACAGAAACTGAGAAAGGGCATTGAGGAGAGCCAAGCTGAGATAGATGTCTCAATGGGAAATGGGTAGGAATAAGGACTGGGGGGGGGTCACTCTGGAGGGGACACTGAGAATAAAAGGGAAGTGGCTGGGGAAGACACTGAGAAGAAAAGAAAACGGATTGAGAGATGCTAAGGAGGGGGTCAGAAAGAGGGGCATCGAAGGGAAAAACCTGGTCCAGTAAAAGGTGTTAGCCTGAGGTCTAGTCAGTGACAGGCCCCATGAATTCTACTTTCTATTAATTTACTTAAATTTCTTATCAATTTCATCACCTAGACTGAAATCCCATCTTGAGACCCTCCTAGTTAATTGGCTAGTCCCGTTTTTATGAGGCTCTAGGATGAGATACTGGAACAGGTCCCTGAACAACATGGCATAATGGATTTAGGGTTGGATCATCCAACCCCATTTTACAATCAAGGTTACTGAGGTTTGGAGAATGGAATGACTTGCATAAGGTCACACAGGCAGTGAGCCATGGTGCCAATCAGGATTTGAACCCAGGTCCCCTGTCTGCAAATCCAGAGAAACACACAAATTAAATCCATCTCTCTTCTTTAGCTACTGACCCTTCTACTTCCAAACCTAACCAAGCTAGAGGGCCTAGGGAGGTGGAGGAGAGAAAGGGGAGGGAGCTGCTACACAGTGCCCTCAACCTGGTCCTCAATTCAACACTTAAGGGAGGGAAGGAAGAGAAGGGAGGAAACCAGCATTGTTTAAGCACCTATTGTGTGACAAGTCACTCATCTATAAAATGCAGGGGCTTCAATCAACTCTCAGGAAAATGCTTTTCAAGGAGGCACTGTGCATTGGCTCTGTCTGACCTCAGAGCACACAGGGTCAGATTCTGGCTGTGCCATTCATTACCTCTGTGATAAAGTACTTGGTCAAGTAACTTCAACTCAGCCTTAGTTTCCTCCTCTTTAAAATGAAGAGGTTAGATTAGTTAACCTCTAAAGTGTAAAGTAAATTATTCAGTTCTAGTACATGTAATGTGTCCAAGGGAGTCTAATAGGAGTGAGAGGAAGAATTCTCACCCTGTTCGGATTGGATTTTCTAGGTCTCTTCAGTAGATTAAAAGTGATTTAAAAGCCCTGCAGCTAGGTGGCATAGTGGACAGAAAGCCAAACCTCCAATGAGGAAGTTCAAGTTCAAATTTAACCTCAGAGAATCTAGCTGTGCAACCTTGAGCAAGTCCCCTAATCTCTCCTGGCCTCAGTTTCCTCATCTGTAAAAGGAGAATAAGGGTCATTGTGAAGATAAAATGAGATAAATTTCAGAAGATCCATTTTTATAACTATTTTGATATAAAGGCTTTTCTTTTTCAAGACTTTTTAAGTGTTATCATTACTATTCCTTTGTGAGGTGGGGGGGGTGGCTACTGATGTGCCATGTTGTATATACTGTCAGATGACTGAACTGGCTCTGTTGGATTTTCTTAAATTTCTTTGTGACAAGAGAAAGTTCACTGGGCATAGTGGCTGGGGGAAAAGGAACTATCTAGAAATGACTGCTACAAAAACAAAAGCTATCCATAAGATGTGTTTAAAAATAAAGTAAAATAATGAGGTTGGGCTAGGTGATCTCTGAGGTCTCTTCCAACTTCAGAATCTATGATCCTCAAGCAAGCTATTAAAGAAAATAGTCTAGAAGAGAATGGGTAAGGAAAGAGCCAGTTCTAGAGAGGTAACAGAATGGGATGGGTAAGAGAGGTGGTGTCAGCCAGACTACTGGAGGTAAGGAACCCTAAAGATGACCCCAACACTGGGAGTGTGACAGACGAGGGGGTGCCACAGACCATAAACAAGCATCTATTAGCACCTATTAGATGCTAACAAAATGAAATAGTCCCTGCCCCTGAGGAACTTTTACATTGAATCAGAAACAGAGAAGCCAGAAAGAGGACCAGGTTTAGGGGAAAAGATTTGGATATGCTTAGTTTGGGACAGGTTGAGTTTGGGGAAGGAGGTGTAACGTTAATCCAGATAGAAATGTGAATGTCAAAACCCGAGGAAGAGACACTGGGGTTCTGGGGCCAGGCACCCAGATGGCTCAGCAGCAGGGTCAGAATGCTAAAGGTGTCTCTCAACCTGTGTCTAGATCCAGGGGAGATCCTGACTAGGGGCACTGGTGGAAAATGGTATGGATTACAGTGAAAAGGGATTTTCCCAAAAGAAGTTTTTCTTTCTCCCACTCTTTGGCAGTGGAGGGGCAGGGGACAGGAGGCCCACGGATGTGGACATTATATATAATGTTAGATTTTTTTTTTCAATTTGTTGATCAGTTTTGCTAATTTTTCCTTTCATTTTTTAAATTAATTTTTTTATGAGATGGCTTCCCAGAAGACACTAAGGGGAGGAATATAAGGAAAATTTTAGGCAATGTGAAATCAAAAGATAGCAATAAGAAAAACTATTTTTGAAAAACACTTTATTTTTAAGGAAATTTCTGTTCTTTGGGAGATTATTGATGCATCTGACAAAACAAATAAGCAAAAAACCAATAGTGAGCTTTTTCCTGAAGGAAAGAGATGCTAGTGACCAGGTCTGAGGGGCTCTGGGGCTCTGGGACAGGGCTGGAGGGAGCTAGACACCCCTGACCCACAGAGGAGCGGAAATCCCAGACTCCGGAGTCTTGATTTGGGACAGGATGAGATATAAAGGGCTCATTAGCCCCTCCCAAGGTCACTTCATTTATCCTCCTGCCCCTTGGCAGAATGGGTCCCTCCAGTTGACCTTCCCTATTTAGAGGGGGGGAAGTGGGGAGGGGGAGAGGTTCTCTACTATTCCTTCAAAGCCTTCCAAGGAAAGAGTGCACAGGAAATCTAACCTCCAGCCCTCCTATTACAGAAGTGCCAACCCCTTTTCCTCATCTTTCAGCTTTGGTGGAGATGAAAACCAGCTGCTCACCAGTCTCTGTGTAGCAGGACCCCAGAGATTTGAGGCCCGTTAATCAGTCCTCATCCCCTGGCCTCCCTCTCCACCCCGTTCAGCCTCCCCCATTCCAATCCTTTCCAGCACTACAAAGCCCACTTACTATTCCTGCAGCATCCCTCCTACGGGTTAAAAACACTTAGAATCATAGAATATCACCACCAACACCACCATTTGACCAAATTGTACTTTAAGTTCTATTTTTCTTTACTAATCCAACCTGAGACAAGATAGTCTCTCCCCTGGACTCAGACAAAAGAGTCTCCCTATTCTTTGAACACTGCCCCCCAACCCCCAGCCCTGTAAACAAGGTGGGATATCCTGGCCCTCCCAGCAAAGGCATCTGAACATCTGGACACCAGAACTCCAAAACTCCTATCTTTTTCTCAGACTCTGAAGTTAACCCCTGGCTAAGGTAATTCCCCAATAGCACTCTCATCTCCCTGACCTTTCCTGAATTCTGGGCTTTCTCTCAGTCATCCCATGGAGAGAAGGGGGTGGGGATATGTCTGGAGACCCCTCTGTGAGGGTCTCCCTCCGGTGGCCATACTGCTAGGAATCTCTCTTCCTCTCTGCCCTCCCCTTATTCTTCCACTCATTTCCCCCATTCCATCCCTACCACATTGCCTACCCATCCCATTCTGCACTCCCCTAAACACCTCTGCCCAGGAACGATGTGAATTACTTGGACCATGTGGGCTACAGGCCCTGTTCCCAATCCCTTTGTACATATCTGCACTGGGTGAAAGAAAGAAAGAGAGAGAGAGAGAGAGAGAGAGAGAGAGAGAGAGAGAGAGAGAGAGAGAGAATCCATGACCTGGCATAGGATAATCAAGTTAGCCTAAGAAGGTTGAGAGGCAGATGATACTCAGGTAAAATCCCCATGAAGGAAGGGAACATGCCAAGAGTAGGTCTGTGATGGAATTAGAGTGGAACTCTCTCCAGTCCTGATTTTACCCTGATTTTCCAGAATGATGCTTGATACCCTCTCCACCCCACCCTCCTCATGTCCCTCCACACGCACAACCTACCCCCAGCTCTCAATGCATCCACCCATCCACAGAGAGCTGGGCAGCTGCTGGAGTTCGGAGGGGACTTTCGAACATCTAGGCAGAACAGGGGTGCAGAGGGCTGAGGGAATATCTCCTCCCTATCACCACTCCAGGACACCTTGTAGCCTCTGCCTAGGGAAAAGGGAAGTGGGGGAGAGGGATAGTTCTGGCTATGGTTATGAGTATAAGGGCCCCCCACACACACACAGAAAGTCCAACATATTAGCCAAAAGAACAAGTCAACCAGCACATAGCAACAAGGGAAGAGGTGTGAGGTGTGAGGGATTCTTTCCCTAAAACTTTCTGCAACCTATTCAGATAGTGATCAGAGGGAGAAAGCCATCCCCCAACCCCACACATACCACCAGTGCTGACCTGGTTCTCTAATCTCCCTGGGGACTGGGTATCCTACCTAAGAAATTAGGCCAGGAATGAAGTGGAGACAGGGGCAGGGACTGACCCCCAGAGCTGAGAAAACCCGACCTACCCAGAGCATACAAGACAGACAGATCCACGTCATCTTCTAGCTGTGTCCAGTCTCTTGCTTCACACCCAGGAGCCTGAAGACATGCCCTTTCTGAGGCTACCACTTGGGCCAAGCTGAGTAGGGCAGGACAGGGTAGAAGAGACCCCACAGTCTATCAGTCCTCTGCCTCCTTTCCCTGAGCTAGCATCTGTCTGGCTGCTCTTACCACCCGCCTCTCTCCCTCCTTTCCCTCCCTGCAGCCAGCCCTCCCTTTCCCCCTCCTCCTCCCTGCTCCCGCCCCCCTTGTCCCTGCCTCCTTTTTCTCTGTCCTTCCCAGTCTTTCTGGTGGAGTTGCAGGTCAGCTCCCTTACTCCTTCATGAGTAAAAAGAGGGAAAAGGGAAGGGGTCTGGTAGCAAAGCTTCATTCATTTGTCCCCAATTGGATTTCCCACACACACACATACACACACACACAGGTGTGTGTGTTCATGTACCTGCATCCCTCTTTGATCAATACCCCTCTCCCTCCCAACTTCTGTCTTCCCATTTTGGTGGCTGCTCTGATCCCCTAGAGACTTGTAAGAACTCCAGGGCTGCCCAGTGAAGTGATGGTAGGAAAACATGGAAGTCAGTGGGCCACATTCCCCTTCTGCCCAGCAGAAATGGAAGAGAATATTGATACTGTGAGAAAAGATTGAGAGACTGCCTCTCCATGGCAAGACAGCCTCCCACCTACACCCCCACACACTGACAGCTTTGTGATGCCCGGAGTGGGCACTAGCACACAGGCACACTAGCGCGCACACACACACACACACACACACACACAGAGGACAGACTGACAGTCCACACTCTCAGAGAGCCTAGAAGAGAATGCCAGATCCCGGTCAGCATGGTAAGTAGCCCTCCCCATCACTTCCACGCTCCCCCTTCCACTCAGCCCCACACATTCCAATCTGTGGACTTTTCCCCAGTATTTTCTTTCTTCTCTCTAAACATCTGTCCCAGCCCTTCCCTTCCTGAAGGGAGCCCCGCTCTAGTCTCCCGCGAGAGTCTGTTTTTCTTTACTCTTCCCCGGGCCAACATTTGGTTTGCATTTCCCCTCTTCCTCCTCCTCTCCCTCTTTCACCCCCCACCAATTCTTCTCCTTCCCAGGTCTCTCCTTCCCACCGATTCCTTCCCTCACTTCCCCCTCCCCCTTAGATTCCCCAGTGCCCACCAGCTCCAAACTTTTTCTGCTCAATAGCCTCCAGTCTCTTGCCCTTTCCTCTCCATCCATGTTCCCCTAGTCCTTGCTCCTCTCCTCCAGTATCCTTCCCAACCCTTGTCCCTGACCTTCTCCTCCAACATCCCCCAGTCCCTGTCCCTTTTCCTCAATTATTTTTCCCCTCCTTGCTTTTCCCCCAGTGCCCTCCCAAACCTCAGCTCCCCTCCTACTCTTGCCACATCCCCAGTTTTCAGACATCAATGTTCAGGGATATGACTGATGGGGGGAAGTGGGATACAGAATCCAGACTCTCCCTGCAGCGCTGCATGGGAATCCAGCAAAACTGAATAACATCACCCACCCCCACCCTTGCCCTCATTGTCTCCTTTCCTCTCTATCCCATTCCCTTCCAAAAAATTAAATAAATCTTTCCAAGTTTTTAACATGGCTGGGAGCAAGAGTGGGTGGGGACTGGTGAGTCACCTACCCAGTTCCAAGTAGAAGTCCCTGAGCATGAGGAGACTCTAAGGCACAAGCCCAGCCACACAGGCACACACCCTTCTACACATACACACACACACACACACACACACACACACAAAATCACATATGTTGATTCCTAAGTACCATTTCAGCTAACATTTCCACACTAATTTAATTCATGAGAGCAAGAAAGAGAAAAATCGCAAAGAAATCCTTTCATCCATCTCTTATATTCATATTTCTCTCACACGCGCACACATACACAGTCAGACGTGTTGATACCTAAGTACCATTTCAGCTCACAAATACACACTAACTTACTTCATAGGAGAGCAGAAAGGTAGAAAAATTACAAAGAAATCCTTTCATCCATCTCTTATATTCATAGCTCTCTCTCTCTCTCTCTCTCTCTCTCTCTCTCTCTCTCTCTCTCTCTCTCTCTCTCTCTCATACACACATACACACACACACACACACATACACACACAAGTTTATACCCACAAAGCTATTCTCAGTGACAAATTGAGAGGTTCTCCATCCCTACCTTCATGGATACACACATATACACATGTCAGGCATGAAGCCCTATAATGCTTGGCTAGATACTTGAATGCTTTGGCAAGCATGTGACCCTATGCAGGTGGCACATATCCGTTGCACACATCCACACTCTGACACCCACATGCACTCTCACCTCATCACCCTTCTTTCTATCTCATCACACATTGGTCTTCCCAAAGTCCACATCACCTCCTCTACAATCTATATCATCACTCAGGCCCTGACTCAAACCAGGTGTTCTGACTCCCAGACCATGGCTTAGCCAGTCCGTCCAGCCAAGGAAACCCTAAAGTATGAGAGGAACACTTATCAGCACAGACAGGGAACGAAAAGAAAGCGAGAACACCACACTGGTCGTCAAGGGACCTGGGTCCTAGTCCCAGCTCTGCCATTATCAGGATGAACTTGAACAGATCATTCCCCCTTCCCTGAACCTCTATCTCCCCATCTGTTAAATGGGACAGGGGGATATAAGTCATCTCTGAAGGTCCTTCTGGTTCTGTTATTCTCCAGCCCTAGGCTCTAACAACGCAGAGAATAAGAGCCCAATCCTGGCTCTCGGCACTGGGCAGAAGCTTAGGCATAAGGGAAGCTGTATTTCCATGCAGGAATTGAGGATGGGGGAGTCCCAAAACCTGTTGACAGCTGTTTGACAGCAGGACTACCAGAGACTTGGCAGTAACCCAAAGAACACACCCCACCTCACCACCACCTGATTACAGATCTTTCTCCTAGCCTCTCACCCAGTCCCATGCCCAGGGTCTGTGCAAAAGAATGGGCGTAGGGATTGATAGCTGAGCCAACACTGAAGTTGTGCACCCTGCAAGTTCCCCTCTCTAGCTGGCTATGCAATCCCCTCTGAGATCCCACTGAACATTCAGCATCGTCCCTCCTCTCCCATCAGGGTCTTGCAGGGAGGGGAAAATGAGTAATAAGCAAGAGACACCGTACAGTGATTCTGGGTCACTAAGACCCTACATCCCCATCCCCAGCAACCTGACTGCCGGTACCCGCCCGTCTCTCTCTCCTGGGGGAGGGAGGCAGTTAACCTGCATGGAACCCCCACCTGTCCCCATCCCAGCATCCCCTCCGTGCCGACCAGCTGTCATTGCTTGCATCACAGGCACTTTTGCTTCTCTCGCTATCTCTGGATTTCTGAGAAATCACCTTTGAGCTTCCCAGAAGTATGGGGAAAAGCCAGACAGACAAAAGGCAATATCTCTGTGACACCTTCTTTGGCTCTGCTTCCTAAATCCAGGCAGTTTCCTTCCCCAGCAGCTGCCCCACCCCCCAGACCACAGCATTAGGATTTATAATGATAGATAAAGAAGCCTAAGGTTGAAAGAAACTTTGAGAGGTCATGCAGTCCAGGACCCTTTGTCCTAAAGGTACCACCCATCTTCCTTCCTTCCTTGGCCTCCCTCTCCCACAAAGCAGAGGGGTATCTTTGCAATGCCAAAAGATTTTCCAAGACAGTACACTATAATAAAGATAATCCATATTTATAGAGCACTTTAAGGCTTACAACAACTCTGAGAAGTAGAAAATACAAGTATTATTTTTGTTCTTCAGCCATTTTTAGTTGTGTTTGACTCTTTGTGACCCCATTTGGAGTTTTCTTGGCAATGATACTTAGAGGGGTTTGCCATTTCCTTCTCATTTTGCAGATGAGGAAACTGAGGCAAACAGGGTTAAGAGACTTGTCCAGGGGCACACAGCTAGCATCTGAAGCCAGGTTTGAACTCAGGAAGATGAGTCTTCCTGTTTCCCAGTCCAGTGCTCTCTCCACTGTGCCACCTAGTTGTCCCCAAGTATTATCCAGATTTTACAGAGAAGGAAATCAAGGAACAGAGAGGTTAAGTAACTTGCCCACAGTTACACTGCTGGAAAAATTTCAAAATTAGGACTCTGCCACCAGGTAGTGAGTCAAGTATACTATTTACTATGATGTTACTCTGCAGATGTTTTATATTCTTTCCATGTCAGGAAATTCTTCTCGGTACCTAATAATCAACCCTCTTGCCATATTCTAAGCCCTAGAAATCTCAGGAATCTCTGAATATATGTAATAATAACACATCAAACATGCCCTAAACTCTTCCTCTCAACAACCGCACCCCAACCTACCTCTCCGCACCTGGTTCACTGTTCCCCTGCCCCAACTCTCTACTCAAGCCATTTGGGACTCTTCCTAGATGAAAAGCCTAATGCAGCCCCACTTCTGAGCCCTTCAATACCTCATTCCCCCTATATGAAATGCCTTCTGGCCAACTAAATCCTATCTATCCATCCTTCATTTTTCAAAGCCCAACCCAAGCCCTTCTGGATTGTTCCCCAGTCCATGCTGATGTCTCCTTTTCCAAACTCCTCTCAACTCATTATATTGGTCCCTCAAGTGATGCATCATGCACGTACCATCTTGTATTGACTATATCAATTTCCTTGGCTGTTGCCTGTGAAATGTGGGTAACCATATTCGTCTGTTTATTGTGCTTCACAAATAATCACTGAGATGAAACTAAAAGTTCTCCATTCTCACCTGGAAATGTTAACCTCTGCTCCCCTCCACTGAAAATAGTCTAAAGGTCAAGCAACATTAGGAGGAAGAAGGTCGATTTAGAGTCAGATGAGGGTTTCAAACTTGACTTTGCTGTTTACCCACTGTGAGACCTTAAGCAAATTATTTAACCTTTACAGACCTCAGTTTTCTCATCTGTAAAATGGGCTCAGTCAATGGTTCCAGGTAGTTGGTCAATAAGTATTTACTATGTAAAGTGTGTTAAATGCTGGGATTATGAAGAAAGGCAAAAACATGATCCCAGCCTTCAAGGGGGAGGGAAAACACACCAACATAAGTACCACCAATATAATCTATATCATTTTGTTTTCTTGTGTAGGGAGGAGGAAGGGAGAGAGGGAGAGAATTTGGCACTCAAAGTTTAGAAAAAAAAGTTTTAAAAAACTCAAAGTTTAAAAAAACTCGAAGTTTAAAAAACATTAAATATTGTTTTTACATATAATTGGAAAAATAAAATACAAATGCTTATTCATGGTTGGGTGAAATACATACAAAATATATACAGTGTGAATTGGGGTAATATCAGAAGTGGGGAAGAGAGAGAGAGACCAGGAAAGACCTTTGCAGAGGGTGGAATTTGAGGTACACTTTGACGGAAGTCAGAGAAACAACAGTGGAAATGAAAAGGGAGACCCAGTCAGGCATGGGGGACAGTGTGGAAAGGCAGAGTTGGGAGGAACACCAGGGGCCAGGCTGTGAAAGGCAGTCATTTAAAAGCTAAACAGATTCTTTTATATTTGCTCCTGGAACTCATGGGAATCCACTAGAATTTATCAATTGGAGAAGGATGACCCATTAGCAGCAGAGAAGAGGATGGGCTGAAATAGGGGAGAGATTTGAAGAAGGAAGACAAATTAAGAGGCTGTGAATATAATTCAGGTATGAGTGGGAAAGGTCAAGAAATATGATGGAAAGTGGTCCCCAAACCTTTCCTTGTATGAAGCCTGTGTCTACTCAAATGAACCTGGGATCTTATCAATTCAGGATTTCCCTCCAGCACTGCAGACCCATCCATGGCTACCTATCTTGTAACTTATCCAGGTTTTCCCAAAAGTTCACCCTAGCAGGTCCAACCAATCTGCTCAAGCCGTTCCTGTATTTCTCCCTATCATCAAAAAATTTCAGGGGGCACTATATAGTAGCAATTATACTATCAGGATCCATTGAGTAACAAAATATCTATTCACATAAGGACTCATGGACATCTTGAACTAACTCTTCTCCCACCTCATCCTTAATCCTATGATCTAAGGCTGGGGACAAGTGAGCTAGATAATCTGTAGAGTCCTCTGATCCTAGATCTCTACTACCCAACAGGTAAGTGAAGAAGCTAGAGGACAGAGTGCTGGTCTTAGAGGCGGGAAGATCCAAATCCAAATCTGTCTTTCACTAGCTGTGTGACCCAGAGCATGTCACCTAATCTCTATCTGCCTCAGTTTCCTCAACTATGAAATTAGGATAATAATGGTACCTGTCTTCCAGGGTTGTTGGGAGGAACTGGGTAAGGCAGCTAGGGAACTCCATAGTACACAGAGCACTGGACCTGAGATCAGTAAGACCAGAGTTCAAATGTGATCTCAGATACTCATTAGTTGTATGACCCCCTAGACAAGTCAGTTAACTTCTGTCGCAGTTTCCTCAACTGTAAAATGGGGATGATAACAGCACTTGCCTCTCAGGATCAAATGAGATGACACAAATAGCTTAGCACAGCGCCTAACTCAATGTTTACACTTAATAAAAGGCATATTTCCTTCTTATTTCCTTCCTTCTTTCCTTTTTTTCTTTCTCCCTTCCAATTAATACAATCTCCTTCAGGACAGCTCCCATTTCTTAAATATCCCTGTGTCCCTTAATATAGTGCTTTGCACAAATTAAGTGTCTGATGAATACTTGCAGATTAAATGACACAGAGCCACACAAACAGTGGCAGAATCCGAATCAGAGACATCCTGCCTCTGACATTTGCTACTTGTGTATGGTCTAAACAGGCCCCCAGAATCCTGTGAGCCTCCATTCTCTCAACTGGGAAACAACAGAGTTGGACTAGCTGGCTTTTGAGGTCCCCTCCAGTTCTAAGCCTGATCCTTGGACTGACCTCTGCCTGCTCCTCCATCACTCCAGGGTGTCCACCTTCACGAAGAGGCACCTTTGCCCACTCATCATTCCCTACTTTGTACAGACCTCCCTGCCCCCAAGTCATACTCAATAGATAGAACTGACCCAGGTAAAGGACGAGAGTGAAGTGGGGAGGGCTTCAAAGGATTTTCTAGAAAAGGTGCCTTCTCTACCACTCAATCCAGGCCAACAGAGAGCCTCTTCAGGGCTGAGAAGGCTCCAGGAAAAGAGATGCTCCATCATCCCTCTCTGTATAACAGGCCTCTGGCCTCAGAACATCCTCATTAATATCTGACCTCCATATTTCTTGTAGAATTTCGAGCTCTTTCTTCCTGCTCTGTCTCCAAAAGAATTGGAAAACAGCTAGCCGACGTGAACCACCTAGCACTCACTAAACTACGACCCTGGGCAAGTCACTTTACTTCCCTAGGATTCAATTTTCCTTACCTGCAAAATGAGGATGATAATCTTTGTATTACCTATTTCACAGAGTGGTTTCAGGCTCTAATAATATATATATAAAGTATTTTGACAGCTTTAGAGAATAAGTGGGCCTCTCTTCCTTCATAGCATATAGTCCCAATTCCATTAATGCTAGAAGGATATATCCCAGGCATATTACTGCTTTTACTCACAGTCCTCCAGATTGTACCGCACAGTTCTGATTAGCAGCTAGGGTTTAACAAGACTGACCTTTTCATACCTTTCATAGAATTTAGAACTGGAATGGACCTTACAGATAGCCTAACTCAACCCCTCATTTTACACATTAGGAAACTGAAGCGCAGAAATAGGATGTAATTTGACCAAAGGATCTAATCCAAAATAACTGTAGTTTAGGATCAATTATAAATATATCATTACATAATGATATGTAATATAGGGCAGCTAGGTGGTGCAGTGGACCAAGGAACCAGGAAGACTCACCTTCCTGAGTTCAAATTTGGCCTCAGACACTTACTAGCTGTGTGACCATGATCAAGTCACTGAACCCTGTTTGCCTCAGTTTCCCCATCTGTACAATGAGCTGGAGAAGGAAATGGCAAACTCCTCCAGTGTCTTTGCCAAGAAAATCCCAAATGGGGTCACAAGAAATCAGACACAACCAGACAGCAATAATAGTAACATGTGACTAGTGTTCACCACTAGTACTTTAAAGATGTCAAAATGCTTTGTATCCCTTATATTATTGGAACCTCACCACAACCCTGTGAGGTAGGTAATGCAATTATTATCATCCTCATTTTACATGTGAGGAAACAGAGTCTTACAGAAGAGAACCCAGGTCCTCCTGACTCTAAATTCCTGGGGCTGTTCCCTGGGTCTCTTCCCACCTCTGAACAGAGTGGGAAACTGAGATACAGAGATATTGGGGATTTACCTCGAATTTCAGGATCTGAATGTCTTAGCCACAGAGCTTGGGGCAGAATTGTCAGCTGCTACTATCTCCTTCATTATTCCTTAGCCTCCCCACCTGCAGAGTCAAATCCTTGACCCCTGAGCTAAAACAGCACTCCATTTTTTTGCTTGTCAAGGAGAGAAGATAGAGTCCTGGCTGGCAGCGACTGGGCAGTGGGAAGGGGTTGGTGAGCAGGAGAGGGGATCCAAGGAGGCTTCTGCTGCCTCAGCAGAACACCTCATCTTGGCTCATGATTGGCCAGGGAGGGACCTGCAAAGGCACCAGGAAAACCGCAGCCCCCCACCCTAATAGGCCTCCCCTGGAGCAGGCCTGACTAGTGCACAGGGCTGAAAAGCCCAGCCGAGTCCCTGGTGCCTATCGGACAACCTTTCTGTGGTTAACCAACCCATCCCTACACACTTCATCTCCCAAATCTGAAGTAGCCAGGGCTTACTCATTCCTAATCCTTCCTTGGATCAACAGATGACCCGAAGATTCCAGCCCAGCTCTTCCTTCCTTCTTCCCTCACACAAGACACAAAGGGGTGAATTGGGTGGCACAGGGCATAGAATGTGGGACTTGGAGTCATTCACCAAGATCTCAGTTCAATCCCTGTTGAAGGCACTTAATAGCTGTGTGACTCTGGATAAGTCACTAAACACTTCTCCATCATGGAGACAATACTAAGAGTTGTTATAAAGGATCAAATGAGATAACATTTCATTAAATGTTTTGTGAACCTTAAATCATTATGTAAATGCTATACATCATGATGACCTCAGACTAGGAAAACTGGGACAGGGTAGGGCAAAGTTAGACTGACTTCCCTGATCTCTCCCTGAGTTCCATCCAGGACCCTTCCCATATCTCCCATGCATGTACCTTGGTTTCTTCACCTGGGACATGGGCAGGAGAGTCATTTACTTTCTTATCACTCACAGACCTTGGCAAAGGAAGGACTCAGGGTGAATAGGTCTGGGAGAGGGTCTATGATCTGGTCACAATTCCCACAATTTGTAATGAGTTCCCTGATCATGACTGTCTCTATCTCTATCTATTCCCCTGCTCTAATTTCCTGTCTGAAATGAAAAGGCCTGGAAATGCCCATTCAAGATACAAAAGTGACCAGTCCTAGGAAGCCAGCTGCAGCTGCCATACCAGCCTGTCAGAGTAAGAAATTCAATTCCCATCCAAACCATCTCTATCTTCCTACAGAAAAGGGAAGGGCAGAAGAAGGAAGGCTCTCTGGAAGACGAGGGGAGGGGAGAGGTATATGAGAACCTTTGGTCCTCACAGTCCATTTCCCAGGCTTCCATTTGGAATGGAAACTGAAAATTGGGATCCAGTAGATTTTGAACTCAGGGTCAAGCTTGAAATGGCTTCAGGGACCTCTTATATTTCAGTCAGTCTCCTTTATAGTCCTTCTGGATTTGGAGACAACACTTTTTGCTAGAGGATCTCAAAGCACTTTGGCAAGGGGTAGTAAGGGTGGCCTGGCATCATTTCCCTCTGCCAGCTAGGTGACTGAGAAGATGAGTTGAGAGGCAGGAGTCTACTAAGAAGAAAGCCATCCCCACAGGATCTCAGAGTGCTAATTCAAATTCTCCCATCTCAACACACTGGGGTAAAGGGAAATACCCAGAGCTTCCCACCCTCCCTCCCCAGGTCATGCTCCATTGCATCTTCCCATGCTCACTCAGAGGAACGAAAGGCAGGTTAGAAAGCAAAGCAGTCACAACCTTCAGAATCCCTCTCCCCTCCCAACACCACCTTCTCTTAGCTCAGGGGGCTCCCTGGGCTCTATGCCCAGCTGGCTTCTTGCCACCCCAGTTGTTAATTCCTAGCCACATGAGAAATGGTTCTTTCTAAAAGGGACCCCAGCCAGGAAGCTTTCCCACCATCTCCTCCCTCTCCCCCCGCCACTCTCAGTCAAGGGAAAGCCTAAACCAGGAATGTGTTTGGAAAGGAAGGACTCTTTACCAAAGGGGCTATGCTGGGAAATCCAACCCCATTCCAGAAGAAATGCTATACACCCTGCTTTCCAGCATCTCCCCAGCTTGTCCTCTGTTCCCCAGGATCCTACCAACTTCTGCCACTATGTGAAGTATCCCCAGTTTTGATCCTCTTCCCAAATGCCATTCCTGGCCCTCTCCTAATGTCCCCCGAAACTCTGCCTTCTCCACAAAGTTCCCCTAATCCTTTTCTCTCTTGACAGTGTATGTAGCCCCTGCCCATCTTCCCCCATCTCACACCCCTCTCCCTCAGTGCAATCTGGCCCTTTCCTCTTCTCCCCAGAGTCTACCCAAACCCTGTCCACCTTTCCTTATCTTTTGCCTCTCTCCCTCAGTCTACCCAGTTCCTGTCTATATTTCCCTATCCTCTGCCCATCTCCCCCAGACTCTGCCACCTAGCTTCTGTTCCCTCAATTCCCTCCAGCTTCTGTTCCTTTCACTGTCCATCTCTCTGGTCCCTCAAACCATCAAAATTGGTCTGACATTGTGTCCCATGTTTATCAAATACTGGTCAAACTCATCTCCCTCTTCTCATCTTTGTTTGCTTCTTGCTCTAGGGAGGTGAACCTCCAATACTTCCAAGGAAAACGCATTTTCCAGGGACCCTTCCCCTCTCACAGAAACTTGGGGGAGGGGGAGTCAAATCCAAGAGAAATGCCTTTCTGTGTCCAAATCTCCATATCCCCCAGAGGGTCTCTGTGTCCATTATCTCAACTCATATCCCAACTGCAAAGTGCTCCAGCTTCACATGGGGTGCTGCTGGGGTACCTGAAGTGAGCAGCAATGAAGTGCGGAGTGTGGTAGTCTCAGTGGGGCAGTGATTCTCCTCCCTGGCTTCCATTGAGGGCAGGGAAGACCCAGGCTGATGCATCCATCTCTGATGTTTTTTCACTGGGGGTGATGAGGAGGAGAAAGATGCGGGGCAAGGAGAGCCTCGGGAAGGCCTGAGAAACTGTCACCGCCCACCAGTCCTAAGGGATGGGGAAGGGCATTTCCATCGGCTTACCTCCTTTCGCAGACAGAATCGGAGAGGCAAAAGGCAAGAGAAAAAATACTTGCCCCAGCGGATTACGCAGGTGAAGCACCAGCTCAAACGTGTCATGTTGTCACAGGGACCAGCGTCTCAAGGTGGGGGCCTTAAGGGACCTTAGCAAAGGACAGTGAGGAAAGAGAAGAGGGGAACAAGGGTTCTGCTCTCTCTGTCTCTTCCCTCCGTGGGTCTCTTCTGCCTCAGCCCCCAGTAATCTGGTTCCCATGCCCTTCAAAGGGAGCAGCAGGACTGAGGGTCAGTAGCCCCAGGCCAAGGGCCCCACAGCTCTCCAAGGTCCCAAGTCGGAGTCAGGTGCTGCTTCCAAGAACCTTCTAACCAGTGTGGACTTCCCCGACCTTCTCCGGAAAGCCTTCCAGCTGCTCCCTCTCCTCCTCCCCTCAGCAGTGACAGCCTCTCGGCACACCTCTGCCTGTGTCTGGATGGATTCGGTCAAGCTGGGACTCCTGGCTGCTCCACGCTGGGAGGGCTGTGCCAGGCAGACAACTTCTAAGGGGTTCGGAGCCTTGAAAGAGACGCAGGCTTAATTAAGACGGGGGCTGAGCCTGTCACAGGAAAGAGACATCAGCCAGAGGAGCACAGATATCACAGCAGCACCGTGGTCCAAGCCTGCAGTGTGTGAGTGCGTGTGAGTGTGTGTGAGTGACTGTGTGTGTGTATGTGTGTGCGCGCGTGTGAATGGATTCCCTCCACATCTCACTCCAATCCCCATATTGCTCCCCAGAGTACAATATGATTACTTGGAGGAGAGGCCACTAGCTCGATCCCAGGGTTTAAGAAAAAAACACTCAGTCACTCAAACACAATACTCCCTCCTTTCCTGGATGCCAAACCTGGACCCCTGGACCCCTATTCCTGCTTCCTCCTCTGAACTCTTCCTGGATCTCCTCTTTCAGCCTGGAAGAGAGGGGATAAACTGAAACGCTGTTGAGCCTATACAACCCAAGCTGAAACTGGGAGAGATCATTCCAAACCAGCTCTGACCTCTGGGTGAAGGGGGAATTAACCTTCCCTTTTCCTTCCCAACCACCCTGGCCACAAAGCAATTCATAATAACAAAAGGCGCAGTGTTTAGATATCATGTAATCCAGGGGCTCTTACTTGGGGTCTATGAGCCCCCAAGGGGACTTTAGATAGATTTCATGGAGTCTATGAACTTGGATAGAAAAAATGCAGTTTTTATTTTACTTTATTAACTTTTTGTTTTCTTTGTGATCTTATATATTTTTATTTATTTATTTTATTTAAACATACTGTTCTGAGTGAGAAGGGGATCACAGGATTCACCAAGCTGCCAAAGGGGTCCATGACCCAAAAGAAATCAAGAATCTCTGGTCTAGTTCAGTATGCTCATTTTACAAATGAGTAAAAGTCATTTCCCTCACAGAAGAGAAATGACTTGCCCAAGAGCACACAGGTAGCTAAGCAGGAATTCCCTAGTTCTTCTTCCAGGTGTCTTTCCATTATACCTATTGGCACACACATAGAAGAGGTGTTTCTCTCTGCCTCTGATCCATATGATGTTCAGTGTCTCTCAGCAAATTTGAAAGCAGCAGACTCTGCTCTGAACCTAAATCCTTCCCTTGTTTCACCCACTGTGAGTTTCAGTAGTGAGATTAGACTATCCTGGAAAAGATTCCCACTTCTCCACCCCAGTCCCCCAAGAACAGCTGAACTGAAGAGAAAGGACAGGAAAAGGTAAAAGATGGAGGGAGGGAGGAGGGTCTGAAGCATGGAAGAAGGCCTTGTAGAACAAGCCAGGGCTGCTTCTGGTTAGAGAGCCCGGAGGCCATGGTCCTGCAGGCTCTGGCTCCCCCTTCCCCCTCCCCTTTTTTTCTCCCTGGTCTGTGCTTGCTGGCAGCTCTCCCAGTTTCTTGGCAGCATCAGAGCTGGGCAAGGCGCATGCTTTCCTCAAGGGGAGGGAGGGGTGTCATCCGGCAGCCTCTGATCCTCCCCAAGTCCCTCAGCCCTCCCCTCTACCCAGCTCTTCCAAGAGCCAGAGTCATCCATCCAGTCCATCCAATGAGAACTTCTGCTTCAGAGGAGCCCATGTTTCTGATGACCAGGCGACCAGTGAAAGAGAAAAAGGAGACCGCTGACAGATGCTCAAAACGACCTGAGGCTCATATACATATAATCAATCCCATAATCCTTCTCTCATCATCAAGGCAAAGGATATAGGATCATGGAAGCGCATAGCTAGATAATCTAATTCAGACACCATCCCCTTCACTATCCCACATTTTACAGATGAGGAAAATTCAGCTCTAGAGAGGAGATAGCACTTATCCCCATTCCCAAGTTCAGGCATTCCTTATGGCATGTCCTTTAGTGACTTATTTTCCCCTTCAAGGAGGTCTTTGATTTCACCTAGAGAGAACTGGGGTGTGTCAAGGAGGGTGTCAAGAGCTCAGGGCTGGCTACCTTTCTTTTTACTTCTAACACAATCCAAAAAACCCAACCCATCCGCCTTACTTCATGCCTGGCAGCTAGACTTTAGGACCCTTGGGCTGGAGGCCAGAACTCCTGGGTGCTTTAACTGTTGTGCAATAGGGTGGAGAATGGGGATGGATTGTCCTCTCCATGCCCATAATTATAAAGTTGGAGAATTGGAAGGGACTTCAGAGATCAAATGGCCCAATTCTCTCATTTTACAATGAGAAAACAGAGGCCAAGAGAGATGCCCAAAGTCGGACAAGTGTTAAGGGATACAGTGGGGTTTTAAACCCAAATAATCTGTCTCCAAAGCCAACTCTCTTTCCACTGTTCCACAGTCATCTTGCCCTCTGTGTACCAAAGAGAGACATAGGCAGGATCCAACATATATGGATATATATGTATTATATATATATACATATATATACATATGTGTGTGTGTGTGTGTGTATATATATATATATATATATATATATATATATATATATATATATATATATATATATATATCCCAGGATAACTGGGATTCAGTGGATGACCTTGGCATCTTCAATGTAGGATCTAGCTCTAAGCAATCCACAACGCCTGCTTTAGCCGCTGTCATGGCAGTTGACCTCCTCATCCTTCTGGGGAAAGTCTTCACCTGGTGGGGTGGACACCCTCCTAATTCACCAACAGGTTTGAGGCCTGTTTGAGACCCTCAGAGAATGAAGTTCAGAACAGCAATGTGATACAGAGAGGAGTTTCCTGATAATGATATCTGTGAGATGCTGAATGGACACAGTGGAATCTCCTTCCCTGGAGATTCTTAGAAACAGAAGAGACTCCCTCCACACAGTTATGAACTGGCCCTGTTTGGTAGAGTCCTGGATTTGGAGTCAGAGGACCTGGGTTTAAACCCTAAATCTGCCACATACTATCTATGGGTAACTTATTTCACTTTTCTGGGCCTCAGTTTCCTCATCCATAAAGTGAGCCCAGATGGGTTTCAAAGGTCTCTTTGATCCTATGTTGGCTTGTGATCATTTCAAGACACAGTCTTTGAAAATCTAAAAAAGTACTCAGAGAGAAAGAAAGGTCCTTTACTCCCAGGCTTTTTCCAGCAGGAGGTGCTCTCAGGCTAGGGACTTTTAGATTCAGTTAGAAAACTGACCAATATATGGAGAAAACTGTGCCAGGTGTGCCAGGCAGGAAGAGAAGGACTAAGATGCTGGAGGCTAAGGGCAGCCTACTCTCCTCTAGGGGAGATCAGGTTCTCCCCACTGGGGAGGTTCTCTGCATGACCCTGACCATCCTTCCTCTAGAACAGTCATTTCAATCATGAAAACTACAACACTCAGAAGTACTTGGGAATCAGATTAAAATTGGGAAATATTTAACAAAAATAAAAATACAATCAAACATAGATAATGTTAATATGTGGTTTTCTAAGTCTGTTGCTATCTAACTTTGCTACAGCTACTCTAAGGAGACATAAGAGGGTGTTTATTGCTGGTACCAACCTCAGTTCTTTTCTACCCACCAGTCTTCAAAAAAAACTCAGAGGGTTGGGTGAGTATTAAAGAATCATGGGTTCCCAGAGCCTGCTGGAAAATACCTGTGTTCATCCTCTTTTAGCCCCAGCCTCACCCCAACTCCTGTTTCCAAAGGCCTCTTTCATATTTTCACAGAATCAAAGGATGTCAAAAAAAAGGGATCATCTCCATCTTCTTCATTTTACAGATGAGGAAACTGAGGTCCCTGTGTTCCAGAGCCAGTTAGTGGTATAAAGGAAAGATCACTGGATCTGAGTCAGAAAACTTGGGTTCCAATTCTGCATGTATGATGATGTATTGTCTCTGTGACCCCATGGGGCAAGTTATTTCATTTTTCTGAGGCAGAGTTTTCTTATCTGTCTGTAAAACGAGGGGATTGAAGCAATGATCTCTAAGGTCTTTCCTAGCCCTCTATTATCCTGGAGTTTTATGCTCCTCTCTAAGCTCATAGGATCACAGATTTGGAAAAGGAAGAGACCTTAAAGGCCCTCAAATCTAACCTCATCTTTTTATAGATGAGGAAACAGGCACAGGGTGAAGTGACCCACCCAAGGTCAGGCAGCTAGTATGTGTCTAAGGAAGGATTTGAACTCAGGTCTCCCTTACTCCAAATCCAGCTCTCTACCCATTACCTTACTTAGTTAGGTTTTTGTTGCTGTTTCTTGTTTTCTTGCTTGCTTTTATCCCAAGAAGGCTACTCTCTCTGACACTGTAGAAGATTAGATAGAGAAGTGGTATCACAAACCTCAACAAAATGGACAATTTATCAGGTAAAAGCTGCAATACTTATCAGAGGTCTGAATGGGTCTCCCCAGTGGCAAAAAATCAGAGGCTCGGTACTAAGTCTTGCCTTTCAGAGATCAACCCATCCATCTGCCTATCTCTGAGAAGGATAACTTCATCCCCCAGTTCAGATAGAGGGCCTTCTCCCAAGTGGCAAGGTTTCCAGGAAAGAAGGGGGTTCCTGGGCCTCCATCTGCTAGCCCATTCCAGGTGGGACGTTGAACTCCACTCCGGCCCAGTCAGAGAACACACCAGTAACCTTTTTAAGATGACCTTCCAGAGATCCAAAACGCCTCTGTCTACCTTTCCACATCCCCCACCTCTTACCCCAATTCAGCATCAAATATGCCTCCATTTCCAGACACACACACACACACACACACACCACTCTCTTAAACCTTGACCAGGATGCCAGTTAGGGTCTGCCTATGATAAGGATAATTGTAACTGCTGGCCTCCATCCCCACACCTCCCCTTAATCGAGGCCAGAGACATCAAGTCTGAAGGCATGAAGGGACAGAGGGAGGTTTCACAGGCCTCAAAGAAAGGGATACCAAAGGGTGTAGAGGTGGAAAGAACCTTAGAAATCATCTACTCCGACACCCTAATTTTAGAGACAAAAGTTAAAGCCAAAAGAAGTTGAGTGACTTCCCCGAGATGAATTCTTTCTACAAAGATCTGAGATGATATCTGAACCAGGATCATCTGACTCCAAATCCATGGTCCTTTCCATACAGCATCAGTATGGATACAGGTATATACAATATATACATATATATACATATATATTATATATATACAATATATAAAATACAAGACAGTATTTACCCACCCCAGTAGTGAAAGAAAAGACACTGCAGCATTCTATATGAGACTTCCCCACCCCCCACCCCCTATTCCAAAGAACTTGGGAGTGGAGAGGATTCCCAGAGACTCAGTCTGTGTGCTTGCTATCCAGGAAAAGATCTCAGAGAAATGAGAGAGCAGGTCCCCAGTCCCTGCCTCCAGGCCTGGGGGTGGGATGGGGGGGGGGCTGGTATAGGGATTAGAGAGAGAAGTCATTAGATTTAGGAGACGCAGTGTGTCCTCTGTCCACTCCCCAGGCCCCTCCCCATGCCTAGTGTTCCCAGCTGTGCTTTGTCTGCGGGGGACAAAGGCGGCTCCTGTCCGAGAAGTATCACTCGGGGATCTGATCAGGAGGCTCCAATTCCCGCTTTCACACCCTGAGAGAGATGAACAGAGCCCCACTCCCCAGGGACCTTGCTGCCCTTTCTTTTCCCATCTGATGAGGACAGATCCCATCCGCCTCAGACTCCCTGCTCAGTCCCTATGCTTTCTCACAAGGACAGGATGAATTTCACCCCCCTTTCCAATTCGCCCTGCATTCCTCCAGGACCCTCTTGCCTGAGTCCCATGTCCCAGTCTGGCTTTCCTAGGTCATTGCCTCCTTCCCAAAGAGGTAAAGGTTTTCTAGCTAGATTCTATCTTGATGGAATAAATCAATGTCCAAGGCTCCCATGTCATACTCCCTCTACTCCAGGAGGGCTAGATTTGTCCACCAGCCTTGACATACAGTAATGTAGGGGAATGTCAGAGGATCATGGATTTTAGACCTGAAAGAGACCCTCAAGCTCATCATTCAGTCCCCTTCTCTGGCAGATGAGACTCAAGGGGGAAAATGGCTTGTCCCATGTCACACAGGGGTACAATTTTCATTCCAAAGCTCCCTAAGGGGGGTCTGATTCCAACCTCTCCCTGCCCTACTTCAGAAAGGAAATGTACCTC